>JBAMMX010000015.1:3053676-3788975 GCA_037126225.1 Dillenia turbinata
CAACTGAATTAAAATTGATAGATTCGAGTTTGGAAAAAAGAAAACCAATCGACATTATGTAATTGTGTTGTATTTACCGGCTAGCCTATTATATTTGTCCATATTGGGATTGATACGTAATTGTGAATACATAGTCGAGCAATAATTGGGAAACACTTTCGATGAGGAAAGTGACTCGATGGATATAATTGCATTGAGTCTGAGGTACAGTGAGTTTTTTTGTACTAACATTGGTTTCTCGATCATCCTAACAGGTATATCAAGAGGTCTTTACTTACAAATGCACCCGCTAGTTGCACGGCCCTCAATCCTGTATGAAGATCCAGCAGGGTGATGTAGAAGGTCACATAAGTTGTGATCTAGTGAGAGACGTAAAAATGTCCTTGTGTGCAAGTGTAAGATGTTGATAAATATGCCCACGTAGGGGCATTTTACCATAGAGTAAAAATTTTGATTTTTGGGTTGATGGGATAACTCTCATTATCCCACTAACCATTATCTCCTATAATCTCTCTCTTTCTCAATACACATCTAATGGATTAACATAATTGATGTAGTGCTTTTTGAGTATGGAGATTAACCTCTCCAATGGAAAAAATGACAGATTTCTATGTTGAGTGAGTTGAGAGAGATACAATATTCTAGTGAGAATTAATTAGAGGGATTGAGAAATTTTCGAGTAGAAAAATTTCTTCCGTCACTTCGATTTTTCAGACCTAGGGTTGAAGTGCTGTGATATCGTAGTAGTGACTTGATTTTGTGGTCACAATCCTAGCCGAAAGATCTATTCGAGGGATTACACGGTTCATGGATAATGAAGGCATATATATATCGAGATTTTTACCCAAAATTTGAACTGTTTAAATTTTCAAAAAATATTGATCATGCTTCCGTTGAGTTTGTGCATCAAATAAATCTAACATTTATAATTGTCTCATTTTTTGCAGTTCTCTTAAAATTCGATTTGCGTTTCTGATTCTAAGCTTTTTCAAATATTTTGGTTTCAAAAATTAAGACCCGAAACTAACTAGTGGCTTGGTAGTTCTGGTCCAAAATCAGATCAAACCATTTTTAGGGTTTCAGGTTTAACCCAAATATTTTTATGGTTCTAGATTGAACCCAAAACTATATGAAACACGGTTAATTTTGGTAAGGATTTGTATAGCATTTGACATGTGCTATGAACTTGCCATCTATGGTCTCTCAGGGATAGTTCAAGCAATAGAGTTTCCCTACTTCAATCTTTCGTTCTCTGATTTGATCCTATTTAGTTGCAAGTCCTTGAATCAAAATAAAAAAAAAAATTGCCATATATGCACAAGGAGAATCTAGGAGGCAATTAAGGAATAAAGCTGCTTGAATATTATTCTATCTTCTATTATGAAGTTTCTCTCGTGAGAATTAAATATTTTACAAAATATTATAGTAAGATAGTAATTGTTATGTATAAATTCAATATCTACAAATATTATTATTATTATTATTATTTTGGCAAATTTCCATATCTTTTTGTTCTGATTGCTTTATATAAAGCCCTTGCGTTTGGCTCAAATCATAAAAGACCAATACCCTTCATAGATATGGCAAAGATATTTCAACACATTTTGCTTATTTTGTTGGTTGTATGCATGATTTGCATGAAGGAATCGACCCAATCATACGCATTCAATGAGGAAAGCCCTTTTCAAACACAATGGGTTCATGTGATCAATGCATTAAGCAACAATAGTCCTCCATTATACGTTCGTTGCCAATCCAAAGATAATGATCTGGGCGAGCATTACCTCCGAAAAGGAGAAGAATTTAAGTGGCATTTTAGGATGAATTTTTGGCACACTACACAATTTTGGTGTCACTTCAAGTGGCAGAATAAAGATAGAAGTTTCGACGTTTACAATAAAGAGGAAGAGAGCGAATGCGATCACACCGGGAATTGCTTCTGGCAAGCGAGAGATGATGGCTTTTGGAAGAGCATTGACAACAAGAATTGGGAATATAGATATGACTGGGAACATAGTTGAAGTTTTATTCAAGCTCTACAATATTACATTTTGTCGATGAATAAATTTTTGGTGACTTATTAAATAAAATTCTGTTTCATTTCTTGTTTTTTTAACATAAATAATGAATTTAATATTATTTTTATGTATTCAAAATAATAGAAATTCTAACTCATATTATATTCGATGATTAAATTGAATAATTTCTCCTATCCATTTGCTTCAAAAACAAATTGCTAAAAATAAAATTTACATGAAAAAGTTATTGTTTTCATCTACACTTTACGTTTTCTAATCATTTTCTAACCAGTTTTAGGTAATATTTTTTTTTTAATTTATTATTCTAACCTAAATTTTCTTATAATTAAAATGGTATCATGATGTAAGATCGAAATAAATTCTTTTACAATTTTAATAAATTAGAAAACTATTTTATTACAAACATATGAAAAAATTTGTGATTTCTATTATTATTATTATTAAAGTTTCTATGGATGGTTTATTTTTACTTCTCTCTTTTAATTATTTTATTTTTATTTTTTTACTGTTATTTTCTTAATTTTTGTCTTCAAATTTTAATTTTATATATTTTTTTATATTTTCCTCTCTCCTATATTGATCTCTCAGACGACAGATTTCAAAACTTAAAATTAATTTTCATTTTGTTTTTACTGTTGTTGTTGTATGAAAAATAAAATTGCGAGGTTCATGGTTAATTTTCCAAAAATATATACATAATATTTATTTATTTATTTCTCTGACAAAAATTTTATTATGAAATTTGAATTCTGGGGCATACGATAGAAATTTTGTTTGCAGGTCCTTTTGGTGTGCAATGTGTTGCTGCAGATAATAAAAAGGGTTGAGCAGATTTTTAGATGTATAGACCATTGCTTGCAAAAAAATGAATAAGATTTATTTCAAATATTGAACATACTATTATCATTTAATCCTACAAATATATGTATCTATTTTTATTGTTTCAGAATTATGGCATTAAACAAAATGGTTATCGGAAATTAAAGAAAAAAACCACCTCGTGCTTTCGATGGCAATGTAAAAAAAATAAAAAAGAATTTGAATAAGGAGTTTTTTTTTTTTTTTTTTTTTTTATAAGAAAATCAAAGCACACAAATAAAGGAAATAAATAATTAATAGCGAATTTATATTTTTAAGAAAATCAAATCTCACAAATATTGCTTTTTTTTATTTATAATTAACTAATTTACTAATTTATTGAGATTTTACTATAACAAGACTTCATAAGTTTTGTTTCTATTTTATACTTGTGATGAAGTGAGAGATAGAAGGCACGCAAAGACCAACGTTGGTTGGCTCAGCTGAAAGGAAGCTGAGTTTTCTTAATCATGGTCATGAATTCAACTCTCCATAGTCACGGAAAAAATCATGTTGGAAGAGTTCCCTCTAAATGAAGACCCGATCGCGACTCGACCTAAATTAGTCGGATAAAACTTTAGATATTAAGCTATGAAACAAGTCTAAGGCATAAAAAAAAAGGGCACACAAAGGGAATAAGAAACACCTTAGAACTATAAATTCAATACAATAAGATTTGATAATAGACTTCTTCATGGACCTGAATCACTTTAGAACTAGCATTTTCGGCCGAGAATCGAACCCGCATTTTGAAGATTGGTCCGGTCAATCGAAATGGTGCTCGTGTGGTTCATGGCTCCTAATGTTTCGATCCATACCAGTTTTAATTTGATTTTAACCACATAAATAAAAGCTTTCCGTTTCTAGAATTCTTACTTCTTCAATGTCAAGAGAGATTCAGATGGAATTGATTTTTGAGTTTTTCTAATTCTAGATTCTTCAATGAAATCAAATGAAGAGAGAGGGGAATGAAGAATTCCATACTGAGGGAAAATAACCAAAGGATCATCAATTCAATTTTGATTCTTTACAGTGTTGGTGGGTCAAATCGACTTGATGGCCATGCTTAGTTTAGCCTTCAATTCAAACACAGACTTGAGTTTGAGGTTATAAGTTGATTTCGATAAACTATAGATGGCAATGTCCGATTCAACCCAACAGATATCTGAAAAATCCGATCCATTGCCATCCTAGGATAAACTCATAAAATATAACAATTTCCCTTAATAAGAAAATTAACAAATATTAACTAGTTAGTGTTAGAACATTTATTTGTTACAAATTCAAAGTTTAAAACAATAAATGTAAGAAATCGAAATTTAAAATTTTATTTATTAACTAAAATAAGATTAATACCTTTGCAAATAATTTACTCAAAGTTTTTCATTTCAGTTGAATTAATTGTGATTGTGATTTAGTGGAAGTAAAGGTTCAATCGAGAAACAAGTTTAAAACCTTTACTGCCAACATAGATCAACTGCAAAAAGCTCTCCTCTTTTTTTTTTTTCCTTAAAAAAAAAAGTTTCTATTTACAAAATTTATACTTTATTAAATTTTTTGTTTTATTTAAATGAATTAAAACAAATCGAACAAAGTTGCAGAAAACTGAGAAAGAGAGAGAAGGAAAGAACGCTTCAGCATGAATACCAAGCCAAATAAGAAAACAGAGTTACAAACAGCATTTAAGTGGTGGGTCACAAGAAGTGACTAGCTTCACTAGGTATTTACACCCCGCCCCCTCCGACAAAAAGACTATATATTTTATAAACCCAAAATTCCAATAGGCAACAACACCAAAATGTTCAAGTATCATTGTGTATAAAACAGAACACAGGCACCAACCTCGCAATAACCAACGGAAGACTTCTACATCATAGGCCTCCGTCCCCAGCCCCATTAGACCACAGCATGGACTTTCGAATTTTTTGCTTCTCAGCTGGTGGCAAACCATACTGCTTTGCTCTGTGGGCGATGCCTGCCTGTGGAGCCTGAACGCCTACCCAAAAGAACAACTAGCTACCCAGCCTGGCTGGTGGGGGGCCTATCTGGTGACATACCGAAATCCATGCATTTTGAAAGGAACGCCTGTCTTCATCTTCCGGATCATTGGGAAGAAAGATTCCGGGCAGCCTGTAGAGCAAACGTAACTTACAGTCCGGCTAGTTGCTTATGCCGTGGATCTCTGTCTCCAGGTATCTAACAACAAATACCACATCTAGGAGCTACTGTCGCAAAAGCTGGGATTTTTAGTAGTTGGCTGCGCCGCCTCTTAGTTTTGAGTATGCACAACTATTCGTACCTCCTAGGTTTGAGTATGCTCAACTGTTCCAAATTCTTGCCTATGATTTTTCAATTAACATTATTTGCTTCATTTTCTTGAAAAGATGTTAAACCTCGTGGGACACCTTAAAAGGAGTAATGCTTTACCATTCACCTACAATGAAGCGCAATTTGGAAAAATGTTAGGATGAGTTTAAAGTAGCACAAAGCATAGCCCTCATCAAAATATTCAGATTAATGAAGTGTCTATCAAAATTACCTGTACTTGATTTTGTTCATAAGTAAATAAAGGCTGCACAGTGTCCATCTCAATCTTACCAAAATTACCTATACACCATCCCTTTTGCAAGTTAACTGTAATCAACGGATACGACTGAAGTTTGCAAATGGCTCAGGGTTTGCTTTTGGTGCAGGTTTAGCCACTTTGCCAGTCCCAAAAACATTCCAAAACCTTAGAGTTTCATCTGCAGCAGCAGAAGCAACTGTGGATCCATCTGGGCTCTAAAATAAAGGATACAATCATTATAAATTAGAAACATGAACCAACTTCAATTAGGTTTGTCAACAAAAATTTAGAAGTCCAAGTGAAATTGAGTTAGTACCTCTGCCATGAAAAGAACTCTGGATGTATGACCAGTAAGCTCAGCCATCTTGACCATTGAAGGGAATTTCCAAAGAGTAAGCTGATTCTGTGCAAATCCATGAGAACTAAGAAGCTCACGCTCATTCTTGTTCCACAGCAATGCACAGACTTGGGAACCAGTGTCAATCGAGTTCAAACATGCTCCAGTGTGAGTGTTCCAAAACTTTATGCACCTATCACCACCACCTCCACCTGAGGCAAGCAAATTACCCTGGAAAGGAGACCAAGCAAGGGCCTTCACTGCAGCAGTGTGGTCTTCGAATCTATGAAGCCACTGTGAAGCATTATTAGAAGAGGCTGCAGTTCTGTCCCATATGAAGAGTAAGTTATCACTGCCACCGCTCGCCAATTGCCGGCCAGAGGCTGACCACTTTAACCCGCACACTTCTCCAGTGTGTCCTCTATAGGTTTCAACTATGTGTGATCTTACTCTCACATCATTGTTAACGATTTTCCCATCCATTCCTCCACTTGTAAGAATATGATTGTTCCATTCCATCGACCCAACTCGAGATTGGTGGGCACCTCGTAGTGTCCTTAGCTGAAATACACCAAGTAATGCAGATCAATACCAAGTACTACATATGAGGAAAAACATGAGAAACCTGAATTGGCTTTCAAGGCAATGTATAATATACCTGACAATTGGCAGTTGAATCCCATAGCTGAACTTCAGAATTGTTCAAGCCTACTGCAAGATGCTGCCCGTCAGGAGCCCAACGAACACTTGTAACAGGACCAATCTCATCATCGATGGTGACAAGTTCGGAGGCAGAACCATTTGAAGCATCCCACAGATATACAGTGTTCTCAAGAGCAATTGCAAGCACGTTACTTTTACCCCAGTCAAGTAAATTCAAGTAGTAGTCATCCACAAGATCAGGAGCATCTAGTGTTTTCTCAGAAGTCTGCATAAATTGAAGCAAGCAAAATTGGATCATGTTAACCACAATTTTATGAAGAAAATTCAAGGCTGAGAATCTCCATTCATTACTTGGTGCTATTCTGGTTCTACCAATCAAACTTGTCCCATCCAAACTAATTACCAATTCATACTATTCAGGCCAAACTTCAAATCACAAGAAGATTAGGAAGTACAAACCTGAGGAATGTGTCTGCGAGGCTTCACAGGTTTAGATTGAACATAAGAAGAGGACATCTCTTGGGAAATTGCCTCAACTGGAGTAGTGGGCTTGTTCCTGAAAGCAAGAATTCTTGTTCTGTTCATGTTGAGCGTCTCTGCCAACAGCTTCCTGTATTGCACTTTTGCTGGAGAAGTGGGTACCGGGTTTTCCTTAAATTTTCCTCCTCCAGTTAGCATGTACTGAGCATAGTCAAAATCCATTGCCGATCGGTTAGGTATAAATCTGTCCAACTGCACCAATTAAGAAGAACACAAACATTATTAGTATGAATATTGGTATCAACCATGAAAAATAGGGTTTTGAAAATTAATATGAATATTAGTATTTTTTTGAAAAGGAAGTGAATCCAATTTCATGAAAAGTAATTAATGCAATCTTTTGAGTTTCAAAAATCAAAACCTAAAAACAGCTAATAACCCTAATTCTTTCAAACTCAATTTTCATATTTACAGAAGCCGCAAAACAAAACCCTAAAACACTACCAAACCCTAATTTTCCCAAAATCCTAAGTAAGTAAAATCGGACAGAAGAAAACTCCCTTTGTTTGTATCAAGAGGAAAGAATCAATTGTCTGAAACCCTAGAGGCCCCAAATCTTATTATAGAACATAACAACTTAAATTTCCACGTTCCAGTAATTATACAACAAACCAAGAAGAAAAGAAAGTGTGAATTTGAAAATGGAAAGGGCATACGTTTTCTTTTGAACTCTTTCCCCGAAGGTATTGATCTCTCGTTAGATATCTTGATCGGGTCTTGTTCTTGGCATCCATAGTTAGAAAGAGAGAAAGAACGCCTGCAAGAAATAACGAGTAAAAGCAAAAGAAAACCCTAGATCTGCAGAAACAAATTGTGAGATAATTACAACAGAAGCAGCAGATAGATTCAATAACAAAGAAAAAGAGTTAAAATCTAGAGTAGGAGAGAGAGAGAGAGAGCCTGCAAGAGCCAAAGAAAAACCTAGATCATGCAAAAACGAATTAGATTCAACAAGAAAGGAAATGAAAATTCGACGGAGCCTTTTGCAATGCAGAATGAAATTGAGAGCTTTGTGAATAAAATCGTTAGGGTTTGTAGCATTTAATCGACAACCAAAAACGGACGTTATAACGTTATAACGGAATAACGTTATACCAGAATCGTTAGGCCCTTCTAATTTTTAGAAACTACAAATTTCCATTTTTTTTTTTTAATTTCAAATTTCATTCTTATTTCTATGTTTCATATTAACGGCAAGATTCCGAATATATATATATCATTTTTAAGAAAACATATATTTATTTAAAAAATTGGATGAACATATATTTTTTTTTAGAAAGAAGACTTTTAATATTAATTTAAAAGTATAAAATTTTAAATTGTAATTTTACCTTAAAATATTTGGGCGGAAAAGTCAATGCCAAAACCTCAATATAAAAACTATTTGTAAAAGTCAATATTTTATAGACGTTAGGAGGGAATGGTTCATGGTAAAACATACGTAATATTTGAAAGGAGAAATGTTATTTTTCATATATATATATATATATATATATATATATATGTATATATATGTATATGCATGTATGTATGTATGCATATAGTATTAAACAAATAAATATAAAAGTATATAAAGGATGTGTGTATGAAAAAGAAATAAATAATTTTAAGATACATTAATAAATAAGAAAGAAACATAGAATAAAAAAAAGAATATACATTAATAAGATACATGAATATAACATAGAAAATTTAATTTTTAATAAATACAAAATTATCAAAAATAATTCTGTCAAAAACATAATTTTATATATAGCATAGATAAAATATATCATTTCATTTGTATGCTTGAACCTTTTTTTTCTTTTTTTTTTCATCGATCGGTATCCGGATTGTGCCGACTGATCTAGCCTGAGCATTGTGAGATTCGTTATGGAGTTAACTCTCTCAAATCCTGTTTCTCCATTTTCATGTCTCGGATCCGAGACTTGTGCAGCGCCCAATTACTGCACTTGGTCGTATGATTGAACTCCAACAAAAGAATATATCTATCAACAAGCACCACATCTAGGGGGCTACCGTCTCAAAAACCGGAAATTTTAGTAGCTGGCATGGCAGCACTGCCTCTGTCTTAGTTTTTGAGTAATGCTTTATCATTCTCCCTCGAGGAAGTGCAATTAAATTAAAAAAAAAAAATGAATGTTAGGATGGGTTTGAAGTAGGATGAGTTTGAAGGAACACAAAGCATGGCCCTAGTTTAAATATAGAGATTAACAGGGTGTCCACCAAAATTACCTATACTTGGTTTTGCTCATAAGGAAATCAAGATTGCACTGTGCCCATCTCCCTCTGACCAAATTTACCCATTCGCCATCTTTTCTCAAGTCACTTAGAACTTGTGGAAGGAGACTTGGATGTTTGATATATATTTTGAGGGGTATACATGTTCATCCCTCAGGCTAAGTTTCAGCCTCAGTCGGAAGCGCTTACTTTACAGAAGTAATTGAAAAATCTAGAACATTTTCAGGTCTATCTATGGATGGTTTTATAACTGTCACGAAGAACATATTGTACAATATAGTGATTGCGAGGAGAAGGAAAGTCGAATAGAATGAAGATGATCCTGAAAATTCCGGTACATCTTCTTTCATTACATCTCTCATGCGCCTTGGTTCATCAGCAATGGTGCAAAACATATCATATCAGAACCTAACATAGTTAAAAACATACTTATACATGGCTTCCTATCTCCTTGTCTCTCTCATCATTCTCCCAAGTTATTACATCAGTTAACATCTAGTTAGGCAGACCGCAAGAAGTTCAAGGTTAAAATTTTTCTACTCTCTGCCAGAACAGAGAAAATGTTTGTACTAAAAAGTTCGGTTAACGATTCCGAGGAAGCATTGCAAGAATCGAGGCTAACTCAACATCCTTTTATCTCCATCTTTAATAGGTTATATCACCAGGTACTTCACCTTTTCCCAAAAAAGATCCAGCTCATTCAAATCCCTCAACAATACTAGATAAAGATATAAGAGGAAAGGGGAAATTCAGCGGTCAGATTCAACTCAACCCAAATTGGCTGGGGTGGCAGCATTGCAAGATTGAGGGAACAAATCAAGATTCAACTAAACTCATTTTTAGGCTATGTGAGGAGGCATTCTTTCAGAAGAACATCTTAAATGGTGGCAGCCGCATAGATTCGCCAGGTAAGCTTCTAGTGCTCCCCAGAGGTGTCGAAGAGCAGAATAGCACATTGCTAAACTTTTCAGAACAAGCAACAAGCTTGAGCAGCTTTAACCACCTTTGCTCATGCTGATATGCTAAACCAAGCCCTATATTTCACAAGTAATTCAATTGTGAGAGGAAAATAGAAGCCTCCTCTTGGCTCTTTGTCAAAGCAAATCCGCATAGAACATGATCAAAGCACAAAAGCTGTTTTGCCCATGCCCTCTCTAGGACTGCAAGCAAAAGTGGGTCAGAGAGCTCGGGCAAAGAAGATCAGATATCCAGGCAAGAAAATATGCAATTCTTTTTCAATGCCTGCTATGACCGCAGCCTAATTGCTAGAATGCTCAAAAGGCCATTGAGGAAACAAGAAAGTCTAAAATAAAGAAGCAGAATTATCCATCTTTTGGAAGTGGCAGCATCTTGATGACACAGTGTTTAAGTCAAAGGTTTTTGTAGGTACTGAGGATGAATGTAGTCTATGACTCATGGTCTTAAGCCATTGCAGAAGGTCAGTAAGTAGAGGAAAAGTACTGCAGTTTTAACGTTCGTCTTCTTCATGTTCCTTCTTATGATGACTTTCTTGTCTGTAAGCCCTGGTTATAGTGACGGAATGGAGCATATGCACCTTATTAACACTTACTATGGTCGACACACAAGCTTCTGATAGAAAGTCTTGACATCAGACACGTCTCTTAATGATTTTTCCTGAACCAAACTAAGTCTTTGTACAGCTTCTTACTAGATCTCAAACACAGGTTTTTCCTATGTCTAAATCTTCAAAGGTTAAAAGTCCAGCAAGTAATCCTCATTACTGATGCATACACTTTATAGAGTTGCATTACCATATCAACAAAGAAATTAATACGCCGCTATCTAGACTGTTTTCGATTACCCAACTCTACTGAAAGAACTACTGATCAGAGGAAGACTATACACTTCAAGTTTACTAGTGAAAAGAAGAATTTAACGCCTATCGTTCAATTTAAATTTTATTTCCCTTGAAGTAATTCCTGCCCGGTGGGTAATTTCTCTCTCCCTTTCATGAACATATGGAATTCACGTTGACAACAAATGAAAATCAGGAAAATTGTTAGACCCTTTTTTAATTAATTAAATTTCTTATCGCTTTCCCTCATTCATCTCAAATGAAAACTTCTCCTACACAACTTAAAAATTAACCCAGAAGAGGTTTGTGAGAGAGAGAGTATTAGTTTATTATGCCTTAGAGAGGCATTTTAGATAATTGATAGGAGTTAGTGGGATAACTCTCACTAACCCATAACTACCTTCACACCATTTTTTCCCTGAAATCTCTCCACGTAATGTGTATCAAGAATGATGGAAGGGAACTAACATTCTCATTTTTTTGTGGGATTCTGAATGTCATACGAGAATGGCATGAGAGAGAAAAAATAGAATGTTCTCTAGAGTGAGAACGAGAATGGGGACTTGAGAAAAATTTCGAGTAGAGAATTTTTTTTGTCACAACGAATAGTTGGACTAAGGGTTACGGCGTTGTGATATTACAGTGATGATTCGATTAATATCGTAATCACCATCCCGACCGCGAGATCCGATCGAGGGACGTACAATTAGATCAATTGTTTTGAAGACTCTACACGTTGAGGTATTTATTCTATACTCGATCTATTTTTATTTTTTCAAAAATTATTATTTATGCTTCCGCTATGATTGAGTCACTAAAATATCAAACATTGGTATCAGAGCATATGTTGGATTATTAAAAATAATTTTCGGATTTATTTTCGGGAATAAAAATATAGGGTTTAAAATTTGAAGTTCAGATCACGGATGATTTTTGTGAATCCGAGAACACCACTGTGTTACCCATGATCCGTAGAACACGAAAATAATTTTTTTGTAATTTTCTGAGCACGTTTAGGCGAAAAAAATTCCGGTTGAAAGTTTCGACCGTGAATAGTGACCGAACCATTCAACATTAGATTTGTCGAGTTTTATGGCAAATCAATACATGAAAATTATAGATCTGCGTTCCTTATTTCATGCTCTTCGATTTGGTATATATATTGCATATTGTTGACGCCGAAAAATGATGTTTCAAAATTGATCGCAGAGAGTCTGAATTTTGAATCCGAAATACGCCGAGTTTAGGGCGTAATTATTCCAAAAATTGAGTCAAAGATGTTTGGAATAAATGGAATTAGAGATTCCATAAAAGAAATCTGGTGAAAATGGTACCGAAAAGGGTGTTTTCCAACAACCGGGTCAAGAGGACCCAGTTACAGACCCGTCGAGCGAAGAAGAAGAGCCCTGACCCGACGGAAGTGTATCACACGCGCGGGCAGGCTAAGCAGTGGGACTGTATGTGGCTCGTGGAGCCACGCACCACAAACTATAATATTTATATAAAAAAAAGGGTATTTAAAATGTAAGTGGTCAGAGTCGAACACGGGCCTAGTGGAGAGTTTCACACACCCTTAGTCATCATGCCACTGTGTAGGGCTACCTTAAGTTGTGATCAAATTTAATATATAGTTTGATTGAACTTTATGACATTAATTATTTTTCTTGTATTAAGACAAAAGTCGCGCGCATTAACACGCATGACCAATGCATTGCTTGTCTGGCATGTGTGTCAACATGTAGGTGGCGCGTGTAGATGCCCAGTAATATGTCGCCAGCACGTGGTGACCTGTGAGACCTCCGACAACGCGTTAGGTCATTTCGGATTTATTTATTTTATTATTATTATTATTTAAGGGTCCCACATCCATAAAAGTGACTTCTTTTGTGGGTTTTGGTGTATCGAATCTTAGTCCGAATGGTGAGATGCAATCCCGGATTGTAGTGTATGGTGTCTATTGATTTATACGCTCGTCTTAGGGTCTGTATTCGAATCATTTGAGTCTTGTTGATTCGTAGGGTGTACAAAATATGAGAATAAGTATCACAAATCACGATTATCTCAATGACTGCTTCTAAAATTATTGTATTAGATCTTTTCAATGGGGATAAAATTGAATAGTGATAAGTACGAGATTTTTCACCGGTAGATTTAATTTATCCTCGAGGGGCAAGATCTAATTAAAATTTTGAGGCGTGAGATGGTGGACTCCGGGGAGGGTATCACACCTCAGAAAGACGGGATTATAAGACATTACGTGTATGGAAGAGAAATGATGGCCGAGTTAGGGCAATCCTCCTGAATAGCATGCATGATGATGTGATCCCTGTCTATAAGCAATATCATACGGCTTTATCGGTTTGGCTCACCCTATAAGGAGCATTGTGGTGCTCTTACAGATCATGAAATGAAGATACTGACTTATAAGTGTAATAACTTATAAGAAAAGGGTTGATCATACGATGATGTAACATTTGATAAAAATGTCGACTATGGTCGCTGAGTTAGAGAATGTGACCGAGCCCATTTCGGATATATTTTATAGTGTTGGATGCGATCCAGTTTTTTACCTGATTCATGAGAAATCATGAAAATCTATTTCACATACGATGAAAATATTCGTACTTTCACTAATGTGAATAGGCACAGTGAGCTCGAGTAAGAGTATCTAGAGGCGAGTAAGCCATACTCGGGTCATACTTATGCGGTGGAGTCGAGCAAAGACTCCTGTGGGACTCGAGATTCAGGTAAGAAGAAAACATCTGAGAAAACTGATAATAATAATGCACAGCGAGAAGGAGTTAGATACGACCAAGGTATAGTGCTACATCTGTAGTAGACTTGGTCATTTCACTCGTGAGTGCGACGAATGAAAATTATCTCTTCCTTCTTTACGTGGTTTGAGATGCTCATTGTTTTCTCTCATTCGTGGGTTATGAACACGAGAGCAACTGACCACGTAGCTCGAGATAGGAGCGCGTTTATATAGTTCCGCCCAGTGAGTCCTAAAGTAGGAGGATTAACGTAGAGAAACATAGCGTTTGTCGACATTAAAGGGAGTAGCACTTGCAAGTTGGAGTTGCAAAGTTGCTAAACTCCATATGCCCTTTACGCTCCGAATGTTCGACGAAACTTAATTTCAACCTAGGATATGCTCTGTTAATTTGGAAATTTTATAGTTTTTATTTATTACGACAATTTTTTGATTGGTTCTGTTTTGGTCCGTGAGGGACTATGTGCACTAGAAGTGATTCCTTTTAATGGTATTTCTTGATATCCTCCTAGTGAGAGAGGATGAGCCGGTTAGCAGTGAGTGATTTGCAGAACCCGCTAAGAAGTCTTGCCTAGAAGGAAAAGTAACAAGAAAACCATTTGACAATGTAATAAGAGTTGGGACTCCATTGCAGTCGGTTCACTCTGACATCTGTGGCCTTATGAACCTGAGAACCTGAAATGGTGTTGGGTACTCTATTACGTTCATAGACAATTACCTGCATTTCGGTTACGTCTATCTGATTTCGCGCAAGTCTGAGTCATTGAGGTGCCTCATGAGGTTATTAACGAGGTTGAGAATCAGTTAGACTTGAGAGTGAAGACTCTTAGAACCGATCGAGGGCGTGAGTATTTGTCTGAAGAGGTCTATTTCAAAAAAGGGCATTACGAGAAACTGACTATTCCTTGTTACTCAGTGGAGTAGAGTAGCTGTGAGAGAGGAATAGGACTTTGTTTGAGACGGTGAGGCCGATGATGGCGCAAGCCAATTTACTCGTTTTCCATTGGGGAGATGCGTTATTGGCTGTAGTCTACGTTCTCAATCGTGTTCTATTAAAGTCCGCAGTCAGTATTCCAAATGAGCTTTAGACAGGGAGGTGTCAGACCTTAGCCATTTGAGATTATGGGGTTGTGTCGCGTATGTTCACTATTTCTCGCATTTACACGACAAGTTAGGCTTGCGAGAAAAGAGATGTATGAGATACTCAGAACACTCCGAGAGAAATGTGTTCTAGGTGAACATACGAACAACACTCTTATTGAGATTGAATCTCATGATACCGAGTTTCTTGAAAGTGATTTCCCTATGAGAGGTGAAATCAATTGGGACTTTAACTTTTATCAGATGGATGAGCGTAGTGGTTTAGCTGATCGCAGTGGCAAGACCCAAGAATCCATTAAGGATCTTGGTTCTAGTGGGAGCGATCCATCTATAGGTAAAAAGGTTTCCCCTCCTCTTAAGAGTAGTCAAGGACGCGTACCTAACCGTCGTTTCCCGATTGAGGGAGAGACTCTCAGTGTGACTCTTGAGGATTACGAAAAACCTTTAATAGTCTTAGAGGCTCTTGAGGGTTCTGTAGAGGACCATTGATTAAAGGCCATGAGTATAAGGAGTTGATGAGAATCAACGAGATCTGGGATCTAGTTGATTTGCCTGAGGGTAGTAGGGCCGTTGGGAACATGTAGGTTTTCAACATCAAGAAAAAGATCGATGGAACGGTGTAGAGGTATAAGGCCCGTTTGATAACTAGGGGTTACTCAGACTGAGGGCGAGATTATCTCGATTCGTTTACTTTTAGCGATTATCGTGGACATGATATGGATCTGGAGTGAGACCAAATGAACGTTGAGACTGTTCTCCTGAGTATGAGTTTTGGATGATAAGATCTACAAAGAACGACCATCTGGCTTTATTCTTGTAGATCTGGATGATAAAGTCTGTCGACTTCGAGAGTTGACATACGACCTTAATCATCAATTCAGACAGTGACATTTGAGATTTCACGAGGAGGTGATATCTCACGGTTTCGTGATGATCGAGGAGGATCATTGTATATATCTTTTACGTTCTTTTGATTCTTTTGTGATCATGTCCTTATGTGAATGACATTCTGTTGACTGGGAACAACAAAGAGTATCTGATGACCATGATGACGTGGACATTGTCGAGTCTTGATGTGAAGGACATGGGTGAGATTCAGTTCTTTCTCGAAATTAAGATCCAGAGGGATCGCTCGAGACAGGTGTTGACTCTTTCACAGGAGTCCAACATTAAGGGAGTTCTTGAGTGCTTCGAGAAGACCGACTATGACCCTAAAGACACTCTTATCGCTAAAAATGTTAAAACCTAATTCTTGACATATGCTTTAAGACTCGGGAAAGGGTAAGAAAAATGAGTAGAGTCCCTTGTACCAGTGCATTGAGTAGTCTGATATACGTAGTGTTGCGTACACGATCAGACGTTTACTTTGCAGTTAGTATGGTAATTGGGTATCGATCGAATCTTAGAAGGGATCACTGGAGAGCAGTGAAAGGATTCTAACATATTTCGAGAGAACTGCGGACCTCTCATCATGTTATAGAGGAGGTGATTTGCATCTTGTTGGGTATTCAGATACCAACTGGGTTGGTGATCTGAATGTATGCAAATCGATATTAGGTTTTGCAATCTTGGAATAGCAAGAAGCAAACCTATATATCTCTATCTACAATAGAGGTTGAGCTTGTGGTACACTCAGCGGCAGTTCAAAAGAGTGTTTGGGTCTGAAAATTTTTGGATCATTTAGGGGTTGTGATAGACAATGGGAGGCTAGTGGATGATTTATTGAGAAAATCAAGCCCCCTTCACCGCACTTGAGACCCTAAGTATCAGTAAGTCCAAACACATTGATACCTAATATTACGTTATGAGAGACATCACCGAGAATGGTGAACTGACAAATTAAGTACATTACTATACAGCGTGTTGGCTGATCCCTTCAATAAACTCATTGTGAGAGATTCTTGTATGAGATATAGGAATCATAGGGTTTGCGTGTATATTGACATTTCTCTCATTGTACTGATACTTATTGTGTTATATATATGACATGTGTGTATTATTGGGTCACTTATTTATTGTACTGTTTTATTGTCATATATTTTGTGATATGTTGTGATAATGATATGTCAGGCAGGCGTGATCGACTCTCTCACACGAGTGACCACCTCCAGCTTTGAGTAAGCGGAGATGAGACGGTTTCTAGTTGTAAGAGGTTTTGAGAGTGGCCCTACTAGAACATAAGTCGCCCTGATATGTGTTCAGGATGAGTCCATATGCGATATGACCGGTATGGACGTACCCACATCCATGTTGCCTGTAAGTAGCCAGGTTTGAGATCTCAGATATCACCTGCGACTAGTGATATTGTCTCTGAGATTTCTGGATAAAGTTTTATATGTAGAGTGATTCTCATTCATGTACAGTGTTAGAGAAATCTGACATATGCCCTTTGAGAGATTGGGGAATAACACTGTGGCACGCATTTCATCCGCGTGTGATATGTCGACTAGGGATAGTGGGAGTATTATTTGAGACATTGATATTATTTAGATCCTCGTTCCCACTGTGTGAGACCCGAGATCCATTAGGTGTGATCTCTTGTACCCTTATCACTTTCGGTTGTTTCTATAAGTCTTGGTTCAGTGTTGTTACTTTAATCTGTTTACCGATGGCTCGAATGATAAATTGAGATCTGAGGGACAGGTCTAGAAAAGCAGCTGAATTGAGACTAATAGATTCAAGTTTGGGAAAATAAAGATCAATTGATATTACATCATTGTGTTGTATTCACCGGCATGCCTATTATGCATGTCCATATTGGGATGTAAGCATAATAATTGATACACAGTCGAGCGTTTATTGGGGATTACTTTCGATGAGGAAAGTAACTCGATGGATGTAATTAGTCTTGGATCTGTGGTGCAACGAGTTCTTTTGATGCTAACGATGGCTTCTTGATCATCCTAACAGGTGTATTGAGAGATCTTTGCTTGCAGGTGTACTCGTAGGTCGCACGACGACCAAATCCTGTATGAAAGTCCAGCATGGTGATATGATCGCATAAGTTATGATCTTGTGACGAACGCAAAATGCCCTCAAGTGCAAGTGGGAGATATTAGTTTATTATGTCCTTGAGGGGCATTTTAGGTAATTGATAGGGGTTAGTGGGATAACTCCCACTAACCCGTAACTACCTTTACACCATTTTCTCCCTGGAATCTCTCCACGTAATGTGTATCAAGAATAATGGAAGGGAACTAGCATTCTCATTTTTTTTTGTGGGATTCTGAATGTCATACGAGAATGGCTTGAGAGAGAAAAAATAGAGTATTCTCTAGCGTAAGAATGAGAATGAGGACTTGAGAAAAATTTCGAGTAGGGAATTTTTTCCGTCACAACATATCACCAGACTGAGGGTTGCGACGTTATGATATTACAATGGTGATTCGATAAATATCGTGATCACCATCCCAACTGCGAGATCCGATTGAGGGACGTACAATTAGATCGATTGTTTTGAAGACTCTACACATTGAGATATTTATCCTATACCCGATCTATTTTTATTTTTTTGAAAATTATTATTTATGCTTCCGCTGTGATTGAGTCACTAAAATATCCAACAAAGAGAGAGTACCAAAGGGAGAAGAAGAGACCCTTTTCCTAGGAGGGGTAATACTCTTTCTGGGAAATGGATTAAAGTTGTTGGTCTAGCTTTTGAAGAGCTTCTCTTGCCATTTCTGGGTCCACCCCGTACCCTAAATCTTTTTTCTCCACAGCCCCAACACCCCATCTTCTTTTCCTCTCTCAAATCCTCCCCACTTTCAACACCCAAGAACAAAATTCTGAAATTTAAATGGGTGAAATTGAACGGAGAAATTAATGATGGGCTAGATAGAAGTAACATTTGAATCAACAGAATACAATCACACCCGAAGTCCCGAACTACTCTTTCTCAAAGAGACAGTTACAGAACTTTCAATATTATCTCAATTACAAGGGCTATGTTTGGCGGCACAACTGAGTTTCTCCTGACCTGACCATGGTATGTCCCAGCCAAACAAATGGTCTCTCTCTCTCTCTCTCCTTGCCTCGATTTGGTACACCACCTGGTATTCAGAATTTCGCTCTGAGCCACAGTGGAGTACTCATTTTGAGGGAGCTCTTCCGACATGATTTTTCATGTACTCATGAATAGTTAAACTCACGATTATGATTAAAGAAACTTTACTCTCTTTACAACTAAGTCAACCAACATTAATTCTCTCTCTTTTGAGTTACATATGAGAATTATATCTTTCTAATTCAACCATTAAATAAATCTGAATTATTGTTTAAATTTGAATTTATACTTTTAAGAAAAGTTGTTGACTTGACTAATTGTCAAACATTACATTTTTTTAATACAAAAAAATATAATTAAATATGATTGAATCGAAAAAATATTATAATGCTTGAATTGTCTCTAAAGGGACATTGTTGTAAATATATAGATTTCTGATTTAAATAGCAGGTATTATAAACTTCCAAAATGAAATACTATTTTTTTTTATTTAATAAAAAGTTAGAGGTTTAAAATTATATGAAATGAGATATTTCTTCATATATAATTATTAAATAAATTAAAATTATTTTTAAAATTCAGATCTACTCGTTCGAAGAAATTATCACATATATAGTTATCAAACTTCATTTATTTATGTTCAAAAATTAAACTACTATATTAAAAAAATGTCAAATATAAAAATAGTACGAGAAAAACTTTTAATTATATAATATAGCATTTTTCTTTATTATTTCAAATTGTTGAAGAGTTCATAATAGAAACTGAGAACCAATTCACTACTTTAATAACAGTGATACACTTATATGATCAAAATTGAATTTGTTGGTTTAATTTTTCTTTTATTTATCATATATTATTTGTTTATATTTAATTTATGTGTTATAACAGTAGAACACTTATTCATTAACTTAATTGAAATGATTAAGCATAAGAAGAGATATATATTAGCTATTTAATTACTTAATTTTATTATTACATACATTATATAATTTATTAATTCATGAATTAAACATTATTTTATAGTTTATTATTTATGAATAATTTATTTTTATTTCTTTATTTTCTTTATTTTTATTTTTTAGTTTTATCATCTTTATTTTTGTGTTCAAATTTTAATTTTATGTTTTTTTATTTTTATTTTTTTCTTTTCTATATTGGTTTCTTAAACGGTTGATCTCAAAATTTAAGATTAAAGGTTTGTTATTATTGTTATAACGTCATAATAATACTAATCTTAAATTGAATATAATTTACTACTCTATATATATTAAATTTCATATAATTCAAATCATAAATGCCAAATTTCTTATCAATAAAATAATATACACAATAGTCAATTATATTTTGAAAACTGTGGTAAAATCACTAATAAGTGATACGACTCTCTATCATATTAATGATATAATTATTAAATAAAACTTATTTACGTATAATATTCAAAAAATAAATAAAATATAAAAATTTAAGTTAATTTTGTATTTTTCTAATAAGACCTCTTTTTGGGATCCGAATCATAAGATTTGCATCCTAACCCTAAATTAGGGTCAAGTCTAGCTTGGATTTCTGGTTTCAATCAACTTTTCTCAACCTTACACAAAATCAAATATGAGACAGAGAGAGTGATTCATTATAATTCTTTTTTATTTTAATATTACTCCATAGAGAAATGCCATATATCACCAAAACTAATCATATAATTACAATATTATATTAACTTTCATTAACTAAATCACCACAATTAAGTTGTAATCCTAACTTAGTTAGGGTTAGGGTAAGACCAAAATATAATGAATACTATGCTAATATATATATATATATATATATATATATATATATTTAAAGAGTTTACTTGGTATACAAAATACTCTTTAGTTTAGTGCGGAGATAGAGGAAATGTGGACGTATATGTATACAACATTCCCCTTACATTTTTCTAAAGAGACTATTTTCACTTCTTAAACTCGTAATTTTGAAGTCATCAAAGGATCAATTTTATCATTGAATTAAGATTCGCCCTCCTGCTAATATATATATATTTAAATTATTAAAAATCATTAATCTTTTTCTAGGGTATAGAAACTCAAAATATATTGATTGAATTTTAAAGTATTTAAAGAAGGATGAAATATTAAATAAAAGAAATTATCCTTTCTTTTACGCGCACACACATGCCCCTAATTTCCAGTAACAAGCCATCAATTTTAACTTCCGAGGTCCATATTTTCTATCTATCAAAATAACTTTTTAATATTGTTAGATAATATATTATATATTATTATTAGTATGATCTTAATATATATTTAGTTTTTCATATTTTTATAATTATAATTGTTTATATATTTATCGTAATAGATTTTCTATATAAATTCAAATTATTATAATAATTTATAAAGGTAATTGAGAATTATGATACTATAATCATATTCATCTATTTCTATTATTCATATTATTTTTATATTATTTTCTATTTTCTACAATTGGTATACAATATATTCTCCGATATCTCTTTCAAACTCAATGTGGTATAATTTTTTTTTGGTACAAAAAAAAAAATCAAATACGATCAAATTATGGGAAAAATGATGAAAGTTGTGAGATTTTACCGTTTGTACTATCCTTGATGGACACTCAATGTGATATAATGAAAACTATTTAAATTTGAAAATAGAGAATGTAAAATCTCAGGGAATGTTTTTGAAACCCTTTTGCTGGCTCTGAACTCTAGCTTTAGCTCTGCCTCTGACTTTGGATCTGGCTCAAACTTCGGGTTTTGAGTCTTGGTTCCTTGCTCTGGGCTCTGGCGAGCTCGAGATCTGACTCTTGGCTCTTGGCTCTGGCATTGGTGTTAGCTTTTAACTCTACTGATCTGGTTCCAACACCGGTTTTGGCTGTTAAATGCACATGTGGGTGCGTGGATAATCTTTTTGTAAAGAGAGTTCTCATAATATATAGAAAATAAAAAATAATATAAATAATAAAGATAAGTAAACATGGTTATGCTACCATGTTAAAGATGGTAAGCAATACAATAATATGAAATCCAATATTCATTTGCCTTTATAAATTAGGTTTATAAAGAAAATTTATTGTGACAAATATAGAAACAATTATAAATATAAAATATAAAATATAAAAATATGGAAAGTGAACTATGTATCGAAATTAAATCAATTATTGATTTGATTTCATATGCAATATATTCTCTAATAAATATTTTTCCCTTTAGTTAAATTATTTAAACCAATGCTCATATAATAGAGGTAATTTCAATTATCACATGTTAAAAGAATTAACAAATTAAAATTGAAAATAAAGTGGATAAACTTTTAGAGCTCGGAGCAATTGCCTTGGTTTAGAACTTGATCGGCGTTTTCTATAGAAATTCCAATTTCGGCAAGGAGTTATGGAACTATAATAAATATAATGACTAATCTTGTAACAGTTAGATTATGTTAGAGCACAATTTAATACGAGTAATGTGTTAGGGTTTAATATTTATAGAGAAATCAAAGAAGAATGATGCCTAAGTAATATTTTCTCATTTTCTGTAATCATATTGAAATTAAGTGATAAATAAATATTTTTCATTATTTAAATATTTTATTTTTGTATATTTATTTTATAAAAACTTTATATCTCCCATAACGTTTTTTTTGTCTTCTCTCTCACTTCATTTTACCCTCTTTCTTTTGTTTTGTTCTTGTTCTCTCTATGACCCACAAGTTCTCTTGGTCAACCAACAAGCTTTTCTTTTCTTTCTTTTGTTTTGTTCTTCCTCTCTCTATGACCCACGAGTTCTCTTGGTTAACCAACAAGCTTTTCTTTTCTTCCTTTATCTTTCGGTCTTTTTCTCTCTTTTTTGCTGACTAGTGAATCTTTGCATGTCGAGCAATGTACGGATATACCCTAAATTTTAGAAAAAAAAATTCTTAAAAAAACCTTAACGAGAAAGAAATTCGGTTTCTAACTCATGATTATCGCGTTTTGAAAACTTGACCAACACTGTTGGTCGAGTTTTCAAAACGCGACCATTTCGTGTTTCATAAATTTCAAACTCTCTCCTTTCTCCCTTCTCCTTCTCCTTCGTTCTCTCTTTCTCTTCTCTGCTTCTCTCCTTCGCTTTTCACTGTGTGATCTTCGCGTTTGAGCTCTTATCTCTTCGATCTTACTTCTTTGCTCTTGTTCCCCACATTATCGGCCCAGATTGTATGACATTGCCGCCCAACTGCAGCGTCTCCTTCGAACTGTTCGTGACCTGTTGTGTGCCAGAGCCCCAACTGCCGAAGGTAATCTCTCCTTCTGACACTTGAATGATGTTTGTTTGAGTAATTTCTTAGGATTGTTGTGAAATTAGGGTTGACTTTTATTAGAGTTATGAAATTAGGGCTTTTGTTATTTTGAAATTAGGGTTATGAAATTATTAAGGTTATGAAATTATTAACGTTTTGAAATTATTAAATTTGTTAAAATTATTAGGGTTGTTAAATTTAGGAATTTGTATAATTAATATAAGGTTTTGTATGATAAGTTGATTAATTATTAAAAAATTGTTGGATTTAGGATAATTTGGTTGTAAAATGGTTGTTATAATTTAGGGTTTAGGATTGTTTTGTTAAGTATAAAATTATTATAAAAGTTGTTAAATTTACGGTTGTTTAGTGTCTTAATAACATATTTAATTTTGTTGTTTAAAAGAAAATTGTGAAAATGGTGAAATTGCTATTTTATATTGATGGTGATATTGTCATGGGTGTCAATGAAGTTTGTTATAACCATCGGCTTTCTAAGTTGATTTGGGTGAAAAATAATGTCTCATTTAATGAGTTGGTGTATATGATATGTAAAGGTTTTCGGATAAATTGTAGGACATAACATTTGGAGATTTATCATCGGAGTTCAATGTCAAACAATTAAAGTGGGAATGCATGGTATAAATTGATGCCGATTAGTGATGATGATTATGTTGTTAATTTGATGGAATTTTTGGGGACCATGAGAGCAGATTCTACATATGAATTATACATAAAATCTTGCATCAAGTCGATGGTGGAATGTCCTCACATCAAGTTGTAGGTGAAATGTTATTGCTTGAAAGATGTGATTATACGGATGATTATCCACGAATCGAATTTCGAGTGGATTTTACCTTTACAGAAATGAAGAATGATATAGATGAGGAGGAAATGGCCGAAAATGAGATGGAAGATGAGGAGGATGAAGAGGATAATGACAAAGATGATGAAAAAGTTGGTGGTGGTGGTGGTGATAGTGATGGTGATGAAGAAATTCATACCTTCTCGGTTCCTTATGCTTATATCCGAATAGACGAGTCAATCTCATTCATGACCACTGCACCCGGAGGTGATGGTTATGTGATTTTCAAGAAAGAAAGTAGATTAAGAGTCGATAATTTTAGTTTTAGCAATGAATTAAAGAAGAGGATGAGATTTGAGACAAATGATGAACTTATTCATGCGATAAAAATGTACCATGTCGAGCATCACTACCAATTTCGTGTTGAAAAATCAAGTCCTACACTTTGAATTGTAATATGCTTACAAAGGGATCAAGGTTGTAAGCAGAGGTTACATGCTCGTAAAACAAAATATGTTGATGCTTTTGTGATTTCCCGTGTGGACAGTTCGCACACATGTGTGAATACTGAGTTGACGCAGGATCATAGACGGTTAGATTCTAATTTGATTGCTTGATATATTCTTAACTATGTCAGGGAAGATCCAAGTGTCAAAGTTTCTTTTTTATGGACAGTTTTGATGGAGAAAACCACATATGTAATTTTACGTAGAAGAGTTTGGAAAGCAAAGAGAAAACTCATAAAGATAGTATATGGGGATTGGGATTATTCATAAAAAAGGAAGACCTAGGTCATCTTGGTATCATAACGAGATGGATATTCGAGAATCATCATCGCGCACATTATGTGGGAGTTGTAGTACAGAGGGCCACAATCGAAGGAGAAACACGAGACAAATAAGATGCAGTCTTTGTTGCAGACGGGAACACAATAGATGAAATTGTCCGACCCAAAATAATGATTCTTAATTGTATTTCACTTTTAAGTTTAATTCTTGTATTACTTAGTGTATTCGATATCATCGTGTATTTGTTAAACATTTGATATACATTTTCACTAAATTTTGATTATTTTAGTTTTGTTTGTTCATATATTTATCATTGTATTTGTATTTTAACATTATTTTTTATGTTTATCATTGTGTTGATATTTCACTTTTCTTTGTCTTTATGTTTATTATTTTAACTAACTCGTTTTCCTTTATGCATGCAGATGGATCTTGGACCTTCTGACGAGACCGTTATACGTTTACAGCAAGTTCACCGTTCATTGAGCATTTGGGATGAAGATGCACATACCCACCTCATTTGTCGTCGTCGTGAGGCCGTTTTATAACGTTGGGACCACGGTCATATTAATGATTGGGTTATCCCTTTTCTTGAGCGGTCGAGGTTTATACGAGTCGCTCGACTACGATTTGTTTCGCTCGACTGGCATCTGATCACGATATTGGTTGAGAGATGGAGACGGGAGACACACACATTCTACTTCCCACAAGGTGAGCTTACAGTCACCCTCCAGGACGTAGAAGTTCTCTTACGGTTGCCCGTCGATGGGCTACCCATGGTGGGTAGATCGACAGGTGTGTCGTGGGCTGATGAGTGCGAGCGATTATTGGGCGTTAGGCCACCACATTCCGCATTTAAGAGCGGATTTTTGAGTATGCCATGGTTGAGTGAGGCTGTTGCGGAGTTGCCCAGGGATGCTGATGAGGTTCGTATTTTACAATGGATTCGGATATATATTTTGTTGTTGATAGGGGGTGTATTATTTTGTGATAAAATAACATATTATGTACATTTATAGTTTTTATTATTTTTAGAGGATTTAGGTAGTTCTGATTATCGTAGTTGGGGATTAGTGTGCTTGACATTTTTGTATAGACATTTGTATATAATCTCACACGCTGGTTCACATGAGATATGTGGGATTTTGATTCTTCTTCAGATTTGGGTTTGGGAGAGGCTTCTTTACATTACTCCTGTTAGACGAGATATTGTGGATTTTGATGGTCCACTTGATTTACGGTGGAGGAAGCGATTTGATATCACTACTCTCCCTACGCACGTAATTAGACCGTATATGGAGATATTTGATAGGCAGAGATCTTATTAAATAGTTTGGGTACCGTATACTGAGGAGATACTATCTTCTTTACCTAACTATTGTCACGATGGTAGAGATATTTGGCACGCACGGGTACCTTTGATCTACTTTAGTATCATCGAGTGACATTATCCCGATAGAGTTATTCGCCAGTTTGGAGGGATCCAGTTCATTCTCATTCCTTATGACATAGAGGATCGTCTCCACGATACTACGACACACGGTCTGCAGAACATTGATTGGTTGCTGGAGCACGCACATTATATTGATATTTAGACCATGCGATAGGACCACTTAGTTGAGTTTGACAAGTCTTTCGGACCGATCGTTGACTCTACCTATCCGACATGATTTCGCGCTATTACCCGCCATTTCATAGGCTGTCGGAGACCTTACTTGAATCACGTGGTAAGTTTTAAGTTTATTCATTTTTTATCTATATCAATAATCTATATTTGTCTTTTTAACTTACAAATGTATATGTTTTTGTAGTGGGAGATGTTGCACAAGATTCAAGACTCTTACGTCGTCAACGCGATACATCACATGACGGATTCTGCTATTTCTGCCTTGCCTGATGATATATACAAGATTATGACTATGAGGATAGGACCAGACATAGTTGCTGACGACGATCACGAGGGTGAGCGTGATGACAGATGACATCGACGATGAGGAGGGAGAGCACGTCGTACGAGACCAGCACCCGATGTCGCAGGGCTTTCGCAGACCTACAAGTCACCACCATTTTCTCAGCCCTCCACTTCTCAGCTTCTGCTCGACGACGTAGGGCCTTCAAGCGAGTACGTACACTCCTCACCTTTCTTCACACCTGAGGTTAGTGACTTGCCCTATGCTTCGATTCCGGATGCTCCATATAGGGAAGTTTGTCTGGATGTTGACATGGGTGAGGGGTTGACACAGGTTCAGGAAGGAGGTGGCCCACTATTCTTCCATGTATCCTCACCAGTTATTTTTGCCCTGATGATGGTCATTCTCAAATCTCACAAATAGATGATTAGGGACTTATACATCCTGATCCTAGTGTAGGTAGACCAGATGCTAGTGTTATACATTATAGTAGGAGAAGAAGAAGACGTTGATTTACTGTATTCTGTATTTCGTATCTTTCGTTACATTAATGAAAATCATATTTTATTTCATTGATTATTGTATTTGTAACTATTTTACTGTTTGGTTGGTGACAGACTTGTTTGGATATAAACTTGGATATGAATTTGGTTTGAATCGATGTCTGTGAATTGAGATTGTTCAGTTTGAATATAAGTTTGGTTTGTAGTTATAGGGTTTGGATTGTGTTGATTGGATTTGGTTTTTGTACATGATTTTGGTATTAGGGTTTGGATTGGGATGGTTGAGTTTGGATTTGGTGTTTTGAATTGAGAATGAGTTTTAGATTGTATTTGTATTATAGGTATTTTTGGTTTTTGTACACAGCTGAGATGGATAGGGGGCAGAATGTTGGTCGCATTTTGAAAACTTGTCCAACAGTATTGGTTGAGTTTTCAAAACTGGACCAATACTATTTGTCTTCAAAACTTGACAATCATGGGTTAGAAATCAAATTTTTTTTCAGTGAAGGTTTTTTTTAATTTTTTTTTTAAAATTTGGGATATATCCGTACATTGCTCTTCCATGTCTTCTTTTCTCTCTCTTTCTCTCTCTCTCTTTCTCTGTTTCACCCTTTCATAGCCCATTATTTCATTTTAAAGAGGAATATTCTTATAATTAGTTCAGAGTAGACATCTTTTGTCCCTCTTATATGCATAATAACAAACGGTTTGTAATACACTGAATCTAATTTTATACTTCAAGGGTGTAAAAAGTTATTCAAATACCATCAAAGTATAATTAAACACTATTAAACTCTCATTTATCATATATTAAATGATATTAAAGGATAATTATTTATGGTTGCACTAGTATTCTCAAAATATAAGAGTTTTCCTGTTATACTTAGGTTGGACTTGGCGGAGCTGGTTGAGGCACACTGATCCAACAAATCCCCACTACTATATTATAAAAGGGAGCGTGAGATTTTGACGAAGAAAACTCTTAATTTCGTTTATTCTTAGAGAAGGTAATATGTGTGCAGATATTCTCGTGAGAGTTGGACTTATGGTCTCTCCAGGGATTCATGAGCTCGTCTCCTCCACAGTAAGGTCTATCGTTTTTTGTCAAGCAATATTTAGGATTTGACCCTGTTTAGAAATTGAGTTTTCATCGTTCTTATAATAATAAATAAATAAATAAGAGTTTTTTCTGAAAAAATAAAAAATTTAGGAATGACAAGACCATACCAATTATAATTACATCAAAATTCAACAATAAATTGTTGGGGAGATGAGGTAGGCTTCTAATATATCTTTAGACACAATTTTCTTTATCTATATTATTTATTATTTTTTTTACAGAAAAAAACTAATTATTTTAGGTAATTGGAAGGGCTATTTAAAAATATCCCAACAATGGCCATTATATCTGGATTAGGAAAGAAGAGGATCTTGATTGGAATTAAATAACAAAATTATTGTCCAAAACAATATAGTTGGATGGAAAGATTTAAAGAGAAAAGAAAAAATTTGGAGAGAAAATTGATTATTTTCTTTTGTGGAAAGAAAAGAAAATTAATAGAGTGATTTTTAATATAAATTTTTTTTTTTCCAAAAATGGAGAGAAAACGAAAGAAAAAAAGTTATTTCATAGATATACTAAATTTACTTTTTTAAAATTGAAAGTAAAACTTTTTATTCCTAATGAGTCCTAATTTTTCCTTTTCTATTATAAAACTTTCAAACAAAATAAGAAAAAATTATAATTTTTTTTTCTTCCTAACTAATTTTTTCTTTACTCTCTAAAATTTCTAAATATATCGTTAGAAAGAGAGAGAGGGTTTTTAAGAAATAATTAAAAAGAAATAAAAAATCCCGAACATGACCAATGTAGAGACATTGTTGATACAGGGAACTAAAATTTACTGAGGACTCTCCTGCATTAAACACCGCCTTGATTAGTGAACAGATGCGACTTAACACAGCCAAATAAAGAAGAAAATCGAACGCAGAGAGAGAGAGAGATGAAGAAACCAGGAGCAGAGAAGAAGAGAGATCGCCGATCGACGGGATCGACGCAAAATGGCAGCAGAGATTCTAAGCCCGAAACCCTTCCTAGGGTTCGTCATTTTCTTTATTCCCTCAGTTTTTTTAATATCTTTGGTCTTTTCTAGGGTCTTGGATTATTTGCAGGGATCTCTTTCGTTTTTCAATTTTCATAATCCCATGAACTTGTTTCCTTCAGTTGATTCAAGATTGTTCAAATGCAACGTAATTAAAATTTTTGTTTACATTTTAATTCATTGACCATCGTATCCTTGAATTCGACGTCCTTATCATGCCAGAATATTCTTTTTCTTTCAATTACTCGCGAGTCTTCTGTTCTTCATGATTTTTCATTTGCTTCCTGACATTTTCATTTTTTGGTCTTCATTTTCCTTTTTTTTTTTTTTTTGTTCCAGAGTTATTGTCACTTGGCAGAGTCCTATAATTTGGGTTGACAATTGTTTATTTATATATTCATTTTGGGTTGGGGGCGGGGTTTCTGCCTGAGATAATGTTCTTAGTGTGATCAGATGGACTCATCTAGTAAAATGGATGTAAACTAGTTGTTTAGGTCTCAAAAGGTGAATCAGCCATATAGCACTATCAGAATTTGAAATTGGATATGTAATGTATAATTAAAACGGTTCCTCAATCCCTATTTTCCCTGCAACCAACTCCTCCTTCCCTCATTTAAGACTCTAAAAGAAAAAGAGGTTGAAGCTTTAAAGTGATGTGGTTGAAGGTGGCAATTTACAGCCTTTCGAAAAGATGATCTAAAACTTTCGGATAATCACGCATAAGTTTTCGAGTTGACTATTTTGTTGGAATTTTATTGTATGTGCCATTTAAAGTACTTTAAACGATTACAACTTTGTCACCATCTCTTCTCTTCCATTGTCTGCTGCTTTGAATGCTGCAATTGTTAAAAAGCCACATCCTTTATAATTAATTAATTATTTATTAATTAACGATTCAAATATGCTTGAGAAGATCAACTCAATTTAGTCTCATTTCCCAACTTACTTGGTGTGCAGGCACCTTGGTTTCTACTGACTTAGTAGGCATGCCCATTGTTTCTTTGGAACTCCCGCTCACTCTTTGCTGCTCCATTCATTTTTTGTCTCATAAAATTTAAGTCCTAGTTTATAACTTGTTTTCTAACATTAAGTTTCCTAAGAAATTGATTTTCTGGTTTCTGATTTTCGTTGTGGCAATCAATTGATGTGATTAAACTTTATGCAGAAACAGGTGAAGAAAGATGTATTTCAGTTGTTTGCTGAGAAGGTGAGAGATCACAAGGATTTGGAATCTAGGTGGGCTGTTTTACAGGAAACTCGTGTGGAATATTTCAGAGGAAAAGATTTTGTTAGCTTTATGAAAAATCATCCAGAACTGAAAGACGTATTGGAATCTGACAAGAATCTAGATGTAGAAGATATTGGAAATGCTCTATTGAGGAAGAATCTTTTGGTGAGGTGTGATCGGGTGGTCAAAACTGTTCGGCCTGGTAAAAGGAAGTTGTCTACGTGGCCAGCACATTTGGAGATATTCCCAGTAAGTAATCTCTTGTGCTTTATTTGTTATTTGTTATCTGTTTATTTGATTATGATTGATTTTGGAATATGCATGGAAGAATGTGAGTGTATGTGTTTTCTTTTTCTTTTTTTAATAGTTCCTCTATGTCACTGTTGCTTCAAACCTTTTGGCCTTTTGGGATCATGTGCCCTTTTCTACTACTGACATAATTGGTGTTGGTGTTCTATGCAGGATGTTTGTGATACCCAGGTAGCATTACTGAGTTGCATCAATGATTATTTAAGTTCTTGAGGCTTATAAATGTTTAGTTCGTGGTTAGTCTATAATCTTGCAGTAATCACTTTTGAGTTACGCAAATTTTTGTCTCATTTATGATGAAGCGATTTAATCTTGGTGTTTGTTGGTCTAAATTATCTCTTTGCCTATATTCTTTGCTTAATCCCAAGAAGACTAATAATCTGAATGAGATATGATAGCCCTAAGTTTCTCGCTTTGGTGATGATATTTATGGTGCTTTAGGACTCTGGAGTTAGTGGTTAGATGTTTTAGGTAATGGATTGCTGTTTAATACAGGCAAAACAAAGTCAACTGCTGCCAAAGACCACGGAAATGACAAGCAAGGACGAGGGAATGATCATAGTATCACACTAAAAGGCTTGTCTAAAAAGTCACATACAAGTCATTTGAAGAATAGGACAGATTCGAAATAACTTTTTGCCAAAAACTTAAATGTGCAAGAGGATACCCAATGTAATGGATTGAGAAAATGCTCCATAATCTAAAGCCAACCTGCCTAAAATACATACATATTTCTTTAAAAAATGGCTTAAATTAAAATTTGAGGAAGCTTATATAATGCTTGCCCGGTCAACTCGATTTTCCTAAATAAACTGGCTTTCTTCCATTTTATTTTTACAAGAATTCAACTAATACATGTCTTTTATATTTTGCATGAATGACACTATGGGAATGGCTTTCTTGTTATATTAATTGCTGAATTACTTGCCAACATGTTCTATAGTAATATATTGTTATTGCTGTTAAATTTAATTGATCCAACGTTTTGTGAAGTGACTTACTGGTTGAACCAGTTTCCAGGTCCTTTTTCTGGGTCGGTCGACTACTATTCCAGTGTAATAATAGTTCCCAGATTATGTGAAATTGAGGGTTTTGTACTGGTGCTGATGAAAGCCACTTTTGTGGCTGAATTTATTGGAAAATTCCTAAGTCAAATGCATGTGTGAGACACATGACATCAATTTATAAAATTACATAGATATTTTTATTGTTACTTCGCCATTTAAATAACCAAATTTGAAATTTGTTTGTTAAAAGTTGAAAATTGACCCAGTATTGGGATCAGTAAACTATCAAGCAATAGAGAAATGTATTTGTGGACTTATTATTGCTTTGTCAAGGGAATTAAGAAACATAATGATCCATTTAATGTTTGAACAATGTTGATGGTATAACAAAATCCTAAATCAAGAATCCATCAATCACATGTACTTGTATCATCATTATCACTTTTTTTTTTTTTATTTTGAGAAAAAGATGAAAATTTACAACTCAATAAGTCCATTATGTAGTGAATTATTAGAGACGTGTCTTAGAATTGTTAGATAAGTATTTGGTAAAAAAAAAAAAAAAACATATGAGAAAATTGTGGGACTCAGTCACTTGATTATATAAGGATTATATAAGGAAAGATGTGGATGCAGTAAGAAAAGATTTGTATGTCAAATGAGTGCTGCTCCTACTGTATTTACCATATGGACTTATTTATTTACTTTGTAAAGCTGCATTTTTTTAATAAAGAGAAATATTCAAATGGCATCGAGAGCTAATAAAAATGCGAATCTGTTTCTTAGTAGTAGTCAAAAATGAAGTTTTAAGCAAAAACTTAAAAAAAAAAAAAGGAAAGAAAAAGTATTTCTCAGTCCCATAAAATTAAACCTCACATGTTTCTTCTGCTTTGCTCCAGCAAAAAAAAAAAAAAAATAGCTAAAGAGATCAAACATATGGCTTTCCTCTTTGTTGTACTGGATCTCACATGCCTCCAAGTGCTAAATTCACTTCGCTATACTTGCTTCTAGGAGGCACCAGCTCCTGAAAATGCATGAGAAGATGACCCATGGTTTCCATGATTCTGTTTCTTTTCTTCAAAGGAGACAAGACTAAATAACTCTTTTCTGAAAATTATCATGTTAAATCCTCCCCAAAGTAGCTTCCTGCCTGGAAAAAAAAAGACTTTTCAAGGGCCTTTTGATTTCCAAACTGCTTTTCAAATGAGCGGAAGTCTCCATGAGAATCTCCTCCCAATTACCTTATAAAACTTAGATTGAAAAAACCTGGAAGTAGCCCCTTCAAGTTCATAATCACAACCTTCCTGGAAAAAGCAAGCCCCTTCCAAGAGTCCATAGAACTGCAGAAGTGTTTCCAACTCCAAATCATCCATATTTCCCCCTCACCCACCAACTTCCAAAAATAAATAAATAAATAAATAACCAACCTTAAATGCTTGCCATCACCAAACAAAAGAACTATTGAGCCGATGAGGTCCTCCTTGTCTGTTGCAATGTGCTATCCAATTTGGAAAACATTTCTTTAAGAGTTAGGGCTGCACAAAGCATCCTTTGAAGAGTATTAGAAATTCAGAAGTCTTTCTAACTCTCAACCACCACCACCCCCTCGCTCCCAACAAAAAAATTAAATAAATAAACAAATCCATGCTCCAATGCTTGCGCTCACTAAATATATAATGATTGAGCCAATCGAATCCTCCTTCTCTCTAGCAACGTTATCCAAGTTTGTGAACAGTTCTTTAAGGGATAAGGACACACTACACATCTTTCCGGAGAGAAACTTTGGAAGTCCCCAATTATAGTAGCTTTTATGTGTACGTATATACATATTTTGATGTTGGACTGGTAATTACAATTTACATGTTCACTGAGGTTTGCTTTATCTGTATTCTTATTGTGCTTCTGCATCCAGCAGCAAGAATGGGCACAATTTAGGATTTATAAGCGTGTTATCTTGTTAAAAGGAAGATACTTAAGTTCTTTGTATGATGGGTTGAAAAGATGATGATCCATCAGTTATTGATGCCTTACGTTGGTGATTCTAGGAGGACTCTGTTGATATATTCCTCTTTTTTTTGTTTTTGTTTTTGTTTTTGTTTCCAATCTCATTTGTTGATCATCTTTGTGCTTATCATCATTGATCAGTTCTCCTTGTGCATCTCTTTCTGCTTGCACATCTGCCTATTGGATTCACTGTATGGTTGTCTTTAGTTTTTGTGTTACTCCATCTTTTGTATACATAGTGCAATTTTGGTGCGTGCTTATAGTGTTTTATTACCTCCTTCGAATCAAGAGAATGGTTCTCTGTTCCATGTGTTGATTTTTTATCTGTCTCTGATATTCTCGCAGGATCAAATATTTTCCGAGATTGATGCTTTTTTTGCATGGACCTTTGTAAAACGGCGACCACTATGGCAAACGCTTCTTTCATTTATGTGGCCTGTGCTGACACTTGCTATTTGCTTGTTTCCTGTATACCCTCATCAGGCAAAGTTATTGATACTATATTCATGTGCGGGTATCCTTTTGCTCATACTCTCTCTCCTTTTAGGTGAGTTGAAAAGTTCCCATCAACTTGAATATAACTACCTCATTTACTTTTATGAATCTCCTTTGTGAGCATTTTTACCTGCTAGACATTGTTAGAAGCTTGAAAATATCTTAATCTTTACTTTTTGACAAGTATTAATGTCTGTGCATTTCATAAGAAATGATAATAAATTTAGATTTCATTTGCAATTCTTTAATGTATTCTTTTTGTTCGTTAAAATATTTTAATGCGCAGTATTTTGTACAATATCTTATAATAATATTATTGTTGTGTAGATGTAAAATATTTAAATACAATAAATATTTTATGAAAGTCATCGTAAATTGTTGTAATCGACTCTAATTTTGCCATTGCCTATCTATAGAGAAGTTGCCTTCTCTTATCGATTGGCATTTAAGTCCTCAATCTATTAACGAAATTTGTGCATCATTGTTCAAAAAATTAGATTAAATGTATCTTTAAATTGACACAATGGACTTTGCCAAAATTTCTTTTGAGTTTTCAGCTATTGCATATTATGAAAATACTAGTGACATTTTTTAACAAGCACCACATTTCATTATTTGAACTTGTATTACCAAACTTCTAACCTCTATTGTGTCAAGTGAACATGGTTGAGATTGGATTTCACATCTGTTAATCCTACTGATCAAATAGCTATTCTCTTTGTACTCCATAACAACCAAAAATAAAATAAAATAAAATTGTAGTATATAAAAATTCACTTGTTTCTTCAAGAAAAAAGCTGCTCAATCCTTGAGTTGAACCCGTAAATTGCTAAAGTTGCTGCAGTTTGGAGATATATCCAATGTTTGGCTGGTAGACCGGGAAAAATGACACAATTAATGGAAGGGAAAGAAACTTGATGGCTGCCATGGGCCATATGGGGGAAAGAGGTTGTGCGACTTTTTCCCTCCAAGTATAAGTTAGGTACATTATATCCCTTGTAAAATAATAAAATATTATTTTGTTAGGGTGTATTGTCATTGTTCAGAGAAACAGATTTTGGAAAAGCTGTACACAATACTATGTATTGTCATTTTCTTACATAACAGGCAAAATGACTAGAATACCCAAACACATAAAGTATGTTCTAATTCACAATGCTCACCTAGAAATTGGAGCATAGGTATCTATCATGCACAACATGCTACAAATATGAGCCTCCGTGTTACCAATGAGGGCCTTAGTAAACAAATCAACTGATTGATCTGCTGTCCTAACTTGTTTAGTGGAAGGCAGCCTCTGTTCTAGCATCTGTTGAATAAAATGGCAGTCTACCTCTTTATGTTTTGTTCTTTCATGAAACAATTGGTTATTGGCAACATATGTATAGCTGCTTGGTTATCACACTATAGTTGCATAGTATGTGCACTGCAAACCCCAATCACACCAGGAAGATGATATATGCAAATAAGTTCACATGTAACTGTGCCATAGCCCTATACATAGATTACACACTTGACCGAGTTATAACACCCTGCTACTTTCTCTTCCAAGACACCAAATTACCTCCAAGAAAATAACCTCTTCTAAAAACTGGAGACCTTGCCCAATCAGCATGTAAAAATCCCTCAACCGAAGAAGATGATGATTCTTGTAAAAAATTCCATGTTCAGTAGCTCCTTTGAGATATTTCAAGCTATAAGTAACAACATCCCAATGACCACCCTTGGGTGATGACATGAATTGATTTACTACACTTACTGGGAATGCTATGTCTGGACAAATCATTGTGAGGTAGTTTAGCTTCCCAACTATCCTCTGTACTTCTCTGTATCTTTCAATATTTCCATCATCAACTCTCAATTTCATGTTAATCATAGGAGCATTGACATGGTTTAGCTTTGGCTAGACCTCCTTCGATCAACAAGTCGAGGATGTTCATCTTTTGGGAGATAAAGATTCTTTTCTTGCTTCTAGATACCTCAATCCTCAGAAATTACTTTAACATACCCAAGTCATTTGTCTAAAATTGAATGTGAAGAAAGCCTTAATGGGGCTAGCCCCAATTAATATCATTCCTTGTAATTGGTATATCATCAACCTAAACCACTAGAAGGATACATCTTGAAGTTAATTGTTTGTAGGAGGCTGAATGATAATAGCACTTCTTTGTAAACCAAACTCAGTGACCACTACACTAAATCTCCCATGCTAGGCCCTTGGAGACTGCATCAACCCATACAAAGACTTTCATAGCTTACACACCTTCCCAGACTCCCCCTGAGCAACAAAGCCTGGTGGTTGCTCCAAATAGACTTCCTCTTGAAGATCACCATTCAAGAAAGCATTTTTCACATCAGGCTGGTATTAAGGCCAATTATATGTGGCAGCAAGAGAAATAAAAAAGGGAACAAAGGCCAATTTGGCCACTGGGGAGGTCTCAAAATAATCAATACCATAAATTTGGGCATATACTTTAACAACCAGACGAGCTTTCAATTGTGCAATAGACCCATCAGGATTCATTTTCACCGCAAAAACCCATTTGCAACCAATGGTTCACTTCCCAGATGGTAAAGAACAAAGTTCCCATGTATGATTCTGCTGAAGCGCTCTCGTATCATGGCAGCTTGCTAGCCTGAATGAGACAGTGTGTCTGCAATTGATTTGGGAACTGTGAAAGAATGTTTACCTTTTCTGAGACCAATGAGAAGGTGAAGGCTAGGATTAGAAGCCAGCTACGGTCGTGGTGGACGAAGCAGTAGGTGGAAGTAGTGAGGCAATTCCAGAATGCCACATTTGTTTGCCACACACGACGAGAGTTAATGTTTAAAGGGGGTTTAGGGTGTTTGACTGTAACTGCAACTCTATAAATTAGAAACTCATCCTTATGCTCAAGAGATGGGGACCTAAGCTGAGAAGGGAGTGGATGCAAAGAAAGTCACATCTGCAGACACCAAATATCAACCCAAAGAAAGAGAGAACAATATCCTTTTTGAGTACATGAATAACCAAGAAATATGCACTGATGGGATTTGGGGCCAATTTATAACAATTTAGAAACTTGAGGTCAAACATCTTGAACACAGCAAGTGCAACCGAATATATGAGGAGAAAAGGAATGAGAGGGAAACAGGATTAAGTAGGATATCTAACCATCCAAAATAGATGGGAGCATGCAAGAAACATGCGGCAGAAACTGTATCGGTCCGTACTCCTTTGGGAACTTTCATGCCAAAGAAAAGAACTCTTGCTGTTTCTAAGAGGAAGAGATTTTAGGGTTTGTTTCTCTCTTTAGGCTAACCTAGCTCTGATACCATATTGAGAGGGAGAGATTTTGGAAAAGCCCTGCACAATACCGTGTAAGACGTATCTTATTATTACATGTGTATAGGGTTTACATAATAGACAAAATGACTAAAATACCCTTACACTCATAAAACAGATAATGCTCTAGTTCATAACAGTTATTGCAAGATGAAAATGCAGTGGTGGATAGCATTGAAGTAACAAAGGGCCAACATGATTATGCTTACATACAGACAATACTTTTGTTGAACTAGTTGTTCTAGAAGCTAAAAATTGATGCAGGTCTGAAACTGGGACACTTCCCCTTCAATATGGAATTTATCATCGCAATATATGTTGTGATATTGGAATATGCAATTTGTAATCTAATAAATAACATGGTCCATGATGCTCCAATGCTGGATGGGAGCGACTGAGTTCAAATTGTTTTGTTCACATCCACCCTTTAAAAATTATATTGGCATGGTTTATTTATGTGAGGTTGCGTACATATTGGCATTGTTTTGTTCACCTCTTTGCAAAATGCAAGGGGAAGGCTGTTAGGTTACTTCTCTAGATTTGAAGAGTTAGAAGAAGAATAGAGACCGTAAGAAATTGAACTGAATTAAAATGCATCCATCAATGGAAATTAAGAGTCTAGTACAGAAATTTAGCAGTGCCTCTTGGCCCACCCCTACAGCAAGAGCTGTCCCAAATTACCAGAACAATCTTTCTACCCCTCTTCCCAACTCATCCTCCATATTTTATCCCTACCCATCAATAACTACTCTAGATTCCTCCATGGAAGTCTGTTACTGCATAACCGTCTTTTGATTCCTCTTGCACCTGCGTTGATAGACTATCAGTCCCTTAGGCTCCACCTCATCAGCCAATTGTCCAACCTTTGCCACGTCATCGTCCAGCTGAGTTGCTGCTGCCACTTCCCTAACATTGCTCCCTGCTGAATTTTCAGCCTTGTCCTCAAGGCTGTAATCTGGAAACTGCTCTTGAAGATCAGAGAAATCAAGCCATGTAGCATCCTCTTTGCTGCCACCTTGCCATCGGACCGGCAGTTGCCGAGTAGGCTGACCCTCTTTTGAGATGATTTTTTCTCCAATATTTCATCAGGTATATAGGGGATGTTAGCATCCTCAAGTTCTTGAGGTAATGCTGGTTCCGGAACCCTTTCAAATATGGAGTCTTAATCAATGACGGGTCCCCTTTCAAACAGATGGATTGACCCTGCCATTGGAACCTCATTGTCATCAATTGCCAATTAACCCTGACCTCTCATAAGGTTTCCAGCCATGACACTCCCAAAATCACATCGACTCCCCCCAAAGAGAACATGAAGCAATCAATTGTAATCACAATACAACCCAAATCTAATTGCACACCAGGACAGATGCTGAAGAAATTAGTCGTTTCCCATCACCGAGTCGTACCCAGAAAGGGTCTGTGGCCTGTACTAAAAGTCCCAGGCGACATGCTGTGTCTTCTGTCACGAAATTATAGCTAGCCCCACTATTGACCATAACTATTAAGTTTTCCCCAACCATTGTTCCCATGAATTTCATAGTTTTAGGATGAGAAATACCTCCGACGGAGAACATGGAGACCTCAAGAGATGCAAGGGAGATGTCCGTGTGGTGTCCAGGGTCATCTGCAGGTACTTCTGTTGCAGCTTTGTTAGATGAAGGAGTTTCGTCGTCTCCCAGTAGTAGAGCACGAAGACTTTTGTTAGGACAATTGTGGAGGGGGTGATAAGGCTGTTTGCATTTGAAGCAGAGCCCTTTCGATCGTAAGTCCATAAGTTCTTGGTGGGACATTTGTTTGAAGGCGTGATGGGGTGAGCTAGAGCTGGTGTGTGGGTAATTTGCAGAAGATAGAGGTCGTTGAGTGGCAGGAGTGCTTTTAGCATGAATCGGGTTAAAAGAAAAATGGGTTCGGGTTAGTGGTTTCGGGTTAAAATGGGTGTCGGAACCCCCATGGGTCGGGTTTTCCCCGCCCCAATTCCCTGACCCAAGTGTGGTGTGGGTGACGTCTTCTTTACCCGGTAGCACACCTGCCCTTAAAAACCCATTCTCATGCTCAATCTCTCTTGCTAACTTCATAGTTTGGAAGAGAGAAAGGGCTTCATGCGAATGGATTCTTACCCAAACTTCGTCTTTGAGGCTGTTGATAAAAAGCCCTAGATGGATTGGAGAATTTAAGCCTTTGACATGTGCTGCTTTGGTCACGAATTCGTCGATGTAAGCATCAACCGTCCCAGCTTGTCTCGTGGAAGTGAGACCCTCAAAGGGGTTTGCAGATAGTCCTCCGCCAAAGCGATCAAAGAGTTCGGAGGTTAAATCGGACCAGGAGAGGGATGGGTTTTGAGCGAACAACCACTGAACCCAATGAAGCCTTGATCCATCCATGGAGATCCTGGCCATCGAAACCTTCATCTCGTCGCTAACATGATGGAGAGTGAAGAATTGTTCAGCCCTTGCAACCCACGCGATAGGATCATGACCATCAAAACAGGGAGATCTATTCGACGCATCGTCATCTGAAAATCATCTTGCGAAGGGTTTTGCAATGGCGGCTGGGTTTGGGTTTGAGCACCAAAGATGGGAATAGAGCCAATTTTAAGTGAAGGACTCCCTTGGACCCCATTTAGAACAGAAGTCGAGGACCCCGCTTCGTCTCGCCCATCAGTCTTCTGACGGAGGAATGCAGCTACCAGATCCTCCAGCGATTCCAATTTTTCCAACCTAGTTCGATGGTGAGTCATCTCTTCTATAAGTGTTGCAACGCTCTTCCCAATATCGGTGATGCTTTTCTCCAATGAGTCAAATTTAGCTTCCATTCTTGTTTGTGTCATGAATGTTGGTATTAGATCCAAAGTGGAAAAGGGGTTGAACGAGAAGGGAGTAAGAGAGAGAGAGAAAAATAAGAAGAGGGGAAGAGACTAGCAGGTCGGACCAGTGTTAGGTTACTTCTCTGGATTTGAAGAGTTAGAAGAAGAATAGAGACTGTAAGAAATTGAACTGAATTAAAATGCATCCATCAATGGAAATTAAGAGTCTATTACAGAAATTTAGCAGGGCCTGTGGGCCCGCCCCTACAGCAAGAGTTGTCCCAAATTACCAGAACAATCTTTCTACCCCTCTTCCCAACTCATCCTCCATATTTTATCCCTACCCATCAATAACTAATCTAGATTCCTCCATGGAAGTTTGTTACTGCATAACTGTCTTATGATTCCTCTTCACCTGCGTTGATAGACTATTAGTCCCTTAGGCTCCACCTCATCAACCAATTGTCCAACCTTTGCCACGTCATTGTCCGGTTGAGTTGTTGTTGCCTCTTCCCTAGCAAAGGCTGTGTATATATACGCTCATTACCCCCCTACCCTTGCACTAAGTGCTTGTTTGGTAGGGTTTATTTTTGGCTTCTCTTCTCTTTATAAGGAGAAGGGCGGATCTGACGCAATGGTAGTCTCTCCATTGTGTCCTGGAGGTTCGAGGTTCGAATCAGCCTCCTTGCAAAAAAAAAAAAAAAAAAAAAAGCAAGGGGAAGGCTGTCTAAGTATTCTTTTCCCCAGAGCCCACGACGTGGGAGTTTTCGGCACTGGATACGCCATTTTTCTCTTTATAAGGAGAAGCAAAAATTAAAAGTTTTTTAAAAAAAATAAAAATTGTTTGGTAATTTTAATTTTAAAAACAAACTTACTTCATAACTTTTAAATAAAGTTAAAACTAAAAAGTAAAAAATTAAAACTAGTAAAAATTAAAGAAAAAGAGAGGACATGAGGGTAAATGAATTTATGATGTGGACATATTTGAGATTTCATATTCTTTAAATGGGAATATAAAAGGAATAAAAAAAATAAAAAGTTAGATTTAAAAAAAAAAAAAGAAAAGTAAAAGCTTATCCTAGGAGTTTTTACTTAAAAGCAACTTTTAGAGTTTTTGTTCATAAAAAATAAGCTACTTTTAAGGAGAAGGGAAATCGTTTGGCAGGACTTCTCCTTATAAGGAGAAGAGAATCCAAAAAAGAAGCCCTATCAAAGGGGCACTAAGTTGGGGAGCATTTTGTGCACTGGGTGAGCCTACCATCGTTTATATATGTGAGGTTTTCATGTATTGTGGACCAAAAGCTAAGATATCTACACCCTGTGAATTTTTTGTGATCTCAGTTTCTGCTTAGGACAATCTTTTATTTTTTTTATATTTGTTCATGATCTTCCATTTATGCACATTTTTTATGTTAGTGCTGTTATTTCATATTTAACCTCTGTGGATGGATCCCTTTTGTAGTTTAACCATGATCAAAAAGATCAGATAGTTTTGAAGTATATAGTGTGCTAGCATAAAACAATTGATTCAAGTGTCGCTGTTGGCAATGCCTAAATGATCCTTTATTTTTCCTCCTCTGTTCATGATGAAATATTAATAGCTTGGTGAGAAATGGTGATTTTTGGAGTCGTCTTTTAGGGTTGAGACAACATAAGTTAAGCTTATACAGTGGATGGTAAGTGATGGGTTGTGTGAGATCTGATAACAAAGTTGCAGAAACTGGAGTTATAGTTGTTATACATCTGTCCTTTTTTTTTTTTTTTTTTTTTTGAGTGCCTTCTGCCAATCAGCAATTGATTTACTTCTTGTTGGACGGTACCACATATTGATTTGCTTTTTGTTGTCTGTTGCAGTGAGAGCAACCATCTTTGGTGCCCTTTACGTCATTCTTGGAAAGCGGGTGTGGTTCTTCCCCAATATTCTGGCAGAGGAAGCAACTTTGGGAGAGTTATTCCGTTTTTGGCCCAAGAAAGACGAGGAGGAAAGGCCGAAGTGGATGGCAAGGCTTTTCTATGCAATTGTCGCAGTTCTAGTCATATTGCTGCTCAGACATCACGCTCCTGATGAGGCTGCTAGAGCCAGGTTAGTCTTTTAAGTTTTCTAGTTTTCACTCAGCTGTGCAGAAAATAACGACTCAACCAGTAGTTGCACAATGGTGAAAACTAGTTTCAAAAAAAGGACTTCCAGCTCATACTGTTAAACAACAGTTGATGCATTTTACATTTTTGTTTGGACAAGAGAATCTTTGATGAGTACTGGATCATGGAACTAACTAGTGATTTGTGGTTGACGTTCCTGGCAATCACCCTAATATTAATTTCTTTCTATCAGGTATCAGAAGAGGGTCTCAAATATTATTGATGATGTTCTTGAGTGGTCTCCAACGTTGGCACTTTCTGGGATGATGGAAAAGCAAGAAATGGTTAATGTCACAGAATCTAAACCAGATTTTACAAATGAAACCAAAGGAAGCTTTGAAAATGTTTCACCCAATGGTGTGGATGAAGAGACCAGCTCAATGCAAAATGAGGATGACGTTATTGAAACTATGGAGGATGCTGATGACCATGAACATCTACATCAGGATAGCACATAATTCTATGTGCACTCCTCTCCTAGTTGCGCATTCCCCTCCCTTTTTCCCTGCCCCTCTGTCCCATCTATATTTTGCAGTTGTAGAACTTTGTACACAATTTGGAAAATAAAGCAGTTCGGTCTTAAATATTTATCCCTTAGATTGGGTTTGCCTATAGTGAATATTGTGTATAACTTTTGGCACAGGGCTTGCATTTTCGGTATCTTTTGGGTTTTTTTTTTTTTTTTTTAGTGGCTAGCCCCCCATTATGGTAGGTTTGTTTCATATAACTGCGCTGCTCTGCTTAGAATTGTGCTGTTGGGATTAAAACCTGATGCATGAGTCGTGTACAGGCACCTATATATGCAGGAGACTGCAGCTGGTGATGTGCTGGTGGCGTTAAAACCTTGATTATTGGTTTTTTATCCTTTTTGGAAAAATCGTTTCCCGGCAGTGGGAATGCCTATGAGTGTGGCCATATGCAGGAGACTGCAGCTGGTGATGTGCTGGTGGCATTAAAACCTTGATTATTGGTTTTTTATCCCTTTTGGCAAAATCGTTTCCCGGCGGTGGGAATGCCTATGAGTGTGGCCACGTGGCTAGCCTCTTGCTAGGCGAGTCAAATGTGACTATCCTGATTACATATTCAGAATAATAACTGTTCTCTGCATGACAGGGCAACTCAATCATCTTCTACTAAATGCCCCTTTTGTGGCAAAATGTAAATTTCAGTCAAAATTTTGAAGTTAAAACTGTCTCCCAGCTAGAAAACCACAAAAGTTTAACCACTATGAAAAACATATTTATAAACTCATCTAAAACAGTTTTTTTTTTTTTTTTTTTTTTTTTTTTTTATTTAAATTGGAAATAATTTTTCTTCACTGATGCCATGGTCAATCAACCCAACGGTAGTATGGTTAAGAGTTAAGACTACCTTAACAAGGAGGTGCAATTTGAAATTGGGAAAGCTATTGGAAAGCTAATTGAGGTTGGCACTAACACTGCTCATGCTGACGGAGTATTGTTGTCCAGCGTCAAAATCAGGAAGAAAGTTCATAGGGTTGAGTACAAGGGGTTAGACACGATTTGTTTTGAATGTGGGAAGGTCAAGCATAACAGCGACCAATGTAAGGAGTAGAATAAATTACTGATCATTTCATTCCCAAATGAAGAGCAGCCTTGTCAGAACAGTGACAATACACAGAAACCGGACATGGTGAAGAGAGACGAAGGATTGGGCCCATGGATGCTCGTCCTAAGGAGACAGGTTTCCTAAAGGAGCAGTTATAGAAACAAGGAACAGAAAGGTGAGTTGCAGCAGAACAAGTTTCTGAGCCTGAGTAAAGTCAATGAAACGTTGGAAGATGGCACACTAGTACAGATGGGATAATCAACTGAGTTGAGGATGGAGTTAGACCAGACTAGAGAAAGGATCGTGGGTAGGACAGAAGATCGAAAGAGGAGATTAGAAAAAAAGGGTTTTGAGGCATCCGAGGAGGGTTCAAAGTTAGGATGTCAATTCTGATCAGGAGAAAGGAATTCATAGGATAGGTGATGTAACGGAGAAGGAAAAGGAGGACACTGGAGCGGCTCAAGAGATGAGCCTCACGAAACAGAACGAGCTTTTATCCAAAGGCCCAAACTCAAAAGAAATGGTCCATGAAAAGCTTAAAAGTCAAAGTAGACTTGGACTTTCTTTTAATGCCGAGTTCAAAGAAGGAGATGTCCCGTCCCGATTCTCAGAACGGACACATAATAACTGTCGCATTACTCATGACATATGAGTAAACCCTACCCGTTCATTGAAATAGTACAAACTATTCATCGATATTTTTCCATTTCTAAAATAACACAACAAAACAAAATCCAAAAGATCAACTAGGTTCATCCATATTTCAAAAGGCATACATATGATCAACCCAAGCATTCCAAATCCAATAAAATTTCACAAATTCAAGAAAAAATCTAGTGAAAGAAAACTTAAAAGATTTGAATATAATTTAAAGTTTGGAAATCTAAATGGGTTAATGAGGTGAAATTTTAATTACAATTCAAAAAAAAAAAAAAATGTCATCCATATGGGTCCAATTACTCTCCTTAAAAAATTTCAACCAAAATAAAACTAATACCAACAGTAGGAAGTCCACAAAAAGTAGAAACTCGACAAAATTTAACATTAGGGTTAGCTATTACTCCAAATTCAAGATTCCTCCGAAAAATGAAAGGAAAAAGGGTGAGTATAAAAATATTAAGTGAGTGGAGTGCAATGTGGTTGTAACAATAACTAAGAGGTGAATATGGAAATATCAAAATCACCATTTTCAAACAACTCATCGAATGTAAAATAGTTTCAAACAATCATAATAATTAAAAAGAACGTATCCATAATTTGATTATTTTCAATGATTCTGAAGTCTTCCTAAAGAAAATATTTCCGCCTGAAATTTGACCGAATTTGGGTGAAATCCCACCAAGGGATTTTCATTCCATTTGTTACATAATACTGCTCCCATTTCCTTGGCGTTGACTTGTATCTCATCGGTGGTGCAATCAGATAAAACGACGTGGGTGCAGGAGGCCGCATCTACCATCTCTTGCCAATAAATCCCAACCACGTCACTCCGTCGGATCGCTCCATGGAATGAATGACTATACCTATTTACATCACATGTATAATTATTTCACAAATATTTCAATTTCATCCAATGTGTCATGATTTCAATAAATAGATTATCAAACCATATCACAACATTCATGAATACAATTTTCAACAAAATATGGTATAAATTTATTTATAAATATATTAGATGCATATATGTTTTAAACTCCCATTTCAGGACATCCCACAATCACAACACACGTGTAAAAATCCATTTTAAAAGAAAATCATTTATAAAAAAAATTAAAAACCATTTTCTCATTTAAAGGCAAAACGATCTGTCTACTTACCTTTTGGGAGGGTAATCACTCCTAATCCCAAACCAAACAAAATCCAATCTCTCATTTGATTTTGAATACCTTAATCTAAGACATTGAACACCAATTCTACTTATAATTACTTACAGGGTTAGGATAAATTAATTTTCTCCTAAATTTTTCATAATCAAGTCATTAGCTAAAATATGAAATTTAGCAAACATTGGCTAATCTTGCAAATCAACACTTAGGAAGTATATCTCCTAGATAAACATCTTCATTTATACACATAAACAAAAGGAGTGTGTTTTCTATGTAACACATGAATTTGGCTCCCTAACTTAATATATATTTCCTAGGAATGCATAGACTCACATTAGACTTAAAGTAATAGTACATGCAAAACAACACCACACTAAATAAAATTTGCCCAATTTAGTTACCATCCTAGAGTCTCAATAATACATCTCCTTGATTTCTGTATGTTGAAAATGAGTTTCAGCACCACTTGGATAATATATATAAGTATACTCAAGCCTATGATTTTAAACTCTAGTAACAAGGTGCTAAACATCTCATTTCCTAATAAATAATGCAGTTATCAAATAAAGCATACCAATTTTTCATCCAAGTATCTCCATTTAAGCCCAGAACTAAGGAAAATATTCTGCAATACCATATACATCATACTCATATATTCTAGCCACGAGTTACAAATCAAAGATGTCATATTTATCATCAATCTTCATCAAATATGCATTATTTATATAGATATAGAATTTTCATTCATCCCTTGTCCAAATCTTAATATTTTATAAACCCTAGGTTTAAATCTCAAATTCATTTAATCAAATTTTAACAACTCAAAAGCAACCTAAGGATGATATTGAAAAGCAACACTAGCCTTTGTTTTGCAGAAAACTCATTCCCAAACCAAAACGCCAACACTTGCATGCACACCACATCAAAACTTTAGGGAAAAGCAAACACTTTTGAACCCAGCAATGTGGGTCATCATCCACATGGTTTCTCATGCTAAAAATAATAGGAAATCAAGAGAAAATTAAAGGGAGTAGAATATCCACTCACCAAGAGTATCCCAACACTCCCTAGTGTTTGCACCCAAATCGAACCACTGTGATACTTCTAAAACATGGCAAATATTTTAAAAATGCTTGGGTTTGGAAGAGATTTTAAAAATCAATGAAGAACCGAACAGATTTAAAGGAATGCATGAACCAAACCCTAGCCGAGAAGAGATGAAATCCGACTATTTTAGTTCTCAATTTTAACCTCCGACGTGTCGTTGTACTTTAGAAAAACTCAAATCATGGATGATGTTTGGAAGGAAGATGAAAATTGAAGAGAAAGAGAGGAAATCGAGAGAGGGAGAGAGTTTGGGCGAGAGAGAGAATGAATGAGGGTAGGAGAGGGCATGAGTGAGGGGAAAAGGGGAGAGAGAATTAGTGGGTGGATTTTTTTTTTTTTTTTGACTTTTCTTTCTCCACTCTTTTGTTTTTTTTTTTTTTTAATATGTTTTTGGTACTACAACACTTAACCCCTTAAAAGGAAATTCATTCTCGAAATTTAAAATAAAATTTATACATAAAAAAGATGGGGGTGTTGTTTTCGCATCGACTCTTTAGTCTTCCAAGTTTCCTTGTTGCTTCTCTATAATAGCTTGACCATAAGGATTTGTTTACTCCTTAATTGCTTGAGTTGTCGATCAAAAATCTTTATTGGTTGTACATGGAAACTCAAGTCTTGATTTAACTCTACTAGAGGAGCTTCTAACACGTGAGGTATCTGACAAGTATTTTTTCAATATTGAAACGTGAAAAACATCATGGATCCTTTGTAACTCCGGTAGCAATTCAAGTTAGTAAATGACCTTTCCAATTATTTTAAGGATCTTAAAGGGACCGATATAACGAGGTTCAATTTTCTCCGTTTCTGGAATCGGATCATGCTCTTCCAAGGAGATACCTTCAAAAATACCATATCTCCTACTTTAAATTCCAAGGACCTTCTTTTTTTGTTGGCATAGCTCTTTTGTCGATTTTGAGCTGTTTTCATTCTTTCTCGGATCATTCTCACCTTTTCCTTGATGGTCTTAATCAATTCTACGCTTTCAATTTTTCTCTCACTAACATCATCCCGACATAACGGTATTCGACATTTCCTTCCATAGAGGGTTTCGTAGAGTGACATCCCAATACTAGATTGGTAGTAATGTTGTACGCAAATTCGATCAATAAGAGATGCCGATCCCCAGTTGATAGGGATAAAATAAGTATAATATTGATAATTTATTTTGTATTATTTTTGAATAAATATTGTACTAATTTTAAGAATTTGATGTGTTAGAATCAATTGAGAACATTCATGAAGAAAAATGGAGAAATTGAGCCAAATTGGTAACTTTGCATATAAAAAGAAAATTTGGACAGAAATACTTATTCAATAGTACGTGGGCACGATAATTTCAAAGAAATTGTACAAAGAATTGTGGAAGGTTTACTACAGCATGTTTCTCTTTCCAATTATATACTTACGGAGGGGTTGGACTAAATTAGAAGCGTTGAAAGCTGAAAATCTTTTATTTTACTTAGTTGGAATTTTTGAAACTTTTGAAATTTTTGTAATTTTTATTTTTAGTTAGTTTTTGGGTTGTAGAAACAATTATAAATTTCCATTCCTTTCTATTTTAACAACTTAGAGTTACAGAGTCTTTTTACCTTTAGTAAAACGATAAAATAAGAAAAGAATGGAAATCCCTTATTTTTAGGAGATTTGTTGACTTTTGGAGAAGCAGGTCACGTAGGAAGAGGGGGTGACTCCACTCATTCACACAATTTTCTCTTTTCTTTTTCATCTTGGACGATGGCTGCACTCTTGTTGGACGATTGATGCACATTTTGTTCTTATTCCAACATTTTTCTACAACAATAATAGTTTTATTTTGTGAGTTCTTGAGTTCTTTTCAATTATATTTTCATTCTAATTTATTTTTTAGTTGAAAACTAGTTGAAACTTTATTGAATAAGTGGTCAATATTTCATAGACCTAAAATAGTCTACAACTATTTAAAAATATTAAGATTTGTTTATTTTTAATAAAGTGATGAATGATATTTATATCATGGAATTAAATAATTTAATTTAAATGAACCCGTCGTGTGTTTATTTATTAGAGTTAGGTCTCTCTAAATCTTAAAGTTGTTGAAACACTAAATCCAACAAAAATCTCTTGGATTGTCTTTCGTTTAAAAAAATAATTAATTGTGGTATCTTGATTATCAAAAAAGTAATGAGAGATTAGTCATTTCGTGAATTTAACAACTATAACCAATTTATTTATGTATTGTTAAATTATCTTTGAATCGAGAATTAATTGAGTGAATCAAAGTGGAAACAAATTCTTCAACTAGGTCATTTTATCTTAACATTTGTTCCTTTAATTTTGCCAATTGTTATTACGATTTTATTTTATTTATTTCAATTTGGTAGATTAGTAGTAAGTTCAAAGTCTCCATATTTTTCTTTAATTTTTATTTTTTAAAAGAGATAAATCCTTTTTTTCTTTTGGATACGACCCTAGTTACCGTAAACTCATCTTTTATGAAATATGTATTTTTATTTTTGTTGGTTTGACACCCACCACAACTGTCTTGGAAATTCATAACACATGCTCTAAGCATGTCTTCTAAGGTCTGAATAGTGTGCTCGAACTGTCCATCCGTCAGGGGATAAATTCTATACTAAATTTTAACATAGTACCCAAAGCGACTTGCAACTTAAGACAAAATCGGGAAGTAAATCAAGAATCACAGTCCGATACAATGGATATCGAGATGCTATGAAGCCTCACAATCTTATGGATGTACAACTTGGCCAATCTCTTCAAGGGATAAGAGTTTTGAATCGACAAGAAATGAGTTGACTTGGTGAAACGGTGTACAATTACTCAAATAGTATTGTGACAGCTCGGAGTACATGACAAACCCACCACGAAATCTATGGAAATGTGTTCTCACTTCCATTCGAGAATTGGTGGTGGTTGGAGGATACTGACTAGCTTTTGGTGCTCGGCTTTGACTTACTGACATACTAGACATTTAGCTACAAACTTAGCTATTTTTCTCTTCAACTCGACCATTAATGAGTTTTCTTGATAATTCAATATATCTTTGTACTCTCGGGATGCATCGCATAGGTTGAGAATTGTGCCTCTTTAAGTATGGCCTTCCGAAGATCCTCATATTTGGGACACAAATACATCTCCCATAAGTTACAATCCTGTCCTCCTGATTTTGGAACTCACCACCTTTTCCCTTGTGGATTTTCGCAACTATGCCCTTCAATTACTTATTGATCGCTTGAAACTCCCGAATATGATCCACCAAGGTAGACCTCACCATAAATTTGTCCAAGAGCTTACCATGGTTGTCCTTGGCCAACTCGACTCCAAGTGCTCGAAGTTGAACTAGACAAGAGAGGTAAGAACTCTCTCGGGATACCGAACTGGATGATGACTTTTGACTCAATGCATGTACGACCACATTTGCCTTCCCAGGGTGGTAATCTATCATTATATCATAATTCTTGATCAATTCTAACCACATCCGTTGTCTCAAATTGAACTCTTTTTGTGTGAACAAGTATTTCAAACTTTTGTGGTTGGTGAAGATCTTCACCATATAAATAATGTCGCTAAACCTTCAAGACAAAGACAGACAATGGTAGCAAACTTCAAGTCATGGGTGGGATAGTTCATCTCGTGCTTCTTTAGCTAGCGAGGGGTATAAAAAATCAGCATATCATCTTGTATCAACATGCACCATAACCCTTACTTATCGGTGTCACTATATACCACGTAATTGCCGCCGCTGCTAGTAAGTAGAGTAAGGATGGGAACGGATGTCAACTTTCGATTTAGTTTTTAGAAACTACCCTCACACTTTTTACTCCATTCGAACTTGACTCCCTTCTTAGTCAAATTAGATATTAGAGCCACTATTTTCGAGAATCCCTTTATGAATTTTCGATAGTAACCTGCTAATACGAGGAAATTTCTCACCTCGGTGATATTCTTGGGTTGCTCCTACTTCAGAATGGCCTCTATCTTCCTCGGGTCTACAAAGATTCCATCCCCAGAAACCATGTGGCCCAAAAAGCTAATTTTCTTTAACCAAAACTCACACTTGGAGAATTTAGCATAAAACTCCTTCTCCTTAAGAGTTTGCATTATAATCCGGATATGCTCGAAGTGCTCTTTATCATTTTTGGAATAAATCAAGATGTCATTGATGAAGATTATGACAAATTTGTCAAAATAGGGATGAAACACTCGGTTTATGAGATCCATGAAAGCTGCAGGAGCATTCGTCAATCCAAAGGGTATCACCAGAAACTCACAGTACCCATATTGTATCCTAAACACGGTCTTGTGGATATCACCACCCTTGATCCTCAATTGGTGATAATCCAATCTCAAATCAATCTTCGAAAAGACACTAGCCCCTTGGAGTTTATCGAACAAGTCATTAATTCTCAGTAAAAAGGTATTTATTTTGATGGTTACCTTGTTGAGTTGCCGGTAATCTATGCAAAACCGGATGGTGCCATACTTCTTCTTCACGAATAAAATCGGTGCACCCCAAGGTGAGGTATTCGGTTGAATAAACCCCTTGTCTAACAACTCTTGGAGCTGAACCTTGAACTCTTTCAACTCCGTGGGTGCCATTCAATATGGAGGAATAGAAATCGGTGCGGTACTGGGAGCCAAATCTACGACAAAGTCAAACTCTCGGACTGATAGCAACTCGGACAATTCTTTTAGAAAAACATCCGGAAACTCATTCACTATGGGGACATCACTAAAATTAGGACTCTCCATCGTGGTGTTAATAATGTGGGCTAAGTAGGCTTCGCACTCTTTGTGTACTAGTCTCTGTGCTTTAAGGGCCGAAATCACACAGTTTGGCAACACCCAATACTTGCCAGCAAAGACAAGTGTTGGACACTCCGGTTTCTAGAATTCCACTTCTTTTATGAAATAATCCACTGATACCGGATGAAGATGTAGCCAATCTATATCCAGAATTGCATCAAAATTTCTCATCTCTAATTGAATCAAGTCCTCTTCAATAGTTCTCTCACCGACCTTCACCTCACAATTCTTATACACGATATCCCTAATCAGCTATTCTTCCAAAAGAGTGATAATCAACAACTCCTCTACAAGCAGAGCTAGAGGCCTATCAAAATATCTAACAAAACCCGTGCTTACAAATGAATTATTAGATCCAGTATCATTTAAAACACGAGTATCAACACCAAAGATTTTCATTATACCTAACATAATCATAACATTTTATATGGTTCATATATGACTCTTTATAACATTTCATCATACTACACAATTATAAATATTTCGTATATTCACCTACCATAGGAATCCACACTACTAACATAATCATAACATTTTACTATCCATACATATACCAATGACTATAACAAAAATCATATCATCAACATACTTCACTTCATAGCCACATATCATCTACATCACATCTCTAAATTATCTAATTTAAGTGTCAAAGGGATTTACCTGTTACCACGTCCGGATTGACTTGAGCCTCTTTATTTGTTATGGCATAAATCTTCGCTTAGGCACATGGTTGAGAGCATTGAGTAGGGGCGCCTATAGTGTTGCTTCCCATCCCTGTTCTCGAACTGGCATTGGTGGAAAGTGCTAAAGTTGTAGTCGGGCCACTTTGGAGCTATAAGAAGGACCCGAACTTGTTGATTCTCTTACCCTTCCAGATTTAACTCGTGACAAGAGTGTCGAAAGTGACCCTCCTTCTCGCAATGGTAGCATCTTTAAGGTCTCCTACATGGACCCGAGTGGTATCCCCTGTAATTTGTGCAAGGATTTCTTTTGCTTTCTCCCAATCCAACACTATCGATAGAAGCATTCAACTTGAAGAACGATTGGTTTTGGGGAGTGCTAACCGACTTTGAGAAAAAACCACCACTATATGAGCCCGTTTCTTTTTTTTCTTGGAGCTGTGGTCCAGAGTGAACCCGTCGGAGCTTTCTTCTTCCTATGGTGCTTACTTATCTTGCCTCTCTCTAGCACCATTTTCTCAGCCCTTAAGGCCAATTGCGACACATTTTGATAGGTGTGACCTTCGTAACCTACATCCTCTCTCGGATGTTCAGATTCAAGCCGTCCTCGAACTTGAAATGCCTATACTCCACAAAGGTTACTATTTCCGGAATAAATGAGAACAAACTTCTAAACTTCGCTTTATATTCTGCCACCAACATACCTCCTTGATGGAGATAAAGAAACTCTCTCTTTTCTAAATCCCGATCAAATCGGGTGTAGAACTTCTCAATGAATTCTCTAAGGAATTCGTTCCAAGTAAGGGGTGTAGCTGCTCTCTCCTTCACATCATCCCACCAAATACTAGCGTCCTCATCCAATAATCTTATGGCCACCGTAAGCTTCATCTTATCGTCAATCCTCTTGTCTGTTACTGTTTCTCGGACCCTTTTGATCTATTTCTTGGCCACCGTAGGGTCATTAGATCCCGAGAAGGTCTCACACCTAAGTTGTCTAGCTTTCATTCAACAACTTGGACAATTCAACAAGCGGCTGGATGGACAGTATAGCTATTGAAGTAGGAGGTGCTACTAGCGCCATAGGAGGGACTAGTGGAACCATTGGATTAGGAGATGGGGAGGAACTTGGACTTGAGGTGACATTTGAAAATGCACATCATATACAGTCCACCACTCGATCCATTGTCGAAGAGCATGGAGCGGCAGTGGAGGAATCTCAATTGGAGGAGCCAAGTAAGTAGATGCCGAAGGAGGTGGAGCATGCGAGAATGATTCATTCTCGTGCCCTTGAGGAGGAATTTCATTTATATTTCTCATTCTTCTGTGAGGAGGCATGATGCTCTATAAAAGAAAGAGCTATCTTTAGTTTTCTATACTAAAATGACATTAGGCATCTATATCTAGAGGTATGTCAATGTCCTAGAACCCATACAATGCATTTAGAATCATTCGAAAATATTTTGAGCATCCAAACTTTGGAAAACATTTAAAAGTCTTTAAAACGTTTGGAAAAATTTTATTTGAACTTTCAAAACTTTTAAAACTGAACCATGCTCTGATACTAATGAAATTGTCACGTCTCGACTCTCAAAACGGGCACGTAACAACCGTTGCATTACCCCCGACATACGAGTAAACCCTACCCATATATCGGGATAGCACAAAACATTTATCGATATTCATCAATTTCCAAAATAACACAATAAAATCCAAAAGACCAACTAGGTCCATCACTGTCTCAAAAGGCATGCATATGGTCAACCCGACCATTCCAAATCCAATAAAATTTCACAAGTTCAAAAGAAAATATAATGAAATGAAACGTAAAAGATTCTAATATAATTTAAAGTTTGGAAATCCAAATGGGTTGACAAAGTGAAATTTTAATTATAGTTCAAAAAAAATACCCTCCATATGGGTCCAATTACTTTACTAAAAAAATTTTAGCCAAAACAAGAACTAGTACCGGCAGTAAAAAATTCCACAAAAACTAGAAACTCGACAAAATCTGGTACTAGGTCAGCTAGTACTCCAAATTCAAGATTCCTCTGAAAAATCAAAGAAAAAATGGTCAGTATAAAAATACTGAGTGAATGGAATGTAATGATATAATTACGACAATAAATGAGATGTGAATGTGGAAATATCAAAATTACCATTTCTAATCAATTCATCAAATGCAAAATAGTTTTAAACAATCATAATAATTAAAAAGGAATGCATCAATAATTTCATATTTTTCAATGATTTTGGAGTCTTCCTAAAGAAAACATTTCCGCTCAAAATTTGGCCGAACTTGGGTGGAAGCTCACCAAGGGGTTTTCAATCCATTTGTTATATAACACTACTCCCCCTTTCTTAGCATTGACTCGTACCTCACCAGTGGTGCAATCGAATAGTACGACGTGGTACTGGAGACCACATCTACTATCCCTTGCCAATAAATCCCAATCACGTCACCCCATCGGGTCGCTCCATAGAGAGGATGACTATAGCCATTTATATCATATGCACCATCATTTCGTAAATATTTCAATCTCATCCAACGTGTCATGATTTCAATAAATAGATTATCAAACCATATCACAATATTCATAAATACAATTTCTAATAAAATGTGACAAATTTATTCATAAATATATTGGATGTATACATGTTTTAAACTCCTATTTCAGGACATCTGACAATCACAAAATACATATAAAAATCCATTTTAAAAGAAAATCATTTAAAATTATTTATAAAAGAATTTAATAACCATTTTCTCATTTAAAGATATAACGATCTGTTCACTTATCTCTTGGGAGGGTAATCATTCTTAATCCCAAATCAAACAAAATCCAATATCTCCTTTGATTTCGAATGCCTTAAACTAAGACATTAAACACTAATTTCACTTGTAATTACTTACAGGGGTAGGGTAAATCAATTTTCCCCCAAAATTTTCATAACCCAGTCATTAGCCAAAACATGAAATTTAATAAACATTGGTTAATCTTACAAATCAATACTAGGAAGCATATCTCATAGATACACATCTCCCTTTATACATGTAAACAAAGGAGTTTTCTGTGCAACACATGAACTTGGCTCTCTAACTTAATATATATTTCTTAAGGATGCATAGGCTCACATTAGACTTAAAGTAATAGTACATGCAAAATAATAACACACTAAATAAAATTTGTCTAATTTAGTTACCATTCTAGAGTCTCAATAATACATCTCCTTGATTTCTGCATGTTGAAAATGAGTTTTAGTACTACTTGGATAATATATATAAGCATACACAAGTCTATGATCTTAAACTCTAGTCACAAAGTGTTAACATGTCATTTCCTAAGAAAAAATATAGCTAACAAATAAAACGTGCCAATTTTTCATCAAAGTATCTCAATTCAAGCCCAGAACCAACGAAAATATTATGCAACATCATAAACATCATGCTCATATGTTCTAACCACTAGTTACAAGTCAAATATGCCATATTTATCATCAATCTTCATCAAATATGCATTATTTACATAGATATACAATTTTCATTTATCCCTTATCCAAATCTTTATATTTTATAAACCCTAGGTTTAAATCCCAAATTCATTTAATCAAATTTTAACAACTCAAAAGCAATTTAGGATGATATTGAAAAGTAGCACTAGCCTTTGTTTTGCAGAAAACTCATTCCCAAACCAAAACCCCAACACTCGCATGCACACCACATCAAAACTTCAGGGGAAAGCTAACACTTTTGAACCTAGTAAGGTGGGTCATCATCCACATGGTTTCTCACACTAAAAATAATAGGAAATCAAGAGAAAATTAAAGGGAGTAGAATATCCACTCACTAAGGGTGCCCCAACTCTCCTTGGTGTTTGCAACCAAATCGAACCACCGTGATGCTTTTAAAATAAGGAAAATGTTTCGAAAATGCTTGGTCTTGGAAGAGATTTTAAAAATCAATAAAGAATTGAACAGATTTCAAGGAATGTACGAACCAAATCCTAGCCAAGAAGAGATGAAATCCGGTTGTTCTAGATTTCAATTCCGACTCTGACGTGCCCTTGTGCTTCAAAAAAATTCAAACCATGGATGATATTTGAAAAGAAGATGAAAATTGAAGAGAGAGAGAGATAGAGAGGGAGAGAGTTCGGGTGAGAGAGAGAGTGAATGATGGCAAGAGAGGGTGTGAGTGAGGGGTAGAGAGGAGAGAGAATTAGTGGGTGGGTTTTTCTTTTTCTTTTTTTTTTTTTACTTTTCTTTCTCCACTTTATATATATATATATATATATATATATATATATATATATATGTCGTCAAAACTACAAGAGAGGTAATTCTAATAGGAGGGGATGGACTGACTCGAAGGGGAGATCAAGAGGAGGTGTGAAGAAAGGCCTATGACCCATGAGACGCAAACCCAAATCAAGCCTCTCTTTTAAATTTAATAGTAAACTTGGATAAAAGAGATATAACTTTGAACTGTAACACAGTAAAAGTAGTTGGAATGGAGTGTGAGACTAAAACATGTTGGAAAGAATGTAAGAGTTTACAATAAAGGAAAGAATGGAATTGTAGCATAAGTTTTCCTCCAAATCTCCTAGTTTAGATTGTTAGCAAACGAATACGACAACCATTGCATGGAATTGAGAGGTGTAAGCAACAGTAGGTTTAGAAAAGTCTACAAAGAGATGGTGAGGAACCACAAGTTAGGAATTCTGTGCTTATTGGAGGCGAGAGCAAATAGAAATCTCTTTGTGATGTTCCTAAATAAGTGTGGTATGAATAAAGAGTTTGTCGTGCCTTTAACAAGTTTTAGATGTGCTTTGTGGCTCACTTGGAACACTAGTATGGTAAAGCTAAGTGTCCTAAATCACTCTGACCAGTGGGCTTATGTGCATGTTGATGATGGTACAGTCAAGTGGACAGTAACTTATGTGTCTGTTCAGCTGCATCGCAAAGTCAAGGAAGTGTTTTAGAGGGAGCTCACTAGGTTGGCAAAGGATATTGAAGGGCCTTGGTTTGTTATTGGGGGACTTTAATGACATCGTCGGAGTGGAGGAAACTAGTAACCTAAAAGGGAAGGTGTGAAATAAGAGTCAGAGATTTAGAGAAAGATGGGAAAGATGTAATCTCATGGACACTCCAACAGAGGCTAGATGGAGTGCTAAGCAAACTGTTAAGCAACTAGAGGAGGTGAATAGTTGATTAAAGATATTTGTGTTGGAGTTTTGATAGTTTTGAAATTTTAAAATAGTTTTGCGCAGGGTTGAGTTTTTAAAAAAAGGAAGGTAACAAACAAATTGACAGAGGACACAAGAAGTTTTTATAGCGGTTCCATCCAATCCGGTGTACGTCCACTCCTAGACTCCCCCTTGATTTTTCACTAATATCTCACGATTACAAACTTGATTCATAGGTTCAAGTTAGACCTTACCAAACTTGATTCACGGGTTCAAGTCAGACCTTCCTAAATTTTATTCATAGGTTCAAATATAAATCTTCCTAAACTTGATTCACAGGTTCAAATATAAACTTTTCCAAACTTAATTCACAGGTTCAAGTATAAACCTTCTCAAACTTGATTCACGGGTTCAAATCAGACTCTACATAGTGTTTATTCCAAAACACTAACACAATCTTTCACAGGTTGTTTCTCTTTCTAGACCCAAGACCGTGACTCACTGATCTTGTACAATCACAATATTACAGCACAGGGGTTGTCTATGAGATGAGGCTACACTCCTCAAAATAGACGATTTTAAGCTTACAAAAGATTTGTACTCAAAGAAGATGAAACAATGCAAGAATAGAGTATGAAAGATTTTTCGGATACGGTTCTGAACTTTGATAGCACACTTAGTATTCGAGCAACAACCACTTCATTTCTCAGATGCTGGGCATTTAAAGGCTCATTGAAGAGAGCCGTTGAGTGGTTAGTGAGCTTCAGAGTGTTGATCATTAAAGTCCTTCACCAACTTCATTTAATGCATTTGCCCGTTGCTTTGTTCTTCGTTCCTTGTTTCCCACTGAGAGATGCAATCCTATTGGTGGCACTTTTTATTTCACCAAATGGGAGTCAATTTACTGCATTCAAAAGTTAGTTTTACATAGAAAAGGTAATGGACAGAACAAGTCCAAAAGGAGGTAACTGTTGCTGTCTCAGAATGTTTAAATTTTGACTTTTGACAGCCTTAGGTCAATATCATCAAGGAACACATCAACTTGATTTCAAAAGATTTTCAATGTAATTGGTTGTGTCTAAGTTGACATCATAATCCTAAAGGTCGACCTATGATGATTGTCAACCAATTTCAGTATACTAGACCAATTTGATTTATCAATCGAATTGAACAGTATTATGTCGACTGTCTATGAATTACTTCTAAGTAAGGGCTTGTCAACATATCTGAAATGTAGATCGACACGATTCTGTTTCATATAAAATTGGTAGAAAAGGCTTTCTGAATTTGTCGACATATGAGATGTGTCAACATACTTGTCGACAGACTTTTTAATGCAAATCAGATGGATCGGGTCGACATAGATAAATCACAGGTCGACAAAGCTCTAATCATTGAGAAATCGGTGGACCTAGGTTTTCAAATTGTTGGACCTGATTGATGTGTCGATGGGTGCTTATAGTGTAAGTCGTTGTGTACAGTAGTAGGTCGACATCTCTTCAGGTGTGTTGACATATCTTAATGCTTTGTTAAGGTTTGGGTCATTGTGATTTAATAGGTCGACCTAGGATTTGAGTTTGGAATACCTGAGTACTCAAATAGGTGGACATGTATATGATCAAGTAGACATTGGAGTATTCAGGTTGACATGCCTAAAAATTGGTGGACCTGTAAGACAAATAGGTGGACATGATGTTCAAAAAAGTTCGACATGGACAATAGGTGGACCAATTTTAGGAGTAGGTGGACATGTCTCTAATTCAGGTCGACAAAGTATGAAGAATATGCATAAGGATGACATGGGTCTTACTTAGGTGTCGCCAAGCTTCTACTTAGCCAAATAGTGTATTTTTATTTGCACAGGTCGACAATGGTTGCAACAGGTTGACATAGGTGAAAATTGGTGGACATGAGGACTTTAATCAGTGGACATGTCACTATTAAGGTTGACCTGTTTTTGGTTGTATCGACAAGACTTTTGTTGCTTTGTAAATGATGCTCAGGTTGACAAGGGAACACATCGGGTAGAAATGTTACTATTTGGGTGGACATGTCTATAGAGTATGTTGATAAGATTTTTGTTTTTCTTTGAGTGATGCTTAGGTTGACATGTATTTGGAATAGATCGACAAGGGCCTGACTTGGTGATTTTCAATCCTATTTCTTGATATTCTTAAACTCATTTAATTCCATTTTGATATCATCAAAATCTAACATTCTCAACACAACCGTCTGGCGCTCCTTAAACTAAAAGTAGTCAATCTCCTACATCTACATGGGGACCATTATCCAATCATGTTAAGCACTAGATTGACTTCCCCTAAGAGTGACAAGATGGCTTTTAGATGTGAAGCAGCGTGGCTAGACCATCCAAGCTTAAAGAGTTCTTTGAGAAAGCTTAGACTGTTGTGGATAGTTCCCTTCTGTAAGCAATCAAAGGCACAGTAGATGAGCTAAAGGCATGGAATAGATTGTTTTTTGTCAATATTTTTTAGAGGAAAAGGAAAATTGAAGCAAGAATAAAAGGAATTCAGAACTCTTAGAGCTATGGCAGACCTGTGTTTCTACAAAATCTGGAGCAAGGCTTGTTGGAGGACTAGCGGCAGGTTTTAAATTCGGAAGAGTTGTTTTGGCACCAAAAATCAAGGATCAATTGGTTCACCAAATGAGATAGGAATACAAAGTTGGGCAGAGTATAAGAAGCCGATCCCGGGGGGGGGGGGGGGGTGGCTTATTCTGACCTGGAATGGTGAGGTGCTTCCAACCATCAAAGTTGGGCAGGGATTGAGGCAAGGTGACCCCTTATCCACCATCTGTTCATTCTAATTGTGAAGAGACTTATGTATATGATTCAAGAAAAGTGAGGAAGAGGGCTTGGAATCCTGTGAAAATCTCTAGAGAAGGTCCAACCCTGTCTCAGCTCTTCTTTGCAGACAATTTGATTTTGTTTGCTAAAACTGAGCATCTCAACTTGAATGCAGTCCTGAGCTATCTGAAAAAGTTCTCCACATAAACCCATCTAAGTCAAGGTTATGGGCCTCCCCGAGAGCACCCTGGACCTTAACAAGTTCCTTAGCAGCTGTTAGCAAGTTGCCCCTGATTGACAACATAGGAACATCTTGGGGTGCCTATCATCCATCGAAGAATAGGGAAGAATTTTTATCATCATCCAGTTGAGAGAGTGCAAAGGAAGCTTAGCGATTGGAAAGCTAGATTGCTAAGCACGGCAGGTAAGAGAACTTTCATTCAGTCAGTTACCTCAATTATTCTTGTCTACACCATGCAATCTTCTTGGATTTCAAGGGACCTACACAGCAAGCTTCACAGAATAAGACTGCATGCCAAGGAAAAAAGTGCTTACCAAGTTAGGTTGGAAGCTAGAGAAGGGAGACAATTTTTTGTTGCCTGGTGTTTAGAAGCAAATATATGAGGGGGAGAAGCTTTTTGAAGTATGATAAGAAAGTAGGAGACTACCTTGTGGAGGGGGATGCTGAGGAGGAGTGCATAAGAAGGGGTAGGAAATGGAGAATAGGGGATGAAAAGGACCTAAGGTTCTGAAGAGACAGGTGGGTGGGAGGTAATTGCTTGTATAGTCTGCCACAAACTTGCAAAACTTAGGCTCCCTGGAGGAGAGGGTAAGCCATTTCCTAACTGCAAAAGGAGATGGAAGGTGGATGAGCTTAATTCGTTGCTACCAAGAGAAAAGGTGGAAGTGATAAAAGGAATTATAGTGCCCCGAATTAGAGAGCAACAAACTTTGTTTTCTGGAGGGAGACCCGTGATGGCTCCTTCACGGTGGCTTCTGCTTAATAGGTTGATGGTGAAAGACTCTGTCCATCTTCAGATAAGGCAAGAAGATAAGGATTGGAACTCGGTTTGGAAAGCCAAATGCCCAGAGAGGATCAAAATCTTCCTTTGGGCAGCAAGTTTGGAAAAGATCATGACCCATGTGGACAGGAAGAGAAGGAGATTATGTGAAGAAGCGTCCTGTCCTTTATGCAGCACTGAGAAGAGACGGTGGTCCATGTCCTTGGAGATTGTAGCAAAGCTAGGCAGACCTGGTAGTTAAGTGTGTCCTAAGCTAGAGAGAGGAAAAGGAAGCTTTCTGGAAGGATAATTAAGTGCCTGGAAGTAGGGGTCCGTAGAAAGGACGAGCTAGGGCACCTCGAGGTGAGCTCCTATTCATGGCTACTGTTTGGACAATTTGGAAGTGCAGATGTATGTTGGTGTTTCAGAATATCCAAAGGTCTCCCCAAGTTGTGGCTTTAGTGGCTCTGAGATTGTCTGAAGGGACTGCTCTTGCGTGGGAGGAAAAAGCTAGTGGAAAGAACAGAAAGGAGAGGAGGATTAAATGGCACCATCCAAAGCACGGCTCAGGCAAGCGCCGGCGGTATTTTAGGAACAGTGATGGAGATTGGATTGCGGATTCCTTACAGAACATAGGAAAGGCGCAAGTTCTGACATCTGAATTATGGGGTCTAGGAGAAGTTCTTCAGATGGCCAGAAGGAAAGGGATCAGTAATAGAAAAGTAGAGTCAGATTCTGCTGTGCTGGTGAGATTACTTGAGGAGTCTACTGATGTTGACCACCCATTACACCACATCCTCCAAGAGTGCAAGGAGACCATGGGCCTGCTGAATGTAATGGTGGTTAATCACATCTCTAGAGAAACCAACCTCCATGCCGACCACCTAGCCTCATTGGGCCAAGTTTCCACATTGATTCTTCATTTCCTTCGGAAAAGCAAAAAATAAATAAATAAATAAAACTTAAAACCCGTTGACTGAGAGATCATCTTCCTGAACATGAGGTAACAATCAAGCCACACGAGGTAAACATAAGTTTCTTCAACTCTATTCACAAGATCAAACATACAGGATCTAGCAAAGATAAAGCTTTTCACCCCGGAAAAAGGAGTAGAAAAAGAAAACTACAATTTACATCCTCCAACTTAGAACAACTCTAGCCATTCAAACTCCCCAAAAACACACTCCTAATTCCAGTTGAGATCATTTAACACTTCTTTGTACAGCAGATTAGGGAAGAATGTTATAAATATCAACACAACCAAAAGAGGCCCCTAACTGATGGTTGGTTAAACTCTTTTAACTTCTCCCGAGCAAAAAGACATACAAGCCAAGAATGAATTGCCTTGGAAGAAACCTGATAATGGGATTCTCGCACTTCTCTGACTGGGTGCCCACACCCCGTGCATAGTTTTTCATTGAATAGCAAGAGCCCTTTGTGGAGCTTGATTTGATCTCATGCTTCCCCATTGTTGGCCTACACAATCTCCTTCTCTTTCACTTGTGTATGAGTGAAATTCTGAACCCTGGAAGCAACCAAGAGATTCATAACTACCATTTTTGGCACTTCCATTACAATACGGGTGCTTTTGACGGGTTTCTTCCAGTTCGCTTCCTCTAGCTTCTTGACGACTACCAGAAGAATTCTGGACTTTAATGGAGTTGGAGGTAAAGTATTCAGAACTCGATGAATTGCCGGAGTGGGAATGAGCTGAACTGTAAACTCTGCCATTTCCATCAGCATTTCGGTTGGAGGCATCAGTCTCGGTTTTCTTTGCAAAGCGACCTCCACAGCCTCTTGCCCTTCGCATGGCATGCTGATGCCGAGATTCATGAAGATATGGCTGAAGAAAATGAGATAAAAGCTACAGATTAAGTAATGAGCATCTAAAAGTCCTAAACAAGTAAAATTTAAATTGCACTTAGAATTTAATTATATTCTTCTTTCCCTGGGTCCAACACTATTTTTCTTCCATTTTACCACCAACTACAACAGGGCAAATAGAAAGTGCAACAAATAATCTTCCAGAGATCCATAGGACCCCATCACGCTATTAGGGCAATAGCATCCTTGATCAACTCAAAAATGAAAGGAAACAAACCCAAGATTAAACAATAAATCTGCATCCTGAACAGCACTCCCAAACCCAATATCTGAAGGGAAAGAATCATCTTCAAATTAGATACTAACAAGTTGGAAGTCAAAAGCACATAATCAATCAATGAATTGATGAACATAAGATTACAGTATATTTGCTGGGATGGCACTTTATTTTGCATAGATGCAGTTGTCTGTGCACACAGGCAAGCAGAATCAAGTTTACGTTAAGGCAGAATTGAAAAAATAATAATAATAATAATAAAATAAAGTGGAAACTAAAAACAAAAAACCAGACTAACTACCAACATCTAAAGGTGTGTCTAGGATATAAAACACAAAATCAACAGTGCATTGGGAAGAAGTATCAAAAGTTTAGGTTTGCTACTGTTATCTGATCTCACATGAACAGGATCCACAGCAGAGTAAGATAAAGCTGTAGCTTTTGATATCACCAACAAAACCTTTCAATTTTACTACTATATCACAGTATGTGAGAGATTGGAAAGAATGATGGATACTGTAGTTTGTTTAGAAAGTGTATAAACCTTCCAGATATGAATTTTGGTGTACACCTTATAATTCTCCTTATATATATACCATGTTGTTAGAAAAATCAGCATACAGCATTTGGAATTTTGATGCAGGACAGCTAGGGCAAGGCTGTCCATAGTTGAAAGAATGATGCACACAATTGCGCCGAATTTTCTATCATGGTATATAGGAAGAAAGAATCAGGTTCCTAAGCTTACAGGGGTTAAAGTTATGGATTTTGGCATGTATAGAAGGAAGAATAACCCCTATTCATTAATAATTCTACAAAGCTAATGGAGGGAGATATTAAAAAGTGAAAGGAGACATATAAGAGTATAAGCATTTTTTCCCCCTCCTCCTTCCCTTTTGGGGTTAGGGGTGTACTTATTCCACACTTGTGATATACAGTCTCATTTTTAGAACATAAACTTACCATCATTAATATAAATTTTCTTATGGTAAGACAAGAATCTCATTAATAAAGAAAATACGAGAGGAAATTACAATGTAGAAGGTGAGGCCTCCTCGACAAAACCACCACAGAAAAAGAAAATGACAAATAAATGAAGGTTATGTTCGCCATCCCTCTTAACATCTCGGACAATAAAGATGACAAAAATAAAACCAATTAAGCCAATGTCAAGCATTTGAGCCTTAGGTATTCACTTATCAATTTTCCAACTAAATGTACTACAACAGGCGTCCAAAGAGGCATATCTATAACAATTACAAATCCTCTAGAACATTCCCAAATCTTCTAAAAGAGTCTCAATTTCATTTACAAAGAAAAACAGAAACTAAATATAGCATCTAAACTTTCTCAAAATTTAGGATTGTAACAGCTCTAAACTTCACAAAACAAGACTTCTGAAGAAAATGTTACATTCTAAAGATGAAAGCTAAATCCATGTCCACCACCCACACAACACTTTGTTCTTCTCTTAATTGGGCAACAAAAATTGGAGTTTTTATGTGGCTTATCAAACATGAGTTGGGCAAGGAAAGACCATTGCAAGTATAATGTGTCTAAAAGTAGAGCAAAATGACTTTAGAATTTTTTGCAAATGGCCCCTAATGTCCTGAAAAATAGTATAGAACATGCACAAGAAAGTGAGGGTGGTAAGGGCTTGAGCCCTAGGTGCTAGAACAACAAGAACAATTATGCTCCTTTCTCTCTCTCTCTCTCTCTCTGTGCACATTACTGTGGTGCACATGTTATCCAATTTACAACTCCTCTCACCCTCTCACCCATGTGTTTTTAAGTGTAATTTACTAAAACTTCTAAAGTCATTTTGCGAGCTTCCACTCAAAAAATGACCTTCTCCAGCCCAACACATGTTGAATAAGCAACGTTAACAGTTCAATTCTTTGTTATTTTTTTAAACACCTTGCACTTCTCAGTTAACTTTAGACTTTAGAAATACTTCACATTGTTGAGATTAAACAACTAGAATGCCTATTTTTGATGTTTATAACTCCATAAATTACAGTAATAGCAACATAGATTTTGGATTGTCAGAAAGCAGTGGCGAATGGTTTGGTCCGCACACCTATTTCCGATGTCATGGAAAATTGGCTCCAAAGTTCTTTCCAGCTTCAAGGAATTAGGAAATTCTTCTTCGAAATGGAGAAGCTACAAGTCTTGATGGATTTACCTTAGCATTCTTTAGATGCTTTAACTTTGGCCTGGTTAAAGTTTCCAGGAGTTCTAGGCTAATGGTGCAGGGGGCAACTGGTGAGCTGTATTTTCATCTCTCTCCTTCCAAATGACTTGTCTTCTAGGGCTGAAGGTTTTGGGAGGTCTAGTTCAATCGGTTCATTAGACCATATCCTTTGGTCAGAATTCTTTTGATTAAGGTTGACAAATTTTAGACGTAGCCTCAGAGTTCTTGGACAGACTCCTTATAATATTAAGGTCCTAATACATAGATTTCAAAAAGCCAAAACACAAAATCCCTTTTCTGGATCATCAAGGAAATAGAAGAAACATCATTTTTGGTGGCTTGGTTGGCCTAAAGAGATTATTTAGGCTTTCAGGTATGATACAAAGTACTTGGTTCTCCATTACACTCTTTGAAAGTTTATAAACTTTCCTGTAAATTTTCTCTTTGTCCTCAATGGCACCTTTGGTGGCTTTTAGTTGACAATTAACTTTTCACTTAAATAAAGTCTACCAAGCATGCGTGCACACACGATACTCATTAACTTTGACAAACATCCTCCTATTTGATTAGTAAACCAGTGCACAAGCTTATGTGCATGCGCATATATAAAGGAGTAGACAATGTAACATACAATTAGTTCAAAATTAACCACCCTCTTTCAGATCACTTTCCCAAGGTGTAAAGACCCATCATTTTTGACAAGTTTACAAGCAAAAATATCTAAAAGCATGATTCAGATTCAAGGAAGTATCAAACTTGGAAATGGTAAGGCGATGCAAAATTACTGAACTACTTGGTTGCCTCTTCTCATTCTCTTTTATCTCTTTTTTTTTTTTGTGGCTTTTATCAAATTTCAATTTCCTATTCTATTCCTCTTATTCTCGATGAATGATGCCTTTAAACAGGCTTCACTTAAAGGTTCACCAACTGCTTAGCATCCCCCAAAGCATGTGCAGCCCAAGATGGATAAATGATGTGCAGACAATCATGTTTCATTTTTAGAAAGAGGAGATGACATGCAGGAAATAAATATTAGACCTCAAATAAAGATGTAAGCAACTTTTTCATCACACTGAAAGTCCACCCCCATTAAAAAGACTCTTTGATGATATAAAAAGGAAAAGATTGATATGTACTTCAATCTATTTTTTTTTTCTTTTCATAATTCTAGGTTTGAAGTTTAGAAATAACCAAAAGAAATGTTGAAATAAATTTCCACAATGTCGGCACTCCGCATTCTTAAACTGAAGTGTCAGGGAAAAAGAGGATACTGAAAAGCAACAAATAAAATTTATGGTCAATCTAAAACAGGAAAAGTTTCTCTAGAGTCAAATTTAATGATCGAACAGAATCTTACAATGCTGGGGGTGAAGGGGGAGAGCAAACCAATAGCCGGCTATTCCATAATTCATTCACAGCAGACTCAGAAGAGGGGGGGGGAAATTGAACCAAGAGTGATACATAGGCTGCTCTATAATTCAGGAATGGCAAAACCAAAGAAAGGTCATAATTTGTAGTCCATAATTCAATCATAAAACTCAAATTTAAAAGCAGAATAAATCAATATCTACCTTTCTAAATTTTATCAACTTCTTCTCAAGCTCCGCTTTTGCTCGTGATTGTCTTCGCCTAAGTATCCCATGGTACTGCTTAGCATTCACATAAACAGGCTCCTGTGCCACTTCAAGAGGCAAAGGCATTCTAGCATGCTGTATTCCAAGTAAATGAGGATGAACCTGACCATGTCAACATCTTGTTAATTCCAAATTCCTAAGAGAGAATACCAATAAAATCCTAAATCCAGTTTTTATACTCAACAATCTGGGAAGTACAAGGTAGCAAAAATCATTGCCCTTTCTTTCTTAGTTAATCATCAATTCCCTTGGATTAAAGGCTTTAGAAGCTCATTTTTTACGCAATATTTCATTCTTAAAGCTATTCTACTACAATCACACATTTCATGGCTCATGCCCACTTCAGTGGTCCATTCCAGATGGCTAAATGCATACAAAGTCCTATTTCTGCCTTTTTTTAAATTCATTTATGAAACCTCCTGGAACAAGATTTTTTTCCCCCTTTTTTGAAGAGAGAGAGAGAGAGAGAGAGAGAGAACAAAAAGGCAATAGAGGAGAAAGGATAAGGGCCATAAATTACTCAAGAATAGCAATCCAACCCCTATGCATATAGACAGCATCCTCTTAAAGAATCACCAACAAACAAACATATGATCTTGCCCATGGGGAAGTGTGAACACAATTCTATGGCAAACAAGACAAGTTTGTGGCATTTTGAAATGTATTCTACGACCAAAGGCCTCAAAACTCTGTATTTTGGGAGAGGAAGAGGAGGAGGAGAAAGAGGCAATCCCACTTCTTTCGCTCTATCTCTAGCGAATGCACACTCTCCTCTTTGTGGCATTTGACACGCCACTTCTGTGAAACATTCATCTTTTTTCCTCTCCCTCTCCCTCCCTCTCTCCCTCTCTTCTCTCGCTCTCTCTCTTGCCCTCTTTCTCTCTATAACATGAATTGTTTGAGTCATGCAAACACTTTTATGCCAATCTACTACTCACTTTTAGGAAAATTATATTCAATTTGCCATTTTAGGAAAATTATTTAAATTATTTGGACATCCAGTTGGATTGCCAAGGATGTGTGTGTGTGTGTGACAGAGAGAGAGAGAGAGAGAGAGAGACAGCTTTAGATGACAGAGGCGGAGGATGGTGATTTAAGGTTAGAAGAGTTGATTGTGATTATAGAGAGTTGAGGGGTTTTGCTCTTAGTCATTCATGATGGTGGAGTAGGCACATCTTCATGGTCTATGGTTTGAAAATTAAGGCAACTATAGGCGGTGCTTGGTTAAAAGCTCATATTGGTGCTCAAAATCATTGTGAATAATTGAGAGCAAAGAGAGTTGAGAGGAACCTGACAAGAAAGCGTCAGATAAGAAAAGAGCCAAAGCTACCAGAACAATGGCAAAGAACACTTACAAGCAAAACTTTGGCACTGGCATTTTTTCTGCCCTTTGTTCATTTTATATTATTATCCATTTTATTGTTTTTTTTTTTTTCATTTTTTTTGAACAAAGATCATCTAATTTACTGATTCAATTTTTTAGTGACAACTAAGCCTAAAAATAAGCCACACAAGCATCGACTCATCCATGTGCACATGGACTACGCCATGTTGGATGTTTCCATTAAATGATTGGATGGAGAATGATGGCAGGTATTTAGATGTGCATTTTTAAAGTTTAAGTAGCCCCATTTAGCATTTTACTGTTTAGGTACTTGTTTGTGTGTAAAGTCATAGTTAAGGTACTGAACAAGTAATTTTGCCAAACATTGGAAATGAATTTACAAAGACTTGCACACAGCATACGTGACTCCACTATTTTCCTTAGCATCATTTGCCTCTAGAGCAAGGACTGGACCACATTCCTAAGACTTGGACACCCTAGATCAAGTCTCCGTATCCAACTAATCAAATGATCCCTTCTCTCATTCCCAACACCAAACTACATAAATCCAGCATAATCCTTATCCTATGGAAAACAACTTCACCACAGATATCCTGGAGAAAGGTAGGATCTCCTAGGTCGGTCATAAGAAAAATGCTGAATCATGCATCCAGAAATATTGGCAAAGGAAGACAAACTACCTTGTTAATCCAAGTGAGATGCTTTTACTCATGTTGGTCCCAAGGCCAGAACTAAAAGCTCAAAAAGTAGAGAATTTGATGAACATCATAAACATTCTTCTTGTAACTAAATAAAAACTAAAATTGAATTATCAGCAAATTACATGTTAATGGGCCAAAATTGTTCCAGCCCACTAAAAGCTCTATATAAGCCCCCTTTTGAACCCTCTATCTCATAATCTGCTCAGAACATCCCCTACAAAAATAAACAAGAAGTGGGACATTGAATTTCCTAGACAAGGCCGCACACTAAGACATGGGAAGGATGATGAAAAGGGTACAATTGCTGCTGCTACTTTTCATCTAGTTCATATCAAGCACCTTACATGAAACCACAATGCATCTCATCATAAGCTTCTCAAAAATGAGATTTAAGATAGCTGCTTGCCTTTTATTTCTTCTTGTAGCATCAACTACCTTTTCATAGGCTACAAGGTTAGCATATAAGATCTGTCCACCCTCAATGTGAACACACTGACTGAAAGAGATCCATATCACCTATCATCTGAAGCTCAATCTCAAAGCACTGCGAGAATCTTGAGAACACTAGTGACTAAGCATATACGAGTCTAGAAAGTTCTGTATTGGATGAGTAATTCTTTGCGACATTTCACAGGAGTGATAAAGATGGAGTCTGTGCTCTTGGTATCACCTCAATTGCATAGAAAATATTCAAATTATTATGAAGCCGTCCTTAAAATATTTATTTTAAAAAAAAAAAAACCCGTTGTAACACCACTTATACACATCAAACAAAAAGGTCTCTCTAATTACTTAGCTTCTAAAGAACAAAAAGGACACCAATCCAAGCCTTTTAAAATTGTATAAAATTCTTCCTCAACTATAAGTTTATATAAAGCTGGGTGATCTCCTTAATTATAGTAGAACCACAGCCTTCCTTATTTAACAACTCTTTTATCCAATTATTCCTTTTCCATTAGCAAGACAATGGAAGTAATGAAAACGTGCTGTTTCATTGTGTCTCTCCAGCAGTTTGCCTCTTTTAACGTGAACACTACAAAGGAATTTCTAAGATAAGCCCTCCAACAAACTGATCCTCAGCGTAACCCTGTCACTTGATCCTTTCTACTGCTAATATCTCCATAACATTCTCATTCCGTCCCCCATAAATCAAAACCCCCAACCCTTTTAAATTATATATATATATATATATAAAAAAAAAAAAAAAAAAAAAAAAAAAAAATTCCATCCAAGAATCCTCAATGGAAATCTTAAAAGAATTCCTGAGACACACAATCTCAACCTATTGTTACTGAAAGCCAAGAACTATCAAAGATCATGAGCTCCACATCTCTATGGTAAAAGGTCCCATTCCCAACTTCTTTGAGGTGTTCTACAACTGCAATCATTGAAGTGTCATTAGAGCATGCTAAAAGAGTATGGAAAGCTTAACTTTGGTTGCCATGTTTTGTTTGGAGTTCCTTCTCTTTCTTCTTCTTCTTCTTCTTCTTCTTCTTCTTTTAGGTTTCTTCTTCCAGGTATAGCTTAGTATGAGGTGAAAGGGGTATATTTTAAATTGGGTAACCTTTTAACCCCCTTACCCACATTCATAATACAATATCTGAATCCATATGTTATAGACTAGGCATTAGTAGAGCCATAAAGCAGGTAAAAGAATGCCCACCCTTGACCCCCAATGAACAATAGCCCATCTTACCAAAACGTGCTGTTTTACATTCTCTCTCCCCATTTAATTTTTCTTTCAAATTCAATCCTAAAGATTTGGTATTCAACCATCCCATGACAACTCTCTCTCTCCCCCCCCCCTCACCCCTCTGCATTTGATTTAGAATTTCAATTGATAGGTGGGCCTAATTATTACAAAAGTTCAGTCTAAATATTAAGGTTCAAAGATCATGAAAATTTGAAAATTTTGGTAGATTTCAACTCTCTATAATACAACTATGGTGTGGTTTGTGGTTAAAATTTTTTAGATCTTTGAGTTTATGGAGGTGTTTTAGATGAGGAGTTTGATGAATAATCTAAGTTCCAACATTTGACGCATTTGGCTTATGCAAAGAGTATTCTCAGTCCATAATCTACAAAAACCTTTTCTTTTTCAAAATGTAATCGTGGAGATTAGGGTGACTAGGTTTCTGGAGAGGAAGAGAGGATGAAAAAGACCATGAATAATTTTTTTCAAAAGTTTTATACTTTATTTATACCGGAATGCTACACTAATTTTTTATAACAATTTTTAATTTTTTAACAAGAAAATTAATTATTTTAATAGTTAAGACAAATTATTTTCAAATAAATTTGAGGTTCTCATTTTTTTGAATGTTTACAAAATTTAGAAAAATATTTTTTTTGGAAATTTTTAAATTTTTTTTAATTTTTACATCACATAAAAATTATAAAAAAAAATGAAAACAAAATATTTTAATAGTGAATAATTACAATGCTTTAGTCATAAAAATTGAGGATAAAAGTTAGCCATCACTTAATATTGCTCCCAAGCACAGAGAATGGGAGAGTATGATCCAGGCAGCCCTTCCCCCTCTAACCTTTCCCCTCTGCTTTTCCTATCCTGGGAGGGAAGGTATTTATCCTCATTTTGTACATTCTCTCTCCGTCCTTTATAATGATAAAACATTTAAGAGGATGCAAGCACATGATGGAAATTCATATGAGGTTTTGACCAAAAGCTTTATGCAGAGAAAGGAACAAAACTGACACAAGCTCCCCAAATTTACCAATCTTCATATTTGGATTATCCTATAACAAAAGTAAGGCAATGATCCATGAAAAAGCACATAGAAATTATTCATTGGGCATTTATGAATGAGAAATAGCAGCTAAATACCAGAGGCTGAGGTCCATAACCAGTCATCAATCCTGGGTAATATGGATCTGGATAAGCATTAGAGGCGCATGCCTGCAAACAGTTGAAACAAGAACAAATAAACCTTCCTTTACAAGGCATGGAACTTTGGATTCTCTATGATTATGGAGTCCCGATGGTGGAAGTTGAGTTAAAACCAACAGCACTTACAATTGAATGACCAACAAGTTCAAGCTGAGGAGGCTGTGGAAAGCATGCATCAGTCCCTGGATGCATAGCAGATGTGGCATGCTGCAAACTTTGGTTTCCTTGGACAAACCTTCCATCTAACATGAAGCCAAGTACTTCAGTATTGTCATAATATAGCTATGCACCAAGTAAGAAAATAAAATAAGTACGTTTAAAAGATGACACCTAGAAGACATAACAGGCTTCACTAATTTCTTCTCCATAAAATGTAATGTTAACAAAGTCTGTGCCCGTATTTTAGTACGGTGAATTCTCACAAATTACAATAATATAAAGTTGTCAAGCCCAAAAAGAAAAAAGGTTGTCTAGCTTTTGCTATATATTTGAAAATTGCTAACAGCACTATCATGGTAACAACAATATTTTCCATGAAATATATGGGTCCAATCCATGACCATCTATACACTTACAAAATCCAATAATTGGCAAGGAATTTCTCTTTGAAGCAGCCAATTGAGCCCAAGGCTTATTCCACTAGCAGTACCCAGTTTTTCTGAATTTACAGTTTAAAAGTAGTATTTATAATTAGTATTTGGGAATTTAAATTTGAAAGTGTTCTATAACCATCGACATAGGGGAGTCAACAAAGCAACCCTGCAGAAGCTCCTAGAACATATCATGATTTGGTCATTGCGGTAATTGACAATATAAAAGCAACAGTAATGCATAACTAGATCATCACCGGAGGATGTTGGGATCCTAAAGCACACAAATCTTTGCCCATGAAACATCACAAATATTGAGAATTGGGTTTGATGAAATGAGCTAAAAGATGCTACAATTCAACAATGACAAGAATTTAAGGAGTTTAGATGCTCAATTCATGGAACCAACACTTTGAAATCACTGATGACGATATTGTGATGTTGGCTAGGTCTATCATGTCCGAAGAATTATAAGTGGGTGGATCTCATATTACAAAAGGTTGGTTAAAAATGAAAAGGGGAAAAAAAAAATTGAAACCTTTTCCCAGCCACTTCCTTCCCCCCCCCCCCAGGGAAAGTGGATTAATATCCTAAAAGAATTATCTTTCCAGGAATGTACAGTACTATTGAAGCTGTAAACTGCCAATCACTAAGGTTCATACAATTGTTGATGCAATAATGAGGGAAGGGCAGCACTGGAAGTCACATAGATTACTTGTGATAAACTCTTGCAGTCCAACTGGACTAGATATCAGAATGTAGGTCCCATAAGGACAGAGTTTAGAAATAACTACAGAATTTAGCTGGGAAAGCAAGGAAGAAGATTTCCTTTTCCACCCTCCACCTCTTGTGGGCAAGAGGGTATATGGGGAGTGATTTCTTTAATGAAATGTTTATTAGGGTTGTTTCATAATAGGTTCAAGCTTAAAAAGGGTTATTGTTTTTTCATTTGTTTGCTAAATAAATCTGAGAGTTTTTTCTTTTCTTTTTTCTTTGTAGAAGATATCATATTCAATGGTGTCCTGCATCCTGTTGAGGAAGAGGCTTCAGGTTTCAGAAATGTTACTTTTATTTTCCAGCTTTTCTTTTCTTTAGAAAGATGCAATATCATCTATTTCATCCTTACCTCTTTCTCTCCTCACTCATTTTCTTTTGATGACCAGGAAAAGTACAGCAGTCAAGGCTGGTAGGAAAACTAGTTGTCTTGAGTTATTGTTCAGGAGTTTCTCCTGTGACATTCTTCTATGGGTGATTTGAAATCACTTGACGTCCATCTCAAATTCCCCAAGGTCACTGATGTGTGTGATTTATATATGTTTCCTACCCTTTCTCACTTAGCTTTTTAACTCATTCTATGATTATTTTTTAGACATTTTACCTTAGTACATTTATATTCTGTTTGGAGCAAGAAGCAAGTTATCCAGTTAGGAGAACCAAAGATTTAAATATAGGAGAGTCAATAAAACGTAGAGGTGGACCGTTGAAAACTTAGATACAAGTTATCTATAAAGATATGATAGTTAAAGATTTAGATGAGGAGATGGCCTTGGATAGGAATGAGTGGCGTAGGAGAACCCGCACAAATTAAACCAACATCCTTTTTTCCTCCCTAATCTTTCCCATATTTGTCTCTCAAATAGCTGACCCCAATTGTTGGGATTAAAGCTCAGATTGTTGTTGTTGTTGTTTGGAGCAAGAAGCAAAGTCAACAAGATCAATGGAAGCAAAAATTGAAGAATGCAAAAGAGCTCTTGAGACACGTTTGAACCTATTATCTTCGAAAATTTTGTAACTTGAGTTCTACTCATCAGAATGAGGTGATTCCAATGGCCATGGAAAGAGAAAATGTAGAACTATAACCATCCTATTGATGAGCTTGTCAAATTCAACCACCAAGTTGGAGTAAAATGCAATCAAAGTTGAGTCCCAATTCCTGCAAGAAGTTCTGGAGTTACACAAGAAAATTCTTAACCTGGCCTACACAACTCCAATTGACCTAATTCATGTTGCTATGGAGAGATAAGACAGAGAACTTCATGTTTTGGGTTTTGCCAAATTCAGTCAGGAAGACGGTGAAATCAAGCTCAAAGTCGACTGCACCTATTTGTCTAAGAGCACATTTGTGATAAGGTCAACACACCTGTTCTCAAATGAGCACACCAGAGCCGAGACGGATTCCAGAACTCAAATTCTATGGACTTGTCTCATTAAGGACAATTTGAAAACACATTTTGGGCAAAAATTCTAATGCCTATTTCAGATGGACAAAAAGGGGATTTTGCATTGTTTTAACCAAACTTTTCACTAAGGATTATAAATAGGACATGCAAAGCAAAAGAGAGTACATTTTACATCTTGGAACATGAACTCAAAGGAGGTGAAGAGAGGAGAAGAAGAACCAATAGACTAAGCCTTCTATCCCCTCTCCCTCATGTTTTCTTTTATTTTTATTGTTTATGGTGATTTAGCCATGAGTCGTTAAATACCTCTTCACTAGGACTCTTGCATTTCCTAAAATGATTTGAATGATTAATAGAATTGACTCCTGCTAATCTCATTGTTATTGTTGAATTAACTTTGGGTTTAATGCTTTATTTGCTTGATCACCGAATAGATGACAACTCCAGAGAAGAGTCTATGAATAAGTTTTAGGGATAATTAACATAAATTGAATGCATAAATGAGAATTGGTGCGTGATGTATGCAACCATCTAGTAATTCAAGTTTTGTTGTGATTGGTAGAAGGGATATTTGGTTTTAATATTTCTTTGGAATTGAATTTAATCTAGAGATAGATAAATTGTTTTAGAGGAATCAACTTAGTGATGCTGGAAAAAGGGGGTTAAGGTGCACCAAAGATCCTAGTTGACAATAAATAAAGAGTCAATACAATGTCATACCTTTAGGGAACAAATCATATAGCAATACAATTGGAAGTCCCGGTGCTTTTCTTTCATTGAATTCAATCTTCTTAGTTTTAGAATTAGTTTACTGATTACTGAAAATTAGTTTTAGCTTAATTTCTCCGCACAAATTTGCTATCTAAATATTAGGAGCTAGATAAACTAGTAGTTAGACAACAATCTTTGTAGGAATGATACTATACTCACTACTCTATCACTTGCACAACTAATGCACTTGCGAGATTACACGTCAGCACTTATATGTCTGCAGGAATGCTGAAGGCAAGAATCTGATACAAGATACTCGACAGAGGTGAAGTATTGTTCCGGGTAAACAGATGTGAACCATATAATAAGATGTAAAATGGTCACATGTTGGATGGTACAAAGACAATATCTGTTTTGGATAGAAAATGGATGGTACAAAGAATAGTACCTGTCAGGAATATCATTTTCTCAAATTGTATATGTCTCAAGAGCTACCTGGCCTAAACAAATGTAGGTTGGAGGCAAGATTTTGAGTTGTATAATAATATTAGTTACAGTCCAAAAAAGAGAAAAAAGAGAAGGCTCGAATCAGGCAGTTCAACTTGCTTTGCTTCCACAAACCAGTGCATGTACGGCCAGCATTGTACCCAGTCAAATCAGTGACCTCTTGGTTGGCAGTTGGTAGTAACACTACCCTGAGCCAGTCTAAACTGAGTTGCTTCATTAAATCTAGGAAGCGTTTATTTATGCTCATTGTCACTGCTCATAGAGAGACAATAAACCTTATATCTCCCAAAGCAAGATAGGAAATAATTTCCACGAGATACAAAGTCATTACTCATTTTAGCACTCTCAACTAAGTATTATGCAAAAATGGCTCTTCACAACATTTCTTCCCCTTTTTATAAACAAGTAAGAGTAAATTAAAAGGTACTAACAAGCACCATTAGATAACATCCATCCATTTAAGAAAATCATCTATGAACTGAGGGAAACACAAGATTGATCAAAGATGAACATTAAATGAAAGAAGATAAAATACAATATTAATCATGTACAGGCTAGACAATCCGCAATCAAAAGATAAACTCTGAAGTAAAGAAAACATCTATATCTGAAACAGAAACAAACCAATCTTGAATGTAAACAATTCAGTGCCCCCCCCCCCAAAAAAAAAAGGTTCCTGTTTCAATAAATCCAACTCATCTACAAGATAGGTAGAAAAACATAGAGGGTACCTGACTTAATATAGTACAGGCTGAATCTTGTCTTTACATATTGCAGCATCCATTAAAATGATCACAATATTAAGTCAGAATTGTCAGCTTATTCATATAAATGTCAAACAATTGGTATGTCTCGCTTCAAACTATCAATGCACATATCTTCAAATCGAGCCTCATGCCCTTTATCTTCTCAAAAATATTTCCATCATATCTCCCATTTTAGCAGTAAAATTTGAACATTAAACCTTTTTCAATATCTGATTCTCTGATAATTAAACAAAACCATTAGGCTAATCATCCTTCCCGTTAGTTTAAACATTTCTAAGCTTTTTCCCAAGGCTATTAACAACCATGATTTTTTATATCCTATAATAAACCATGAACAGGATAGTCAAAAACTACCTTCAAATACTCGCCGGTCAAGTAAAAAAGATGTAAAAGTTCAATAAGAAAAAGATTAAAAAGTGGTCAACCATGATATTGTAGAATATGGTTGTTTCTCTTGCTACTCCTTGGTGTTCAATCATTTCCAAGGGAGGTATCCGGGTGCCATTAAAACTGACTAGCAAGGATAGTTGATTTCAATGTAGAAAAAACATGAAATGTCATTTAGAGTGACGGGAGGAAGTAAAAGGTTGTCTTGCAACTGTCTTTGTCCACTTGTGGAGTCATTTTTGCTCCCAACTTTTATGTAAAAGTGAATGTTGGCCAGCAAACTAATACCAATGGCACTATCTCCAAAACTAATGTAACTGAAAACTACAGGGACCGCTTCGAAGGCCAAAAATGTCTATAGCATCCAAAGAGAATGTGGCATAAGAGTACCTGATTGAGGGGATGCAGTATCATGTGATTCTTTAACCGAGTCCTCGTCTTCATTCAGCGCCACATTAGACTCAGATTGACCATCTTTGGATCCAGCTCCGCTATTGAATTGATCGAAGGAAGATAAATGGGGGGAATTTGCCCCTATCACAGAAGGTGATATTGAACTATATGCACTTGTTCGCCACCAAGGTTCACCAACCGTGGGTAGTGGAACTGTCTGCGGATTCAATTCCAGTCTATTTGAACTTTTGGAGTCTTGCTGCATATTTCCAAGCTCCTTCACAAAGCTTCTGTCAGGCTATCCTCTCAGTAATGGAATATATGGATCTATAAAGTTAGCACAAAATAGTTAGAATGAACTTCCATAAAAAACCAACTGAACAAAGATTAATTTTAATTAATTAGCATAAAAAATTACACCCATCTAATCAAAAGAGGAATTATAATTGTATATAATAACCAGAAGCTGACCACTAATCCTACAGAAAGAAGCTACTGGACACCTCAAAAGAACTTAAAAAAGGGGGGTCTCAAATAACAATTGCGTGTGAAGTAAAAATGTATTGTATATTAAAGATAATGGTACACATAACAAAAAGCTACACACCATGTCATTATAAATACCACCAACGCACGAAGGATTGTAAAATTAGTAGCTAAAACCCTTATTACTTCAAGGGGGGAAAAGAAAATCCAGAATCGACGTTCAATTTTTTTTTTTCCCAATGTTATAACTTTTCAATTCATCTTACCAAATTTCTGTAATCTAGTATAATAGATCAATTAATTAACTTTCTTTGCATTGTGTGTTCATAAACAGATTGTGGATCTTTGTGCTGCTGATTTTCCTCTTACTTAGATTATATGAAGTCATATTCTTTCATAAAGTCAAGCCCAATGAAACAGGAAGAATAAGAACCATTAACAATGGAAGGAAAATCGGTAATGCTTGTGAGTGATAAGGAAACATAATTGCATATTTCATGGGGTTTGAGCTTCCTCATTGAAGCTCAAAACATACTTTTCTTTTCGCAATCTTTTTCCCGGACACGAGTTACCATCTTTCTAAGTCTTGTCTTCTAACTAAATTTTGTTTTCCGGCTATCAAACCGCTTGATGTTCTAGTCTTTTGTCTACACATGCACAATTCTGCAAACATGTGTCAAACACAAAGACAACACAAAGATAGCATATGAAATATAAATACCATTAAAAATTCCAAACTATAAGAGCGATCAATTAGCAATTAGGTACCTTATCAAGAAAGAACATTGTAGAAGTCAATTGGATGAAGGAAAAAGAAACAAAAAAAATCAAAAATTAACCAAGTATAGATCCCACCCCTACAAACCCATTAAGAATCACAACTTGCCAAACCTAATTATGAATAGAAAATTCAAGAATTGACCAAATGACAAAAGAATCACCAAAAAAAAAACCCAAATTTCCAAAACCCCATAAACCTCCCCCAATACAGAAGAATAAATCGGAGAGGAGAAGAGAAGTAAAAAGAAGACCAATCAAATTTGAAAATTTAGGATAAGAAAAAGCAAGAAAGAGAAGACTTACCGAGAGTGAGAGTGAAGAAAGAAGAGATTGTTTTGCTTGTGTGATCAACCCAAACCCTCACAAAATGAGGTGGGGGGCTCTTTTGCTTTTTGAGTCTCAATGATTTCAAAGTCAATTCTCTCTATTTCTTTCTTCTTTTTTTTTTTTTTTTTTTTTTGCTGCCTGCAGGTGGGTCTGTATATATTATTATCGGACACAGTGAGAGAGAGAGAGAGAGAGAGAGTTTTTAGTTAATTGTCGTAGGTCATTTGGGGTAATTAACAACAACATTAATAAATGCTGCAAATCTAATAATGGAGAGACACGTAGTGAAAACTTTTGACGTGGCTGTGATTTCGTGGTTTAGGTGGTCTCTCAAACTCGAACGTTGGCATGTACTATGTAGGGAGGTTTGCGTCATAGATAGAGAGAAAAATAGAGAGAGAGAGAGGTTTTACGTATAGGATGACGTAGCAGTGACCTGAATTTGTACGGGGGTATTGGCATCCGGACACGTGCTTTTGTCTTTTGATCTCATTCTTGCTGTTGCTTGGCCTCCACCGAAATCCCTCTCGGCGGGACATCTAGCGGCCCCCATTGTCCCCCAAAAGGAAAAAAAAAAAAATATATATATATATATATATTATAAAAAAACAGGATAAGTGATAATTCGTATTTGTCAAAAACATCACGCAAAGATTAAATGATTTTTTTAATATGTTCTGTTTGAATTTCTATCCACATATATATTTTTATAATTTTATATAACAAAAAATCATAAATTTAAATTAACTTGAAGTTCTATATAATTCATTAATTAGATGTTATGCATATTGATATTAAAATCGTAATTGATTAATAACTATAGTAATAATAAATTTATTTTATAAAATAACTATAATTTCAGATAAATATTTATTAAAATACAAATTCTTATAATAACGTAATAGATTCACACGTCAAATCATAGTAAATGATATGGTAATACCTAACGATATTGACACTTGACGAGCAGTTCCCAAAACGTTGTTCCCAAGTCACTGGTCGATATTAGGTAGTTTCATTTTCGGGGTTATTTCTCAAAATGGATTATTTTTAAACAAAATTCTTCAAATTATGTGATTTTTTGAGGAATTTTCAAACTAGTCCAATCGTGACTTCATCTTTTTTTTTTACGACTGTTAAAAAAAAAAGGACAATCTCATTGAAAACGAGATCAACAATTACGCTTTCTGAAAGCGCAATTGTCAATCTCGCTTTCAGCGAGATTGATATATTTTTTTTACTTTAAAATAAAAATAAAAATATTATTATTATTATTATTATTATTATTATTATTATTAATAAAACATATAAATATTAATAAAAAATTTTATTAATAAAAAATTTTTTCAAAAATTAAAAATGAAGTTAATAAAAATTTTTAATTAATAAAATTTTTTATTAATATTTATATGTTTTAATAATAATAATATTAATAATAATATTTTTATTTTAATTTTAAAGTGAAAAACAAAAAAACACACAGAGACACAAACAAATTGTCAATCTCGCTGAAAGCGAGATTGGCAATTACGCTTTCAGAAAGCGCAATTGCCGATCTCGTTTTCAAAATTTTTTTTTTTCGCAATCGTAAAAAAATAAAAAAATAAAAAAATAAAAGTGAAGTCGCGATTGGGAATCGCGATTTTACTAGTTTGGGAATTCCCAAAAAAATCACACTATTTGAGGAATTTTATTTAAAAAACACCCTATTTTGGGAAATAACCCTCATTTTCGTTTATTATTTTTATTTTTTGTGATCGATAAAGTTCATTATTTTATTTATGTTCCGTCAGTTCTGTTTTTTAGGAGTCACCGAGTTTAGTTTAACTATTTTAAAAACCTATGATTGAATAATAAAATCCCTTATTTGACTCAATTCTCCGATATAAATGGACTCCTATAATGTTTACTTTCCTTATTAAAAATTGACACAACAGACATTAGAATTATTACGCTACTTTATAGTGATATAAATTTCTATAAAATGACACTAATGGGAAACATTATGCATTTTTTTAGATAAACCACAGATTGGATCCGATTAAATTTGATTCAAATTAGATTTGATTTTTAAGAGATAAAACTCTCTTGATACCTATTTTTTTTATACACAAAACTCAAATTTAAAAACTTGTTTAAGGGGTACTAGTGCTAACCATTGAACCCGTTAGGGGTTGGTTGGTGATAAAGGTGAGTTTTACTCTACAAATAACTGTTTTGTTGATCCAAGTGAGAAACTTGTGTTGAAGAGTCTTCTAAACCTTCGTGAAGGATGGGACCTGCAAATATCGCTGGAGAATGCTCAATCAGGGAGATTTTCACACTCAAGTCAGAAATAGCTATTGTGAAAGAATGAGAAATAGATTAATAAGAATCATAGAGTAGTCTTGTGTTATCTCTGTGCGAAAAGTGTAGTTCATGAATATATCTGGCTAGTTGCCTATGTCGAATATATAATATGTATGCATGGCAAGTCCCATATATGCTCAGAAGTGTAGAAATCCTAGTTTCTTTGTAGTGAGATTAATGAGAATTTTCTGAAATTACAAGAATTGTAGTCAAACATTTTTAGAAGATTTAAAATCATATTGATTAAGAGAAATTCAAGTTATTACGGAAATTCCCTTCAATATTGGGAATGGTTACCAAAATCCATTTTCTCATAGAAAAAGATTCCCCCGAGACTAGAGGAAATTCGTATTAGATTAAAAAAGATTTAAATTTGTAAGAGATTTTCTTCCTAATTGATTGGTTGCGTGTTGGACTTGTTATATAATAGAAATTACTTCTGTATTGATAGAAAATATTTAATAAAAAGTGGGAACAACTAAAGATTCACAGGCCGACCAAGAGATGGAGAGGTAGCTAATTTCTCGAGAAAGGAAGATCGAGAGAAACAAAAGACATTTTAGAGCGCTTGACCAAGAGATCGGGAGCGTATTCAATTGTTGATGAGTTTCATAGTCTAATAGGCCTTGGTAGATCTTGGGTTGTATGATAATAGGCCGTTGAATCATGTACCCTTAGTTAGGGAACAATTATGCTAATTATCGTTTTTTATACTTTTTATAAGAAAAAGAAATCAATTGTTTCAAATTTAATAATATCTTTTCTAATTGTCAGCAAATGTTTAATCTCCACAACTGGTTAAAATTTAGATTGTAATATCATAGTATCTCTGTATATGGAAATTTAGGCAAAGTACAAGATTTGAACATTATTTTTTCCAGAAAAGAAAAAGAAAATTTGAGGGTGACCCCTCTTCCCCCTCCCCCCGGGGCGACATTAATAATTTTTGGGGCTATATGCCTTTTAATAAAAATAATTTTAAAATTGATCAATAAAATGAAGTTTTTCTTAATCTATCCAGAGTATGAATGTTATTACACTCGAATCGAGTCGAGTAGTATCAATACTCAAACTCGACTTGAGCGTTAGTTAGGTGAGCTCGGAGCTCAGCTCGAAACAAGGGCAAACCAACCTATAGCCTTGGGGGGCCTGGCCCACCAAGATTTTTTATTTTTTTCATAAAATTTTAATTTTTAAATTTTGTGGGTTAAAAAAAATTGTAACCCCTCCAAATATTTAAAATAATAAATTTTTTATATTTTAAAATTTTAAAACAATATTATATTTGATAATTGAGTTTTGTGGGGTCTATTAAAATTTAAAATGTATGTGTGTGTGTATATATATATATATATGATACACAATTTTAAAAAATATATTATTATTTTTTTACCTTTCTAAAAATGATATTTTTATTCTATATGTCTATCCATTAATTGTTCCCCCAAAAAAGAAAGATTGGTTGCTATAATGATGATATTTTGTCAGTATAATTTAGATATGTCAAGTATTTTATCAGTTATATTAGGTAAATATGATTTTTTCTAGTTTTTGTAAAGTCAATAGTTAGAGAGTACTATTCATTGTTAAAGTTGGGGTTTGAAATATATATAGTGGGCTCTTTTTGATAAAATTTTAACCTTAATTTAATTAAAAATATAGGGTTTTTTTATTCAAATTTTTCTCTCGACTTTTTTTTCTTTGGTAACTCTTGATTTTCTTTGTTTTCTCATTCAAAAATTCGAAAAGACAGATAAAAAATTAGTTATGAGAAAAAAGATAATTGATTCTGTTTCTTAAGAAAAAGGTTTCTAACGATACAAATAATAATATAATTTCAAAAAATCATGATTTTTCTCTTACTCAAAAACAATTTTCTCAAGTGTCCAAAAATTGCTATAAAACAAATTTCTTCTAATTCTTTGAAATCTGATTCAAGCCTTCGTACATTAATATCAAAATTTTACATTAATCAACATGATAAATTAATTCATTTTATTTTGGCCCTCCCAAGTTTAACAGCAATTAGTGAACATACTTTTCTAGCAATGAAGATTTTGAACACAAGGTTGCGGAACAAGATGAAAGATGAATATTTTACAAATAGTTTAGCTATTTATATTGAAAAAGAAATTATTAGTTGTTTTAATTCAAAATCGATTATAGATGAATTTTAATTAATTTTTTTATTATAATGAATTTGAATTAATAAAAAAATGTGAAATACAACTTTCATAAATTATTTATCTTGTTTAATATTTTTGTATTTTTAATTAGAATCATGCAAAATTTTAATACATTTTTATCTTATAATTTTTATTAATTATTTCTTTATGACCTCTTCAAGAAAAATTGTCTTCGTCCCTAGTTTGAAGTGTCATTGAGTAATTCAAATTTGAGTGTCGTAATGATTAGCAACACATATAAAAATTATTACGTTTAAATGAGTATATTTATAAATATAATTTTATATATAAAAATTATTTTTAAAAAATATATAATTATATTAGATAACTCGATAAACATTTAAAATTGACAAAGTATGAACTCGAGCTAAATGCTAAATTACTCAAGTTCAACTCTAACTCGGTTTGATCTCACTCGGGTCAAGCTTTGACCGCCCTCGAGAGCATGATCAAAAGGATCCAACCTTGGATTCCAAGCGTTGGAATTTCTGATGTTTATCTCATTTGTTTCCCTGTAAAATGTGACGCAGGATGAAAATCTTATCATTGGACACGTGGAATAGCCCAAGAGAAGATGACCCACTTCCACTTCTCATGCGCAAGAGGCGACATATACCAACGATCCATATGAGATGATGTGATCATCAATGTAACATAAAATCTTTTGCAATCTTTTGAGCACTACCTCTAACGTGAACGTGGGGGCATCTCTCTCTATCAGGGCTCCATATCTTCCCAAAAAGGGAAAAAAAATTAGAGAGAGATAAATTTAATGAGATAAGATATTAAAATTTTTAATAAAATTTAAAATCTAAAATTTAAAAATAAAAAAATTATATTAAAAAAATTACTTAAATAGGGTTTCATTCAAATTAAATTAATCAAAATATAAATTAAGATATGATAATTTGAGAGAGAGAGAGAGAGGGCAGCCATTTTTGGATGTAAAAAATGCGACCATGAGCCAGGATCACATCACGCTAAATAAATATTATAGGAGAGTTCAACTTAAAATATTATATTTTACATTTTTACTAAATACGAAAAATATTTTATCAGTATTAAAATTACTCAATTTCAAAATTTTTTAAACCTTTTATTTTAATAAAATATCATATAAAATTTAGTTTATTTAAACTACTGAACATGTTAATTAAAATAAATTGCTATAGGGAAGAAGTCATTGGATGTGTATTAAGTTTGAGTGAATAAATATAGAGGTATATAAAATAGTATTATAAGGAAAAAAAAAAGTAAGTAATTTCAAAATATACAAATCTAAGTAGATGAAAAAGAGAAAGAGATATATAACAAAGAAAGAGAGAGATTTAAAAATTTAATAAAATACATAAGGGCAATATAGAATATTTATTTTTTAATAATGGGGGTATTGGCAAAAACATATGATTCTACCAAATACATATTTTTATATATATTATAGATAGATATAGATATAAATATAAATATAGATAAAGATTATAAATATGTAATATTTGTATTAATTTGGGGTGTAGTGAAATCACCCTTTCCACTTGCAATAATAATGTTGTTAGCATTTTATGATAACCGATAAATCACCCATATCCAATAATTATATATAGGCTTAAAATTAAGCTAAAATAGTTATTAAGATCTAAATTGGAATCACATTTGAAAAGGAGGACCAATTAAATCATTTAAGATTGTTAGCACAAGTATGATCGACAAACATACGTGCATACATGCATGCATGTAGTGGCAGAATCACGTAGAAAGTAGAGTAGGCAATTGCCCTCATTAAACTAAAATAATTTTATTAATTTTTATATGTCAAATAAATATTACTTTTATTTAACCCAAAATATTATCTCCACTAAGATCATATCATTGTTTTTATAAAAATATTTTACTCTCACTATCCTTAGGTTCTAGATCCACCACTGCATGTATGCATGCATACATACATACATATATATTACCGATATATATAAAGAGTAAGTGGTGTGTACTGTTCATACGTATTTATCAAAATGCCCCCGTTTTCTTTCTAAATTGCAGTCCCACCCTTTTTTGGTTATTGTACAAACGATTTTACCAAAATTTCCTTGATTTTTTATTGAATTGCTAAAATAACAGCTCACTTTTCATGTGCTTTTGCCAAAGGACCCTACTTTTCTTTAATTACCAAACTACCCAGATTTTTTTTGTTACCAAAGTACTCCCCCCTTTTTTTTAATTATCAAAGTACCCTCAGATTTTTCTAAGTTACCAAAATGCCCTTTTTTCAGAATTACAGAATCTTACTAAAATTAATAATATTTTAATGTTTTATAAAAGAATAATTTAAATTCTTTTGATAAAAACTTTCTAATTTATATTTTAATATTAAAATAATATAATCTTTTTATATTTTATGTTAATAAAATAGTAAGATAATATTGTATTATATTTGTGTAATATAATATAATATTTTAATGCTAATATTATTTTTTAATATTAAAATAATATAATTTTTTATTTATATTAAAATAATATAATTTTTTAAAAATATTAAAAAGCTTTCGATTTTAAAAATAATTTTTTTTTATTATATAAAATGAGATCAAAATGGTTTGATTTTATATTTTTTTAACGACTTTTAAAAGTTTTTTTAAAGTTTTATATTCTTTTTAATATTTTTGGTTCTCATTTTTTATTTTTTATTATAAAAAGGATATAAATTAAAATTTATTGTTTATAATGCAATTCATTTGTTTTTATTTTTTTTGATTTTATAATTTTTGATTTTATTTGTTTACCTTTTAAATTTTGACCCAATTTTTAATATTGATTACATAAATATATTAAACATATTAAAAATTGTCATTCAAAAGCATCTATAATATTAAAACATCTATAATATAAAAATATCAAAAAATATTTTTTAAATATAAAAACATCTATAATATAAAATTAAAAAGAAAATTAAAGTCATTAAAAATATTAAAAAAGAATAAAAAAATCAAAAGAAATTTGATCTTATTTTAATATTTTAAATATTGACAAAGAATATTCTTATATTTTTTATTACTAAAATGCCCCCACTTTTTCTGAATTACCAAAGTGTCCCAACTTTTTTTTTTGGAATTACCGAATTTTATTAAAATTAATGTATTTTAATATTTTATAAAAGAATGATTTATATTCTTTTGATAAAAACTTTCTAATTTATATTTTAATATTAAAATAATATAATTTTTTATATTTTATGTTAATATAACATTAAGATAATATTGTATTATATTAGTGTAATATAATAAAATATTTTAATGCTAATATTATTTCTTAATATTAAAATAATAAAACTCTTTTACATTTATATTAAAATTATATAATTTTTTAAAAATATTAAAAAGCTTTTGATTTTAAAAATATAATTTTTTTCATTATATAAAATAAGATCAAAATGGTTTGATTTTATATTCTTTCTTTATTATTTTTTAATGATTTTTAAAAGTTTTTTTAAATGTTTTACATTCTTTTTAATATTTTTGGATCTCATTTTTTAATTTTTATTATAAAAAGAATATAAATTAAAATTTATTGTTTATAATGTAATTTATTTATTTTAATTTTTTTTTTGATTTTATAAATTTTTATTTAACTTGATTACTTTTTAAATTTTGACCCAATTTTTAATATTGATTAAATAAAAATACTAAACATATTAAAAATTATCATTCAAAAACATCTATAATATAAAAATATCAAAAAATATTTTTTAGATATAAAAACATCTATAATATAAAATTAAAAACAAAGTTAAAGTCAGTAAAAATATTAAAAAAGAATAAAAAATCAAAAGATTTTGATCTTACTTTAATATTATAAATATTGAAAAAGAATATTCTTTATATTTTTTTAAGATTTTGATCTCATTTTTAATATTTTTTAATATTCTATCAAAATCAATTGAATTACAGTTCTTTATATCTTGGTAGATAATGCAAAATTAAATAATGTATACGGAATAAATAATATATTCGAAATACAAATAGTATATCTATAATTTAATTTAAATTTAATAAATTAAGAAATTAAATAAGAATTTATTAAATCAATAAAAATTCAAATGTTTTTAAAATTAATAAGTTAAAATAAATTACATTATAGATAATAAATTTTAAGTTATAACCTTTTTTTATAAAAATATGAAAAATGAGATCAAAAAGTATGAAATGGAATATAAAATTTTTTAAAAACTTTTTAAAACGCAGTAAAAAATATTAAAAATAGAATAAAAATTAAAAGAATTTGATCACATTTTATAAAATCAAAAGATTTTCTTAAATTTAATATTATTTTAATATTTATAAAATAATTATTTATGTTCTTTGTATAAAAAATTTTGTAATTTATATTTTAATATTAAAATAAAATAATTTTTAAAATTTTATATTAATATAACATTAGAAAATGTTTTTTTGTAATATAAAAACATCTGTATTATAAAATTTAAGAGAAAATTAAATGTCATTGAAAAATATTAAAAAGGAATATAAAATTAAAAAATTTTGATCTCGTTTTAATATTTGTAATATTGAAAAAAGAATCATTTTCATATTCTTTTAACATTTTAATTGCATTTTTTAATATTTTTTTAATATTCTTTCAATAGTTTATATAAAATAAATAAAATTATAATTCTTTATATCATAGTAAATAATGTAAAATTAAATATTGTATATAAAATAAATAATGTATTTTAAATATAAAAATTTTACCTATAATGTAATTTAATTTAATAAAATAACTTTTAAATGAAAATTTATAAAATGAATGAAAAAATTAAAATATTTTTATAAAATCAGTAAATTAAAATAAATTATATTAGAAATGCTAAATTTTAAGTTATATCATTTTTTATAAAAAAAAATAATATATAAAATAATAAGATCAAAAAATATTAAAAGGAATATAAAATTTCTTAAAATCTTTTGCAAGTCATTAAAAAATATTAAAAAAAAGTATATAAAATCGAAAGAATTTGATCTCATTTTATATAATAAGAAGATTTTATTAAATTTAATATTATTTTAATATTTTATAAATAATAATTTATATTCTTTTTATAAAAACTTTCTATTTTAATTTTAGTACTAATATTTTTTTAATATTAGAATAATATGTTTTTTAATATTAATATTAAAATAATATAATTTCCTTAAAAATATTATAAAAACTTTTGATTTTAAAATATATATATTTTTTGATTATATACAATTAGATCAAAATCTTTTGATTTTGTATTCTTTTTTTATTTTTTAATGTCTTTTAATAGTTTTTTTTTTAATTTTATATTCTTTTTAATATTTTAGCACATTTTTTATTATAAAAAAGGATATAACTTAAATTTTATTATGTAAAATTGTTTGTTTTTTAGATATTATTTTTTTTCCTTTTTTATTCCACTTCTCCATTCAAATCTTTGCATTTTTTTTTTACCGTTTTCTTTCCTTTAGTCCTTTGTCTCTTTTGAACATAGGATTTTGCCTTTTCATTGTCTTAAACTTCATGAATGATCGTTCATTTATTTTTAAATCATATTTTTTTTCATCTTGATTTCTTTGGTCTTTTTTCATAGGTTTTCTCCTTTTATTTTTTTGCCCCACAAATGGTCATCTTTTAATTTCTATTATCTTTTTACTCCATTATTACCTTTTTTTTATCTCATTCGTTAGTCATTTTTAGAACTCCAGTTGCTAGACTCCTTTTTTTTTTTCTGTCGTTGATATATATAGTATTTTTTGTTGAAGTGGACAATAATTTTTTTTCAGATATTTAGTTAATTATAAATTTAACAAATATTTATATAATGAAAAAATATTATCTATATTTTGTGGACACCTCGTGCTAGCATTAGCATGGAGGAATAACTAGTATATTTATATGGGGCGACATAATCATAAAATGGATGTACAATTTATGGGTCGACCTCTAATTAATTGATTGTAAATTCATACACCCCACCAAAAAGGGGTCTACACCAAAGTGAGGGAGAAAAAGGTAACGTTAAGGGCAGCAAAGTGGAAAAACATCATTTATGAAGAGAGGGAGAAGAATGCAAACCCTCCTTTGCATATTCTTTCTGCTCTTTCACATAATCATAAAAGTTTCCCTTCCCTTCCATATATGAATTGAGATATTCAAGAAACCCTAAAGTTTCCATCCCACTGATGCTTTCTTTCTTAATGTACTCCCATCATATGTTAGTTGCAGTGGTTCTCCCCAATCAACCCCACCTTTTGGTTACATGGGTTCCCCTCCCCCTTCTCCATTTTTTTTTTTGATACAAAAAAATACAATCAAATAGAATTGAACTGGAAAGAGAGGATGGAAGTAGAGAGACTTTACTACTTAAGCTGTCCCTGAGGGACTCCCCCTCCTCCATATAATGTTCTAATTTGATTGTGCCATTAATTAAGGTCATCATCAAATAAATCAAGGTTAATTTAAACACAAGATGTGTTAAATCTATTACCATGTGAAAAAGATGTAATTATGCTCTGTAGGGATATCCGAGTGGTAAATAATTCTTGCTTAGGTGTCTTCTCCGAGATCTCATGTTTGAATTTTCGTGGCGCGTATATTTTCATGATTTTCATGATTCTTATATAATAATAAAAAAAGAATGATGCAATTATACTGCAAATGTTAGCTAATTCAACTGGTTAAGATTGTTGTAGTAGAGTTAGGAAAGTTTTTACTCTAATCTCCCATGTATTGGAATTAGTTGAAGTTTATGAGTAAAAGAATTATAATTTTTATTATTTGGCTCATCACAAGCTTGTAGAAAAATATGTTGGTAAATAAGGGGGTGGTTTGGGGGACAAAAGGGGAGGGGGTATGGGCCATCACAAGCTTGCTTGTAGCTTGTATGCCAAACTACTTTCTCTTCTGATGGAAAGAACACCTGAATTTACATAAATCTGGTACAGACAGTTTGACTAAAATGCAATTTAATGTCACAAGGGGTACAGTCTAATAATCACAATCCACCTCTCTCGATCCGATGATCTCAATTCAAATCTTGTTATAACAAAAAAAAATGTAATTTAATTAACTAGCAACATGGTGAACATCTATCAATATAAAATAATTATATTCTAGATATATTAAGGGGTTATTTTTATGACTAAAACTAAATTATACAAGAACTTCATAATATAAATTGAATAAACAGATTAGGTGGGCTAAAAAAATTAAATCAAAAATTTTCAAAAATTTAAGGAGAAAGTCACAATAATTTCACATTTGTGTATTATTATTGTATTGAATCAAAAATGTTAAGAAATTTTTTAGATTAAATGGTTATTTGAGTGGGCCAAAATGACAAATTAAAAAAAATAATGGTTCAAGTACCATATAGATATGTAGATAATGTGACATGGTGTCTTGAAGATAAAATATATATCGGTTGTGTATCAAATAAATTATAATTACTCTGTTGTATTTAGTAATTATTTTTTTATACATATCTTGAGACGTTTAAGGAAAAAAGAATGATATGAGTTGATTTATAACTCATATGAGAAAGATTCAAATTAATAGTACTAAATTTGGGGTCTTAGAGAAGAAAAAAGGAAAAGAAAAATTATTTTCTCTTTGGGTGAGTATGACCGGTTGATGTGGCGCTTCATTTGGTTGGCGGGGGGAAGTGGATGGATTTGAGGGATTCCATGACCAACCTAAATAACAAAATCTCTTAACCAAATTTTAAATTCAAAATTTAAAAATCTAAAAGATTATGATAGAAGAATTATCCCCTTAAAATTAGCTTAATAAATATTCAAATCAAATTATTTAAAATAAGACTTCGACATGACACTAAAAAATAAGAATAACCCAAACAAAATCTTCTAAATGTGATGCAACAATCAAAAGTGATCAAAAGCGTTTAAAATTGATCAAAAGAAAAAAGTCAAAAAGGTTATTATGAGTGCCCCAACTCATAAATGGAGAACAAAATACGTACTAAAGCAAAAGGAAGGGTGGGGGGAGAGAGAGAGAGAGAGTAAATTTTCTTGAGATTCTGTAAAATTGGGGGGTGTGGGGGGAGAGAACTGAGAATGATCCCGACCTGCACGAGGGCCTTCTCCATTGGATTCTCTTATGGATGTAGGCCTCTTCTCAGACACACCGGACGTCCCCACATCTGCACTACAGTCCCCCCCCCCCCTTCAAAAAAAAAACCTTACCTCTCCATAATAATAATAATAATAATAATAATAATAATAATAATAATAATAATAATTATTATTATTATTATTATTATTATTATTATTATTTGCCCCCTCTCACTTACAAAAGTACTATGAAATTAAAAAAAAAAATAATAAAGCTTAATTCATATATTTTTAACTTTTTTCCAATTCAAAAATATTATCTCCTACGCACAACAAGATAAAGAACTTTCAAATGCATCTGTGACAAAAATAGCTAGAGAACATTTTTTTAAAATATTTTCAATCGATTTAAATAATTATTTATTACTGAAGAGATACTCATGCAAAAAGTTAATAAGCTATTTTCTCAAAATTTCATTTAACAGCTATTTTACAGTTCAATTTATATATATATATATATATAAAATGTTACCAAAATTTTCACTTCTTTTTTTTAAAAAAAAAAATATAGACCCAAAGTTTACATTTTTGGTTCTTTCTTTGGTTTATAAAGTGTGGATGAGAATATGTAAAAGCTGTAATTAGAAACATTTTGTGAGCTCTTTTGTGGAGAGTGCAGAGAAGTGAGAAGTCATTGATTCACACATCTCAGATCAATGGCAGTAAGGGACCCCTTTTTGGTCCTACATTATGTAGCCATTGAGTCGAATATTATGCTTTTATTGTTATTGTTTTTTTATTCGAAAGTAATCACAAGCATGATGATGATCGTCCCAATTTTGGGTGAGTTTATTATTATTGCAGCCCACAATTGAATTCAGACATTTTGGATTATAATAAATAGTGGCCAATCATGGTGCTCCTCATTGTTTTCCATAAATATGTAATATTTCTTGATTTTATACATTAAATACTTATCCCCAAATATATATATATATATATACACACACAGAAATGGTAATATATATTAGCCCCAATCTCTCAGGAAAACTCGAGCGGTAGAATCTCCCTACTTCCAACGTCTCTTCCCCAATTTAATTCCGTTTGATTGTATCGCTTTATAAAAATATATATCTATATTAGCCCCACCAATAACCCACACCAACGTCCGGCGAATTTAGTCATAGAATACTAAATTTTTTTAATTAAGATCTTAAATTCGAGTTTTGAGATGTGGCAAAAGAGTTCACCCTCTAAATTTGGTCTCATAATACTTGAATCTGATTAATTGATTGTAATTAAATAAATAAAAAAAAAAACAGTAACCCACAAGTATCAACCTAAATTTTCTTCTCGCCTTTTCTTGGTTAAGAGAGAGAAGGGTCCACATGCTAATGAAAGTTTTGAATATTCATCAAATTCTCTATAATTGTTTGGTTGAATTTAAATAAACTGCACAAATCACTCATTTATTTGATTGTTTGGTCAATAAATTGTGCTTGTGAGATTCTTAAAGTTCCTCCCAAAATCAACGGGGCCTTGTTTGTTTCACATAAGGAACCATGTGCTTCAAATCAAAAGAGAAGTCCATGGCTATTAAGTTGAGTAATTAACAATTAAGGTAAAAAAAAATGATAAGTTTAATGGAATGCCCTACTCACACCTCACCCCAATTTCAAATCTATAGAAGCACACTCAATGCTTCCCAAAGGGTCAAGAAACAAACCACCAACACAACAAAAAGAAGGATAAAGCAAAAGCAAGTAAGGCTGAAAACACTAGTTGAACAAATCTCATCACCTACACCTTAACTTCTCATTCAAAACCAACCATTGTATTCTAAAAACATTAATAAAAACCAACCCCCCCCCCCCAAAAAAAAACTACAAATAACCCATTAAAACCTATCTATCAAAATATTGCTTCCAAAGATCCATATCACTCGATCACTCACTCAAACCGCATAAAAACCTCATCAAAACTACACCTTCTGACATAGACTAAAAAAAAAAAAAGCCAAAAAGATGAAAATAAACTTCAAACTAGTATGACCCTATATGAATACTTCACACAAACACCTTCAAACAGAAATACCGTGAAGAGCACAGAAGAAGAGGAGCTCTACATCCGGTGGGGTGGAGCGAAGAATGCTATAGGAGACCTCTCTGCAGAGCAAGTCCAGACGAGTCTTCTCTTCTTTGGAGCGGGTGGACATGTGCCAATCTCTGGTATCCGAAACCTTTTCCCTTTAGGGGTTGAGCAGCCATTGCTCGAGACTTCCATGCACTCGAAATCTATACGTTCGATCTTTGGTGAATCATTAGAGCTTGTTGTTGTTGAGGAGTCAGCGGAATGAATATCCATTGTTGCTTCCTTCTTCTTGTTCCCTTGATGATCACCTTCTGATTTCATAGTACTTCTTGTTCTTTGTCCTCTTCTTGTTTTACCCAGTTGTTATGAGAGAGAGAGACCAAACTTCTTTTTTTTTTTTTCTGGGTACAAACCAAACTTCTTTTGTTGATCAAAAAAGAGATGGTGGTATTGGTATTCTCTCTCTTCTTCAAATCTCAAGCAACTCCACAACTTTTAGAAAATCTAGCAATTAAATCTCTTCACTAATAGTGTTGAATCTGCAAAACCCAACTGAGATCTCATACATTTGAAGATTGCCCTGAGAATTATTCACAAAAAAGAAACCCTTATAAAAATCACTGCATCCCCAACTAGATTACCACTACAATTTTGAATTATGTGGTATGACAAAACCCTAGAAAAACCTTAATAAATAAACTTTCCCACTAAGGAACTATAACAGAAACTGTTTCAGAAAGAAACCCACTTTTAGCATAAAAGCGTTTGATGTCTGATCAAATCAAAACCCTAAGAAAGAGAGCGACCAAAGGGTTTATATTGACCAAAGAAATGATTCGGGCAGTCTGCCCATTGCCCCCCATGAATGGGTCAATTGTTTATTTTTGTCAAGACAGAAGTAAGGGTAAAATTGTCAAACCACAACGGAGTGTATTTCACCACTGCTATAATTATATAATGCTTCACAAAGTAGAAAAATTCACTGTTAAGGAACCTAAATTCTTTCATTGATTTTGGCGCGGCATGAGAGAGAGAGAGAGAGAGAGAGGGAGGGAGAGAGCAGCGTTGAAGCACACCACTCCTCAGTTTCACCTCTGCTCTGACGTTGTTTATTCTTGGTCGGTTCTCTGCTTTTTATCCGTATGTCAAATTTCATTTTTCATTTTTTTTTATCAATTTTTTGCATTCTCCCAAATTTTTTTTTTTTTTTTTTTTAAATCAAACTCATTAAACATGTCAAATAGGCTTATGCAATGTTGGGTCTTAGAATCTGAGTTTAAGGCACGACAAGACCTACAGTCTGTTGAGATGGCATAATACATTGACGGCAATGTTATATTTCTTTTCTTTTTTATTATACAACGATTTGAATTATGAATTTTAAGATTGAGAAAGAGAAATTATAATTACTAAGTAATTCCTTACAACAGTAATGTTATATTTCATATCTATAGATAGCATTCAGACATTTTCCTTGGCAAGCATCGAGCATTGGCCTGTTCTGAAATTTTAAGGGAAAGAAAACTATTCCAAAAATTATAATTATAATTATAATTATAATTATTTTTTGTATCCTTTAAAAATTAATAACTCATATTTTTTGAAATTATAAATTTAAATATAAATTATATTTCACTTTGGTTTGGTTTGAGCACTACCAACCAGCATGTACTCTTTTTTCACTAGATATATATATATATATATATATATATATATATATATATATATATTTTTTTTTTTATTCCATGGGATTCTTCCAAATAAACTCTCAACGAGGCACAATGTCTGTTAATAGACATTCAATGGGGCATGTTATAAATTATAAAGGTTTAATAGATATTCATAATTCTCCAAAATTTTGTTAAATCGTGGAATTCATTTTCCTTACTCATGCAACTCCAAGAGATTTATTTCCCCATATTTATGTCATACAACTCAAAACACTTCATCCCGAGCCTATAAACAAGATATAAAATCTAAAGAAATTGAAGGAAGAAAGAGTTATCTTCTCTATCTTTTTTCTCCATCTTCCCTCAAAATTTTCAAAATTTTATTTAGTTTTATAATAAAATAGAGATAAATTGACGCACCCAAGAATTTTCCGAATAAATATACTAGCATTTACCATGCCGATGAGTATGTATTCTCAATTTACTCTCAATTCCCATGCTGCAGGAACAATCTCAGCATACAGAGGTGGCCTCTTGGAGAACATGCATACAATATTGCCATCGATTCTTGTAGGGATATCTGAATGGTAAAAAGCTCTTACTAAAGTATCTTCCCTGACTCTAATGTTCGAATTTTCATAAACATATATATTTTCATAATTTTTGCAATCCCTATTTAAAAAAAAAAAAAGGAATAAAGCATTGTCATCAAGAGAGACACAATAACAGGAAATTGTCCTGCTGTCTTACTCCCAGTAATCTATGAAGTTACAAACAAATCATCACAATAGCATGAAATTCCCAGTCTCATAAGTACCGACCGGAATATGGCAAAGGTAATGCTGATTACAACTGAACATACATCAAAATTTCTCCTCGCAAAAGCAGTAACATAAAGACCTTAAAAATGGTAATTGCATATTCCAATCCAAATGCAGCAAGCTCATATTAAACTGATGGTCAAATATCATGATCAATGTAAAAATATCAAGTCACCATTCATTCACCGCGAATTATCAATTTCTTATCAAGTATTTTGCATAGTATTTTAACTTCATCAAGATTTTCTAGTCATCAAATGACTGAAGCTCACCTGACCCAACGTCTTGGAGATATCAGTCATCACCACTCTCAATAGGACAATTGCATGAACTACTTGTGCCCTACCCAGAACCCAATTAACTTAATGACAATCACCAGAACGATGACAAGACAGAAACAAAGACTACAAACTTGGAGGGGAGAGTGACTCTACCTTTTATCTATTATAAAATTACAAAGTAAAACACTCCGAAACAACAGGTTCACATGATATGCAACATTAAACAAAAATTTGGAAATATATATAATATAGATTCACAATGCTCTTGCCAACTCCATGTCTATCCTTCAACCACACCCCCCTCCCCCAAAAAAAGAAAAATACACCCATCACCACAGGCGCTCAAGGGCAAGTAAAGGGGGGGGGGTCGAGTAAAGATAACTGAAAAGGAAGTAAAGCAGAGAAATTAAAAAGAATATTTGCTGTATCAAAATTTTCAAACATAGAGAAGATAGGTTACTGGATCCATGACAAATGATCTACAGTTACTAGGAGGTTAGATGAAATCCCAATCAACTAGTTCTAGTTCACCCCATGCACAAAGTGCTCCTCGCCTTACGGGGATAGGGAGAAGATAGGTGTATATGTTCGCAGACTTCCCTTTGTATTTTTTTTGCAAAGAGACTGTTTCCACGTGAAATCCCAATCAACATCACTGAAAAAGGAACAAAGACATAATCAGGGGCCTGAGCAAAATTCTTGCATTTGGACAAACCATGAGCACCACAAAAGGCTCCACTTCTTAAATAGAGGCCTGAAGCTAGAAAGTTGGGGGTTATGAAACAAGCGAGTGAATAAAATGACACACTCAAATACCATAGTGCTGGCACAGGTACCAAAATGAGAGTGGGAGGTCATCTGAATTTTAGGAACTTAGAAGTAATTTAAGGTGGTGCCTGGGAACTAAATGGGGGGAAAAACAGTAGTTTCCGTTGAATTATTGAATTCTTTTCATTCACTTCATTCCAAAATGAAATTTTCTGCTTGGGAAAAAAAAGTAAAATATGAAATTCAATGGAATATATGCTTAAAACAATCAAACTAATCTTAGAGTTTGATTCCAAAATTTGTTATTTAATAAAATTTATTAAGTAATTATGAATCATGCAATTTTTCTGGAGTCCATTCAATTCCAAGCACAATCTAATAGCTTAGGAAAAAGATAATTTTGGAAACAATGACATGTATGAACGTACCAATGACACTAATAGAGCTCTGGTACTCGTAGATATTGATCACTTTTGCAACTTTAGCAACATGCAGAATCCTCACTTTAACAGAAAACTAGGAAAGAACTACAGATATCTAAACACGTGTGTGTTATTTATCTATTTATTTTTTCCAAGGGTATGTTGGAAGAGTTTGATGAAAAAGGGTAGTTATCACAACATTGTTCTCACAAGCGAACCAAATAGAGCATAACCGCAGCAAAAATCTGCCCAACCCCACACTCAGAGGACAACTCAAACCTTGTTCTCAAGCGCCTGTCCAACATGCCATATAACTGGAGGTATCTAAAGATGTCATTTACACATCATACAATTTAAACGTGGCAATAATGTATGTGCTTCAGAGGAAATCATGAAAACAACTTGGAAAATAATGGTTCTCTTATAAGCTCACATGTCTAACTTGTACACAGTGGACCTGCCAAACACACTACACAAATTGGAAATTATCACACTACTACCAACGGCCAAGTAGCAAAACATATATACGTAAATAGCAGACATAAAATACATATGCGATGCTGCCCTCTAAGCCACATATGCTGTCAGGAGGCACATTCCCGAGCCTTTAAAATCACAGGCAATTGAATGATTACCACAAGAGGAATCCTTGATGGACACAACCTACCATCTCCACAAGATAAATGTTCAGCCTGCAGACAGCCTCAAGCACAATGAGAAAGGATCTGACTTAAAAGCTCTTTGCAGTAAGTGAAAACTCTATTTTCTAATTATATACCATCAAAACATTATGTTATGACATTCTCCATCTCTTTGCTTCAGAGTAGTGCAACCTATATAATCTGTTCTGTTATCCACCCACTCTCTGGACAACCTAAAGTGCAGGAGCAATCCAAAATAGCTACACTACAAACTGACTTTGGGTCCAGAGACTTTGACATCTTCACATTGTTTTAAGAACACAACAGTCCAGAGAAAGTGTGCTGGTTAGGAAAGCAGGTTGCCTGGATTTGAGAGAGAGAGAGGTTCTTAAAAAATAATAATAATTAACAGGCAATGCAAATTCATGAGCCCAGTGCAGATGGACAGAGGACCTTTTTCATGATGGAAAGATATTATAGGTGGCTTTCAAGTAGTAGTTCAAAGAAACAATTTCATGATGCATGGACAATTATTTACTTTTCCAGTTTAATGTCATTTCACCATCCAATAGTTATGTCAAAAAAATAAGATATGGGGATGAAAAGTATCATGTTTAACCATAGTGAAAGAGTTTAAACTTCAATTGACTTAATGGATGAGTATGTAGCAAAATGTATGTATGAACATACGCATATTTATGCATATGTGTTCTCAAAAAAGAATGACCCCAATCAACTTTGAGAGACTACCTCCATAGGATAAGATAGATTTCAGGCTATGAAAGGCGATACTGAAAGCACGAAAAGAGCTTCAGAAGATGCCTAGAGTAGTGCAGCTACTCTTTGGAGAGATATAGGTTACTCATGGTCATTGATGCTTGTTTGATTTAGGGGCATAAAAAAAGCCACTTTTTCTAAGCATACCAATCCTCCTAACTCATTCTCAGTTGGATACATCCTACCACAAACAGCAGTCACGGTACTTGTTTGAATCAAGGACGTTCCTAGCTAGAGGTAACATACTGCGGGCAAATCGAATCACTCTATGCCAATGAGGTGGCTAAACTAGGTGCATCTATCCCCTAAATAGCTTATACCCCACACGAAATTGTACTGGACTCCTTGGCACCTATCATCTAACCTGGACATAGAAGTTTGAGGTGTGTTGCCTTGATAAAGGCAGCTATCAAGCAGTCTCGTCATCATGAGGACTTTATTTCATCAAGTTTGGACTTGTGAGGTGGTACCTGCTGATGTGCGGAATGCATTGAATTGAAAGAAAGTGGCCTAAAGACATTGCCCCTTTGAAGAAGCGCACTTACATAGGGCAAGACGAGACTATGGAGGTAGGTTGAACATAAGTCATCAGGGTGGGCTTGCTCAACATGATCACGGCACCCGGGGACCATGAAGGCAAGAGTAGCTTCCTTTAATCTGAGGAAGAGCTTCCTCAAGGAGTTCCATTAAGGCAGCTAGTGAAGGGATGCTATCCTGTATATCAGGTGGAGACAAAGACTTCATCAAAATGATACTCTAGTAATTGGTTTGTGAATGAAGCAGTCGGCAGACCATGAGATGGCCCAATATATGCAGGCTGGACTGCATAATTCAGCAAAAGGAGACTCCCCTCATGGATGAGCAAATGAGCTGGGCCGTCACTTTAGGTGATCAAAAGGGGAGCTTGACATAAACAGTGACAAGTTAATGAACAGGGTCTTTGTCTTGGGATCGTGCAGCAGGTGAAGCTCCCAGCTCCTTCTCCCCTTCTTATGACTAAATCCACTTCCACAAAAGAACCCGACCTAATCAACCCGCGCTTGGCTTAATTGGCTTTCAAGCCATGAGTCTTTCCTCAATCACGCCACTCATTATGCCCATCAACAGTAGGAGCATTCTGTGCTGGCCCCCAGCACAACATGACTTCCAACCTATTCGTTCCATTCTAGGCACAGTCTATCGTACCATCACAAGATATCCCCTCTGCTAATCTAGCTTGCCATGCACACCAAGCATCCATGCCACTATTGTTGTTCTTCAACTCACTACTCTCACTCTCTCTCCCCACCACAAGCTGACTCAATCAACACCACCACATACACAATCTTCTTCCCTCAAGTTCTAGCGATCCTCTTCCCTTGATTGCTTCAAACCTCTTCTCTCTCTTTTTTATGATGTCACTAAAGGAGCTAAGCCTCTTTTTCTTTCTTGAACTTGATCTATGAAATTGTTTTTGCCATGGGCTTTAATCTCAATAAAAATGAAAAATTCAAACTTGGATCCTATGATTGCATAATCTAGATAAGCAAAATCTAGTTTCTTTGTCATACGGGGAACTGGGAACCAATCCTATCCAAGCCAACATAGTTTAGGATGGTATGCCTTTTGTGAATCAATAGGCTTCCGGTTGTGTCCAAAATATGGTGGAACCAAGTAGCACCCCTACTTTTCACTAGTAGGGAGGTCATAATTCATTCATCTCCTTCAATTTTGGACATAACATAAGGATATGCCCTTTCAAAAGATACAACTGGAGATATTCCATTGTTTGTTTATCCTGTTGCTGTGATGAAGAAGGTCAACAGCACATCTAGGCACTTTACCCCATGACCCAGTTATAAATTTCTGGAAGAAGCAGATTTGGAATGTAAGGTTTGGGTTTTATGGAAGGCAATTTACAATGCTGGTGGCCCTTGTAGGTTTTCTCCATTCATCTGTAGGATGACAACCAACAAAGATGGATCAATAGCACTCAGTTGCAGATTTGAATTAAAATCAAGCAACCTCATTAAAAATTAGATCAAGGACCCATCACTTATTGATACTTATTAAGTATAAAAGACAGAAGGCTTTAATTTTTTAGTATCCTTTATCATTTATTGGATGCGGAGTCTTGGTTTCTTCATCTTATTAAAAATGGGAGCATATGGATTGGTTCAAGTTTATGGATAATTTAAGTTTAAGTTGGAAAAAAAAAATGGAGCACGAAGATCTGCATTCAGGTTTGGATCCAATATTAGTATGAGTATCTTAATTATTAATCCACTGAAATGAGAACTTTCATTATTTTACTGAATTTTGTATATTTTCCATCATATACTTAGTTTAAGGTAGATGGATAGCACCCTTTAGTAACTTCTCTTACAAAAAATTTTTTAAAGAAAGGTCTCAATGAGAGAGAGGGAGGGAGGTGGGTCCAAGTTAAGCAGATTCCTATAGAATAATCAACAATACCTTGCAATACTATGCAAACAATCAAGCACTCTTTTTTTGGGTGGCGAACATATATTGATAACCTAGAAAGAAAATGTCAACTAGCAGTAAACAAAGGTTTCAAACAGGAGGAAAGAGGGTTGTGGAATGCTACAAGTAAAACTAACCAAGCATGTCACAGAGATGGAAGCAGTCATTCACAGATACTGTAGCTATTAAGGCATCAATTAGAGATAAGAATGAGTACTTATTTCAAACAACTAATTTCTATAACTCATCAAAAAATAACAGAACTGAACAATTTAAAGATGCCAAAAAGGATGGTAAAAACAAAACAAAAAATGCAAAAAGACAACTAGGAGGGTCACACTAGACTTACTATCAGACAAAATTGTCATTAACCTCTAGCAAAAGTTTCTGAATGTTCTGTGCTAAGAACAAATTAGCTAGAACACAACATTGCAAAAGCTTATAACTTCCAAATCAATATAAAAATTGAAAGTAGAATTTTAAGCATTACAAAAGGCTAAAGTCATAGGAAGTACATGGTACCAAAATAGAAGGAGCAGCAAAAGGTAATCAGCGTCCCCTTGCAACTGCCTCTTCCAACTCTTCAAGTGATGATGGGAACAATTCTATATAGCGACTCCCGAGTGTCTTCCTATCTTTAATCATTGCTGCTTTAGAATCCTCTGCACTTGGAAACTGAACATAGGCTTCACCAGTTGGCCTCCCATCTGAATTCAATGTAATATGAATTGATCCCTCTGACAGATCAAAATCTTTAAAGAAATCCATTATGTCATCCTTGCCAGCCGAAAATGGAAGTCCCCTCAACCGCAAAACTCCTGTATGTTCAGCTGACTCCTTCGCTTCATCAGAAGCTTTCCCCTTTGAGCTACTACGGTGAGGTGAACCACCCCGCCCATCAGCAACCTCATTGGCTATAGCCTTATAATACTCCTGCCGCTTGCTTCTGAAAACCTCCACATATCTCCTGCCCATGTTCTGCCTATTCCTTTGAAGGGCAAAGTCAACTTGCAGAGGAAAACCCAACACACAGAAAGCTTCACCGGAGAACCTACCATTCTTGTGGACAAAGAGAATGTCAACTATGTCAAGACCATGCAAGAACTCAACTACATCATTTTCTGCACAATCAAAAGGAAGTCCCCGGAGTCGAATAACTGGGAATGGAGGAGGTTGAGACAGAGGTTGAGGTTGGTTCACATATGCGTAAGGAGAAGGATTATACATATAACTAGACCCCGGAGAACTCCCGTAGTAAGAAGAGCCCTGATCAGCTAAGCGCTGCCTCTTGGGACCCATTTCACGCCCATCACTAACATCTCCATACCTTCTTCATCACAGCAATTGAAAGAGAAAACCACAAGTTAATAACAGTGAACCACCGACAAACACCCTAATAGAATTGCTGTCCGTGAATCCATAAAATTAAGTATTTAACAAACGTCCTCTTTGATCTAACATATAAATAGGAGAACTATGTTGCAAAGAAATATCAAAGAAAAAGAAAAAGATATCTCCCCCACCCACGCACTCACATACCCCACAGAGGGAGAGACAGAGAAGAAAAACCTTGCTCGTAATTTAAATTTTCTGGGGAAGCATTTCATGCCCATTAACAAGAAGAGAAGCTCACATCACATTCATCATAAGACTTGAAAACGAAAATAACAGAAGAAGACTTGAAAACGAAAATAACAGAAGAAGAAAACGCATCCTCTTTCTCTATGAGGAGAGAATGTGTATTTAGGGCATGGGAGAGATGGTGTCAAATTCATGGTCACAATAAAGCCAGCACAGCGAATGAATACCAAAAGTAAGAAATGAATGAAAATTGACGATATCAAATGGATAGAGAGAGAAGCAACAGAAATCCCAAAATTCAAAGAAAAAGAAGTCAATTTAATATGAAGACTGAAAAATCGGAATTAGCAATCAGGGTTAATCCCCAACCACTTACCCTCTGTAGTACATGTTTAGCCTTCAATTCCGATCTTTCTCTGCAAAACCTAAAACCCTCTCTCTCTCTCTCTCTCTCGTTCTTGGACGACACGGTGTGAGAAGTTGGCGAGGCGAGAGAGTGGCTTGCCTGCGGGTCCTTTGTCAATCGGTGCTCGGATTTGGGAACAGAGGGCTACTCGACTCCCAAGCGACGTCGTATCGTCATATAATTAATTAAAAGGGAAAATACAAAACCGGTTTTCTATATTTTACTCCCGCTTGCAATTTAGCACCTAAGTTTCTGATAATTGTACTTTCCCCTCTTGAACCTAACGCTGTTACAATCATCGTTTTCCTTCATTTCAAATTCCAATTATGCCCCTGCGCTTCTATGTGGAACCGGTGTTGGTGCAAAAGATATTTACACCTTCTAGTGTGTTAAAATTGATTTTGTAATTCTTATGAATTTTTTGCTAAAAAAAAATATATATTTTAATTTTGTACTTTTGTTCATTGCATCAAATTTTATAATTACGTGCTTAGATTTAATGTTCTGTTATATTATTTTTTGGCAGAAAAATATTTATAGTCGCTTTATTTATATATTGCTCTAAAAAATTAAAAAATATATATATTTTTATAATATTTTAAAATAACAAATCAGTTTTAATAAATTATGTGACGACAGTGAGAATAACTATTTAAAAATTTTATCCATTTTATTAAGTAAATAATTTTTTAACTCCTAACTTGGGTTGGATAACAAGGAGACAATTTTTTTTTTTTTTTACAAGGAGACAAAATTTAAACCCTCCCAAAATGTCATCTCTTCCTTTCATGGTGATAACACTAGGCCTAATGGCCCATGATCATACAATTCACAAGCCATCCAAGTCCAAATTTCACTAGGTCTATAGCTACAACCAAGCCCATAGAAAATCAAACTATTCCTTGACCATAGCCAGATGGACCCGTTAACTCCTCGGCTCCTCGGGCCCCTAACTTCTCAATCATTTTAGCTCTCGGCTTTCCGATCCATTAGTCTTTCCTATGCTTCACTGAGCTATTGTAGAGGTAGTTCTCATTACATAACTGTCTAAATTGTGATTATCCAATGAGAAAAGAAATTTTTAACAAATTCGAACTTTCCTAATTCAATATGAATCTATTGTAATCTCACCAGTAAGGAAATAAGTACCCACAGCAAATAGAGTCCTTCCTAATTAAAGGGACTCCTAATCAACAAGGAGTCTACATTCATTACTCCTCAATCTCAGAAGATCTCGTATGATCTTTCCACAAGAAAATTAGGATTTCTACACCCCTAAAGGAAAAGGAGACTTGCCATACTAGCACAGTATATACACGATGCAGAGACAACCCGCCAGATATGCTTTAAGACCCTATACAAAAAACACACAAAGACAGCTCAGTGTTAACACCTAGCTATCCTTAGCCTGTTTTTCATTTTCAAAAAATAATTCTTCGTAACTTGAGCGTCAGAGTTTCCACCATCGGAGTATTCTTAGGGGTATTTATAGGTTTTACCCCTTATGAAGGCTCAAAAGACCTCTCAACATCAACCTCACACTCGAGTTAGGGAAACAGGTATCTATGGAGCTAAACCCACTTCCAAGAGATTGGTGACATCCGTGGGAACAAGTTAAGAAGAGACTCATTTCATGCCCGGTCTTTTATCACTATTGTCGTCATGCTGCAAAAGAGAAAGAGATCACCAATTGGTTTTACAAAACAATGATTTAGTCGGAGTTGCTTCAAATTGCCATGATCCATTAGTCATCGAGACCAAGATAGATCCATACACCGTAAGGAGAGTTCTCGTCGATCAAGGAGCAGATTGTGATCTTCTCTATTGTGATGATTTTTAATAGATGGATTTCACCCCCACGAATCTACAACCCCAAATGACTCCCCTGAAAGAACTCTCCAGCGAATATTTGTATCCTGAAGACACTATTTCACTTCTCATAACTTTGGGGACACTCCCAAATCATGCTATCGTTGTGACTACATTCAATGTAATCAAACTTTCATCTCCTTGCAATGCTATACTAGGCCGGGCTAGCTTAAATAGCATGGAGGCTTTGCAAGCACCAAACACATGAAAGTCAAATTTAGAATAGCAAAAGGTATCGCAACTCTTAACTGCGACCCTTCTCCACACACTATACCTTCCTCAAGAGGGAGTAGAGAAAATCTTTCAATAGGAGTGGCAAAATTCAGGGACGATATTACGCAAATAGATAAACCACAACATACTGAGGAAATATTTAATCCTAATCACCATCATCCTCGGACAAACCATTTAAGTCAGAGCTCATTTATCATCATCACTATGTGAGGCCATCATTGAATGCCTCCATTGTCATTCTGAAGTCTCATTGTCATTCTGAAGTCTTTGCATGGTCATCGGAAGGTATGCTGGGGATCCACCCCACGGTGATTGTCCATAAACTGACTGTAGACTCAAGCCACAAGCCTTTGAAACAAAAGAAGAGGGTATTCATGCTAGAGCTCCAACAAGCAATTCAAGAAAAGGTCTAGAAATTTCTGGCAGAGGGCTTCATTTGAAAAATAAAGTATCCCGAATAGTTGGCCAATGTAATCATGGTAAAGAAGGCAAATGGCAAGTGGAGAATGTGCGTTAATTTCACCGATCTCAACAAAGAGTGCTCAAAAAATAGTTATCTGCTCTTTAACATCGATAAGCTTGTGGACAACTCCTGAGGTCATCAGCTCTTAAGTTTTATGGATATATATTATAGTTATAATAAAGTACGCATGGCCCTTGAGGATAAAGAGAAGACGAACTTCATTATAGAGTTTGGTACTTACTGTTACAGAGTTATGCCTTTCGACTTAAAAAATACAGGAGTAACCTTTCAGCAATTAGTCAACAAAGTCTTCAGTGAGTAGCTCGGTAGAAACGTGGAAGCCTACGTTGGTGACATGCTCATCAAGAGCACTAGTCCAAAAGGTCATGTAGTTGACCTGGAAGAAACATTCCAAACAATAGAATGTTACAACATGAAGTTGAACTTGACAAAATGCACATTTGGGATTATATCGGGTAAATTCCTCAGCTTCTTAATCACAAATTGAGGGATCGAAGCCAACCCTAAAATGATTCAAACCATCATGGATATGGTGTCACCCAGAATACCAAAGGAGATGCAACGTCTCACGGGGCAGATTGTTGCCTTGAGCTGGTTCATGTCCAAGGTTAGAGAAAAGTACAAGCCTTTCTTCGATGCTTTGAAGAAGTTTCAAAAATTCACATGGACATCAAAATACCAATCCACTTTGAATGAGCTCAAGAAGTATCTTTCATCACCCTCGCTACTTTTCCGACCTAATCTCGATGAGAAACTCCATCTCTATTTATTTATTTTTGACCATGCCCTTTGATTCGCGCTAGTAAGATAAGAGGCTGACATACAAAGATATATATATTATGTTAGTCAAGTCCTTCGGGAAGCAAAAATTAACTACAGGCCTATTGAGAAGATGGCCTTCACTCTCGTTATAGGAGCTTGCCGCCTTTGTCCATACTTCTAAGTGCATACAATTGTGGTATTAACCAATCAACCACTGAATCAAATCCTACAGAAAAGGGATATCTCAGGTCAGCTGATCAAATGAAGTATCGAACTAGATGAATTTGACATCAAATACCAACCAAGACCCACCATAAAGGTCAGGCACTTGCTAACTACAATCTCTAATGCACACTTCCAAACTACACAAAGAAAGCGCCAAACAACCCTCAAGAAGAATGCACATTGTTGGCCTGGACATTGCACGTAGATAGATCCTATGACTCGTCAGGGAAGTGGTGTTGGACTCATTCTCATGGGTTCTGATGACTTCAAAGGCGAGTATACACTTTGTTTCGACTTCCAAGCCACCAACAACCAAACCAAATACGAGGCACTCTTGACGGGGCCACAGAATGCAGCATTATTGGGGGCCCGAGACATCAGGGTATTCACTGATAGCCAGCTTGTATTCAAGCAAGTCGAAGGAACCTACGTAATAAAGGAACCAATGATGGCAAAGTGTCTGGCAAAATTACAAGAGGTGATGTGCGAATTTGACAAAATTGACATATAACAGATCCCCAAATCTGAGAATGTTAGAGCCGACACACTATCTAGGTTGGCCAGTTTAGATTGGGTCAGATTTTGTCACTACCAATCAAACAGTATACATTGAGAGCCTTTCCTACTCAAGTATTAATAAACCAGAATGGATCTTGTCAACACATGACTCATCGAGCTGAAAAGATCCCATACAAGCCTATTTGAGCAAAGGTCAATTGTCGGAGTCACCCACAGAAGTGATAAAGATTAAACGAAAGGCCACAAAATATGCCATCATTAACGGGGCCCTCTACAGTAAGTCTTTCACGCATCCATACCTTAAGTACCTAACTCCCATGAAAAGAGAGACTATGTCATTAGGGAAATACATGAGGGAATATGCGGCAATTATCTAGGTGCATAAAATTTGGCCAACAAAGCTTTGAACAAGGATTTTTCTAGCCTACTAGAAAATCTGATACAAATGCATTCGTTAAAATATGCGACAAGTGTCAACACGTTTTCTCAGTTCCTCAGCAACCTTCCACCGAGCTTTGTCTAATTGCAAGTCCTTGGCCACTCATGCAATGGGGGATGAATATACTGGGTCTATTCCCACACACTACCGGATAACGAAAGTTCATAATCGTCGTCATTGATTACTTTACCAAGTGGACAAAGGTAAAACCGTTGGCCCAAATCACAACCATGAAGATATAGAAATTCGTGTGGTTATCAATAATTACTAGGTTTGGATTACCTCACATCTTGATTACTGATAACGGTAAATAATTTGACAACAAGCAGTTTAAAGAATTCTATGACAAGTTGGAAATCTAACATCACTTAATGTCAGTAACCTACCCCACAGTCCAATGGTCTTGCCAAGGTAACAAATCGAATAATCCTCCAAGGGCTCAAAACAATACTAGATGAAGCGAAGAGTCATTGGGCAGATGAACTTCATGGAATTCTCTAAGGATACCACACTGTACTAAGAAAGGCCACTGGAGAAACGTCATTCAGCCTCACTTATAGGTCCGAAGTAGTGTTACCTATCGCGATAGGAATTCATTCTTTATTAATAGAACAATATCAACTAGGGCCAAATGAATCAGCTCTATAGGAACAACTAGACCTCTTATCGGGATTGTACATCTGCTGGAAGGTGGCATATCAATACCAAATGGCCTGGTACTATAATATGTAACTCAGGGCTAAAACTTTCAGACCAAGAAACTTGGCTCTCCGAAGAGTAAAGGATACAGGATAGTCCCAACCGATGGGCAAACTTGCACCTAACTAGGAAGGCCTCTATCGAGTATGCTCGATGATCTTCCCCAAAACATATTGATTCAACCATTTAGACGGCTCAGCCATACCCCATTCATAGAACTCTGAAAATTTGCGCATTTACTATCAATATAATTTATAATTTTCTTATTTTGAACATTTGCTATTTCACAATTTGTCAATGATAACTTCATGGTTTTAATGTAATGAGCAACCTGACCTTCGCCTAGAGATTTTGTCAATAAGGAACTCTTCTATGTATTGATCTCTTCTTAGGTTAGTCAATTCATTCTCCCTCTCGCTATCTCTTGAATATATGAATTTCCTCACGAGATTTTGAAGCCAAATTCTCATCTTGGTTTTTTCTAGTTCTTGATTTTCTTGAATTTTTTTTATTCATCTTATAGATTTAGTTAATTTTCTTTACAAGATCACTTATGTGGTTTTTATTTGATAAAGAATTTCTCACGAATCTTGTTTATTTCTTGATTTTCTTTAACATCTTATTAGATCTTTGAATATAATAATTTTTAAAAACTTTTATTCATTGTCCTTATTTTCTCACAAGATTTTAAAGCCAAATTCTTGTCAGAGTCTTGTCTATTTCTTGATTTTCTTGATTTTTTTGAAAACTTGCAATTTGAGAATAAATATTGAATTTTTTATCTACATCTTATTCATCTTGTGAATTTTGTCAATTTTTTTAGAAAATCGTCTATATGGGTATTATTTGATAATGAATTTCTTATAAATCTTGTCTATTTCTTGATTTTTTTGAAATTTTTGAAAGTTTACATATTTGAATATATTTAATATTGAATTTTTGTATTTGAATAACTCTGTCATGGTCCGTCTCAAGTCGGGTAAAGGAGTAGGGTTGCGGTAGATTGACAGCCAGCGTAAAACCCATTGTCACAAAAAATGAGAGACAAATATATGAAATTTGTTGGGGCGTTCTCTTTTTAGTGACGCGCTGCATCGGATCCCAGGTGCAATGATAAGTTAGTAAGAGCCTCTAGGGCGTTGCCTAGAAGCAACACGCTATATCGCCGCTTAGATGTGGTGTCAAATAAACAAGAGTTCTCATATCTATGTAAATGTCCATGAAGATAGAATTCGTCTAACCACTTGAAATATAGGATCTTTAACCAGTAAGGTATGAGAGATAAGAGAAGTAATGACTAAAAATAAATAAATATTATGTATCTTCAAGAAACTAAGTGAGTGAGGAAAAAGCTATAGTAGAATATTATGGTCATAAATTTTGATATACAGATAAAGATAAAACTAAAAATAAAGTAGGAATAATTGTTCTTAAGGATTTAAAAGAAAATGTAGTAGAAGTAAGAAAGAAGAGAAATAGAATTTTGCTTGTTTAGTTAGTTATTGGAGAAAACATAATTAATATAATAAGTATTTATATACTCCAAATAGGTGTAGATGTAATTAATAAAGAATAATTTTGGAAAGATTTAGATGAATTTATATAATTCATATCTAATAGAGAGAAATTATTTACTGAAGAAAATCTAAATGGACATGTAGGAGAGACTAACAAGAGTTTTGAAACCGTATATAGAAGTTTTGGTTTTGATAGTAGGAATGAGGTAGGAGATACCATTTTAGAATTTGACACAGTATTCGATTTGATACTCATAAACACTTTTTTCAAGAAAAGAGAGTCGTATATAGTTACATATAAAATTGAGTCAAATGATAGCCAAATAGATTTCTTTCTCACCTAGAGGAGTGATAGAATGGTTTGTAAGAATTATAAGATTATACTATGAGAGAGTATAACAACTCAACATAGAATTCTAGTTTTAGATATGCGTGTGCCTAAAAGATAAAATGAGTATCGCTCATTTATGGAACCAAGAATTAAATAGAAGAATCTAAAAAAAGAAAAAGTAACAACTTTTAAAGATAAATTCATTCAAGTAGCAACATGGTTTACTAATGATCATTCGAAAACTATGTAGGTAAAAATATTTAATAATATTAAAAATATAGGTAAATAGATTCTTGGGGTATCTAGAGGTCGGGTTTCAATAGGCAAGGAGTTTTAGTGGTAGAATGAGAAAATACAAACTGTTATACGAATCAAACAAGAGTATTATAGGAATCCTAAAGGTGGAAAAAGTAGTGATGCATTTGAAAAATATAAGAATGTAAAAAAAAAATGTAAAAATGATTATTCACGAATCAAAAGATAAAGGTGTATAATGAATTATATAAAAAATTAAAAACTAACAACGGAGAAAAAGAGATTTATAGAATTATTAAACTAAGAGAAAGGAAAGAAAAATATCTAAATGGTGTTAGGTGTATCAAAAGTGAGACCAATAGTATACTTGTAAGAAATAAGGACATAAAAAAGTGTTAGATAGAATATTTTAATAATCTCTTTAACGTTGAGTGTACAAGCGATATCGGCGACATCGTGATATTTGTAAAAAAGATCAACAATGATTTTAAACGTAAAATTCATTCTCATGAAGTAAAGGAGGTTTTAAAAAAATGAGTACTAACAAAACTATAGGAGCCGATGACATCCCTATCGAGGTGTGGAAGTTTTTGGGTGAAATTGAGATAATAATATTAATAGATCTTTTTAACAAAATTTGACAAATCAAGAAAATGTTTCAAATATGAAGGGAGAATACACTTATACCACTATATAAGAATAAAAGAGATATATAAAATTGTTCCAATTATAAAAGAATTAAACTCATGAGTTATACTATGAAGTTATGGGAGACAATGGTGGAGTATAGAATAAAATTGGAGATAAGTGTATTTTAAAATCAATTTAGATTTATATCAGAATAACCCACCACCGAAACAATTTACTTATTAAGACATTTGATAGAAACATTTAAAATATAGAAAATGGGTTTACATAAAGCATTCATTGATCTAGAAAAATCATAAAATAGGGTTTCTAGAGATGTATTGTGGTGGACATTGATGAAGAAGGAGATTTTCTTAAAATACATTAATCTCATTAAGAATATGTATGAGAGAACTGTTACCAATGTAAGAATTTGTGGGCGTTTAAATGATAACTTCTCAATTAATATTGAGTTTTACTAAGGTTTGACATTAAATCTCATAATTTTTACAATAGTGATAAATGAAATCACAAAGAGCATTTAAGATGAAATATCATGATATATACTTTTTGCAGATGATATAGTATTAGTCGATAAAACTAGAGAAAGTATTAGTATTAAATTAGAATTATGGAGGGACACACAAAAATCCAAAGGATTTAAATTGAGTCAATCAAAAATTGAGTATATAGAGTGTACGTTTAATGACAATCATCATAATAATGATACAAATTATCCGTAAAGGTATGATAGTTAAGAATTTAATTGAGAAAATAACTTTAGATAGGAATGAGTGACATACGAGAGTTCGAATAAGTTAAACAATCTTTCTTGTCATTAATATATTTTTTTCCATAGTGTTATTTTCTTTATTTTTATTTTAAAATTTTAATTATATATATTTTTTCATCTATTATATATTTGTTTTTCAAATGATTGATTTCAAAATTTGAAATTAAAGTTCAGATTGTTATTGTTGTTGTATAATTTTTTATAATTTTAAATTTATATATATTTAATATTTACAAAATGTTATGATCATCATAGTTTGGTTGTATTCAGTTTTTTTATAATTCTACACTCCTCAATTTCACAATATGAGAAAAATGGTATAGTTTATTGAAATTCAAGAGGTATTTAAAAAAATTAAAATTAAGTAAAATGGAATTACATTTTATTTTAATACAATAATTATATAACAATCATTTTAGTTTTTTAATGAAATATTTAATTTTTACATACAAAATTTTATATTTTTGATAAAAAAATTTTCATTTTAACAAATATATACTATAAGAAGAATAAAATAAAATAAATATATTTTTAATAAATTGATTTATTATATATTTAAATAAAATAATTTTTATTTTAAAAAAAAAAACCAAAAAAAAAAATTTTTATAAAAAGTTTTTTTAAAAAAAAAAATTTATTTTTTTTTAATTTTTAAAAAATAAAATTTTTTTTTTTTTTTTTAAAAAAAAAATATAAAAATAAAAAAAAAAAAAAAAAAAAAAAAAAATAGGAGGAAATTAATTAAATTTTTCTTTTTTTTGTTTTTTTTTTTTTTTTTTTTATATTTTTTTTTTTTTTTTTTTTTAAAATAAAATTAATAAATTAATTATAAATTTTTTTTTTTTTTTTTTTTTTAAAAATTTTTGCTTTCTTTTAATAATTTTCAAACTTACTTTTTTTGCCTTTTGCTTCCTTTCCATTTATTTGCAAAAATTTTTTATGAAAAATTTATTTTAATAATTTGTAAGAATTGCTTTTTGTTTTCTTTGAATAAAAATTTTTGCTTTTTATAAATATTTTCCTTTAAGAATTTATATTTTCTTTTAATATTTTTTCAAACTTACCTTTTTTCCTTTTTTTGCAAAAAAAAAAATAAATTATAAAAAATTTATTTTAAACTTTTTATGGAAAATTTATTTTAAAATTTTTTGTTTTCTTTTTTTACAAATAATTAAATATTTACGATATTAAATCAAAATTGAAATATTTATAAAATATTAAATTGAATATTAAATTATTTATATAAATTTTACAATATGCCCTCATTTATTTCATAAGAGTCTTCAAGGAAAACGGTTTCTTGTCCTTTGGGAGAGGCAACCAAGTAATATTATGCATTATTTTACTAAGTGTTTTCCAAAATAAAAAAAAAACTCCACTCTACCATATTCTAATTTATTGATTATCATGTTCTTGTTTGTTTTAATGCGAATTCTTATGGTTTTACATCTTCATATCTATTTTTCCTATTACTATTTGATTGGTATTGTTTGATATTATCATTTAGGTCATTTGAATTAAAATTAGAATCTGTGTATACCAACATACTCTATCTTTTATATGTTTCAAAATCAATATCATAGTTAGAATATTATTTCTTTTGATATAAATATTATTATTAAATATCATCATTTCTCAAACTGGAACCAGTGTACACTAACATATTCTATCTTTTGTATAATTCAAACTCTAATATCATAGTTAGAGTATTTTTTTTTTATAAATATTATCATTAAATATTATCATTTTTCAAATATGATAATCATTATTTTTTTTATACAAAAATATATAATCATATAAAATCGAATCGAGAAAGAAAAAATAAAACTAAAGAGACTCTACCGTTTGACTTATTTCTAAAAAATACATAATCATCACTATATTTAATAATAATATTATCATATAAATAAATTAATAATATAAAAAATAATTAAATTTATTTATAAATGTAATAATTATTTACAAAATTAAAGTAATACAAATCACATTACCTTAAAAAATATTGTGCAAAAATTGTTGTTTTGACATGGTATGTATAAATTTGGACCAAATTATAAGAGACAAGTGATTAGAGAAAATGAAACCACACCAAGTGGCTAGGGCCTATTATTTGTCTTTTCTATTCTACGTTGACAGTTTATATATATATATATATTTTTTTTTCCTTTTTGAGAAAAGAAAAATGTGTTTATATTTTTTTTCGCTTTATAAAGCATCACGAGTAAAAGTAAATAGGTTAAAATCTCATTCTGGATGACCTTATATAGAACACATTAACTTGGCACCAACAGGTCCATAATATTAATCACAAAATAATTAAATTTATTTATAAATGTAATAATTATTTACAAAATTAAAGTAATGCAAAAGTTTGGTCAAGGCACAGAGACCAGTCTAATCTAAAAGAGAGATAAGCACCCAAATCCTCTCCCCTTCATGAATAGTGTGAATGATAGCTCTGTCTATTGCATCGAAAAATACAATAAATTAGCCTAAAATTAAAAAAAAATTCTTACAAAAAACCTTAAAAAAAAATTGGATTCCTAATATAAATTGTTCGAGTTTTAAAAATTTGACCATTACTGTTTATAAGTTGATCGAGTTTTTAAAATTCGATCAACACTGATTGGTTGAGTTTTTAAAACTCGATCGATCTCTATATAAATAGCGTTGATTGAATTTATAAAATTCGATCAATTTGTGAACAATATATAAACAGTGTTGATTGAGTTTTGAAAACTCGACTAATCTATAAACAGTTTTGATCGAATTTTGAAAACTCGACCAACTTATGAATAATATTGGTTGAATTTTTGAAATTTGACTAATCTCATTCTATGAATATGTTTGAAGAAAATATTGTTTTAAGAATATATTTTTTTTTTTTATTTTGGGTCGATTTGTACGTGTCTCTGTCATGTCTTCTCCTTCCGTCACGGCTCCGAGTAAACTTACCCTAAGCATTTTCAAAATTTTCGTTTGGCACTTTGACCCCCGCAAATCCCATGTGAGTTTATTAAGTTTAGACGGTTGAAGTTGAACAACCTTTGATTGAACAAATTTCGGACGATTTAAATTCAACATCTCGATTTGAATTTTGGACAATTTCAGACGTTCGCTCGTAGACAGCCGACAAGATTCCTCTTACACGTGGCCAAAAAGCCGACCTAGTTACATCATAAAATTTTTGAATCTTTTTTCTTGGTGAGAGGGAGAGAGGAAGGTGAGTTTGATGTGTCTCATTTTAGGCCCTATGGGTCGAGGTATTTGGACCCCAAAAAATTGTTTGGTCAGAGAACATTTCCACTTTGGCCTTTTTCTCTACTCAAAAACAAAACGAAAAAAGTGTTTTCCTTGCAAGCAAAGACCTTGCATCTTTTTCAACATTCTCGACTACCCACTAGTTGAATCATTCTTAGAATCCATAAATTCCACTTTTTTGGGATCCCAACCAACCATTTGTTAAAATTCCCAGGTGGGTTTTCTCTCAATTCTTGAAAGCTGCAACATTGGGAAATAAAATTGCTAAAAGGATTTGTTCCTGGTATTGGTTATTTATTTTGAATTAAGAGGATGGTGGGAGCTTTGTATGTAGTGGGTTCATCAGTTATGGACTCACTCACAAGTCCGTGTTTGTGTGTGGATGCTTTGCCTTCATCTCCAATGGGTCTCAAGAGCACTAGTGGGGATTTGGTTTTGCACAGAAGTTACATGAACAGAAAGCATTTGCAGCGACTGGGGTCCTTGGAATTGAGAAGTTCTTTCATTGATTCATGGCATGGAGGTAGGCTCTCAAGGAGAGTGCCAAAGGGTGCTGTTGATTGGAGTCCGAGGAGGAAGCAGCGAAGGAATCGAGGTTTCATCATTGTCAATGAGCTAGGCGGTCAGTATGAAGACGGTTTTGATGATGTCAAATTGGTAAGATAGCTGAGAATTATGAGTTTAGATCAATTTAGTTATATGCTATTCCATGAGTTATGCAGTTTGCTTATGATTGTTTGCTTGTGATCACTTTTTGGCTTTTCTTTTCGTGATTATAACTTATTCTATAGTTATGACGCATAATCATAGTTAATTTACACACACACACACATATTCTTCCAAAGGTTGCATATAAATATTGTTCTAGACACTTTGTTGTGCCCGTTATGTTGGTACTTCCTGTTTTTGTGGGAAACTTTCATTTTTTGGAATTCTAAAGGCTCCCTTTAGAGGGTTTTGTGCTACATTTATTGGGCTCCTGCAATTTGGGAAATTCTCTGCTTCCTTGATCCTTATAAATCATGGTGTTCCATGGCTTATGTAACAAGCAAATATCGGACAAAGTAGATCATAATAAATATTCAAAAAAATTGCCCACTAATTTGTCATATAAATCATGGAGCTCTCCATGACTTATGTGCACCATGGATATAAATATTGTTCCTGCAATATGGTGCAATGTGCAGTGACCAACTACCACGATTGAGTTCTTCATGTATCTTATTTGGCAACAATCATTAGAATATAAATTGAAGTTGGTTCCTTGATGATCCATCATATTTTATGTGTCTTGGGGAAATTGTCTTGTGCAATCAAACGAAAGTAAGCAAAAGAGAGAGTGAAAAAAGATCATTATTTCAACTTGGAAAGATTGGCAATTTGCAGGCATGCCTAGAGATTAATTCTCTTCTGAATGAAGGTTCACTCGCACAAACTTTATAGATAAAAGTGCTTTGGCCACCTAAGCATACTCAAGGATTGAGATGTCCAGGGACAGATTCAGGGAGTGACCTTGGTTGGACCAATATGTGAAGCCTGAAGAGACTATTGATGGGAGGGACAGGGAGGAAGTCATAATTGTTAATGATATAAATGGAAGATGATGAATATTACAAAGGATTTTTGTAGAAATTTGAAAACTTCTGTTTTTACTTTTCTGCTTTTTTTTTTGGGGGGGGGGGGGTGATGACCTTGTGGCATCACATAAACAGCCCAACCAAACTATAAATATGTAAAACTTCATAGAAGACTATTTTGAAGATGACATGGCCTAGTGGTGTTTGGTGCATGGATAATAGATGTATTGAGTGTAAGATATGTAGACATTTGTAGGGTGGAAGCAGCTAATATGTCACCCTTTCTCTAAGTGGGATAACATATTACCCATCTTGAAGATATGAGATTGACTGATTACGTGTTAAGCTTACGACATACATAGATGCTAATAGATAAGCTTGAGGATGTTAAGAATGTGAAGGTAACCATGATGTTTCAAATTATTAAAAGTATGATGTGGTTAACTTCAATAGGATTTGATTTTTTTTTTTGATTGATAGTTTGACCAAACTTTTGATTAATTAGGATCTTTGACTCTCTATTCATTGATTGTGAGTTTTCTAATTTGTTGTCTTATTTAGCCTATAAGTGGAGGTTTAAGCAATATAATATGAAGGCAAAAAATCAGTTTGTCCTGCCTATGGTATGACCAGAATCACTTTCCTCTAAATTTGTCAAATTCTCCCCTCCCCCCCAAAAAAAAGATTCAATTTTGTTGTCAAAATTCACGTGCAATGAGCAAAGTTATAATTGAGACAACCTTTGGGGGGAGGGGGAGCACTTTGACAAATCTTTGAACCACAAAGGAGTGATTAAATTTTAATCAATCACTTGTGGCACGTGACTTTTGGTAGCAGAAATGGACGAAAGGGGAAGGTAACTTCATGGGGCCATTTTTACAAATTTTGAACCATAGGGGAGTGAGTCCAGCGTTGGGGTATGTACCTGAACGTGTATTGCTTGCATTTTTGCTTGTGCGCTCTTTCAGAGTCTTGTCAAATTTCTTCATACTCAAAAAAGTTTGGTTCTGGTGATGATAGTACCAAGGTCACGACAATGTTACATTTTCTTATGTGCTGGATTTGGCTGTTTAAATCTGGGCCTGAGAAATAATGGTGTAGCCTTGGCAAATGCAATTCCTTATTCGATCAATGTGGTGTTGCTAGCAATATATGTGAAGTTTTCTTCTTGTTGTAGGATTGAATTGGACCAGATTTTCTGGGGAGGCTTTCCACGATGCAACCAAATTTTTATGATTTTGCGTCCATTCAACTATGATGCGATAATCTCTAACCCCATGGGTCAAAGAGATTTCACATAGCTGCTATTCTTCATGTTTCAACAGTTTATGTACAATAAATGGCCCTGGTACTAAGCTACATGCACCAAATGCAGTCAGGATTTCCTACCCTTTGCTGCAGGTTTCTACTTTTAGGAGGATGAATAGCCTCGTACATGTACATTTCATACTGGCTAGAGTACCATATCACATTGCAGAATAGCTCTTCTGCAATTCCTTCCATCAGAAGTGGTTACTATTATTCGAAAGAATTAAGATTTTTTACCAAAGACGCTCATCAAGTTTAGCTCTGGCAAAAAATAGTCATTCTTCTATATGGTGGGTGGACATTATAATGAATGTACTGTCTCGTATATTTTGTTTGCAACTTGTGAGGAGTAGACTTTTAAGTCCCTTTGTAGTTCTCAAATTAGTCTCCTTGTGATGTTTCACCTCTTTTCTTTGTCATTTCCTCTTTTTCATGTTATTGACCAAAATATTCTGCATGCAGCAAATGCTCAACTACTTCACATACAAAGCTGTGAGAACAGTTCTAAACCAGCTTTACGAGATGAATCCAACGCAATACAGATGGTTTTATGAGTAAGTGAATGAAAATAAAGTTGTGCTGATAAATTCATGTAAAATTTCCTTCTCTCTCTCTCTCTCTCATTGCGGTAAACTGCCATATTTGCTGAAATCAAGAATTTTATTTTTGGGTCTCCTGAAGCATAAAGTAGCTTGGATAGACCCTTTTCAATAGTCTGACATGTAGCTTGTAGAAAACTTGCTTCTGATTTATGACTCGACTCTGTGCCTTCTTTATCCCCTATTATTCTGCAGCAGAATGAACCTTATAAAGCTAGTACAATAACTGAACCAAAAACAATGTAATGAAGGCATTTTGAATGTTTGAGTTGACCTCTGAATGGGGACTACTCTTCAATTTAACCGTCAGTATCAAGTCCCAGAAAAAAAAATTGTTAATGTTGCTCTTAAACGGAGGATAAAATCCCATTTCTAGAGTTGTTTCATGTAGGAGATCCATCATATACATTGAGTTCCAACTAGTTTCCCCTACTGACTGGACCTCAACTTAACCTAATTTCAACCAGGGATTCATTATTAGCATAGGTTCTGCCATTAAAAAAGGTTTTTGCTTTTTGCTACATTTGTGTTATCTGATACATACCAGGCAGCAGTTGTCCCTGACATCTGGTCCCAAGTCATGATTTCTCATTTCACTTTTTCAGAATATGTGCTTCTAAAGTCAGTTTCCATTTTGTTCATGTTTTTTCTTAGTCTTGTTTCCCTCCTGCTTCCAACAGTTTTGTTGCCAATAATAAGCCTGCAGATGGGAAGCGTTTCATCCGCATTCTGGGGAAGGTAATGTTTGAAAATGCCGCAGTATGGATTGGTTATACGGGCTTTTAGCATTTTTAATGCTAGCAAACTCTCATTGATGTTTCTTTTGACAGGAAAAGCACGACCTTGCTGAAAGAGTGATGGTAACACGACTTCACCTTTATGGAAAATGGGTTAAGGTATTTGAGTTCCTACTTTCCTCATTTGACATGTAAGCCACTTGTGAAAAACAAGCATCTCATGACAATCTTATTTTCCATTATGGTGGTGTAGAAATGTGATCATGCTGAGATATATAAGGAGATCTCTGATGAGAACTTGGAGTTGATGCGTGAACGACTCATGGAGACTGTAATGTGGCCCTCAGATGACACAAATACAGAGAAAATTGGGTGACTTGTTGCAAATTGTTTTGCTACGTTTTCTGGTTTTTAGTATAGCCATCTTTTCTGTCCCTTTGTAGGTAGATCCTTTAGGTAGATTGGAGCTGGAGATCCTCATTGATATTATTTTCTACCAACTAATAAGAAACGCCAATTATTGAATTGCAGTGATGAACATAAAGTTCAATTTACATCTGTCTGTACCCCTTTTTTTTTTTTGCATAACCAACCGGTATCGGAAGTTATATTGCAATTAATCCAGTTCAAACATTGTTAGATGTTAGACCCAATGTAAGAGCTATCTCTCTCAATGTAGTCTTTTCAATTTTCAAGTTTCAAACTGAGATTTGGTTAATAGACTTACCACCTTTACTTTAATCACTAGGCTGAATGTCCGTTGGTGCCTTGGAATTTGTTTTCACTGTATACCGGTGTTCAATTAAATTGCCACACTTCAGGCTCATTATGATGTTCTAAATTGATTTTCCGAGGGCAAAATGTCAAGGTTGAAATAGTGAGAATGTACTGTTGAAAGATGAGACAAGTACTTTAGCTCTGGTCTATTGGATAGTGAAATGGTTGTGAGACTTCATTGTAGTCCCGGGCTGTAACCCCAGCTGCCAGAATTGTACTCTATGATAGACGTTTGATGCCTTCAGAAAAATGGAGCAAGAAGCCCAAATGATTTCTGAGTTCCAAGACCGCATGAAGCATTTGAAGGTTAACTATTTCCATCGTGTCTTCTGGGTAGCCTTTGGTTAGAGCTTGATCTGATATAATACTGATCAGCCCTTCCTCATCAAGAAACCAAAGAAAGCAGTGTATTCAGGATTCCGGCCATGAAAAGCTAACAGGAAAATGCAGTAATAGCCTCCGTTTGGAGCTTGCTAGATTCTTTTTGTTATTTGCAGAAAATGAAAGACCTATCACCTTCATCTTTGCTTAACCTTAGGTCTTCTCGCAACAAAAGCCATCATAGGTTCCATCAGATACCCCACCTCCCTAAAGTTAGACCAGCCAAATGAAACCAAAGCCCTTTCGATTCATCAATAAACCGTTGACGCCTATAGCTGAAGCTAAACCAACCAGAACCACGCCTGATTTCCAGACTTGGAACCTGCAGTGACGCCACCTCTTGGTCGATGGCCATTATCTGCGTTTGCTGAGGCTGTGATTCCTACAGGAGAAAAGAGTTGGGCCGGGGCAAGACTGCTCCTCTTCACCACATAATAAACCAAAATGCTCAAATAAACAAATAGATAGAAAATGGTCTCATCCAAATAGAAAATTCAATCATTAAGACCAGAGTCCCCTTGCCTAAAGGCAAAGGCACTTAACAAAAGGATATTTGACAAAGTAAAAGGGATAATGTATAAACTGAAAAGGAGATCTGCAAATCATTCATGAATATTTATCTGCAGCTTGCATCCAAGTGCTCACGTGATACATGGAATTGTTCCCATAGAACCCTTCATTTTATGCCACTGTACATTTCAAGGTTATTCGTGAACAACTTGCACAGAGCAAATAATCAAACTTCCTTTATTACACATATTTTCCCCATTTTCTTTAGCACGTGCAAAACCTGTAATTGCCATGGCCGTTAATAAATCATTGGAAGCCTCGAGGAAAGCATGCGGAGCTGCCACATGCTGCAGGGATTCTGAAAGATATTTATCTTATCAAACACAGTGAATCCTAATCAGCAATCAGCAAAAATGTCACTCTTGTGGTCTCCTTTAATTTCTGATGAAAATCATGTACAGCCATCCCCAAAAGTCATAAAATGTCCAAGAGCTGTTCTGACATGAAGCTGCACCCAGAAAACACATTAATAGACAGATACATACGGCCACTTCAAAGAACTAATTTGAACAATAATTATCGTTACTAACCTTGACATCAAGACAGGAATCATTGACCATATTTCTCATTTGTGAATATACCCCAGTACTCCTCAATTTCACAACTCGACCAGATGCACCAGGACTGCTTGGATAAGTGAGATTTATGACTGCCCAAACTGTAGCTATGCGCAATCTACTATCATTGCTCTGCAAGAATTTGACAACAGTTTGGCTACAGTCACCTGCTTCACGATGGAGTTGGAGCATTACTGCTTCCTTATGCAATTCATTTCCACTTGCCACATTGGTTAGCAAGTACATTCCCTACAGCGAGAAAATTTTGGAGATTCATAATTAGTGAAAGTGTGGCACAAAATCTCAAGATTACCCACCCTCAAAAAGACAGGCAGAATCATAGGCTGTATGTACAAGACATACAGTGCCTAAAAACAAAGGGGTCACTACTTGAATCAATAGTGACAAAAACGTCGGCTAAAAACCAAATGCAACATGATCATCCCATTAACCTAAACTAGTTCTGGCATCATTTATTCTAACAACTATCCATACCATGTATTCTTAAAACTGCAGGAATCATTTACATAAACCTGTTTTAAAAACAATTGCCTCAACATATCACTTCTAATTTGTTTAAGGCAGTGGAAGGCATTATGTAAGTTATAAAGAAAACTGAAAGACCAAGTACTGCAAATCAAACTAGAAAAGCTTAAATCTTATTTGTTGGTTCAGGAGGAAGTCCATGTAACGAATTCAGAGGCAAATGAGTTTTCAAGCTGAAGGTGGAGAGTTTTTCCCATAACAAACATTAAATGCTTTTTAGAAAGATAGGGAAAAATAATTCCAATAAAATCGTTCATTTACTAAAGGCATGACCTCTTTAAACTGCCGCACTCAATCTGTTTAAGTTAATCACTACTTTACATAACAACATAACCTCAAAGAGTGTCCATTAGCCTCAAAAAAGGCTGTTGAGTGCTTTATTCATTTTTCGATTGGAGAAAGTTCAGTTGTAAGATTGCAAAGACAACCCTCAATACAAAACATAAAAGGGATTTGAATCTAGTGCCATTAATTAAGCTCGAAACCATCCAAATTAACAAGTTACAGTATCCCTCCACTTCACCAGATATGGGGGTGAAAGGTAAGAACATTTTTATTGATTTTTATTATGTTAATCAACTGAACAGGATGGATACAGAAATGCATTGAATCTGTACTTGATAGTTGAGGTAAGAACTTTGTCAATCTTAAGGGATATCAATTGGAAGATAAAGAATCACCACAACTGAAGGGGAAGATAGGGAGAAGAGCAATTGGGCGTGAAACAGACATGAGACAAACTTAGTAGAAAAGCAACTTAGAAAGAAACCAAGAAGACAGAGACAATGTCAAAGACTAAATTCATAAATCATCTCAGCATGGTAAAAGTATAAGAAAACTCTACACCTTAATCCAAAACAAAAATAGAAACTAAATCAAACCAAGCCTAAAATAAGTATGAATGCACAAGAAAACTCGCGGCCATGACTGTTCTCCCCAACTTTATTTCATTTGGAGCCAGAGTATACAAAGCCTTCCAACTCTGAATTACTAAAAGTAACTTGTAAAACTTCACATTCAACAATAACCTTCACAATAAGAATGGATTAATCAGAACATCTCCTTTGTCAATCACGCAGAAAGGTAAGAACTGTTCTTAGCTTCTTTAGAAATTCAGTGGGTCAACCGTGCATTAGGAGGCTTATATTTCCACTAGATAGAAGTAGAAGTATCAATGAGCCGGCACGAGCATCCATGAGCCCAAACTCCAGATGGGTCACGTCTAGGCTCAGGGCAAGTGAATATTAGTAACAGGACGTGCTTAGGAACACCCTGAGTACACAGCGTGCTTGGACCTTGAATTTACAGGTCAAGCACAGCACGAGCATGAAGGGTTCGTGCCTTGGGCCAGACCATCTAGTTAGCAGGACACATGCACGTGGCACGACACAAACACAATTATCTTCTCTCTCTCTCTCTCTTTCTCTCTCTCAACACATTTTCTATTTTATCAACAATTTTAAATCCTTTAATCTTAATATATTGTATATTGTTTGTAATCTTTTCATTTTCATGAGTTTTATATACAATTTGCAAATATATATACATATATATTATCTCATATAATACATAGGATTTAAAAATATAACATTGCTATAATTTAACAATCAAAGAATATGTCCTTTTAACAAATTATAGTCTACTATTATACTGTTAAGAATATGGATTTTTATGTCTCTAATATGTTAGGACATGACACTAGCTCGACACATCCTCTGCACAGCACGAGCACATTCATGCTAAGCATATGAGCAATACTCGGGAATAGGTCCAGAATGCCACAGCCCAGCAAAGCAAGACACAAACTTTATTTTTTGTGCTTATACACAGCACAGACTTACCAGGGACACATCATGACACAACCCTTTTAACACCTCTAGATAGAGGATTCCTGGAAAATGACAATTTTCAACCTATGGAAATATAGTTTGTCTTATGTAGTGTTGTTGCTGCAGAACCTCCTTTTTAGAGGATATTTGGAAAGTACAAATGCCTCCCAAATTCTCCTTGGAGTTGGAGGCTGCTTGAGGCAGGATTTCTTATATTGTCCAACTTGCAAAAGCAAGGCACTCCATGTAATATGTAAGAAGTAATCCAAGTCAAAATTTACGAGCCTGAAAATCAAAACTCTCTTATACTCTACTGAAGATCTCTTTGTTGGTGGTAGCATGCCCTAGTCAAGAGAAATTTGGGCTTAGAAACTATCCACAAATATATTGGCTATTAGGCCTAATTCACTGTGAACATTTTTGGGTACTTACAAGAGAGAGAAGTAGACGAGCTTTTGTTTTTGTAATATAGAAAAGCAAGGGAGTTATCTTAAATTTACTTTTGTGACAAAACTTGTGTTTACTGTTATGTTGTATATGTGGGAGAGATGCTCAGCCATGGGGACGAATTTCTTACTAGTGCTTTGTCATGGCTAAGACCATCTGGGCATATTTGTGATCTAAGCAGAAGCTGTCAGAAGGGCTTTCTTCAAGATTCAAAGAAACATTGGAAAGCTTATGCCTTTATTTTATTTTATTTTTTTTCCTCTGATGGAAGAAGAAAAAAAAAATTTACTACTAAAAATGTGCCAAAGGAGTGTACTTCCAGAAAACAACAGAAGCAGAAAAGCAACTTCCGGGCTTGATATTAAAATCAAAAAATTAAAAAGAGATTTTTCAAAATCTGTCCACAAAGACAGTCTAAAGGCTTTCAATGCCCCAAAAGATCTTCCTATTGCAATCCCTCCACAGCGACCAAAAATGGCAAAAGGGAGCATAAGCCACTCAAAAGGCCACAACTCGTCGGACAACTTCAAAGTCACCGCTAAGCTAGTGCTGTTTATGTTTAGTCTTACCACAGTCTTTTTTTTTGGGGGGGGGGGGGTGAAACAGAGACAAAAGGAAAAAAACCCAACCCAAACAGAAGAAAAAAAGACTAAGCTCTAAGGTGAACACCCCTCGCGTCCTGCATGAGCAAGTTAACAATGAAACCAGGAGGATTGTCCAGGTAAGTCACATCTGAGGTGCCCCTCATCCCCATTTTAGCTAGCTTGTCAGCACACTGGTTACCTTCTCTAAGAACATGATGCAATCCTAGAACCTCAACCTCTTGCATGAGCTGTCTGCAGTCCGCAATCTGCCTATGAAATCTGTTCCCTAAGTTGGTACCTTCAGTAACCATCTTCACTAGATCAGTTGAATCAATCTCCACATCAATACCTTTCAGGTTACGCCTCTTGGCCAACATAAGACCTTCCCACAGCCCTTTAATCTCTGCTGCAAGAATGTTACTGCAGTCCACCAAAGAGGCGAAACCTGCAATCCAATTACCTTCGTGATCCCTAATGAGACCACCTGCTCCTCTTCTGGACCCATCCGAAGCCCCATCAGAGTTTAACTTAAAAGCTCCTCTTCCAGGAGGGGACCAGCCTACCCATCTAGGCTGATCCAAGGAGGAATATTTGGCTATGACACAAGCTATGTAGCATTCATGAGCCAACCTCCTAATCTCTTCTGCTGTTCGTCCGACTTGAGGAGTAACCTGCTGAAAGATATACTTGCATCTGGCCTTCCAAATCAACCAAACAGCAACTACCCTAGTTGTACCTAGTTTAGAAGGCACTAAGCGAATCCAAGCTGTGATCTCCAAATTCCAAAAGCTTCTGCTGAGAACCACCTCGGGCCAAATGGTACACCAAACCTCAGAGGCAAAGGGATAGTCTCTGAGGACATGAAGGGTGGATTCCTCATTTTGCCTACAAATAGGACAAGAAGCATCCTCAGTTAGCAGTCTTCTTCTCCTATCAGAATTAGTAAGGAGCCTATTAGCATTCACTAGCCAAATAAAAACTTTAATTCTCTCAGGACAATGAAGTTTCCAAATCCAACTTCAGCTATGAGTAGTGCTGACACCCTGAGCTTTAAGCTTCTGGATTAGACCATAAGCTGAACACACAGAGAAACATCCATCAGCAGACTCCTTCCAGAAAACCATGTCCTGACTAGGATTTGTAGGAGGTCTACCCAAAGCTTTAATCTCTTCCACCTTATGTCAGGAAGGCAGCACTTAAGATCATCCAGCTTCCATTCCCCATCCTGACCAATGAAGTTACTGACACACACAGCAGAACACATGGGGCCAGGAACTTGGGCATGATTAATTAAGCTCTCATTTCCCACCCAATTTTCCCTCCAAAAACTGATCCTCTCTCCATTTCCTAGAGTCCAAACACTCCCATTCCTGATGCAGTCCCTGCTCTTGAGAATGCATCTCCAAATGACTGAGTGATTAGCCTTCTCGTTGTATCCCAGGAAGTCATCCTTTTTGAGATATTTACATCGTAATAGGCTGCACCAGAGGTCTTGATCACCCTTCAATATTCTCCATCCTAACTTAGACATCAAAGCTACATTATTATCTCTCATCTTCCTAAGACTTAGACCCCCCTCCTTCTTGTGGTTACAAACTGTGTCCCAATTTAGCAAATGAATTTTCCTACTATTCTGAGAAGAGCCCCACAGAAAATCCCTATTTAGCTTGTCTAGACCCCTATAGATACTCTCAGGGAGCCAAAGGGTCTGCATAGAGTAGAGAGGGATTGCAGTGGACACGGCTTGGATCATTGTTCTCCTGCCAGCCATGCTTAGAGATTTGGACTTCCAGACACTGAGCTTGCTCTGAACTTTCTCCAGAAGGTAATTGAAATTGTTCACCTTTAACTTGCCATGAATTAGAGGAACTCCAAGGTACTTTCCCAGGTCCTCAACTAAGGAAAACCTGCAACCTGCAGAAAAAGAGATTTTCAAAAAACGAGGGGCTCTAGGGGAAATCCACAAGCTGGACTTCTGATGGTTTATGCAGAGCCCACTCACAGCTGCAAATTCCTTAAGACACTCCATCACACAACTCAGATTGAGGTGGTCAGCATCGGCAAAGAGCATGAGGTCATCGGCAAAGAACAAGTGGGAAATTTCCGGACCATCTCTAGCTACTTTAATAGCATTCCAAACTCCTTTCCTAATCCTGTCCTGGATCATATAAGAGAGTTTTTCCATCGCTAGAATAAAGAGGCAAGGGAAAAGGGGGTCCCCTTGTCTTAACCCATGGCCCATGGGGGAAAAGGGCAGCTTTTCTCCATTCCATAGAAGAGAGAGGTCTCCATTGGAGATGAAGAACATGATAAGCTTAATCAGCTGATAAGGAATCCCAAAATAAACCAAAACCAGCCCTAGAAACTCCCAATTGACATTTTCATAAGCTTTCCGAAGATCCACCTTCAACACCATGCCATAATTTTTACTTTTAGAACTCTGCAAGGAATGAATGACCTCTTGAGTAATAATAATATTGTCTGCCAGGCTCCTACCGGGAGGAAACTACTTTTGAGTGTTCCCTTTAATCTTTGAAAGCAAAGGTCTCAGCCTCATGACAATAACCTTAGATAGGACCTTATAAGCTTTGTTTAGGAGGCTTAAGGGCCTAAAATCTTCAATTTTCTCTGATTTATGGCTTTTAGGAATGAGAACTAAAAGAGCTTTGGCTAACTCCGGGGGAAAAAAAACCATCTCTCATGGCTTCATTCACAAAACAGCAGAGGGCCTCCTTGGTAGTTTCCCAACACTTTTGGAAGAAAATTGATTAGATCCCATCCGGCCCCGGGGCTTTCAACCCCTTCATAGAGAAAACATCAGTCTTCACCTCCTCCTCAGAGACTCTGGACACCAACTTGCTCTTCTCATCCTGATCAATCTTCCTCTGCTACCTGAGGTATCTTAAGCTAGGATTATCCACTTGACACCTAGTAAATAGACCCTGAAAATATTTTACAGCATGGACCTTCAGCTTACTTTGATCACTGCACCACTCCCCCTCGACTTTAAGAGTACAAATCCTATTAACATTCCTTCGAAATTTGGTAGTGAGGTGAAAAAACTTAGTATTCTTGTCACCCTGGCCATACCAATTTAATCTAGATTTTTGCAACCAGAAGGTCTCTTCTTGGTGGAGAACCTTGTGATAGTCCATCAAGATTAATTCCAACTTCTGCAGATGGACAGATCTACCATAGCCAGGAGACTTCTGAATTCCATTAAGACGAGCTTCCAAGATCCTTTTCCCTGCAAAGATGTTACCAAACCTCTCCTTGTCCCAAATTTTTAGCTCTTCTGTGGTGGCATTTATAGCAGACAGCAGAGAGGGAGAACAAGCAGACCAGGTTTTTTGGAAGACATCTTTGAACTCTTCATGGGAGAGCCAAGCTGCCTCAAACCTAAAAGGCCGGTTCTTCCTGTCCGGAGGCTCTATAATTCTTGTATTCAGGATTATGGGACTATGATCTCGATGAGTTCTCACCAAGCTCACAACCTTCAGTTCAGGGAATGCTAGCCTAGCTTCCTGATTAGCTAGCACCCTGTCTAACCTCTCTTGAAGAGATACTTTTCCACCAATCTTCCTAACCAAAGTGAACTTTGGACCATCGGCCCCCACATCTTCTAGATGGCACTTCTTCCAATTATCTTTGAACCTCTGGCCTCTCTTCCAAACTCTGGTATTATATTGAGTGGTGTCCCCCCAATATCATTGAAGTCCCCTAGAACAAACCAAGGACCATTTACTTGACCAGCAAGCTTCTGAATCTCCTGCCAGGCTTCCATTTTAGCAGCAGGAATGGGAGGAATGTAAACAAAAGTGGAAAGCCATTCCTCCAAGTTTCTTCTACACTTTGCTGTAATGTGCAATTGAGACGAGGATTGAATCACAATCTGCAAACCCCAAAGGCTTGACTAAAAATTCCTTATCATAACCTAGCTTTTCCAGGAATCTTGGATAATGGTCCTTTTGAACTCGTCTCCAGGAAGCAGATAATATCAGGCTGCTGAATCTTCAGAAGCTCAACACAAGCTCTTCTAAACTTCCCATTCCCAACTCCTCTGCAGTTCCAAGATAGGATTCTTGTGTTCATTGGAAGAGAGAGAAAAGGTACAGCAGTCACTTGGACTTAATTGTCCACCACCATGCTGAGAGTTTCCCTCTTCTTCTCTACTCCTGAGCACTCTCCAAATTCATGAATTGATGACATTCCCAGTCCTGAGACCTCTTCTATAACCATGCAGTGATGAGAGTACTCTCCCGGGTCTAAGGCCTAACCAGATCTCTCTTCAGGTTTGGACAAGTCACTTCTAAATCTCTTGGGCCCATCTATAGTTAGCCTACTTCTTTCCTGACCTACAGCTTCACTTTCCTTGATTGGGGCCTGGTCCTATGGCACTTCATTTGATGCTTCCTTGGTGTGCTTTGAGTTGAGCCCAAAATGTATAGGGGCCTTTCTTGCCCCAGCCCAAAGGAAAGCCTGGGAGAGCTAGGAAAACCTGGCCTGAAGTCTCTCTCTCTTGTCTCTGTGTCTCTTTTCTTTTTTGCTCCCTGCAGGTCTGACACGTCTTTACTCTTACCCAAATTTGCACTTTTCTTAACATCCCCCAGTAACATTTTGCTCTCATTCCTCGTATGTTGTGGCCCTGAACTCTTCCCCACCTTAAAGAAGGTCAACTCTTTCTCGATCATAGGAATGCTTCCCTCGTACTCAGTTACAGCAGCTTCCTCGGACATGTCTCCCTCAGCTACCAGGCTATGGAACCTATTAGTATCCACCCCTGCTTTTAGATCTTTCCCCCTGTGCTTACCCATTTTTGGTAATCTTCTTCTCCAGGGAGCTTGCATCCAAGGGCCTAGACCCTTTTCCTCAACTGGCGCCTGTGGCCCCACTCTCCAACTGGGCTCTCAGACTCCTTTTGTTGAGCCCTGCTCTGCACTATTTTGGAGAGGAACATCTCCTCCACAAATTTCAGAACTATGGCCTATTCTTCCACACTTGAAACATATGGAGTGAAGACCCTCATATTCAACCCTTCGGATCCTATTCCGGATTTGAATGCATGGGATGAGGGGCTCCTAGCATACTTTCCTCTGGTAGCATTTGCAGTGTTGTTGTCCACCTTAATAGGCTTCCCTAAACATTTCCCAGCTTCAAACAGGACTTCCTCATTAAATAGCTCTATGGGCCAGTGAGGAAACCTTATCCAGATAACAGTTCTTTCGACGGAGGCAGTTTTAGGAGAAAACCAAGGCTTCCATGTGCTAATGACCAAATAGTGATCATAAACCATCCAAGGAACCCCTGTTAGGACCCTCATGTAATCTTGTCGCATAGCAAACTTAGCCAAGAAGAAACCTTCTCCCATGTCGATGAGTTCAAACTCACCTTCTGTCCGCCACATTGATGTCTAATTGATACCCTATGCTTTTCCCCAGGAGTTTGATGAAAACTGACTGCCTCCAAGGCTTCCACAGTGTCCTCAATTGTTCGTCTGAGACTTGAACTGCTGGGATTTTTTGGTCTGTCCTCTCTATGTCTGCCTCCATCTTAGCAAGGAATTCTGAATCTGACTCCTCTTCTATCCAGTCAGATGGTTCGCTCCACCCCTCTAATGTATGGCCAACTACGATTTCCTTGAAGGAGACCCTCTAAGGCTGGACCTCAGTGCTTCCACCAACTTTGACCTTCTTTGTACTCCTCTGCAGATGATCCTCCTCTTCCGCAGAGGGACTGCAGGGGCTAGCATGGGATTGCATGGGGAGACTAATGTTGTGGCTTCTCTCTCTCTCTCTCTCTCTCTCTCTCTCTCTCTCTCTGTGTAGCGATTGCTTGTTGCTCAGCCGCTAAGCTTACTGTCTTCTTTGAGTCTCTCCTGGTTGTTCGGATAATCAACTCTCATCCAATAACCTACCACGGTCTATTTTTGTCTTTGTTTAAGTTGCCTCGTAGAGGGATTCTTTCATTTCAAATAAAACTTCCATATACCACAATGGAATTATAAATTCTACCCACCAAGACAGAACTAAAAGATTCCACTGCCGACTTCTGATTTGATCAGTGTTCTACCACATTGTGGGTGGTGGTATAAATGTTTTGAATTGATCAGGGATTTTTCAGATCCTCAAATCACAAGATTTCAACGCATGATATCAAGTGTTTCAATATAATGCTTTAAGATCATAGTTGCTAAAGTAGATTATGATATATTCACAAGATTTCAACACATGATATCAAGTGTTTAAATATAATGCTTTAAGATCATAGTTGCTAAAGTAGATTATGACATATTCACTGCATGGAAAAATGTTACTAACCGGCCTGCCTATTTTCTCTAAAATATATCTTTTTGTTCTTATTAATGCATGGAAAAACAGAATAAGAAGAATCCTTATTCTCTGCGGAGGACAGAATGAACAGACTATGATCAGAAACCCCTCAATGGCAATTTTGCTGAAATGAGATCTAACGATATAAGAAGTTAGCCTCTCTGTTACTCTCACTTTTCTATCAGGCATTTGCCATTAGAAGTGCAATTATGAAGAAAACTTAGAACGATACTGCTTCAGATGACTTTAAATTGATAGATCAAACATCATTAACATAAAATACAAGAGTGATGGCATTCCTAGTTTTTCTAGAGACTTAAGTATGAACAGTGATTTCTATAAGAGTCTAAAGCTGGAGGCCGGTGATCCATGTGCTGTGATTAAACACATCCTTTTAGGAACAATTGAAAAAAGTACACCTAGAACACCCACACAACCTAAAAGCTTCTATGAGAAAATCTAGAAAATTGCCCACATCTACATCACAAGAAAAAGCTCGGCTAATGACAAATCAAAGAGCTCAAAGAATCCACAGAAGAAAGCTTTTCTATTCCCCCTGGAGATTCTTGTATTTCACTCCCTCCACCGTTTCCCCCCCCCCCAACCCCCAAAAAAAAAACAGAAGAAAATAAATAGCAAGGAGATTCTCTTTTTGTCCAACACCTCATACCGATAATATTGAACCTTGCCCAAACATTCTCTCAGTGTAAACTCTTGGTCACCATGTCACTAGATCAATCAACAGGGCATAGTTCGAAACATTGGATCCATAAACATTGATTAAAATAGAAAAATAAGTAAAATAATCACATAAATATAGTGTGAAAGGATAGAATATGCAGAACTAGTATAATCTAGGTGTAAGTTCGCTTTCAAGTACATTAGAATTTAAGAAATAAGTAATAGCAATAGATTGAAATTTACTAAATATAACATTTTCATTGTTGTATTTCTGATACTAGTTGAAGACAATGGAATCTCCTCAGGAAAATTTCTCTCTCACGAGCTTACACCTGACCAAGATAGTCTCTTCTATTTGTTCCTCTGAGAAAGTATTCTTTATTAAGATGAAAAATCTCCCCAAATGTGATAACAACCTTCTCTCTCCCCTTTCCTTATTTAGGTCAATCTCCTTCCTATAGAATAGTTAAAAGCTCCAGAAAATTTTCATTTTATCTTTGTCTTTCTCTGAGCACCGACAGCCTAGCAAACAACGCCAAAGATGGGAGGTGCTGCAGATCTGGTCAGACTGGTTAAAAGCACCCAGTTTGAACAGTTTTCACAACGTAAAGGCAAGAGGTTTTGACTGGCATGCTATTCCAGTCCTTCAACAAAACCAGACTGAACTAATGCCTGGTTGAACAGTCGGACTGGAATGTCCAGGATTAATTATACCCCCTATACTCTAAGATGAGCCATGATTTTATCCTTTCTGTGTTCTTTGTGTCGTGTTGTGTGTTAACCCTCATTTAGTGGATTGGAGCTTTTCCTTTTCTCTTTAAGGACTCCTTTGCAAACACTTTTTAGGTGGGAAGGACCTAAATTTAAAGTTTTGATGTGTCTAATAGGATAGGAGAAACCCAAAGTTCCGGTTAATTACATAAAGTACCCCCATGTGGGGCCCTTTCACAATTAACCACAGTGTAACTTAATAACCCCTTTTCCTACTTTTACATTAATCTCTCTCTCTCTCCCTCTCCCCCCTCCTCTCCTCTTACTAAAACCCTAGCCACCACGGAGCTCTACCTTGACTTCTCTCCCTCTTCTGCAAACTCCATTGTGGAAAGTTCATTGTTTTCTCTCTCCCTTTCTCTCCTTGCTTTAGATCATTACCTGTTCAGATTGATGACGATGTGTTTCTTGGTTGTGCCCTTGGATTAGATCTAGGGGTTGCTTCAACAATCCAACATCCTCACTCAAGGATTTGGCCATAGCTATTTCTTTTTCCGTTTTCTTTATTCTTTGGTGGAATCAAGCATATCTTTCGTTTAATCACATGCCTTGTCACGCTTTTAGATCGTGCATGTGTTGCCTCTTGTAACCTTTTGGGCTTAGTTTGACCTTTGAATAGAGATCTTGAAGGTTTAGAGGTGTTGAAGATATTAGGTTTTCGAGTTTAGGTTGCAGTCTAGTCATATCGTAACTACAATAGCCTTGTCATAGTCACAATAAAGGTCACGCTACGCTGACTGAGCTTATTGTAACTAAGATAGTCTCATCGTAGTTATAATAATGGTCTCAATATTTTGTCCATCGTGTTGTAACCACGATGGGGCTATCGTGGTTATGATGGGGTCCCTATGCCTGTTTGCCTCCTATCATAACTATGATGGGACCATCATAGTCTTAATGGTGGCATGTTTTTGAGAGATCCTAGTTTGTGATTCTTAGACCCTAGGTGGCTTGATTTGGCCTAATTTCACCTAGTTTCGCTCAGTTGGGCCAAGTTTCACGCAGGTTGACCTATCTCAACCAGAGTTGGTTAGTTTGACCTATTCTTACCTAGTTTGACGTCGTTTGGCCCGTTTAGCCCTTGTTGGCTCAGTGGGGCCCGCGTTAGACTGAAACCTAGTTGTCTTGCTCGGTATTCAGGTTTGCTGATAGTGTATGCCATGTGATGAGTACTCATGCTGCATACTATAGATTTGTTGTGCTTAAGCCTATTCCCTACTAGGTAAAGGATGCGCATGCGTATGGCCTATAACAGCAACAACAACCACCTAGACCTTCAAGCCAAAAAATTTTAGGGTTGGTCATGAGATACAAATATGGAAAAAAAAAAAGTGTTGATTTAATTTGTACGGATTTACTTCTACCACTCATTCCTATCTAAGATCATCTCCTCAACTAAGTTTATGACTATCACGTCTTTACGAATAACTTGCATCTAAATTTTCAACGATCTACCTCTACGTTTTATTAAATCTCCTATATTTAAGTTTTCGATCTTCCTAACAGATGCATTCTTAGGTTTTTGTTATACATGTCCAAACCACCTTAGACGATACTCTCTCATTTTATTTACAATTAAACTAATTTCCAGCTTATTACGTATCTCATCGTTTTTAATTCTATTTTTTCTAATTTTGTCACACATCCATCTAAATATTCTCATTTCAGATACAACTATTTTTTGTTTTTGTTTTTGTTTAATAGCCCAATACTCAGTGTCATACAATAGCATGGATATTACTACAATTCTATAAAATTTTCCTTTTAAATGTAATGGTATTATGCGATCACAGAGAACTCCGAATGCCTTTTTCTATTTCATTCAACCTGCTTGAATTCTATTATTTACATATCCATCTATATTGTCATAATTCTGAATGATAGAACCAAAATATCTAAATCGTTCACTTTTTTGTACTTCTCTTCTCTCTAACCTAATTGTTTCTTTATTATCCTGATGGTTACCACTAAACATCCATCTCATATGCTCAGTTTTGAATCTACTCAAATCTAAATCCTCTAAATTCCAATATCTCTCCAAAACAATAATTTAGTACTAATACCCTCTTTAGTTTTATCAACCAATACTATATCATTTGCAAAAAGTATACACCATAGTATTTCATTTTGGATATTTTTTATAATTTCATCTATTACTATTACAAATAATATGGGACTTAATACCGAACTATGATGGAACCCAATGTTAATAAGGAAGCTATCGCTCAGACCTCCGCAAGTTCTTACACTGATCACAACTCTTTCATATATATCTCTAATAAGATTAATATATTTCAAAGAGATCCCTTTCTTTATCGGTGTCCACCATAACACGTCCCTAGGAACCTTATCATAGGCTTTTTCTAGGTCTATAAATACCATATGTAGATCTCTCTTCTGCGCTCTAAATGTTTCCATCAATTATTTTAACAAGTGAATTGATTTTGTGGTAGATCATTTTGACATAAATCCAAATTATTTTTGACACTTATCTCCAGTCTCAATTTATACTCTATCACTCTCTCCTATAACTTCATCATATAACTCATGAGTTTAATTCCTTTATAGTTAGAACAATTTTATATGTCCCATTTATTCTTATACAGTGGGATAAGTGTGCTCTCTCTCCATGTTTGGGGCATTTTCTTTATTTGTCAAATTTTGTTGAAAAGAGTCGTTAACATTATTACGCCGAATTCACCTAAACACTTCTACACCTCAATAGGAATGTCATCAGGTCCTTTAGCTTTGTTATTCTTCATTCTCTTTAGACCCTCATTTATTTCATGAAAACGAATTTTACGTTTAAAATTTCTATTAACCTCTTCTACAGATATCGCAATATTTCATATACCTATTGTACTCTCAACATTAAACAAATTATCAAAATATTTCCTTCAACGTTTTCTTATGTCTTCGTTCATTATAAGTATACTATTAATTTCACTCTTAATACATCTAATCTCATTTAGATATTTCTCCTTCCTCTCCCTTAATTTGGCAATTCTATAAACCTCTCTTTATCCGTCTTGAGTCTCTAGTCTCTTGTATAATTCATTATACACTTTACTTTTTGATTCGTGGATAATCTTTTTCACATTTTTTTTACACTTTTGTATTTTTCATAAGTTTCACTACTACGAACATTTTTAAAGTTCCTATAGCACTCTCTTTTGATTTGAATAGCAGTGTCTTTTTTCGTTTCACCACCTTGACTCCTTGTCCATTAGAGCCCTTCTCTTAGATACTCTTAGAATCTCCCTGCCTATAATATTAATATTATTGGACATCTTTTTCCACATTGTTTCTAAATCATTATTAGTAGACAAATTTGTTACACCAATTATTTTGTCCCTAAAAGTCGTCACTTTTTCCCCTTTTAGGTTCCACCACTTTATGCGTGGCTCCACATATGGTTGACCCTGTTTTGACTTTTAGGCACACATGTTTAAAACTAAAAATCTATATTGAATCGCTATACTCTCTCCCGGTATAACCTTACAATCCTTACAGGTCATCCTATCACCTCTTCTAGTAAGAAATAAATTGATCTGATTAGCATTCGACTCATTTTTATATGTAACAATGTGCGACTCTTTTTTTTTGAAAAAGTTATTTACAAGTGCCAAATCAAATGCTATGATAAACTCTAGAATGGTACTTCCAGCCTCATTCCTACATTTGAAGTCGAAGTTTCCATGGACAATTTCGAATCCCTCATTTTTCTTTCCTACATGTCCATTTAGGCCTCCTCCAATAAATAACTTATCTCCACTCGGTATGATTTGTATAAATTCATCTAAATTTTCTCAAAATTATTTTTTACTAATTACATCTATACCTATTTGGAGTACATATATACTAACTATATTAACTACGTTTTCTCCATTTACTAACTTGACAAGCATGAATCTATCACCCTTTCTTCTTAGCTCTACTACATCCTCTATTAGATCTTTATACAAACTTGACTATAAAAACTTGATAGAGGCATTAAGGGGATGCCAAATCGATGAGTTATAAAGTTAACAATCTGAAGTAAGATGAAAGGGCTACGCCTAAATCTTGAGTCTCACGAGTAGCCCCAAAAGTAAAAATATAAAACCACTTAGCTTTCAAAGAGTCTAAAGAGCTCTCTCTACCCCCTAAAAGCTCTAGTATTACGTTCACGCCACACAATCCAAAAAATAACCAAAATAACCATTGCTAAAAGCCTTCTCTTCGCCTTGTGCGTGGAAAAATACAACCAAGCCCAGATTTCATCTTCAGCACACCTAGCCACCACACATGAACATCCAAGAAAACCTAAAACCAAATTCCATAACTCTCTCACCCACGGGCATGAGAGTGGCCTACTTTGACTTACGTGTAATTTGTTTTCTATATACCCATCATGTTATAATGTTTTATTCAGTAATTATGTATATTTATCAAGCGGGTGGGACATCGTGTGATATATGCACCATAAGTGTTGTGTGTCGTCCATCAACCATCTATTTTGCATATGTTGTGAGAACTCCGCCCACACAATTTGACTGAACTTTGATAGCCTATTTCTGCTCTAGTACTAAAAGTCGAGGATTGTTGCGTCTGTGTGTATTAAGGCAGCCGTATACTGTTCTAGTTTTCCCCAAGTGGGGACCAACTAATGATTCGCGTGGACTATTAGGTTTCTTTGTAACTTATACCCATGTTTTGTACTTATATTTCTGTTTGTTGCATAAAACTGATTTTGAATCTACTATGTTAATATTTTATGCTACACTATGCTTTATATTCCCTACTTAGCTTGTAAGTCAAGCTAACCCCTTCTCATTCCAAATCTTGCAGGGCATGAGGAGAAAGAGCAGACGGGTAACACTTTTGGTGCCTAGAGACCAGTAAAGTTGAGGGGCAGGTAACGAGATCTTTTGACATGAGCTAGCGTTTGACTCTTTTGTCGGCCTAATACCCTTTGTTTGATGTAACCTTTTAGCCTTGTAGTTTAATTTTGAGGCCTCCCAGACACGTAACTGCTAATGATGTCATGTGCTCTTAGCTTGTACTCTATGTTTAGTTAGTTTGTTGCATTGGTTATGCAAATTTGTACACCAAGTGTATTCTCAATTTTGATTCTCCATGGGAGAGTGTAAACAAGGAGAGAGAGCACTTGAGAGAGAGAGAGAGAGAGGACGTGCTTGTTCAGAAGAACAAAGACCCATTGTTGTCCTTGTTTGGGCTCACACTTACCCAAGAGATTTGCAATCAGGTAAGCACAGCCTGGTCATTTATTGGGCCAATTTCTCCTTGGGCCCAGCTCAATTTCCGAGGCAGGCTGGCAAGCAGGTGGCACGCCCAATGATCAGACCTAGTCATATCCTAGTTGTGATAAGTCCTCCACAGAGCATCTAATTTCATGTCGTGTCTATGTCACTTATCTACATTCATTATTTATAATATATAATGTATACAACATTTCTCCATGACACAGCTACCTATGTCACATATCTATATCCTAGTTATAGTAACCCATGCAATATTTCTATGTCACTTATCTACATCCATTATTTATAGTATATAACCCATTCAAAAATTCTCCATGACACCCCCATGTATCACCCTACACTTTTTGATTAGCTATATTAGAGGCATCTTATTAAAAAATAACTACTGACCTGAATTAACACTTCAGTTTTTGAAGCGCTCCACAACTGCCGGCCAGCGGCATTTAGGATGGCACAATCTTCATTGAGTACAAGCTCAATAGAATTAATATTTCCATCAACAATATTACGAGTAAATGCCAGAGCTTGTTCTTGGACAAAAGGCTCAGGGTCTGCACAGATGCAATGCTAAAATGGTTTATGTCAAGATGAAAATGACAATTGCATGGAAATTAGTTTCAACTTTCAACTTTCAACAATGCAACTGGATAAACAGGGGGATTACCATTGATAAGGCTCACTAATGTGGATGAGGTAAGCTCTAACAAGATCTCCTCCTTATGCCTAATGTTTGCAAGAAACACCAAGTTCCGCAAAGCCCAAACAGCATTTAGCCTTAGGCTTGAATCCATGGATTTGGATAAGCGAATAAGCTGTTTCAGGCCACCACATGATATAAATGCCAGTTTCCGCATCGTAAAGTCAACCACCATATTGCTAATAGCACCAAGGGCTGCAACCTGCAGAGAAAGATGAGTCAACAAATATAAAAGGCAATCAGTGACCTCAACAGAAATGCCAATGAGATAAGATGCTACTACCCCTCTCCTCCCCCCCCCCCCAAAAAAAAGAAACCAGTAGTTTGGTCCACAAGCCATATGCAGCATGCAATGAGGTGAAGGATTGTGATTCAATATCTATCCTAGAGGTCATGGGCCTATGGGTCATGCAAATTTTGAAGTTTTTGTGTAACCTAATCTAGTGATCAACATTTAGTAGCTTCCTATATGTGGAAAGCGAATAACCAAAAACCAAAAAAAAAGGTAGGCCATGGCTGAATCTTGATCCGTATGGGAAAGATGCAAAACCATAATACCTCCATCTAACCAGTTGCCACAAGCTGATATAAACGACCAAGTTAATAGACTTCTATTAACAACTTTAATGCCAAAAGCAAGTCATGCCATCCATGAGATTGCAGAACGAGAGGTATTCAAAATTAAGCACATAAATACTACTTGTACCAGGATAAAATATCACACGCCAGACAAACTGGAAAATGTGGCACAACCATTTTAACATAAAAACCAGTAACTTTCGTTTGCAGTACAGTACAGGGTTGCATGTCATTTTTGGATACAATAGCAGATCACTGGGCAGAGTAAATTGAACAACTTTGGACACATGGCTCATGACTACTTTTTCTTTTTTCATCAACATTCCTGCACTCTCTTTTATTGCTTTTATATAACTGGACACACAAAATTCAAAGCTTCAATGAACAAAAGTATATTTGCAGGTCAAGAGAGCCAAAATGTAGTAGTAGGGTGTTTTTCTAATGTGAGAACTATAAGAACAGCACTCTCCATATTTCACATATATGAGGAAAAGGGTGGAAGTAGATGAGAGATGACCAACTTTTGCTATCATTGAATGTTACTGCTTACAAATCATTATGCATGTCTAAGACTTTCTGAAATGACAATATGGGTGCACTTGAAACTAACAAATGACAAGTGCAGTTTCTCAAATTTGAGTCACATGAGACAATTAGGGATGAAACATTCAAACTTAGCATGTACACGAGTTACATGGTACCACTTGCATCATACTTCAATTGTACTCCTTTAGTTTCAATATTGTATGAGAACTTAAATAAATGAAGTTTTCCGTGTTACATAATGTCAACAACTTTTTTTTCCCCAACAATATCATTGCATAGAGGTGACACGCTGCATCGGATCCTGGGTGCAGTGACAAATTAGTAAGGGTCTCTAGTGCATCGTCCAGAAGTGACGCGCCACATCGCCGCCAGGATGTGATGTCAAATAAACAAGGGTTCCCGCACTTATATGAATGGGTGCAGGTAAAGAAGTAAGTCCATGAAGATAGGGTTCGTATAACTACTTGGAATATAAAATCTTTAACCGACAAGTTAAATAAGAGAAATAATGACTAAAAGGAAAATTAATATTATGTGTATCCAATAAGCTAAATGGGTGGGGGAGAAGGCCAGAATAGTAGAGCCTTATAGCCATAAACTTTAGTACACAAGTAGGGATAGAATTAAGAATGGATTTGGAATAATTATTCATAAAGGTTTAAAAGAGAATGTAGTCGGGATAAGAAGAAAGGGAGCTAGAATTTTGCTTATTAAGCTAGTCATTGGAGAAGTCGTAATTAATATAGTCAGTATTTATGCACCTCAAATAGGTGTAAATACAATTAGTAAAAAACAAATTTGGAAAGATTTAAAAGAATTTATACAATCCATACTAACTAGGGAAAAGTTATTTAATGGAGGAGATCTTAATGGACATGTAGAAGAGAATAACCAAGGTTTCAAAACAATACATGGAAACTTTGGCTTTGGTAATAAGAATGAGGCAGGAAATACTACTTTAGAATTTGTCACGGCATTCGACTTGATACTCGTAAATATTTTCTTCAAGGAAAGAGAATCGCATATAATTACATATAGAAGTAGATCGAATGATAGCCAAATAGAATTCTTTTTCACCGGGAGGAGCGATAAAATGGTCAGTAACGATTCCAAGATTATGTCAGAGAAGAGTATAGTAACTCAATATAGACTTTTAGTTTTAGATGTACGTATGTCTAAAAGATAAAAGAAATATCATCCATTGATAGAATCCAGAATTAAGTGGTGAAATCTGAAAGGAGAAAAAATAGCGACTTTTAGAGACAAATCCAAAGTAGCAAATGGTTCGCTAATGACGATTCGAAAACTATGTGGGTATAAATATCTAATAATATCAAGAGTATAGGTAGAGAGATTCTTGGCATATCTAGGGGTCAGGCTTCAATAGACAAAGTCACGGTGGTGGAATGAAAAAATCCAAACTGCTATATGAACGAAACGATAATGTTATAGGAACTTTAAAGATAAGAGAAGTAGCAATGAATTTGAAAAATACAATAGTGCGAAAAAAGATGTGAAAAAAATTATTCACGAATCAAAAAGTAAGGTGTATAACGAATTATAAAAATAGAAACTAAAAAAGAAGAAAAAGAAATTTATAAAATTACCAAACTAAGGGAAAGGAAAGGAAAAGATAAAAATGGTGTTAGATGTATCAAAAATGAGACCAATAATGTACTTGTGAAAAATGAGGACATAAGAAAACGTTGGAGAAATTATTTTGATAATATTTTTAACGTTGAGGTACAAGAGATATCGGCAATATCGCGGTACCAGTAAAAAAGATCAACAGGGATTTTAAATGTAAGATTTGCCCTCATAAAGTAAAGAAGGCGTTAAAGAAAATGAGCAATAATAAAGTCATAGGATCCGATGACATCCTTATCGAGATGTGGAAGTGTTTGAGTAAAGTTTGGATAATAATGCTGACAAATCTGTTTAATAAAATCTGACAAACCAAGAAAATGTCCCAAGTATGGAGGGAGAGTACACTTATACCACTATATAAGAATAAATGAGATATACAAGATTACTCCAATTATAAGAGAATTAAGTTTATGAGTCATATTATGAAATTATAAAAGAGAGATAAAATATAGATTGAAATTGAAAATAAGTGTGTTTCATAATCAATTTAGGATTATACCAGAAAGATCCACCATAGAAACAATTCACTTGTTAAGACATTTGATGTAGACATTTAGAGTATAGAAGAGAGATTATATATGGTAATTACTGATCTAGAAAAAACATATGATAGGGTTCCTAGAGATAGTTGGCATTGATAAAGAAAGAGATCTCTTTGAGATACATTAATCTCATCAAGAATATGTATAATGGAGCTATTACCAATGTAAGAACTTGTAGGGGTTTAAGTGATGTCTTCTCAATTAATATTGGGTTTCATCAAGATTCGATATTAAGTTTCATCCTTTTTGCAACAGTGATGGATGAAATCACAAAGAGCATTCAAGATAAAATACATGATGTATGCTTTTTGCTGATAATATAGTGTTGGTCGATGAAACTAAAGAAGGTATTTGTGTTAAATTAGAGTTATGGAGGGACACACTAGAATTCAGAGGATTTAGATTAAGCTGCTCAAAAGCTGAATATATGAAATGTGCATTTAGTAACAATCATCAGAATGATGAAAAAACGATCAAACTAGGAGGACACAATGTACAAAAAAGTAAACATTTTAGGTATTTTGGATCCATCATCCAAAACAATAACAATATATATGGGGATGTGAAACATAAGATCCAAGCGGGTTAGATAAAATGGAGAATGACATCTGGAGTTCTTCGTGATCGCGCGATGCCATTGCATTTGAAGGGAAAATTTTATAGAACTGCAGTAAAACCTGCATTATTATATGGTACTGAGTGTTGTGTCATTAAACAACAGCAAGAGTAGAAAATGACCGTGACTGAAATGAGGATGCTTAGGTGATTATGTGGTAAGATTAGAAAAAAATAGGGTTAAAAATGAAGAGATATACTAAATTGGGAGTAAGTTCAACTATGGATAAAATACGAGTATCGCCTGAGGTGATTCGGATATGTTCAACGAAAACCTAAAAATGAACCCTAAAAATGAACCGGTTAGGAGAACCAAAAGATTAAATATAAGAGATTTAGTAAAACGTCGGAGAAGGTTGTTGAAAATTTGGATGTAAATTATCCGTAAAGATATGAAAATTAAGAGTTTAGTTGAGAAAATGACTTTAGATAGGAATGAATGGCATAGAAAAATTCAAATAAGTTAAACAATCTATCTTATCATTATAAGTTTTTTTTTTTTTTAATAGTGTTGTTTTCTCTATTTTTCTTTTAAAATTTTTAAGTATATGTATATTTTCATCTATTCTATATTTATCGTAGTGTTATCTTCTCTATTTTTGTATTAAAATTTCAACTATAGATATTATCATCTATACTATATTTGTCTCTCAGATGACTGATCCCAAAACTTAGAATTAAGATCCAGATTGTTAATGTTGTTGTAATATCACTGCATAGAGGCTTTTTACCACCAGATACTGCAGAGATATCAATAATGCTGCTGAGGTCATTTCATTCTAAATCATCTACTTGGACATATTTTGAACCTTCAGATATATTCTTTTCTTTTTTCTGGTGTTTGATTTCTCATATGTTGCAAAAGAATGATAATAGCAATCATAATTATAACAAAATTAGTATGATGGACCAAAGGTAAAGTAGTTGTAAATTTGTAAAAGCCCCTAAAATCATTGCAACATCAAGTCAAAACCAAAATATAAGTTAATTTTAAATACTTTATATCTTTACTTCAGACTGATCCTCATTCTTCAGCCTGCTTTCAAGAAATACTTTATAGTTGGCTACTTTTCTTGGATTTGCATCACGCCCGAACAATGAAAATAATCATCACTGTTTCATAATTTCCTCAATCAATTCCCATTGTTTGCTTTGCCATCCATCTTCTCATTATAGAAATGGCATTGGCTTGCCTTTTATCTTGTCAAAGATCAATTAATATCTAGGCCGAAAGTGCAGAAACCATTGTGGTTTGGCCTGTTAAGATTGTCACCTTATGGTGAGCATATCCCCCTCCACTAAAACCCTAAAGTAATTATTAAAAAAATATATAAAAGGTTATCTTGCGACCCACTTTCTTTTTTTTAGAAAAAAAAAATTAATGGATTCTATTAGAACTTTTACACACGGAGGGTGTGTGCTGATGGTCCTAACAACATAAACTTAATTGTCTATTGTTGAACCTAGGGTGGTCATATGCAAATAGGTAAAACCATAGGGGATTCTGCAATTTACCCAATAGTTGATAGTTATACACAAAATCCAGCAAACAAGAATTCCATAAACATAATTGACTTCCTTGGTTTTTTCTCTACAACATGTCCTGGTTTATAGTTAATTATGTCATGGACCATAAACTGCATTGGCCACTTGGACAAATCTTGGTGTGGAATCTAGGGCCAGTCTGTTGCAGCAGTGATCAAAGGAAAACCATCCAGGTTTCTAGAAAATCTATTAAAAAGACCAACAGAGGGTCATACCCAGGTATTACACCTACCCAAGTTTACAAAGTTATTCGTTTTCTAGTTTTCTAACCAGGACAACCACTTGGAATTTATGGATGGCCATCAATAAAAAATAGTCTTGATTGCAATGGTGCAAGCGTTAAAAGTTTCGACCAAGTTATCACAGGATATCATTGATAATGTGCTGCTAGCAATTTTCATAATTTCTTTATTGATAGAAAAAGAATAGTAATAAATTTCATAATTATTTCAAGGAATTTCAATTACGAAGAACAAATTTCAAGAGTATATTACAGGCTTGAAGTTAAATAGTTATGGTTGAAGACCACAGTGAGCCTTTCTTTATGGCTTGACAAACAAAAGAAAATAAACAACTACAAGGTACCAAGGGGGTGCTACCACGTAAGAACAAGACAAGGAATAGAAGAAAACTAAAAAGTCATGTTAAATAATTCCTAACTTTAAATGAAGAGTTTGTTTCGAAAGGGAGAAAACCACTCTCCCTCTTGCGGGCAATAGTTTGGCCCAAAATCATTTTTGCCCCATGTGGTTCATAACATCTCAAAGTGCCCCGTGGTAGGTTATTTTTATTATCACTTTATCCCCTTCGTCCATTTTAGAGGTTAGTGATCAAAATAAATATTAAAAAGCAAAAATAATTAAAAAAAAGGGTTTGTGAGAGATAACAAACAATTGTGTGTGGTGTTGTGGTGGAGCAGTACCATCTCTTTTCTAAATTTTATTCTTCAATTATGTTTTATTACATTTAACTCCTTAAAATGGATCGAGGTGGGTAAACTCATTACAAAGATAAACTAAGTGGTCACTTTGACACGTTTTGAACCATAGGGAATCAAAATGATCTCATGCTAAACCACAAGGACACTTAAGTGATTTTTTCCCTTTGTCAAAATTTATTTGTTCAAGGAGGAAGCTCTCTTTCCCTACAAAGTCCTATTTCTCTCCATATCAAGCAAAACATAGGAGCAAACAGTAAGGGGGAATAATTTGTCCTTGCCAAATACTCCCTCACGCCACTACATGCTTAAAAGTTCTCTCTCCAACAAACAATACAACTGAACAGTTATTTAACCATTGATTTATAATCTAAATGGCTTTAACAGTTATTGGAAAATGGTGTGTTGTGCATACCAACTAAGCATGAAAGCTCTCTTAGGATGCAATTAAGAAGTTAACTTGAGTGCATATGGAATGTTGAGAATAGTTAAGTGACTCAAATTTGGGCCTAAACAACTTAATTTAGTAATATTTGAGTAAAAAATTTCAACCAATGTTTGAACTGATCATTCGGATGAAGTGTTGATGTGCAAAGTTGATACCATGAACTTCATTATCAGACTTGGACAGAAAACCAGGTCAAACAGTTACCCAATGCAAATTTTCTAAGTCAAGTGACATAATCACACTTCAAAAAAACTCAAATTTTAATCAAATTGGCACTGGTCCATTGAATCTTCATGAAAGCTGACTTAAATGAGTCATAACAGCTAGGCTATGCTCCGAGTCTATTCACTTGAGCTTAAAAAGCTCTATCAGCACTAAAAAAAATGTCTGCATTGAAAGCCTAATGTGAGCTGTAATTGCTTCTGATACAAACAGATCTGAACGGTAGCTTCTTCCAATCATATTGACAAAGACAAAGTACTGTTTTTTTTTTTTTTTTTGATGTCTAAGGATGAGAAGTCCTCAGAAATGAGTGAACAGAGAGCAATACAAAGTCTATTAAAGGACAACTCTCAAACCCCTCATCAAATCCTCTAAACCATGATCTTCACAGACCCTGAGGCGTGAGTGAGGCATAACACCAACCTTATCCCAAAGGAGGGAAGAATCAATAATATCATTCCTGAAAATTCCAACATTCCTCTCCCTCTAAATACACCATGAAATAGCCACAAAAGCCCATCTCCAAAGCAAATAGGCATCTTCTACCTTCCAAAACCAGTAAATTTTGTTAACGAATAACTTGGGAAGGCTACTTGGAGAAACTACTCATTATCACACAAAGCAAAGAGACAATTCCGCATCTCCGAGAAATAAAACAATAAAAAATATGTGATCACATGTTTCATAGTTAAAACACATGCCACAATATCCAAAAACATTTTAGAAGATCTCTTCTGTAACAATTCATAGGTATCGATCCTATTAAGTACGACTGACCAAGTAAAAGCCTTAAACTTTGGAAGGAACATTTTGTCTTCCAAATAAAATTGGCTAAGGGAAAAGAAGGGATGTGGGGAAGGAAGCTACGATGATTTAAAAGAGTTTTGTAGAAGAAAACACTCAAAATATCAAGATTACCAAATCTAATATTAGGAATACTGTGAGGATTCAAGTGGCGTTTGGTTCACATTCGAAAATCGGAATCGGAATCAAGAACCTTAAAAATTGGAATCGCAATCGAAATCCAATATCAACTATTTGGTTCAAATTCTCGAATGGATATCATTATCATTGTTGATATTTGGTTTATATATGTTTCGACATGAGAATTATATAAATTCCAATTTTATCCTTGATAAAAACTGTTTTAAAATTAATAGTTTTAAAATTTTATTTTCTTTTCTAAAATTAAAATTAAAATTATCATCTATTTTATTTTATTTTATAAACATTTTAATAAATCAAATATTTTAATTAAAAAATAGAAACAAAAATTTGGATCTATGACTTCTATTTGTTTTATAAATTTTTGTCCTCCATAAAAAATATTTTAAAATTAACATTTTTAAAATGTTTTAAAATCAATTTTGTAAGGGATGATGTCTGATGAGGTAATGTTCTTTTGGAATGGGATTTGAGTGGGTTTCATCCGATTTGTGATCATCGGCTTGCTTTCGGATCTGATTGAGATACGGCTTCAACGGATCTGATTTGAGTGTGAGAACAGATCTTCGCCCAAATGGACCCAATTGAGAATTTGAAGAAAACCCTAAAACACCATGTCGTAGAAATCGGTCAATTTTTATTTTTTTCACAAAAATAGGGGGGGAGAGAGAGAGAGAGAGAGAGAGAGAGGAAGGGAGAGAGCTTACTAGATTGTAGAGCGAAGAAGAAGATGATGAAGTAAAGACGTCTAAAGAAGAGATAGACAGGGTAAAGAAGAAGAAAAGAGCAACGGTTGGAAGCAGTATGGAAGTGGGTTTCATTCGCACAAGGAAATTGCGAACAATAATTGAAAGCAAGGAGCCGATGAGCCGAAAGCAAGCCGACCATGAGTTACTGGTCAGTAGTTATTACTCTCTCTCTCTCTCACCAATCTCACTGACACGATCAAATGGAAGGGCAAAAAATGAGAAGGAATTTTTCTTGGGTTTTATTTGTGGGTTTCAATCAAAACCCATGGTTTTATCTGAGTTTTACAAAATCCATATTTTAAGGGTTTCATTCCCAAACCCTTATTCCCCATTGACCCAAATAATTTATATGAGTTTCAATCTCATTTCTAATTCTCATACCCTTTAACCAAATATCACCTCATTTCCTTATAAAAGGAGAATAATGGAAGAAAACTCTACCACTTCTCTTTCATTACGATTTCTTAAAAAAATGAAAATCACAAGAAATCGAATGTCCCTCTTGATTGTAAAAATCTACCGTAGGGCCCGAATGAAGCATACACAACCGAGAGTTCAGAAAAAGTGATGGAGAGGGGAGAATCTCCAATCCAAGAATCCTCTCAAAAAAGTAGAATCATCACTCACTTAAGACACATGAGGAAAAATTCTGATATAACTCGTACAGGAATTTCCAAAGACTACAATGAGAAGCTCCCATTCCAACATTCGCATCCCTTCATTATGTCAGAGACCATACAATGTTTTAATAACCTTTTGTCATAAAGAATTTGGTTCTAAAAGAAATCTCCAAAACCATTTGCTCACAAGATAAATATTTTTGGATACCAAATTACTGAGACCCAAACCGCTCTCAGATTTAGCTTTTGAAATCTGCTACCAACTTACTGAAGGAACCTTTTTAATCAACCCACTTCCTAACCAAAGCAAATCTCTCACTAACATCTTAATCTTCTCGTCCACCCAGCAGTAATCTTAAAAAGTGAAAGAAAATAGAAGGGGATACTAGACAGACGCAAAAATGAGGGTAATACACCGACCCAAAGTGAGAAAAGCATTATTCCAACCATCTGACCACCTAATAATTCTATCCACAACATGACCCCACAAGTCAACACTTACGGGATTTCCCCCCGAAGTATACAAGAAATAAGCTAATGCTTTTTTCACGATTAATAAGGGCAACCAAGTTATCAACAATCTCACTTTAAACATTTATACCAAGAAGCTCCCTTGGCCATATTGATCTTAAGTCCCTAGACTTCCCAGGAAGTGATCAAATCTCTAAAACTCTCACTATCCTTTTAAAAAAAAGAGAATAATGTCGTCCTCGAAGATAAGAAACCAAAGTTTCGTCAACGCCCACCCTAAGATCAAAGAACACGTTCGCTCAAACCTCTCTTTCAATCAATGTACTCATGCAAGATATAGCTATTGATATATATTGTCTCCTCCAAGTATGCTTGTTTCCCCCTTCTTCCTTACCATGGCAAGTCTTTGTGAAATAACTCCGATAAGAAGAAAAAGGAAGACATTAAGAGACCCTCTTGACTACATGGGTCGTGAGTGGGAACTTAGTTTCCATTTGGGTATGTGGTGCTCTCGATTGTTATTGCATATTCAGCTCCTGTTGCAGCTGCTACTGCTCTCCAAAACCCAATGTTGTAGATTCAAATCCTACAAAGCGAGATTCCATTCTTGCTAAAGTGGGTTATACTGAAATAATTTCACTAAATTACTAATGTGAAAAAAATCTGAAATTGATCCCCTCTACATTAAAGAAAGGAGATCAATCAAAAAACGAGATGTTAATTAATCAAAGGTCCAATTCGTCACCACGTCTATATTGTAAATATGCAGTCACGAATAACCCGACTAAAGTAATAGGAATTACTCGAATGGTTCTATCCCTCCATTGTCCTTGAAAGGGGTGATCTCATAGTTCAGGGATTCACCACTAGAGTGAAGAGGAAAGCGAAAAAGGTCTCCCTTCATTAAACCATAAGAAGTCACGAACCAACTTTTAGCTGCTCCATTACTGATGATAGAAAAGGTCATTGAACTCAAACAGCCTTTTATCCGCCTTCACCAAGGAGCCCCAAACTCATTATTTTCCAACACTCGAACCAAACCCTAGCATAAGGTTTTTCAAAGTATAACTTAAAGAACCACACCACTATGATACTTCTTAACATAACGAACTATACTTTAGCAACTAGGGTTGCATCAAGAATCTATCTACCTTCTATGAAAGCACTCTGATTACAACACATAGTATCATCAAGCACCTCTCACGACAAATTAGCCGAAACCTGAGGCATAATTTGGCGAAAAATAGTAGTAAAACTAATAGGTCCAAAATCATTCAATTTCAACAAGCGGATATTCTCCTGTACAAGGGTAATAAAAGTAGAAATCATGCTCTTACCAATCACCCTATTGGCAAAAAACTCATCAAAGGTTTATTAAGAATAACGCTATCATTCATTAATTTTAATAGCCTCAATATCTAGATAAATTTTTTAAAAGAATCAAATATCATATTTGCTGCAAAATTTTAGGCACTATACAAGAGAAACGATGTCCGAGGATTCCCCTTTAATTTTAAATTATGACGATAGAGGTTTAAACAAAACCAATGGGACGCTTGTAAGAGGTTTGATCTTTACCAATTTGACAAGTTATCTAACTAGATTGAGTTAACATTAATCCCACATCGTTTACACTGAAAGAATAAGCAAAAGATTTAAATTAGTCATATTGGTAAGAACCTCATTTATCCCCCTATGATGTTGTACAATATCGAAAGGAAATAGGCAATGTTCAATGTAAAGGTGATGCAGGATCTTCTGTCCAGTGCACTTGCTATGAGATTCCAGTTGAGACTTGAATGCTGGTTACACTTGGGCTTGGCTTGTGTAACCATGAGGTGGATGAGAGGAATTAAAAATTAGATACTATGAAATACGAAATAAGGTTTGAGACGAAGTTAGAAAGTATTTAGGAATAAGAAGGAGAAGCAAGGAGCAATAGCCTAACAAACAAACTAAAGGATCATAGAAATCACTCACTTAGACAAGGCATAAACTTCTTCAAATGATAGGATTAAGTTGAAAAGCCCTGATTTTTAAATCCAACCATTCTCCAATAAAATTAGTATTGTATCCTTTTATAAACCACTCTTTCATAGCTCCTAAATAAACTTATTGAGCCAGTAAATCCTTGCATTACTAAGTCATGACATGGGAAGAATTCATTGAATCTAGACTGATCAAGAAATCAAGCCAAAACCACTTAAAACGAACTAATATAAGGCCCACAAAAGACCTATCCTAGCCTGACCCACTAAGGCCCAGTAAAAAGTCCAGAATAAAGTTACAGTAATACCTCTAAACCAAAAGAAGAAACAAAAAACCAAGTTGATCTGATGCAAGTCTTTTGGGCATTGGATTTATGTAATCTCCTCAAGTTACTTCCAAGAATTTCAAGGTGCATAGTTACAAGGTTCTCTAAAAAATATCACACAGACATAATATTTAAGCAGCAAGCAAACTTGCAAATATTCCACAATCAGTTGCAACCATACATAGAAATACCATATATCAAGGTCATACTAAAAACCTCTGAAAACAAAATATACAGATCCAAATATATGCACAGCATGCGTATCTTATTCATTCAAACTTGCTGTACTAAATAGGACCTACCGGAGGCAAATAATAATCCGTTAGGGAAAAAAGATTTCTGGTAAGACAGGAACTGAGAGTAAGGGTTTGCGATGGTGAGACCCTTTATATGGGATAAATTATTGGCCAGGAAGCAATGCATACCTGGACAGAGATACAAGAGTCGTGAAGAAGCTCAATCAAAGGAATTACAATCATCTCATTCATGAAAAGACCTGCGCTCAAGCTCTGAATATCTTCTTGTTAGTACATAAATCCACATCATAAAATCCAATTATATCAACCATAAACGAAGCATTGCATGCAAACCTTGAGTGACCTAGAAACGCATTTTATACAAATGCAAGCTGCCACACGTACATCAGCACTATCATTCGTAAGCATGCTTGTCACCCAGTTCAAGACCTATAACCACAAGAAATGTTCAGAAATTTTGAGAAGATATGCACTGATATGGTCACAATGTAGGCTGAATGTGAAAAGGGAAAAAGACCAGCACAATGCATGAGGCTCCTGACATTGCATAGTTTCAAGGGGTTTCAATATTCAAAACCTTACCCTTGCAAGCAAAGGGTTCTTTCCATAGATTAAACCCATGATTCCAATCTGAAAGGGATAAGCTTAGCATTGTGCAAAGGACCACAATTTACCAACCACCTTTGGACCAGTAACTGGGAAATAAAGAGAATTACCTTGATATATGTAGTGTGCCTGACTCGTCACTAACACTACTTTTTTGTAGACAAATCATAGATTTGCTCTTATTTATAGTCCCCATAGAATCTTCTCTTTGATTTGCTTGAGAGGATACATCCACTCTTGCATTTCATTATAATTTTTTTTCCTCCTCTTAATATAATCTTATTTTCTTTCCAAAAAAAAAGTACTTTGTAGCTTCAAATGGCCTGATTTCTTGATTTTCCCCCGTTTGTGAATATTGAATTCTATTTCAAATAATCTTTAAATGCCAAGACTTACTCATTGATACTTACATGGTTATACATGCTTCAAAAAAGAAAACAAAAGGGACCAAAAAGAAAAAGCCCTTAGACCCATTAACCATAGCCTCAGTTTTTGATTTGTGAACACAACATGATTAATAAATACAATGCTTTCACAACATGATTACCAAATATAATGCCTTCTTGTAATCATACCTAAACAACATCTTTGTCCTAGAAACACAAATAATGGAGATCATCAGAATTCCATCAAATCATAGTGTTTTTTTTTTTTTGGTTAGATTGAATCTATTTATAAATAAAGGGTGTACTAATACATAATCCTTAAAGGAAAACAAGACACAATGGCCAAAAATAGTCCACCCTAATGCAGTAGAAAGGAATATATAAAACTCCAAGGGAGGAAAAAAAAAGGCCAGAAAAATAGAAAAATGACATTTTCAAGCACAGAGAACCACATTCCTCCATGATGGACATTTAGCATGTCAGCCTTCCATTTTAGCCAGAGAAGCCAAGAGACTAAAATCAGTTTGTAAAGGCCATATCGACCGCAGCAAAGCAGCCCATTACAGGGGTAAACTGCCACCACACGCCCCCATGGCTGCAACACGGCCAATATGCACCCATTACTGCCTGCAAAAAGCCACAACATAGTCATCAAGGCCAAGGCGCCGCCATGATACCTCCAGAGAGTGGAAAAGCCTGTCAATCTGCTAATGCATTTTCCATTGTGTTATGTCTGTTACACTTTCACCTGATAACATTGTAGCCATGACCGTGACAGGAAGTTTAGATATACTAGAGTACAATAAATATGACAACGCGGGGAAATTAGAACTGGGAACAGTAAACACCAACTGAAAATTGGCTTTGATTGCAGTAGAAACCCAGGTCCTCCGATGCTTGGAAACCCTAATCCTCAATTAATGAAGAAAAACCAACTTATCTAGACAGCCATAAAGAAACTTATAATATGGTTACAGCAACAAGTCCTTGATCCTAACCCTACATTAAAATAAACCCCTTTTAAGTCCAGTAGCTATCATTCTTCGTTAAAAGCCACATGTTAGTCACATGACTCATTTAAAAAAAAAAAGAAAAAGAAAAAGAAAAAGAAAAAGAGAACAGCCTAAAAAAATAAATAACCTTCCAACCAAATAAAGTAACTCAAACAAAGAACAAGTAAATAAAAGCAACTCTTTAGACTAAATTATTGGACATTCCTGCATCAAGTTGATAGAGGTGCTAGACATAAAGTAAAACCAAATGTACTGCTCAGGAAAAAAAAATGCATATAACAGAAGCGGTCCATGCTTCGCACATCGTTCTTTGAGCTCCTTTTAGAATTATTAAGTACCATAAAATAGGCTGTATATGATCTCAATTAAGACAACTCCATTTTCACACGTAAAACACAAGTGAATGCTGCTTGAGAAGTAACTAGAAAAAATATGGCCGTAACACCAAACAGCTATAAGACGAAAAAGAAAAGAGAGACTTAAGTATTAGTAATAAGTGCCTTTCAACACGCAATACAAAAGCAAAGAAACATCCTTATGTCCTCCAAAGCCTCTAAATTTCGTCAAAAGTTGGACTGGGGCACAACAACTGCATCTCACAAGTGACAAAGAGAGAATCCAACATTTCCAGAGCTATAGGGAAATGTAAGAAAAAGTGGTCTCTAGTTCCAAAATCCTTGTGACGCAGATCAAAAATATCCCAAGAGAGTTAAGGTCTCCTTTGCACAGCCCATTTGTGTCGATCTTGTTATGCACCATAGACCACGAAACAAGACTAACTTTGGCAAGAACCTTGGCATTCCAAATGTTCTTGGTTAAAGTAGGGGATTAGGGGGAAGGCAAGTAAGATAATAGGAAAAGGAGTTGCAACAGAAAGTACCAAATGTATTAAGGTTACAAACTCTAGTATTGAGAATATTACTAAGATGGTAACATGATGAGACTTATCGCCATTCGTGGAAGTGGTTGTATCCCAAAATTCAATATTTAATAGACATTTAGTACTAACAATGGGAATACAATGAAAGAAAAGAAGATACAATATATGTTTGAAAGAATGTGAAATCCTTAGAGAGTCAAAAGAAACAAGGATACAAAAAAGGAAAGTTGTCAATCCCTCTTTAACTCCTCTAGATTATAATCTCTATAGACTCATGATGCATCAGCATAAAGAAAAGCATAAAAGACAATTTTATCACAAAGGAGAGGGAACCAATAGTCAAATTTCCAAAAATCCTAGCATTGCACTCCCTCCAAATATACAGAGAAACAGCCATAAGAACACATTTCTAAAGCCAAGAAGCATGTTTCTACCCCCCAATATCCCTAAATTTTGTCAAGAGCAAATTAAAGAGACTTCTAGGGCAGACCCAATGATCATCACATATGACAATGAGGTGATTCCATGTCTTCCAAGCTGTAGTTCAATGCAAAAATAAGTTGTAACAGCTATTCAACTAATAGGGTAAGTAAGTCACTAATATCTTGTTCGATTACCTTTTGAACACTGCTAGGATATTTTCACAACCTTATAGACTACAACCAATACCCGGAATTTGAATCCTTGTTAAAATCTAAGACAGGCCATAGACATGATGGAAACAATGCAGAATGCTAGTATATGAAATGCAAGGGTTCCTGAAGGTAGTGTGATTACAAGAAATGACTACAAGAAACCTGTATGGCTAATCTAAATGTATTTAACCATCAGTTATACAAATGACTGGCAATCATTATTAAACTCATAGGCAAATGTATGAATGTGTAGGTACTAGGTATATTTGTCCATCCCATGCTACATATGAAAGAGAGAGATCACAAGATGTGTAGCTACTAGGTATATAACATATTGATTACGCAATTAATTGGCAACGGCTTCCTGAAAGTAAAATTAAGAAAAAGTCCATAAAAAGGCACGTTTCAATCCTCGATGGACATAACGGCAACTGACACAACTGTTAGCCAATAGTGAAAAGGGTTCGAGCTATTCTTCAATACAAAGCAACCGCCAGGTGGTAAACAATGAAAGTGTGAACTCAGCCACCTATGTCATGAAATCTTAGGCAACATATACCTTTTCTCATATTCTCCCAATAAATATCTCATTTTCAGTTTTTAAATTAAAATCTATAAACATACTATTAACAAGTAATGCGTAAAGGACTGCAAAATTCTGCAGGAATATAGCCTAAAAGCCCCTTTTCCTAGTGAAGATAAGAAAAAATTAAGCGTCTAAAATGGTATGCATATTAAGATGATGTATGCATGAGAAAACAGACCTGCAATGATAAGAATCTTGACCTGCAGCTTTCCAACTTTGAGCAGAGATCAGCTAATGCAAGTAAAATTCCTTGCAAACGTTTAGACTGTACTGGACCGTTTTGCAGGTGGATGGAAAGCTTATCTATGGCATCTGCCTCAAACGCTAGTTTCTGCATATCCTCCATTTCTGATGTTAAACTAGCCAATGCAAAAGGAGCTTCGTCTCCAACTTGGCCAGGATCATCCAGGAGCTCAAGCAAAACTAACACTAAATCTCTTTTGATCTGAAGGTCCTTCACATAACAAGGAGAACCATTCCTAATTACAGTCAAGCATATGCAAGAAAGTAACCGTGTCCTGGGATACCTATCCTTCATTAATTTAATTAGGCCATTTAGAGCTTTTCCACCGTCAGCTCCTACAAACTGTGAAACCACTTCAGAATTATCCTTGAAAATTGTAGCTAGAGACTCTAAACTAGCGTCTCTTAAACTCAGAGAACCTTCAAGAAGACTGATAAGTTTCTTCAAGACCCCAGCATCACAAAGCACCTTCTGCTCCAGCCTTGTCACACAAGAATGTGTTATAATACTTGCACCAAGCTCAGCAACATTTTCATTCTCACTATTCAATAGTTTGAGGAGAAATTTTACATTTTCCTCCTGAAGAAAGTCATATTTGGGAGCTAATTTAGATTGAAAAATCATTCTAAGAGCACGGGCACCGGCATCCACAACCTGAAAGTATGAGTGAAGCCATCAGCATACAAATAAACGAGAAGAACAGAAAGAACACGCCAAAGCAATGTATGGAAATAACCCTTAAAAAAAAATCCTAAAAAAACATATGGGGCAAAAATATTTCAAATATAACCCACGTTTGTCGAGTGTTGAACACTCGACCAATGTTGAGAATGTCCCTTTGACACTCTCCTCCTCAACGTCTTCACATCTCTCTTTCTCTCCTCTCTCTTCTCGATTCATGCCTTTCCTTCTCGCCAAACCCTAACCCTAACCCTAGAAATATGGATTCCCAAGTGAAAAATCTCTACGAAACGGCTTCTCAGCCTGACACAGGCAACGATGCTTACACTTTCCTCAAATTCAACACCCAAGGTGAAGAAAAGGACTTTGATTACCCTCAGTTTCATGAGCTTTCTCAACCGATTAGCTCCTCCGTTTGGCCTACTCCATCCGATTCGGTTGTCGCTGACACCAATTCTGAACGTGGCAGAGGTGGCGCTGGCTCCGACCACCAGTCCGATGTGTCGCCAGTCTCCACCGCCCAAGGTAGCACGATGAAGAGTAGAGGCGGCAGAGGAGGAGGAGGAGGAAATAGTAGTGCGGCGCAGGCAGCGGTCTCCACCAGATACGAATGTGGGTCAAGTGTTGAACACACGACCAACATTGGTCGAGTGTAGAAGACTAGACGAATATTGGTCGAGTGTTCAACACTCAATGGACATAGGTTACATTTAGAATATTTTTGTCTGGAAGGTTTTTTTAGGAATTTTTTTATTATTTTTAGGGTTATTTCCGTACATTGCTCGAATCCACCATTTTGCCATATGAATTAGATTGAAATTACATAATTGTGTAATATGTGAAACTTGAGCAAAAACAAAGACAAGTAGGACAACGAAGTACTGGGTAGCCAACACATCATTGTAACCGAGTCAAAGGGTAGAACTTAGGGTAATTTTGGTTCATGGAAGGGGAGAGGAGAGGAAAGGGAAGGAGGAGATTTACTTCACGTGGTGGAAGTAAATACATTTTCTTCTATTTTAATTTGGTAGGAGTGAAAAGAAAGAAAATGAGTATCACTTTCTCTTGTTTGGTTGGAGTGAAAAGTGGAGGGGGAGGAGGTAGGAAATGGGTATTACTTTCCCTAAACTATGTAAAATTGAAAAAAGAAGAGAATAATTTTGTCCACAAATTTTCATTGCAGTCCCAATCCGTCCACAAGTGAAAGGAAATTTTTTTTGACATGGGGGGTGCTATTTCACGCCTCTTTTACTTCCATCCCCCTTTTCACTCCAAACCAAACGAGGATAATCTCCTATTTCACCCCATGTTTACTTTCCTTCCTCTTTTCCTCCCACTTTACACCCCAACCAAACTTACTGTTGGTTAAATAACAGCACTACATCATTTCTCGTCCTAAGCTCCAGAAGTAGAAACATTACTTATGACCCCCTGTTGACATCCAAGAGGAACTCAGCCAAAAAGGTTTCTAAAGTTAAAAACCACTTCATCTCTTATTTAAGCAGTCAGACTTCAGAAGGGGCATTTTAAGCATAGAAGGTCCAAAAACCCTAGAACACAATTTCTCTAAATACATCACAGATTGGGAGTCTGAAACTGAAGAAGAGCCATGTTTCTACTATTATGAGACAAGTTCGTTGAAGTGTTAACTGATTTCTTCAAATTTCATTCAAGAGGCAGGGCATTAGCATTTCAATATTAGGGTTAAAACTGTGAAATGAATCTGTTGATAACATTTTTTTCAGGTTACAGTTCGAATTCTTTCTCAGTTTACATATTAATGAGGTTAATTTGCATTGGTGCTTTGACATCAAAACTGTAATGGTTGTTTGGATGATACTTTAAGTTCCTAAGCCTCCATGTCATCACAGAAGTTCAAGAAATTGTGGTGTGCCTCGTGTACATTTGCTATGGTGCCACTATTTGTGCATGGTTTTTATTCTTTGTCCTGCCGTGGAAAATGGAGGGAAATAGAAGCGTGGTACCCACTCTAGACATTACAAGTACGGCAACTTACAAAATGTTCAGTTTCAGCCATAGCAGTGCCCACTGAATAAGCTTGTTACCACGATCACACCAAAGAGCGTGCAACCCAATACCCACCCTCAATGTGTCTCAATACTGAATTACTACTACCAAACAAGGCTACATGGCTGCTCAACAATAAGTGGGTCTCTCCCTCCAATTTAATCTTGTATTAAGAACTCATCTTCAATCAGATGGCATCCACCTTGGAATGGATTTTTTGATCGAACTGTAAATTCTGATTGCTACATTCAGTTCAGTACAACAGAGTGGCAACCTCCCACTCTCACCTGCTGCTCTTTTTTAAGATTATCAGAAAAATCTAATTTAGCAACTTAGCATGGTTGAATATAGTGAAATTAAAGGTACTAAAGGTCAACTACCCATATATTTAATGAGATCAAAATTGCAGTCATCGTCGGAGGGAGGAAGATCTGCATCATTGACCATTAATGGAGCAATCAAGTTGCCACTATTTCCATGACCAAACCTTTTAGTTTTGACTACCTACATAGAGCTTTTGATTACCATTTGGACAAAATTAGTGGTCATTAAAGCACCAAGTAGATCCAACCTTTCTATAGACAAAGCAAACGGTCTATAAAAGAGACCAACTCCTCCGCAGAGACGCAAACAGTAAGCCCAAAAGAAAAAGAAGTTGAACCAAATATCAACAAAATAGGAAACTTTCTGCCCCTCAAAAATTCTCAAAATTGTGCTTCCTCCTTACTAACCGAAAACTTGCAAGAGGGATCAATTTAACACACTTCATCTACACTATACAACACATCATATCCGTCCACGCCCAACTATTCACATCTTTTGCAGGTATTCTGTGGATATGAAGCATACCAAAACAAGATCCTAAAGCTGCCTAGTCAATGAAAGCCTGAACTTCGATTATAGAAATTTCTCTTCTGCCAACTTCACTTCAATAAACAATGCTACCCTAATACTCTTTGCCAAGAAGAAAAGTACCCGGTGAAGTTTTGATAAATCTAACAACTAGGTCAAACAATTTCTGACAATGATGATTTTGAACCATCCTACCTTTCGGTCTAAATTTATCTCCCATCTACTGCCCAATTCAAGGAAGATGAATTACTTCATCTGATATTCCAGCAATCAGCGTCTTTACTATATTGACAAGCAAAAAATAAACTAATTAAGCAAATTGTCCTCTCTAGGCAATTCAGTCTAGCGGACGGAGATTTCTACATAAAGCAAACCTTACAAACAGATTTGGATCTTCTCATTACCGATCATGCTCTTGTAATTAACTAGGTCGTCCCAGTTGATTGTTCACTCCCATTCAAGCCCTAATTCTTCGGAATTTAAAAGTTTCATTTTCTTATTTCTCTAAATTGAAGACTCAAAACAAAGAATTAGAATCAACAAGAACCTCACCTTGTCGTCGGAGTTTGAGAGAAGACGCAAGAGATGAGAAAAAGCGCCAGCATCAAGAATGGCAGTCACACCGGCATCAACACCACAAGCGAAGCTACCAAGCACCGCAGCAGACTGAACAAGAAGAGAGGAAGAACACGAGGACGAAGACGAAGAGGAAGAAGAAGAACAGTCTGCGTCGGCTTGGGAAAGGATGGAGACAACGGAGGGAACAGCGCCAAGCTTGATGTAGGTGAGCTTCTTGGTGCGATTACCAATGATCTGGTTCTTCAGGTCTCTTAGAGCTTTGAGCTTGGAGTCGCTGTCGTCCACGGCGGAGCTCAGTCGGGAAATCAGGTTCTCCGACCGGCTCGTCGTCGACGCTGACGAAGGCATCGTCGTCGTCGCCGGCTTATTGTCATGTGAGAGCGAAACTATTTTGAGAGATTGATTGAAGGAACCGAATCTGGTATTTTTAAGATTTATTAATTGTTTAATTAATTGAACTGTTTAAAAAGTAAAAATTAAAAAAAAAAAAAAAAAAAGATTACAAAATTGTAAAAGAAAAATAGATGTACGAAAAATAAATAAATCAGTAAATAAAAATATTGGTCGGGATGCGCACGTAGGGCATTATCGGGAGATAATGGGTTTAACTCCCATTATCTACATAACCCATAGCCACCTTAATAGCCTCTCTCTCTCTCTCTCTCTCTCTCTCTCTCTCTCTCTCTCATATCTTGTGTGGCAACATTTTCTTCTAACGAAGGAGACACTGTAATGAATTGAGACTAATCTCTCCATTGTGACGTTAAGTGTAGAGAAGGAACAATTGTGAATTGCCTTTGGTGGAGAGAGAATTCTTTAGAGTAAAAATGTTATTGATGGATTAAAAATTTTTATGTAAGAAAATTTCTTTCATCGATTCATCAGAATTTAGATTGGAATGTCATAGTATTATAATGGTGGTTCATTTTATGTGATCACCATTCTGGTTGTACGATTCATTTTAGAGATTTTGTTATTCGATTCGATTGATTTTTAAAGACTCTACACATTTAGATACATATTCAAAATCTTAATTTATTTATTTTTTCAAAAATTATTCATTACTTCTGCTATATATTTGTGCATCTAATAGATTTGACAAAAAGTGAAGTGATGATGGGGTTATTTACCTAAATATTTGATTTTGGGTCAAAATAATAAAATTATTAATATTGTTACTCGGATCATAATTATAGTAAAATCAATTTCTAAAAAATTGATTTCAAAATGATCATTTTTACTGTTTCGAACAATAGTATAAAAAGGCAATTTGAAATCAATTTTCAGATGAATTCGTCTTCACATTTCAACGAACAGAAACCCTCTCCCCTCTTATGAACAACAAACCTCTCATCCTGTCATCTCTTTAATTCATGTTTGAAGTTGCTGACATAAATTGATTTATCAAAAGTGGGTGCATATTTTAAAAACTCTTCCTTTTCTTTCTTTTTTATCAAAACCCTTAATTCAGACACACTATTAGATTTACCAGCAACTTCAAATGCATTTTCGACGAGATCATTTCTCCATTTTCAACGAATGTAGGTAATTTTTTTTTCTCATATTCTTGCTACTGCTGGATAATTCTTTTAAGTGCTCTATTTTTGAAAATTAAGGTTTTAATTTTTTGCTATGCGATAGTAGGTTTTTTCATAGTCTTGCACTTCAATCATGATTGCTTTCAATACCATGTAAAGGTTTTAATTTTTAGTCCTCTATTCTTGCTGCTTTGAGTATTCTGGCAACGAAGGGGGTGACAGTGGTGGATGTGAACCAGGGACGGCAATATCCGATCCGATCCGATGGATACCCGAAAAATCCAATCCTACGGATCGGGTTTTTTTCTTTAAAAATCGGGTTAGGGTCGGGTTTTAATGTTAAAGTAATCGGGTCGGTTCGGGTTCGGATTGATGTTATAAATAATCCGATCCGATCCGATTCGATAATAATTTATAATAAAATAAAATTTTATTTTAATATGATATTATTAAATAAAATAAAACAAATTTTAGAGTTTGTTATAATTTATAAATTTCATTTTTATTTTTAAAAAAATATTATTAAATTAAAAAATATATTAGATTATAGTTTAGATCGGGTATGGGTCGGGTATGTATCGGGTATGGGTCGGGTTAAGATCGGGTCAGATCGGTTTTTTTTAAGATATATAATAGTTCGGGTCGGATCGGATTTTTTAAAAAAATCGTAGGGTCGGATATGATTTTTGATTTTTTACCTGAATCGGGTTAGGGTCGGATATGGATATTATAATTAACATCTAGGGTCAGATATGGTATTAATATGACCCGAACCATAACCGATTCATTGTCATCCCTAATGTGAACTAGGACTGGTTCGCGAGTGTGTGAGTTGAAAACCGAGAGATTCGCGAGTGTGTGAGTTGAAAACCCTAATAGGCTTCACTGGACTCAATACCAGTCGAGTGGGCCATTCTCAATTCTTGACTCTAAAAGGCCCAATGTCCCGAATGTCCTATAGGGCTGAGTTGAAAACCCTAATTCTTATAGTGTGGGCTTCAGTGGGCTCAATGTTGCAGTGGGCCTTTCAATGCCTTCACTCCGAATGGCCCAAAGGCTCGATTATCCTGTGGGGCTGAGTTGAAAACTATAATTCATACATTATGAAATTGATAATGCATGTCTATTAAAAAATATAAAAAGGAATCTAACCACTTATTAATAATGCATGTTTGTTCAAAGTTGTAAAACACTTTTTAAAAGCAAAATTATATATTATGACATTATTACCTCATTTTTAAAATTTTATTTTGGGTTTTTTAAATTAAAATACAAAGTATGTTAAGAGGGTTTCAGTCTTAGGCCTATTGCGGCTCAGATTTGAGTTCGAATCAAAAATTTTATTTTTCATATTTTAATTTATTTTATAGTATAATAAATGCAAAATAAAATAAATTAATCATTCAAAATAAAATACAAAACAACTACTATCATATTAAATTAAAGATTATACACTATTATGAAAATTAACAATAATGTTATGAAAAAAGTAAAGAATTACACTAAGTGCCCGTTTGGCAAGATTTTTTTTTTCAGTTTCTCTTCTCGTTATAAGAAAAACCCCTATGAAACAATATTTTTTAGAAGTTCTTAAAAAAAGGAGTTTTTTTTTTTTATGAAGAAAAATTCAAAAAATAGTTTTAAGAAAAAGCTCTTGGAGGAGCTTTTTCTTCCCTTTTTTTAATGCTCCACCTTTTTTGGAAATATATATATTTTTTATTCTATTTATATTCTCATTATTCCATTTAACTTTTAACTTGATTTTAAAAGTAATTTTAAAAGTAAAAAATCTAAACAACTTTTAACTTTTTTTTTAAAGGGAATTATTTTTTTACTTCTCCTTAAAAGAAGGATAAAGAGAAAAAAAACTCTTCCAAACATACTCTAACAGTAATATATTAAAGTCCCCAATGAGACATTCTAGTGGTCATAACTCCCTCCCATAAACTGGTGATTCCGAATTCAAATACCAATGTAACAAAAAAAGTAATATATTAAAATCATCAAAGTCACAATCCAAATATCACAATGTTTAATTTTAAACGAGCAAGTCGACAGGTATCCACTCTTGATCTGTAATTAAAATAAGCCTAAATAATAGATTCAAGCTCAACTCAACCCTAAAATGAGCCGAGCATAGCCCAAATTATAGCCTTGTAATAGAGAGAGAAAGGAGGCCATTTTTTAAAAGTTATCCCACAAATTAAAATCTCGTTGTCCTTCCAACACCATTAAGACGACCACGGGCCACGGTGAACTTGATTTTCATCAAATTGAAGCTTAAAAACTATCCAATCTTCAAGTTTGATTGTGGTGTCATCACTTTCCATATCTTGCATTTCTCTCTCTCTCTCTCTGTCTCTCTCTTCAAATCTCTCCTAACATTAGCCATGAAACTTGGAGTTCAATTGACACAAGCATACGAGCAACAGAACTTGGAAGGGGCAAAAAGGGCACTAACAGTGGGGAGGGGCCATGCCCTGCTCAAACCTCACTAGCCTTAACAAATCCCAAGGGGAACACATATGGGATAAAAATGTTCAAATTGACATTCAAACTTTCCCCTGATGAGAAAAAGGAGATTAAGAAACAAAAAAAAACATGACACTAATATGGACAGAATGGAATAAAATCATGTGAGGTATAATTTAGGTCCATAGGAAGTTCCAAGGTCCTGTTCCAGTTCCTATCCTCCAAATTTGATGGCAGAGAAATACAAATGAGTCTTTTGAGTTCATTATGTTGTGATGATAAAAATTGTTCAAGTGGATTATATTATATACCTCAGAATACTCAGAGACTCATGTAGATTGTCAATGTCATCCATATACCGATAAATCCATGACTAGAGGAAAGCATAAGCATGCAGATGACACTGGCAATGGCAACACAAACCTGAAGATAGATTAATAAGCATTGAGGTCTCAACTCTCAAACCATAAGTTTTTTTTCCATATCAATTCCTTGTTTCAGAGGTATAGGCTCAATGTTTGAGGCTAACCATAGAGTATGCGGAGTATGAAAAATCAGACACTCCAAAATTCACGCCATCAAAAACAAAGGCCACAACATTGAGTGGTTGAGTACCTACGACAAACTAAAATTTAATTCAGTAGGGCTTGTGCTAGCACGCCTTTTTTTTTTAAATGTTTTCAAGAGTTGAGTTGGCAAAAAATGACATGAAAGCCAGGCCCAGCCCTCTATTAGGACCTGAGTTAGGCTAGACCCAACTCGAATCTAGCCTGTCCCAGCATTAAGTTGGACCCAACTCGAATCTAGCCAGCCCTCAGGTCTACCTATGCTTGTCAATATATTGTTGTTAACCATTATGCAAAATGTGAAGAAGTACCAGAATGTCTAAACTAATCATGAGGAGGACATAGACATCCTTTGTGAATATTTTGGCTACAAATTGCAATCCACATCCTAGGATGATTGAGAGCACCAACCTAAGAACCAAACCCAACTGCAGAACTCTCGATACTGTGGCAGCTGCCAGATTATAGTCCTTTCTAGCAAGTGCACTTGTAAGTATTGCCTGAAATAACAATGCCAATCAGAGCACAAGTAGAAATAAGGAAAAAAAAATTAATGCCAACCATTTATGCATAGTAGTTTCGAGCATGGAATCCTAACCTAACTAGCAACTGCAAGTCCATCTGCCAGAACGGATGTTACCAACTAGATTTGCAAGCAGACCTGGAATGCTGCCATGGATGTTGATCCTTGTCGTACAGCTGTTGATGCAGCCAGTGTCACACAAAATATAACTGCTATAACCCTCATTAGCAGTAGAAATCCTGCATCTCAAAAGCTATAAAAATGATTATTCCTACTATTGATGCTAAAACATTGGTTCCTTAGGACCAGATATAAAACCACACCATTTGTGAGGAATTCACTGAATTGCAGATTTTTGATACTTGGAGGTAAGAGATAAACTTGTTTCATAAGTCCCCACAAGAGTATGATTGAAATCAAGTATCTAAATCATCAGCCAAATATGAAATGAAAGGCAATTAGCATGGAGAACTGTCAGATGGCAATTTTTGACTGTGTATACATGGTAGATTGTCAATATATTTATTTTTTCTTATTTAGTCTTTGTATAACTGTATATCCCTTGAGTTCCTCTCCAAGATTTTCATTATTGTTGTATATATTATTGCTGTAATTACTGTTATATTTCTTCCTATAATAGGTCTAGAATTAAGGGATCTGATTATACTTATTATTTTAGACCCTAAGATTAAGGGATGTGATCATTCTTGATGTCTATATATTAGAGATGTGATCATTCTTGATGTATATATATTGTAATTCTCTTAGTGAAATTGGGTAGAAAATATTTTTCAGAAATTCTTTTTTATTTTGTCATGATATCAAATCCAAAACTCTGAGATCATCTCATCTTGTGTTTGGTTCTTTATCTAGCTCCAAGATCTTAGTGTTTTATTCTTGTTCCTTTTTTTCATGTTCTTCTATTTTGTTCTTGGATCTAATCTCTTTTTTTTTTCTGATTGAGTCATGTCTTTGGAACGATCTGAACATTTTCTTGTACGATTTAATGGCAAGAACTATTATGCTTGGACATTCCAATTTCAGATCTTTGTCAAGGAAAAGGAATTATGGGATCTTATTGATGGGATATATTCTGTACCTAACAGCAAGAATGAGAAGAAGAAATATGTGAAATGGGAGGTGAAAGATGTTCAGATTATGTCTTGTATCCTTGGAAGTGTAGAATCAATCTTAAGGCTTATAAGAATTCAAGAGAAATATGAGATTACTTAAAGAATATTTACAACCAAAGGAATACAGCACGAAGATTTCAATTGGAACTTGTGTTGGGTCAACTCAATCAAGGAAGTATGTCAATCCAAGAGTTTTATTCTTCATTTGGTAATCTTTGGGCTGAGTACACTAATATTGTGTATGCAAGTGTACCTCCTGAAGGACTGATTACTATCCAAAGTGTGCATGAGACTATCAATCGTGACCAGTTTTTAGTGAAGTTAAAAAGGGAGTTTGAAGCAATCAAGTCCAACCTGATGAACAGAGAACCAATTCTTTCGTTGGATATTTGTGTAGAAGAGCTTCTCAGGGAAGACCAACGGCTCATCACACAAGCTGTCTTAGAGTAGAATGCTCAAAATTCTACTCCAATTCCTATTGCTTACGCTGCTCAAGGGAGGTCTAAAGGAGGCAGAGACATGACTAATGTCCAGTGCTATAGTTGTAAAGGATTTGGGCACATTGCTACTAATTGTATTAAAAAATTTTGCAATTATTGTAAGAAAACAGGGTATATCATCAAAGATTGTTCCACTCAGCCCCAAAAGAAATCTGAAACAGCCTACAATGTCTCGGTTGGTCTCTCGAATGCCTCTAGTTCTGGTCAGTCTTCTATTACTCCTGAAATGGTCCAACAAATGATAGTTTTTGTCCTTTTTGCTTTAGGCCTTTCAGGTAACAAAAATCATAATCTTAAGTCTTGGTATTTTGATTCTGTTGCTTCCAATTATATGATCAATACTGTCTTACCTTTAAATAATGTTAAAAAATATAACGGAGATATTCAAATTCATACTACTGATGGTAATTCCTTACCTATCATAGCTGTTGGTGATATTTCAGTCTCTTTAAATACTGTTTTTGTGTCTCCTAAACTATACACTAATCTTATATCTGTCGGCCAATTAGTTGATAACAATTGTACTGTTCAATTCTCAAATTCTGGTTATCTTATATAGGATCAAGTGTCTGGGAAGATGATCGCGAAGGGACCTAAAGTGAGACGTCTCTTTCCTTTGCTTCTATCTCCCTCTTCGGTGTCGAATTATGTTGCTTGTAATGTTGCTTAATGTGATAATCAGGTATGGCATAAATGTTTAGGACACCCTAATTCTCATGTACTTCGAGTCTTGCTTAAATCTGGTTTATTTGAAAATAAAAATTTGACTTTTTCTAATAATGATATTGTTGATTGTACATTTTGTAAACTAGATAAAAGCAAAACGCTTCCTTTTCCATTGCATAAAATCCGCACCACCAAATCTTTTGAACTGGTACATATTGATGTAAGGGGTATTACACCTGTAATTTCTCATGAACATTACAAATACTTTGTTATATTTATCGATGATTTTACTCGCTTTACTTGGGTATATTTTCTTCGGTTTAAGAGTGAGATTTTCTCTATATTTAAAGTCTTTCTTGGTTTAGTTGAAACAAAATTTTCTGCCAAAATCAAAATCTTGTAGTTTGATTCGGGCGGTGAATATATATCAAATGAATTTCAATTTTTTCTTCAAAGTCATGAGATTAGATCACAACGTTCTTGTCCTTTCACTCCACAACAAAACGGTATAGCTAAAAGAAAGAATCGTCATCTTCTTGATGTTATTCGCATTCTTCTAATTGAGTCTTGTGTTCCTTCTTATTTTTGGTGTGAAACTTTGTCTACTGATGTTTATTTGATTAATAGATTACTATCTTCTAACTTGAATAATGATTCTCTCTACTTTCGTTTGTTTGGGCATGCACCAAATTATTCAAATCTTCATATTTTTGGATGTATTTGTTTTGTTCACCTTCCTGCACATGAGAGGAATAAACTTACTACCCAATCTATCAAGTGTGCTTTGTTAGGATATACTGGAACCCAAAAAGGATTTCTTTGCTATGATTCTCATGCCCGTCGAACTCGTGTCACTAGGAATGTCATTTTTTTTAAAATCAGCCCTTTTTTAGCACCCAACAGACTTCCAAATTCCCTTCTCTATTTACTTTACCACATTTTTCTCAATCATCAACACCAGTACAAAGGTTTAAACCTGGTTATGTTTACCGTAGGCGTACTCCTCCTGAATCTAATCCTCTTACAGGTCTCACTGAAGTTCCTCTACATCTTTCTGTGGTATCTGATCCTGTTCTACCCATTTTTGATGATCCAACTCCTCTTCATAGAAACTCTAGATCTCATAAACCTTTTGAAAGGTATGGTTTTTCAATCCCTATGGCTATGTCTACTACCTTGTCTTCTATTTCCATTCCCACTTGTTATAAGCAGGCAATGGAACGTGAATGTTGGCAACAAGCAATGAAAGCAGAACTTCAAACACTTAAGGAAAACCATACTTGGGACATTATTTTTTGTCCTCCAATTGTTAATCCCATTGGTAGTAAGTGGGTCTATACTGTAAAACTCAAGTCTGATGGCTCTCTAGATAGATACAAAACTCGATTTGTTGCTCTTGGCAATAAACAAGATATTGCCTTGATTATGAAGAAATATTCGCACCAGTTGCTAAGATAACCACGGTGAAAACCATTCTTACTATTGCATCCTCTCAATCTTGGCCTTTACATCAAATGGATATAAAAAATGTCTTCTTGAATGGGGATCTTAAGGAAGAAATTTACATGAAACTTCTACCTGGTATGTCAATGATGGCTTCTCATGAAGTTTGCAAGATAAGACACTCTTTTTATGGGTTGAAGTAGACACCTAGAGTCTGGTTTGAAAAGTTTCGCAGTACTTTTCTCAGTTTCTCTTTCACACAACGTCAATATGATTTCTCACTTTTCTTTCACAAGATAACCACTGGTATGGTCTTTCTCTTAATCTATGTTGATGAAATTATCATCACTGGTAATGACAATGGACTGATCACTAAGCTTCAAAAAATGTTGCACAGTACATTTCAAATGAAAGATCTTGGACATCTCACATATTTTTTGGGGCTGGAAGTTCACTCTCGAAATCATGGTTTGTTTTTAAATCAACATAAATATATCCAAGATTTCATTGAGTTAGCTAGTTTAAAGGATGCTACTGCTGTTGATACGCCAATGGAGGTGAATGTGAAATACCGCAAATATGAAGGCGAGCTTTTGCCTGATCATTTTTTATACAGCCAACTTGTTGGTAATCTTATCTACCTAACAATTACAAGGCCCGATATTTCATATACTGTCCATATAGTTAGCAAATTTATGCATTCACCTTGACATCTTCATCTTGCTGTAGTTTGTCGCATTATTCGATACTTAATTGGGTCACCTACTCGAGGGCTGTTTTTTCCTACAAAATCTGCTCTTCATTTGACTGCCTATAGTGATGTAGATTGGGTTTGCTGCCCGGATACTAGAAAATCTACAATAGGCTAGTGCATTTTTCTTAGAGATGCCTTGATTTCTTAGAAATGTAAGAAGCAAGATTGTGCCTCTAAATCTTCTACGGAGGTCGGTATAGAGCCATGTCTACAGCTTGTTCTGAAATTGTGTGGTTATTTGGTCTTCTTTCTGAACTTGAATTTCCTTCAACTGATCCTACTCCACTTCATGGTGATAATACTAATATCATTCAAATAGCTACAAATCCAGTATATCATGAACGCACAAAACACATAGAGGTGGACTGTCATTACATTAGGGGGCCTTTTACTTGAAGTGTTATCACTCTTTCTCATCTTACTACTGATCTTCAAATAGCTAATATCTTTACGAAATTTTTGACATGCCAATGACACAAGTTTCTCAATAGCAAATTAATGCTAATAGATTTACCCACATCAATTTGAGGGGGATGTCAATATATTCATCTTTTCTTATTTAGTCTTTGTATAACTGTATATCGCTTGATTTCCTCTCCAACATTTTCATTATTGTTGTATATATTCTTGCTGTAATTACTATTGTATTTCTTCCAATAATAGGCCTAGAATTAAGGGATCTGATTATACTTACTATTTTAGACTCGATTAAGGGATGTGATCATTTTTTATGTATATATATTGTAATTTTTTTAGTGAAATTGGGTAGAAATTATTTTTCAGAAATTCCTTTTTATTTTGTCACAGATAACACTCACTAGGATATTACATGTGCAATGGCTGCACCACCGACACCCAAGCGGAAAACAAACATAAAAATCGGGTCTAAGATCATGTTGGTCGCATCTCCGACAACTATAAGAATCAAAAGCCATTGAAAATAAGACTCCATATCAATTCCTGCTACATTTATCAATAGTTATGCACTTGATATACCGGTGGCATATAAAGGAGTTGTTGTATCCTTAAATCCACGGAAGACCCCTTGCATCGCCAAAGAGAGAAGAACTGCAGGAGCACCAAGGGACCTTATTGCCAAGTACTGTTGTGCAGGGATCAACATCCACGAATCCTGGTTTGTTGGACAAGGTTTCATTGTCATCAATTAGTATTGAATGGCTTCAATTCACAGTAAAGGGAAAAGAATATGAAGAGACATACAGATTTGACACCCATAAATTTTAAGATTGGTCTTGTAGCAGAAATGAGTAATATGGCTTGGATTAAGCCAAGGATTCCTCCGATGACACTAATGCTGATGAAGCCGAAGGAGTATGCCTTCTCTGGTGCTTAGAGTTTGGTGCATCAGAGTTTTCATGAACTAGTTCTAGCTTAAATCCATTCTCCACAGAATCTGACAAAGAAAATTAATAGAAAAATAGAAAGATCACACAACTTGGAAGTATTGAAGATGATGATGGGATACCGCTTTCTTCTATTAATTCTTTGCTTTCATTGTTTATGGTTTGGCTCGTTTCTAAGTACTCAATTTGGTGTGCTTCTTCTTGGTTGATCCCTTGAGCAGCATCTTCCTCAGCAACAAACGAGGTTGTGACACTTACAAGAGGGAAAATTGCAATCCTTGATACTTGATTGAACACTGCAATAGAAACTCCTACCGCAGCAAGTTCCACTGGACCTATAAGGAGTGGAAAAGTGAAAATGTTCACACAATCTCTGATCAGATGAGATGGCAACTAAGCATTGCATAATTAGTTCAACCATGACATGCGCCATGGCCAGGATAATTTCGACAAATAGCATACCTCAACTAACATTTTACATTCTTACTTACTTTTAATTATATACCAGAAGACAACACAAACTACGAAATATAAGAGTTGTTCTTTTTTTGGTGGGGCGGGGGAGGGGGAGGATAAGAATGTAAATACCTATTTGGCCAATGAATGCTGTGTAGACCAAAGAAGCAATAGGGTCAGCTAGCAAGGCTAGTGCAGTAGGGAATGCAATCTGTGCTATTTCCAAACCGAGCTTGTCCAATTTGAAAACATCTCTGCTTATAATGACATAGGCAATAGAGCATTAGCTATTAAGTCCACAGTTCTCTTAAAAGCAGAACAAGCCGAAGATAGTGACTCCAAAGCTATCAAATTATACTTTGTTCTGAAAAATGCACTTCAACAAGGAATGAAGGATATATAAAGGCCCTTGAAATTCATTTAATTCTTCTGGTTCTCATTATGTTAATTCAAAAATATCGCATGTTTGAAACCTTTTTAGTTGTCACATGGCAGGATCTTTTACGATCCTCATAATATAATACTCATGAAATTATGAGTATTAAAAATTGATGACCGTTAAATGATAATCTATCAATTATAAGCCCTCATCATTATTCGATACCTAAAGGAATCGTAGAAAATCCCCATGAGAAAACATAGAAGGCATGATCAATTTAGAACTGGCTAGGTATAGACAGTGATACATTCTTTCTTAGAGAATATGGATTCTTTCTTTTCCAAATTGAGGAAGGTTACTTTCCAAAGTATTAATTAATTAATCACATACTGCACACAACATAATGCCCATTTCAACACTAAAAAGGGCCGTAAAAGATGAAAAGAAAAATGGGGAATTCTGTTATAAGAAATGAAAAGTGGATATAAATGAGAAAATGAAAATGCACAAAAGCCAGAGAAGTAGGATTTTTCTTTAAATATAGTAGATTTTCGATCAACAACCAAACAATGTTAAACTCATTCATACCTAGCATTTTTGAAAAATATGCGAAGGGGTGTCCTTCCGTTGTTCTTGGCTGGATAAGAATCAACTTGCTCCACCATTTTCAGGCCACCTTTTCTTCTCTCTTTTGTTTCTGTGCAGCCGGTGCGGGGAGTTGGTGACACCAATCAGCCTAATCTGGAATTAGCTTCAAAAGAAAAAAAAAGTCTAATGGAAAAGAATTAAAAAGAAAAGTTCATGTGAAGCTTTGAGGCCTATTGAATTCATCATGAATCCCTATAGAAATTCTTTATGACAGCCCAAAAAAAGAAAGAAATATATCCAGTTCAGAAGTTTCTAGACATAACCCGGGAAACCAAATGCCCATCAAAACAATGATAAGAGAAAACCCAATAAAGAGAACAGTGATTCAACTAGCATGACCAACCTTGTAAAGCAAAGGCCTAGCATTTGAATTTGACAGTGCAGGGAAGAATAGAATGTTATGAGAGAGAGAGAGAGAGACAGAGAAGGGGGGTTTATGTGGGTAGTGAGCAAGTGTATCTGTAACGTCAGTTGGTCCATTTGAATTTGTGTCACCACAAAAGAATAGAAAAGGCAGAGATTCGTGCCACTTGCGGTTGAATGGACTGCACTGCACATACGGAATCCCTATAAGGCAGCATTAAATTCTTCTGCATATACAGCCAATGAAGTTCATGGTAAGTTGGAGGTATTCATGCTAAGACATATAAGGTTGGTAATGGCAACCCTTCAGTATTTGGTGCTCGTTCAATAATGTAGACAAAATTTTAGTTATTCATTTTGTCTTAAAAATTAAATACTTAAAATGCTTTTTATTTTTCTAAAGAAATTAAATACATAAAATGGTTCAAATTTGATGCTGACTAATGCAATAAATATTAAACACTGAAAATGGTTGTAATTAAATACTTAAATCATTGAATAAATTACATAAAAATTTAGTTATTTAAATTATTATTTTTTTCAAAATTAAATGCTTAAAATAGTTTTAATTTGATGATGACATATACAACAATCATTAATACTGCTAAAGGTAGTTGAATAACATTTTAAATATTGTGATTTGGTAAATGATAATGTTAATAAAAAAGATTTGATAAATGATTTAAGAGTTAATGCGAAAGAAAAATAATACAATTAAGATTTTGTAATATATTGTGAGTAAAAATAATAAAATTAAATTTTGTAAATAGTTAAATTTTTATGCTAACCGATGCAATCACATTTAGTGTTATGGGCATTGTATTAATAATTGCTAATATTAGAATAAACTTGTAAATATTGTGATATGGTAAATCACATAAGAATTAATGCTAAAGAAAATTTACTCCTTTTCCTTATTTAATTACCATATATGGCAAGCAAAATTATATTTTTCCACAATAAAAAAGGTAGATTGAGTTATCTTACTATCTTACTATATTAAAATCTAAAATATATTCAAGTAATCTCTCAACAATAACATTCTTTTAAAAAAAATAATAATATTTTTTCTAAGTCTTTCAAAGTGGAAGAAATTTTATGAGAAATTAGTGGTTTCAGTGATATTTTTTAAAAAATTTTAAATATTAAAATAAGTTAATAATGAGTTTATTTTACAAATATTTGACTTTGTGTACCTAATTTATTATAATAATTCAGTTAAAACAATGAATCGTCAAAGTTATTTTATTTTTATTTCATTTAATATACTATTTTATTAATTTTGATTTATAATTTAAGAAATTGTACTTTTTATTTGATATAACGTCTTTTAACTTTTCAACATTGTAAATTAATAATTTAACAATGGATAATCAGTTTAGTAAGATGAAATATTAAATTTTTTAATCAAATCTTAAATTCAAAATTTAAAAATAAAAAAAAATTACGTTTGAAAAGTCGTACTCTAAATAAAATTTTATAAATTTTCAAATCAGATTAATTAAAATATAATTTTAAATATCTAAAAAAAATTGTAAATCGATAGTTTCAATCACTTGAGATCGCTATTCATAGACGTATCTACCCAAATATTTTCGGAATCTTAGCTGGTTTGTCTTTTCCTCCTTATGAGATATGATCATTGAGTTGCAAAAATGCCTAAATGTTGTAAAGTCCAAAGTTCAATTTCAAGTTGATGAGTACAACCTGCAAACAAACGAGAGAGAGAGAGAGAGAGAGAGAGAGAGAGAGAGAGAGAATTAAAATGTCCTTACCAAAGTTAAGGGTTTTTTCTTTTCTCAACCGGTGAGTCCCATTTTTGGGGAAACGTGAACATTTATATAATAAATAGGATGAAATATTGAAAAAAATTTAAGAAAAATACTGATATTTATTAAAAAAAATTTAAAAATTCAATTAGAAAAGTAAAATTGTAATGTTTTATATTTCAAGCAATCTTTTAAAATCTTAAAGATATTTGTTAAAAATATTAAGAAATAGTAGAAAACTTGATTAAAACTTTTTTTCCTTTGTAAAGAAAGTTGATAAATATATTTAATAAATATAAATTATATTGTATTTTACCTAATAAATTTTTAAAAATAATTTTACCTAATATAAAAACAATTAAGAATTAAAAAATTTTAAAATGTTTCAAATTTATGAAAAGAGTAAGGTATAAAGTAATTAACAAATAAAACATGTACATATTACCAAACTTATAATATTGAGAGATTTTCAGCCTACTTTTTTGAAAGTGTTAATATTTTGTTAAATGTTCGTAAAATATTAAAAAAAAAATCTACCAAACAAAAATAAAATTTAAAATATTACAAAATTTTATGAAATTTTGTATGAAGAATTTGTGATATATATATGTACGTGTGTGTGTGTGTGTGAGAGAGAGAGAGAGAGAGAGAGAGTAAATAGCATTTAACTCCTCAGTAAAAAAGGTTTATAATTTAATGTCTTAGAATAGCTTGCATAACTATTGCAGGAAGATCTTGATGTAACTAAGAAAAAAAAAACTATTACAGGAAGTTTTAGTGTTTATTATTATTTTTTATTTTTACTTGTTTTGTGTTTTTCACATTTTCAATTATTAGGATTTTGGATAAGTACGATTACAGTCGTGGAGAATTGTATTTGTTTTTGCTTATTCTAAAATAACTATAATTTTTATTTCCCAAATCTTATTCTATATTTTTCTTAAAATAGTGAAAAGCAATTAGGAACAAAACATATGCATATCATATAACTTGTAAAATCTTTTCATAAAATTTGCAAAATTTTTGAGAAAATGAAAGGAGTCAATATTTGTCAAATGTTCTTAAAATATATATATAAAAAAAACATCTAGAAAAAGAAATTATAGAATATTACAAAAATTTTGTGAAATTATATTAAAAGATTTTTGGGAAAAAAAAAGAAATATGAATAAACAAACATGTATGTTTTGTGTGAGAGAGAGCGTGGGAGATTAAATAGAATTTATTTCCTCCTTGAAAGGGAGAATAATTCTAATGCCTTCGAATATGACTAGTTTTTTTGGCCTGCGCTAATGCGCGGGATGCCCATAAAATATGAATTGTAATTTTTTATCATATAAACATTTATTAAATTTATAATTAACTCAATATTTGAACTAAATTATTATCCAAACCAACGAAAAATATGATATATATTAGTGACATAAAAAAAGAGTTTAACAACTGAAATTCTAAAAAACACCAACGAATGAAGTAAAAAATGGATAATAAGTAAAGTAAAAAGGCAATAGAAATAAAGAGACAACTATTGGTGGAACAAAAAAAATGTGAAAAAACATGTATTAAAAAAATGAAGTACCAAAGAGGAAAAAAAAGGTAAAAAAATAAAAAGAGTAAGGACCTTTTAAAAATAAATGGATGACCATATGTGGGGTGAAAAAATAAAAAAGAAAAATCTATATTTAAAATTGATAAAAAACTAAAGTTTTTTTTTAAAAAAAAATTGGATAAAAAAAGGATTTGAATGGATAAGTAGGAAAAAAAGAGAAAAAATCTTTGTTTAAAAAAAAGAATAACGTAAGAAAAAATTTAAGTAAAAAAAAGAGAGCAAAGATCTGAATGGGAAAAAATTATGATTTAAAAATAAAGGGATGATTATTCGTGAGGCTAAAAAAATAAAAGGAGAAAAACTTATATCTTAAAAAGATAAAGGATTTAAGAGGGAAAAAAAAGTCAGGTTAAAAAAAAAAGAGTAAGGATCCAAATGAAAAAAATAAAATGCTATGAGTTAAAGATAATGGGACAATCATTCATGTGGTAAAAAAAAGGAAAAAACTTATGTTCAAAAGAATGAAGAATCCAAGAAAAAAAAGCTAAAAAAGGTGAAAAACTAAAAAAAATAAATGAATAAAGTGTGGTTCTAAAAAGATAAAGGACCTAAATGAAAAAAAAAATATGGTCTCAAAAAGGCAAAGAATTTAAGTGAGAAAAAAAGTCAATAAAAATGTAAGGTGTTGAATGAAAAAAAAAACAAAAGGTGTTGTTACGAGTTAAAAAAAAAAGTGAAAGTACCTTAATGGAAAAAAAACATAATTCGCAATAGATGAGAGACCTAAGCAAAAAAAATTGTTAAAAAAAGTACAAAAGACTCTTACGGAAAAAAACACAATGGACTCCATGGGTAAAAAAAAAATACAAAAGAGCTAAACGAAAAAAAAAAAAGAATATAGCAAGGTCTGCAAAAAAGTGTAATAAACTTCAATGGAAAAAAATAAAAGAAAATAAAAAACTGCATGGAAAAAAAAGGATACAAATGAAACGAAAAAAAAGGGGCGGGTCTAAAAAATATGGAGTTACTGTTTATAAACAGTGGTCATGAACAGTAACACCAACTCGCTCTTTATAATATAGGGTAATGCATAACTATTTGACTGACATTTTAGTGTTTATTATTTATTATAGTTTTTAATTTTTGTTTGATTTACGTTTCTCACTCCTTCAATTATTTGGTTTTTGAGAAATAAAAATATAGTTGTCAAGTATTGTCTTTATTTTTATGATTTTAAATTAATTATGATTTTTATTTTCTAAATTTCATTCATTATTTCTCTTAAAAAGTTATCAAAAAATATTTTTTTTCTCGAAATAGCATAGAGTATTTAGCACATGTATACCTTATAAACTTTTAAGATCATTTCATAAAGTTTGCAAAATTCCTAAGAAAATGAAAGGATTCAATATTTTGTCATATAATGTTCATAATATGTTAGAAAAATCTATAAAAAGATTATAAAATATTACAAAAATCTTGTGAAATTGTATTAAAAGTTTTTGTAATACACACACACACACAAGTATATATGAATGCATATTGTATGAGAGAGAGAGTGAGAGAGAGAGAATAGTATTCAATTTCTCCTTAAAAAGGGAGAATAATTCTAAACTTGACAATAGTTGGTATGACTATTTTATGAAGTTTTAGTATTTATCATTTATTAATTTTATTTGATTTGTGTTTCACTCATTCGATTATTAGGTTTTTAAGAAATACAATTATAATAGTCAAGTGTTCTTTTTGTTATAATTTTTATTTTTTTTAAATCTTATCTAATACACACATATATATATATATATATATATTAAATAGGATAAAATGCTTAGCAAACAAAACATAAGCATATTATTAAAAAAAAATAATTTTTTCCATAAAATTGCATATTTTTTAGGAAATCTCAAAAGGGTGTCAATGCTTTGTGAGATCAGGTAAGCATCTACACTTCACCCCTTTATTCCTCTAGTGGAATCAAGTTATCCCCCTTCACAACCAATGCAGGGATCTAGCATCTCATATCATGCCATATGGACTTCTACTGTTTGAATTCCTTATATGTTATAACTTCACACATTAGGTGCCATGTTATTTCTTTTTTTTTTATTATATGAGATTTAAACCTCGAATCACGGATTGAAAAAAGAGAATTGTGACCATTAGACTATTCATTTAGAGATGTTACGTAATTTCTTGCGGTTCTACATATTATTGGTACTGCATCAATGTTATCTTGTATCGAATATTTGTCAAAATTTTCCAATTTTCATGCATTTTTAGGAAGAACTCGAGTCTTCGGATAGCATCAACTATTAGTTTAGAATGCCCATGAGGGGCATTTTAGACATTTGCATTAAGGTTAGTGGGGTAACTCCCACTAACCACATCTTAACCACTCACCTCCATTCTCTCCATGATGGTTGAAACACCTTTGTGAAAAAGTGTCTATTGTACGTGAGATTTATGGCAGCCATGGATGAAAGCTTGAGAGAGAATTTTAATTGAGGGTTTGAGATATTTTTCGAGTAGGAAAATTTCTCCCGTCACGATTATCGCCGGACTGAGGGTTGCGGCGTTGTGACATTGCGGTGGTGGTTCGATTAACATCGTGATCACCATCCCGACCGCGAGATCCGATCGAGGGACGCACGGTCGATTTTTGGGTTCTACATATTCGAGGTATTTACCCTATACCCAATCCATATTTATTTTTTCCAAAAATTATTTATGAATGCTTCCGCTGCATGTGATTCAATTAATTCCAATATTGGTATCAGAGCGATACGTTGGATTAAAAATAATTTTCGGGTTAATTTTTGGGTATAAAAAAATATTGGGTTTAAAATTTGGGGTTCGGATCACGGATGAGTTTCGTGAATCCGAGAACACCACTGCGTTCCCCATGATCCCTAGAACACGAAAATAATTTTTTCGTAATTTTCTGAGTACGATTAGGCGAAGAAAATTCCGGTTGAATGTTTCGGCCGTGAATAGTGACCGACCCCTTCAACCTTAGATTTGTCGAGTTCTAGGGCAAATCGATGCATGAAATTTATAAATCTGTAATCCTTGTTTCATGCTCTTCAATTTGGTATATATATTGCATATGATTGTGGCCGGAAAATTGGGTTTCAAATTTGACCGCGGAGGGTCGGATTTTTGGATCCAAAATACGCCGAGTTTAGGACGCAATAATTCCAAAAATCGAGTCAATGATGCTTGGAATAAATGGAATTAGAGATTCCATGAAAAATCCGGTCAAAATGGTGCTGGAAATGGGTATTTCCGGGCAGCACGGAGAGACTCGGTTACAGAAACCATCGGGCGAAGACGAAGACAACCAGACCCGCGGGCGCGTGAGCTACACGCGCGAGGCAGGCGCGTGAGCAGCAGGGGAAGGGGAGCGTGTCCTTCACGCGCGGAAATGGAGCGTGAGAGGACGGGTCGTCCGGGTCGGTTACGACCCGGACACGTGTCACCGACCCACGAAAACACGGATCCAGTACCGGATTCGGGTTCCGAACCGCATCCGGATCCGGAACCGACACCGCCCGCGGGTCGCGCGCGTGAAGGCGCGTGACCCGCGCCCCTGCGCGTCAGGCGCGTGAGACGACGCGCAGAACGCGCGTGTGAGCGCGTGCAGGACGCGCTGCGCGTCTGACACGCGCCAGAAGAGGTTCCCGGCGCGTGGAGGCGCGTGGGGACGCGCCACCGGTGAGTGTAGGCGCGTGGGACATCCGGAGGCGCGTCAGGTCGTCCGGAATTGAAATTTTTTCAATTTTTGAGGGTCCCACATCTATAAAAGTGACTTTTTGTGGGTTTTTGTGCATTGAATCCTAGTCCAAACGGTGAGGTGCTATCCTGGATTGTGGTGTATGGTGTCTGTTGATTCATACGCTCGTCTTGGGGTATGTATTCGAATTATTTGGGTCTTGTTGATTCGTAGGGTGCACAAAATATGAGAATAAGCATCACAAGTCACAACTATCTCATTGACTGCTTCTAAAATTGTCGTATTTGATTTTTGCAAGGGGGATAAAATTGAATGGTGATAAATACGAGATTTTTCACTGGTAGATTCAATTTATCCTCGAGAAGCAAGATCTAATTAAAATTCTGAGGCATGTGATGGTGGACTACAGGGAGGGTTCCACACCTCAGAGAGACGGGATTATGAGACATTACGTGCATGAAAGAGGAATGATAGCCGAGTCAGGGCAATCCTCCTGAGTAGCATGCACGATGATGTGATCCCAGTCTATGAGCAATATCCTACGGTTTTATCGGTTTGGCTCACCCTATAAAGAGTATTGTGGTGCTCTTACAGATCCTGAGATGAGGATACTGACTTATAAGTGTAACAACTTATAAGAAAAGGGTTGATCACATGATGATGCAACATTTGATAAAAATGTAGAGTATGATCGCCGAGTTGGGGAATGTGACCGAGCCCATTTCGGATATATTTTCTTGTACTGGATGTGATCCAGTTCTTTACCTGATTCATGAGAAATCATGAAAGTCTGTTTCACATACGACGAAAGTATTTGCACTTTCACTAATGTGAATAGGCACAGTGAGCTCGAGTAGGAGCATCTAGAGGCGAGTAGGCCATACTCGGGTCATGCTTATGTGATGGAGTCGAGCAAGGACTCCTGTGTGACTCGAGCCTCAGGTAAGAAGAAAACCATCCGAGAAAACCGATAATATTACGCAGCTCGAGATAGGAGCGCGCTTATAAAGTTCTGTCCAGTAAATCCTCAAGTAGGAGGATTTATGTACTGAAACAGAGTGTTTTGTTGACATCAGATGGAGTAGCACTTGCAAGTTGGAGTTGCAAAGTTGCTAGACTCTGTATACTCATTACACTCCAAAAGTTTGACAGAACTTAATTTCAGTTTAGGATATGCTCTATTAATTTAGAAATTTAAAATTTCTATTTATTACGACAATTCTATGATTGGTTCTATTTTGGTCCGTGAGGGACTGAATGCACTGGAAATGATTTATTTTCAATGGTATTTCTTGTTGTCCTCTTAATGTGAGAGAGGATGAACCGGTTAGCAGTGAGTGGTTTTGTAGGACCCGCTAACTAGTCTTGCCTAGACGGCAAACTTACAAGAAAACCATTCGACAATGCAATGAGGGCTGGGACTCCATTGCAGTCGGTTCACTCCAACATCTGTGGCCTTATGAACGTGAGAACCTGAAATGGTGTTGGGTACTCTATTACGTTCATAGACAATTACACATGTTTCGGTTACATCTATTTAATCTCGCGCAAGTCTAAGGCATTGAGGTGCCTCAGGAGGTTATTAGCGAGGTTGAAAATCAGTTAGATCTGAGAGTTGAGATACTCAGAACCGATTGAGAGCGCGAGTATTTGTCTAAAGAGCTCTATCTCAAGAAGGGCATTACAAGAAACTGACTATTCCTCGCTACTCAGTGGAGTATAGTAGCCGCGAGAGAGGAATAGGACTTTGTTTGAGACGATGAGGCCGATGATGGTGCAAACCAATTTACTCGTTTCCTATTAGGGAGATGCGTTATTGGTTGCAGCCTATGTTCTCAATCGTATTTTATTAAAGTCCGTAGTCAGTACTCCATATGAGCTTTGGACAGGGAGGCAGCCTGACCTTAGCCATTTGAGATTATGGGGTTATGCAACGTATGTTCACTATTTCTCGCATTTACACAGCGAGTTAGGCTTGCGAGAAAATAGATGTATTTCTAATGAGCATACAGATGACATTCTCACTGAGATTGAGTCTCATGATGTCGATATTCTTGAAAGTGATTTCCCTATGAGAGGTGAAATCAATTGGGACTTTACCTTTTATGAGATGGATGAGCCTAGTGGTTGGCTAATCCCAGTGGCAGGATCCAAGAATCCATTACGGATCTGGGTTCTAGTGGAAGCGATCCATCTAGAGGTAAAAAAAAGGTTTCCCATCCTCTTAAGAGTAGTCGAGGATGCGTACCTAACCGTCGCTTCCCGATTGAGGGAGAGGCTCTCAGTGACTCTTGAGGATTACGAGAAACCTTTAACTGTCCTAGAGTTTCTTGAGGGTTCTATGGAGGACCATTGATTATAGGCCATGGGTGAGAGGAGTTGATGATAATCAACAGGATCTGGGATCTAGTTGATTTACCTGAGGGAAGTAGGGCCGTTGAGAATATGTGAGTTCTCAACATCAAGAAAAAGGCCGACGGATCGGTGTAGAGGTATAAGGCCTATCTGATAACTAGGGGTTACTCAGACTGAGAGCGTGTTACCTCGATCCATTTACTTTTAGCGATTGTCGTGGACATGATTTGGATCTGGAGTGAGACCAGATGAACGTTGAGACTGTTCTCCTGAGTGGGAGTTTTGGATGAGGAGATCTACAAGGAACAACCATCTGGCTTTATTCTTGTAGATCAGGATGACAAGGTCCATTGACTTAAGTCGACATGCGACCTTAATCATCAATCCGAGCGGTGGCGCTTGAGATTTCACGAGGAGGTGACATCTCATGGTTTCGTGATGATCGATGAGGATCATCGCGTATACTTTTTACGTTCTTGTGATCATGTCCTCATGTGAATGACATTCTGTTGACTGGGAATAACAGAGAGTATCTGATGACCACGATAACGTGGATATTGTCGAGTATTGATGTGAAGAACATGGGTGAGACTCAGTTCTTCCTCGAAGTTAAGATCCAGAGGGATCGCTCGAGACAGGTGTTGACCCTTCCACAGGAGTTAAACATCAAGAGAGTTCTCGAGTACTTTGAGAAGATCGACTACGACCTTAAAGATACTCTTATCGCTAAAAGGTTAAAGCCTAATTCTTGACATATGCCCTAAGACTCGAAAAAAAGGACAAGGGAAATGAGTAGAATCCCTTGTTCCAAAGACTGAGTGATCTGATGTACGCAGTGTCGCGTACACGTTCAGATGCTTGATTTGCAGTCACTATGGTAATTAGGTATCGATTGAATCCTAGAGGGGATCACTGGAGAGCAGTGAAAGGATTCCGAGATATCTCGAGAGAACTGCGGACCTCCTCTAGTGTTACGGAGGAGGTGATTTGCATCTTATTGGGTATTCAGATACCAACTGGGTTGGTGATCTGAACGTATGCAAATCGATAGTAGGTTTTACTGTCTTGGAGTAGCAAGAAGTAAACCTGTATATCTATATCTACGATAGAGACTGAGCTTATGAGATGCTCAGCGGCAGTTCATGAGAGTGTTTGGCTCCGGAGATTTCCGGATCACTTAGGGGTTGTGTCAGATAGTGGGAGGCCAGTGATGATTTATTGAGAAAATCAGGCCGCCTTTGACCACACTTGAGACCCTAAGTATCAATAAGTCCAAACACATTGATACCTAATACTATGTTATGAGAGACATCACCGAGAAGGGTGAAGTGACAAATAATGTACATTACTATACAGCGCGTTGGCTGATCCCTTCAATAAACCCATTGTGTTAGATTCCTATATGAGATATTGGAATCATTGGGTTTACATGTATATTGACATTTCTCATTTTGTACTGATGCTTATTGTGTTATATATATGACATGTGTGCATGATTGGGTCACTTATTTATTGCACTATTTTAAGTGTCATATATTTTGTGATATGTTGTGATAAATGATATGTCATGCAGGCGTGGTCGACTCTCTCACACGAGTGACCACCTCCAGCTCTGAGTGAGCGGAGATGAGACGGTTTCTAGTTGTAAGAGGCTTGAGAGTGGCCCTACTAGAACATAAGTCGCCCTGATATGTGTTCAGGATGAGGTCATATGCGATATGACCGGCATGGACGTACCCACATCCATGTTGCCTGTAAGTAGCCAGGTTTGAGATCTCAGATATCACCTGCGACTAGTGATATTGTCTCTGAGATACTCTCTCTGAGATCTCTGGGTAAAGTCTTATGTGTAGACTGAGTCCCATACCGCATGTTAGAGAAATCTGATATATGCCATTTGAGAGATGGGGGAATAACACTATGGCACGCGTTTCATACCGCGTGTGATATGTCGACCAGGGATAGTGGGAGCATTATTTGAGACACTGATATGATTTTGATCCCCGTTCCCACTGTGTGAGACCCGAGATCCATTGGGTGGGATCTCTAGTACCCTTATTACTTTGACTGTTTCTAGAAATCTTGGTTCAGTAGTGCTACTTTAATCTGTTTACCGATAACCCAGAAGATAAATTGAGTTCTGAGGGACAGATTTAGGAAAGCAACTGAATTGAGGCTAATAGATTTAAGTTTGGAAAAAGGAAGACCAATTGACATTATATCATTGTGTTGTATTCACCGGCTAGCCTATTATGTCTGTCCATGTTGGGATGTAAGTATAATAGTGGATACACGATCGAGCATTTATTGGGGATTACTTTCGTTGAGGAAAGTAGCTCGATGGATGTAATTAGTCTTGGATCTGGGGTGCAGCGAGTTCTTTTGATACTAACGATGGCTTCTCGATCATCCTAACAGGTGCATCGAGAGGTCTTTGCTTGCAGGTGTACTCGCAGGTCGCACGACGCCCAATTCTGTATGAAAGTCCAGCAGGGTGATGTGATCGCATGAGTTGTGATCTTGTGACGAATATTAAAATGCCCTCGCGTGCAAGTGTGAGATATTAGTTTAGAATGCCCATGAGGGGCATTTTAGACATTTGCATTAAGGTTAGTGGGGTAACTCCCACTAACCACATCTTAACCACTCACCTCCATTCTCTCCATGATGGTTGAAACACCTTTGTGAAAAAGTGTCTATTGTACGTGAGATTTATGGCAGCCATGGATGAAAGCTTGAGAGAGAATTTTAATTGAGGGTTTGAGATATTTTTCGAGTAGGAAAATTTCTCCCCTCACGATTATCGCCGGACTGAGGGTTGCGGCGTTGTGACATTGCGGTGGTGGTTCGATTAACATCGTGATCACCATCCCGACCGCGAGATCCGATCGAGGGACGCACGGTCGATTTTTGGGCTCTACATATTCGAGGTATTTACCCTATACCCAATCCATATTTATTTTTCCCGAAAATTATTTATGAATGCTTCCGCTGCATGTGATTCAATTAATTCCAACATCAACAGCTACAAGCCGAATCTTATGGAATCTTTCATTTCATAAGAAAACTATTGTCGAGTCCTTTAGGCAGCTTTCTATTATCTATGTCTTATATTTCAAGAGAATTGTGAAAATTACTGCTAAGGAGGTCCCAAATGAATTGAAGATGGAGAGAGGACATAAGAGATTCAAAATGGATTGAGGGTGGGTGCATATACATGCTGTGCATGAGAAAAAAACATAATGGCATTCCATGGATACTTAAACTGGGGACATGAATAATGTATGGCAATATGTAGAGGAGATGATTGTTTCATGTGGTTGCAGTATTCTAAGATCTTCTTCTCTGTTGCGAGGCACGATGCTTTCCCTTGTTCCGCTTTTACGACGTGTTTGAAAATTTTAGAAAAAAAAGAAAAATTAATTAAAAGAGTAAAAAAAAAAGAAAGGAAAATTATAATTTTTCTCTTAATCTTATTCAAGAGTTTTATGAAAGAAAAGAAAAAAAAGAGTATTTATTGGGAATAAAAAAAGTTTTGCTTTTAACTTTTAAAGGGTATTTTTAGAATATAAAAATATTTTAACTTTAATATTTTCTCTTCCCTCCATTTCTTTCTACTTTTGGGAGAGAAAAAATTTTAAATTTAAAGAAATTTCAAATCCATCCAAATCTCTCTTTTTCTCTCATATTTAAACTCACAAACAAAAAAAAAAATCATAACTTTTTTTTTCTAATCTTTTCTTTTCTTTCCGAAGATTTTTTTGTAAATCAATAAAAAATATTTTATCTGAAAGTTTTGCGAATCGAAATTTGGGTTAAATCACTTACTTCTTTGACGGATGAATATTTTAGATTGAGAAGATGTCATGGATTCGAATCACCTTCTAGTTTTTCATGATCCAAATGCCATTTTTGGTGTGCCAAATGATCAACAAACCCTTTACATGCCATTTCACTCCCTTTTGGATTTGTGAGAAATTTCACCTTATTTCTCCCACTCTCATTTTCACATTAAACAGAAATAGTTTTTGCCCCCTTTTTAATTCTTGTCAATGTCACAAAAGCAACCAAGGAGAGAGAGACATCTCCTTTCATTGAGAATTCCATTTGTGGTTGAGGGAGTAGGAAGGGTTGGCTATCAAAAATCACCGCAACCTCCTTATTCAAAAATCAAACTTTTGGAAAGGGTTGGGTCTACCCATATGGGCGGATCCGTCCCTTTTTTCTAACATTTTTAAAATTTTTCCATTCAAATAAGTTGTTACAGACAAGAAACCTGTCGCGAGGTCCATTTACAAGTATTTGTTTCTTTGATGATATCTGCATGTTTGTCTTGCAAATTTAGGTTTCCTTTTACATAAATTTCGATTCTTGAGACCTCAACTTCTTCGCCTTCCTTGTTCAAATCATGTTCAGCTTCGCCTTTGTCGCTTGGATGGGCCTGTTTTTGGGAGACTGGAACACCCACCCTTCACCCTTAATAACCCAAGTGGGGTTGAAGCATCCTGCAAAAGAACAATATCAAATATCTTGTTCTGAATTTGGCAAACCAGAAAAAGGAAGCTACATGAAATGACGCGGTCTAATTTATCACAGTCTATCATCAATGGAATTTTCGAATTCACCTCTCTTAGTTACCCTCTCAAGGTCATCCATCAAAGTTTAAGCTTAAGAATAAAATGAAAACTAAGATTAAATTAATTACATATAAATATATAATTCTAAAAGAAAAAGTAATAGTAGTGCGTGTGTGTATATATATATATATATTCTGATTGTTGCAGATTTAATAGAATTTTTTACTGTAACATATCTGAATTTTAATGATAATTCTATTTATTTAGCGGTTGTGTATGAATGATTAGCTCATTTTGCACGAGAAGGTTACATTCAACAACAACAACAACAATAACGATAAGAATTTTAATTTTAAATTTTAAAATCTATCGTTTGAAAGATAAATATAAAATAAAAAAAAATTAAAATTAAAATTTAAAAATAAAAATAGAAAAAATAATACTAAAAAAATAAAAATAAAATAATAAAAAAAACTATTCATAGAAACTTAAAATACTAAAAGAGACGACATAACTATTTCAGATTCTCTTATATTACTCATTTCTATTTAAAATTATCTTCTCAACTAAATGTTTGACACTCATATTTTTATATATAACTTGCATTCAGATTTTTAACGGTTTACCCCAATGTTTTTCTAAATCTATTATATTTAAGATCTCGTATCTATTAATTAGTGCGTTTTTGGATTTTCGTTGTAAATGTCCAAATCATCTTAGATGATACTATCGCATCTTATCTACAATTAAAATCACTATCAACTTTGTACGTATCTCTTCGTTTCTAATTCTATCTTTTATAGTATTACTATACATTTATTTGAATATTTTTTTTTACTTACGTCAATTTTATACTCTTATTATTGTTTAATGACTCAATATTTGATATCATACAATAATGTAAATTTTATTGTGATTTTATAAAATTTCCTCTTTAATTACAATGATATTGTGCAATCGTAAAGAATTCTAAATACACTTTTTCATTTAATCTATATAGTTTGAATTCTATAATTCAAATTCTCATCTATATTGTCATCATTTTGAATGATAGATCCAAAATATATAAAACGTTCACTTTTTTGTACATTCTGACTTTCTAATTTAATAGTTTTTTCATCATTTTAATGGTTGCCACTAAACATACATTTCATATAATCAGTTTTTGACTGACTCAATTGAAATGTTTTGGATCTTAGTATATCTTTTCATAATTCCAATTTGCCACTAATACTCTCTCTAATTTTATTGACTAATACTATATCATTTGTAAAAAATATACGCTATGATATTTTATCTTGAATACTATTTGTAATTTCATCCATCACTATTGCAAAAAGTGAGGAACTTAATGTCGAATTTTGATGAATCCCAATATTAATTTGGAAGCTATCAGTTAAACCCCTCATATGTTTTTACGTTGGTAACAACTCTTTCATATATATTTTTTATGAGATTAATATATTTTAAGAAGATTTCTTTTTTTATCAACACCCACCATAATATGTTTCTAGGTGTCCTATCATATGTTTTTTCTAAATCAATGAATATCATATGTGAATTTCTTTTCTGTATTCTAAATGTTTCCATCAAATATTTTAGTAAGTGAATAGTTTTGATTGTGAATCATCGTAGTATAAATCCAAATTGATTTTGAAACACATTCACCTATAGTCTCAATATATGCTCCATCACTCTCTCTTACAACTTCATACTATGACTCATAAATTTAATTCTCTTGTAATTAGAACAATTTTATATGTCTTTTTTATTCTTATATAGTGGTACAAGTGTATTCTTTCTCCATATTTGGAATATTTTCTTGATTTGTCAAATTTTGTTAAAAAGATCTATTAGCATTTCTATCTCCATTTCATCCAAACACTATTTTAATACCTCAATAGGGATGTTATCAGATCCTATGAATTTATTATTTTTCATTTTCTTTAAGGTTTTCTTTAATTCATAAGGACGAATTTTGCATTTAAAATTATTATTGATCTCCTGTACAAATATTGCAATATCGCAGATATCTCTTATACCCTTAACTTTAAAAACATTATCAAAATAATCATTTCAATACTTTTTTATATTCTCATTCCTTATAAGAATACTATTGGTTTCACTCTTAATAGACGTAGTATCGTTTACATATTTTCTTTTCCTTTCTCTTAATTTGGTAATTCTGTGAATCTCTTTTTTTCTATCCTTAATCTCTAGTTTCTTATATAATTTGTTATAAACCTTAATTTTTGAATCATGAACAACTTTTTTCACCTTTTTTTTTGCAATTTTATATTTTTTAAATACATCGCTATCTCTATTACTTTTAGGGCTCTTATAATACTCTCGTTTGATTCATATAATAGTTTGGATTTTCTTTGACTATCATGACTCCTTATCTATTGGAACCTGACCCGATACCCCAAAAATCTTCTTATCTATATTTTTAATATTATTAGATATTTCTACCTATATGGTTTCTGAATCATCATTAGTTGATCAAGTTGTCAGTTGCATTAATTTGTTTCTAAAAGTCGCTACTTTCTTTTTTTTTTTTTAGATTTTACCACTTAATTTTTTACTCCACAAATTGGTAATATTTCTTTTGTTTCATAGGCACACGCACATTTAAAAATAAAATGTTATATTGAGTTACTACACTCTTCGCTGGTATAACTTTACAACCCTTATAGATTATTCTATTGCCCCTTCTGATGAGGAGTAAATTTTTTTGATTGACATTCGACCTACATCTATATGTAACTATATATAATTCTCTTTTCTTAAAAAAAGTGTTTATAAGAATCAAATCGAATGTTGTGGTAAAGTTCAAAATGGTGCCCTTCGCATCATTCTTATTATCAAAGCCAAAATTCTCATGTACGGATTCAAATCCCTCATTATTCTCACATATATGTCTATTTAGATCTCCTTTAATAAATAATTTCTCTCCACTAGATATGTTTTATATAAATTCATCTAAATCTTTCCAAAACTATTATTTACTAATTGCATTTATACATATTTAAGATTTATAAATATTGACTATATTAATAACGTCTTCTCCACTAGGTAGCTTGACAAGTAAAGTGACGTTTGGTTCGCACTCATGAATCGAAATTGAAATTAGAATCAAAGAATGTAAAAATCTGTATCGGAATCAAATTCTGATATCAATTGTTTGATTTAAATTCTGGAATGCTTATAATTACTATCGTTGATATTTGGATTTTATATCTTTTGAAATGAAAATTATATAATTATCAATTTTGTTTTTAATAAAAAATGTTTTAGTATTAATAAAAAAATATAAAATCAAAAAAACTCAAATACTTTTACTAAAGAAAATATAAAATCAATAAAAGTCAAATAATTTTCAAGTCAAAATTAGTTAATACAACATTTTGTCCAAATTCATGCTGGGAAGAGAGAGAAATCTAGGAGAGGGAGGGAGAGGGGTGGGGTGAGAGTGAGAGAGGACCCAATTTTTCATTCCTGTCTTCCTTCCCCCACCAAAAGCACGCTCATTTTTCTTTTTCTTTGTGATTGGTGTCTTCAACGGTTCAAAGTTAAGTGCGCGAAGCATCATGATCATCAGATCTAATCCTTGCAATTCACCCGAATTTTGTGTTGATGATTGTTGGATTTCAGTGATGAATTTTGAGTTTGGGGATGGCATCTATGAAGTCATCGTCTCAGTCACGATCAAACTCTGACAGTTTTGCCAATGCCAACAATGTAGCCAAGCTCAAGATAAATGTTTTCATGCCCATAATTTTGATGCAAACCCTGGATTTGTCGTCGTCATCTCCGACATGATTGCTTCACTCAGTTCTAGGGAAAGAGAGAGTTAAATGGAAGGGCAAACAATGACAAAAATTTTTTCTTAGGTTTGAGGGATGTGTTTCAATCAAAACTCATTCTTTTACTTGGATTTAACAAAATCCATACCTTGAGGGTTTAATTCTCATTTTTTTTATTTCCATTCCATTAATTCAAATACGTGATATGAGTTTTATTCTTATTCCTGAAATTCATATCTTTTAACTAAACACTATCTAAAATTTTATCTCTCTTCCTTCTTATATCCACTACATTCTCTTATAATTCCTTATGGACAATTATTTCTATTCCATTTTTAGTTCCATTTCAACCTGTATACCAAAATTTATAACCATATGATTCTACTATTTTAACCTTCTTCCCCACACACTTATTTTTTTTAGAAATATAATATTAATTATTCGTCTATTCATTATTTCTTCTATTTTTTCTAACTTATCAATTAAATATCATTTGTTCCAAATGGTTATATGAATTCTATTTTTATGGATTAATTTCTTTGCCTACATCCATCCACATAAATATGGGAATCTTTGTTTATTTGACACCACATCTAGGTGGTGATATGATGCGTCACTTTTGAGAGATGACCTAAAAGCTCTTGCTGACTTGTTACTACATCTGGAATTCGATGCAGCGCGTCATTGAGAAGAGAATGCCCCAATGAATTTTCTATATTTGTCTTTTATTTTAATTTTGACAAAATGTTTTATGCTAAGTGTCAACTTACTGCAGCCTTCCTCATTTTATCTAGATTTGAGACTAACCATGGCGAAGTTAGGAGAAGGTTACATCCATTGGGAAATTTTTGGTTAAGAACCTATAAAATAAATTTGAATTATTGTTATATCAATCAATTTTTTTTTTATTTTTTTTTTTGCTAATCTCTATTACATTTAAACCAAAGGTTTTCGATCAGGATCTTGCATCTACTTGAATCTTATCTAAAATTTCGATGTAACAAAATTTATAATTGCAAATGTATATAAATAAATCAACCATTTATAAAACAATTGAACCAAAAGCAAAAAAGATTTTATTAACACTTTTTTCTTTTTTTAAAGAAATAAATTCAGATTCACAAGAATTCTTAAATATAAATTTTTTTTTCCAGTTTTATGAAAACTCTTAAATATAAACTTGATTGCACAAGTTATTTAACAAGGAAGTAGTATTGTTTTGAGCATTTGGATTGAATTTTCCTATCTTTTATGAAACTATTTAATTTATATACGTAAAATTTTTTACTTTTAGGATAAGTTTGGTTTGTGGAGGCGGAAGGGAAGAGGAAGAGAAAGATTTATTTCGGAAGAAAATTGATTTTTTTCATTTTTGTTTGGTAGGGATGGAAGGAAAGTAAATGAATGATATTTTTTTTTATTTGGTTGGAATGAAAAGTGAAAGAAAATATTAACTTATTTACTATTATATTCTTATGAAATAATATTTTTAATATTTTTTATTTTTTAATTTAAAATATTTTTCTAAAAATTAGTTATTTAATATATTTTTCTTATTTTTTATAAATTATTTTTATTATTATTTTATATTAAATAAAATTAGAATATTAAGGTAAAAAAAGTAAAAAAAAAAAATAAAATTAGAAAAAATAATTTTTCTAATAAAGAAAATTAAATTTTATTATTTTATATTAAATAAAATTAAAATAAAAATGAATAATTTCATAAATATTAAGAAAATAAGATTAAATTTATTCAAAATTTTTATTTTCTTCAATTTTTATCTACTTTGTTATAGAAATGATTTTTTTTTTTAAAAAAAGAGATTACATCCTTTACTTTTCCTCTATATTTTTTTCTTTACTGAATGAATAAAAAGTATCAATTTTTTTTTTCACTTTTATTTATTTTCCTTTTACTTTTAACCTCAATCAAAATAACCCTTAATAAAATTGATATTTAAATAAGGAGAAAGGGTAATTAAGTAATTTTGCCCGCGTTTGAGAGATGTTGTGGATGTAATCGAGGGGCTGACTGTTTCCACGAAGACCATATCAGGGTATTGTCAGACTTGTTTCTGTATTTGAACTCTCTGCCCCATCAGCCTCATTTCAGAACCCTGCCCCCTCATCTCTCTCTCTCTCTACGCCCTTTTGTTGTGTTCTGGGTTGGTATTTTGCGTCCTTGCATTGTCTGAACAGACAGACAGAAGAAGCGGAACCCCACGCCCCTGTGGAGAAACATTGTGTGTGTGGCTCCTATTTGACCCAAGGTTATTTTAGTCATTTCAAATCTCCACCTCCGACCTTTTTTGGGCCTTTCCTTTCCTACCTTTGCCTTTTTAATCAGGTCACTCACATGCAGACGACACCACCCCACCATCCCTCCTAGTTCAGTACCCATTCATTTGCCGACACGTCAGCAATCTACTCCTTCCCCACTTCACTATCCTCTTTCTTGCGTAATAAACGATGAGCAATGGATGGTGACGGACACTCGGCGGGAAAAGGTAGAGAGAGAGAGAGAGAGAGAGAGAGAGAGAGAGAGGGAGAGACGGAGTACGCGAAGGAAGCCACACAAACAGTCGACCTATAATTTTGTTTCTTACAGGTGTCTGTCTTTAACTAACAAGTGGTCCTATATTCCAACAACCCGACCGTCTGATCTTAATCTGACGGCTCAATACAAACCCACCCACATCTTTTTCTTCCGCATGAAACAACACAGACCTTTCTTTCCTTCTTCTTTTCTTTCTTCTTTTCCTCTCTATTCTTTGTAAATACAGACCCCCGTCTCTCTCTCTCTATTCAGCGCTACATCAAAAATGGCGTCTCTCGCTCTAACGTCCTCTTCTCTCAACTTAAGGTTTCGTTCTTTTCATCACAATCCTCACAGAAGTCGTCCTCTTCTCAAATCTCAACCTCTAACTCCTCATCTCAACTCTTTCAGATCCAAATCTCCATTCTCTAATAATCTCAATCTTCTCTCTAGAAAACCTCTGTCTCTCTCTCTAAAACCCAAATCTCGCCCTAATTTCATCGCCCGAGCTTCCGCTTCAGCTTCGGCATCAGTACCTGCTCCTGTTCCAGCTCCGCCTCCGCCAGCACCGGCGCCATGGACTGGTGCCGCGATAAAGCCGTTAATCGCATCCATCGCGACAGGTGTCATTCTCTGGTTCGTCCCAGTTCCGGCCGGAGTTTCCAGAAACGCTTGGCAGTTGCTTTCAATTTTCCTTGCCACGATCGTCGGAATCATCACTCAACCACTTCCTCTTGGAGCTGTTGCTCTAATGGGATTGGGCGCTTCGGTTCTGACTAAGACCCTAACATTTTCGGCTGCTTTCTCTGCTTTCGGAGATCCAATTCCATGGCTAATTGCTCTTGCTTTCTTCTTCGCACGTGGATTCATCAAAACCGGTCTAGGAAACCGAATCGCATACCAATTTGTATCTCTGTTTGGTAGTTCTTCGCTAGGTTTAGGTTATAGCTTAGTTTTTAGTGAAGCATTGTTAGCTCCGGCGATTCCAAGTGTCTCAGCTCGTGCCGGAGGGATTTTTCTTCCATTGGTGAAGTCACTCTGTGCTGCTTGTGGAAGCAATGTGGGTGATGGAACAGAGCACAAGCTTGGTTCGTGGTTGATGTTGACGTGTTTCCAGACATCGGTGATTTCATCATCGATGTTCTTGACGGCCATGGCTGCTAATCCGCTGAGTGCGAATTTGACTTTTAACACGATTAAGCAGACAATTGGGTGGACTGATTGGGCTAAGGCGGCAATTGTGCCTGGTTTGGTGTCTTTGGTTGTTGTTCCTCTGTTGTTGTATGTAATTTATCCGCCAACGGTGAAGAGCAGTCCTGACGCGCCCAAATTGGCGAGGGAGAAGTTGGAGAAGATGGGACCCATGTCCAAAAATGAGATCATTATGGCTGGAACTCTGCTCCTCACTGTGAGTTATTTATTTATTTTTTTGAATTTCTTGTTTTCGTTTTGGTTTACATTTCCATTTTCGGTGTTAATGTTGTTAGTTGGTATTTAATTGACTGATCTGATTTTGGTATTTGATAAGATCCTCTGTTTTGAAACCCCTCTATGTATGACTTTATCAACCCTGTGTTGGTTCTCTCTGGGATTTTTGAGCTGACTGCAGCGAAATTTAGTAAATACATTCCCCCGGGGTGGGTATTAATTGACGTCAGAATTTGGTATTGTGGGCTTGGAGCACATTACCTTTGTTTTCCTCTACTTCTCTTGTCCTTGTATTGGTTATTTAAAGCATGACTAGTTCCCTTTAGACATTCCTGTTGTTGATAGAATATCTTATGCAATCTTCTCCTCATCTTGGAATCTCCTTTGACTTGGTCTCTCGTGGTTCCACTTCCTGCCTCTCTTCAATGGTTTTGTATGTTTGTCCATATGCCCTGTTATCTCACTCAGCCGTCAACCAAATATTTTGAAATTTGATCCGAATAACTACCTTATGATTTATACCTGCCCTGTTTTTTGGAAGGTGCTTTTGTTCGTGTTCAACACTGAACCAAATCTAGTTTCAGGAATCTTTTCCTGTTGTTCTTGATTTGAATAGGCATCTGCACAATTGTTGTTGGGCTGTTATCTGAGACTTCATAGCTTGTCACTTGTGAAGTGTAAAGACTCATCACCCGTCAGAATATTCATTTCAATTCATTGTTTGCATCCCTTATGGTTTCATAATGAATGTATATCTCCAATTTTTGAAGTGATATTTGATGGTTCCATCTTGACAAGCTACATTTCCCTTCCAAATTGCAATCCATTTTTTGTTAAATTTTGCACATTTTCAAATGAAGGTGTCTCCAAGTTTTGATTGGAAGTCATAGTGACCACTTGTTAAGGATTGTTGAGTGTTGCGATTGTCATCCCCAGGAGCATGAAATGAATTACCAACAATAGCTTTGGCATGATTCACCTTGGTCAACTCATTTGAATGTAGAGACAAATTTTGTAGAATACTGAAAAGATGGATATCCTGATATCTGTAATGGCTTATGTTGATAATTTATTATTGTTTTAGTGGAGAGGTACTTGATATAGTATTTATTGTTATATATTTGTATTATGGTTTATGCTGGATTTTCATGAATCTCATGCACAACGGAAGCAAAAATAATTTTCGGAAAACAAAAATAAGGATCGGGTATAGGGATAAATATCTCAATATATAGAGCCCCAAAAAATCGATCGAACCGTGCGTCCCTCGATCGGATCTCGCGGTTGGAATGGTGATCACGATGTTAATCAAACCACCACCGCAATGTCACGACGCCGCAACTCTCAGTCCGGTGATTATAATGACACGAAAAATTCTCTATTCGAAATTTTTTTCGAGCCCTCAATGTTCTCTCTCAAGCAACTCACATAATTGCTCTCTCTCTCTCAAGCAACTCACATAATTGCTCTCTTAATTAAATACAATATCTCACGTTAGATATTTTCTGTATTGAAAAAGGAGAGAGAATAAGAGATCTCACAAGTTGGTTATTTTTTTATGTGGGGATATCGGGTTAACCACCCATTATCCCCTCATTCCAAATCTTGATTTCAAAAATGCCACGTGGGCATATCTTTAAACCAACATCTCCCACTTGCACACGAAGACATTTTGCGTCTGTCACAAGATCACAACTCATGCGATCATATCACCCTGCTGGACTTTCATACAGGATTGAGCGTCATACAACCGGTGAGCATACCTGCAAGCAAAGATCTCTCGATGCACCTGTTAGGATGATCGAGAAGCCATCGTTAGTACCAAAAAGAAATAACTCGTTGTACCCCAGATCCAAGACTAATTACATCCATCGAGCTATTTTTCTCATCGAAAGTAATCCCCAATAAACACTCGACTGGGTATCCACTATTATGTTTATATCCCTACGTGGATAGACATAATAGGTTAGCTGGTGAATACAACACAATATGTAATGTCAATTGGTTTTCTTTATCTTAAACTCGAATCTATTAGTTTCAATTCAGCTGCTTTCCTAGACCTGTCTCTCAGACCTCAATTTATTTTCCGAGCCATCGGTAAACATACTAAAATAGCAACACTGAACAAGACTTCTAGAAACAACTGAAAGTGATAAGGGTACAAGAGATCCAATCTAATGGATCTCGGGTCTCACACAGTGGGAACGAGGATCTAAATCATATCAATGTTTCAAATAATGCTTCTACTATCCGTGGTTGTCATATCACACGCGGTATGAAACGCTTGTCACAGTGTTATTCTTCCATCTCTCAAAGGGCATATGTCAGATTTCTCTAACACTGTGCAGGTATGGACTCAGTTTACATATAAGACTTTACCCATAGATCATAGGGAGAGTATCTCTGAGACAATATCACTAGTCGCAGGTGATATCTGAGATCTCAAACCTGAGTACTTACAGGCAATATGGACGTGGGTACGTCTATATCGGTCATATCGCATATAATCTCATTCTGAACACGTATCAGGGCGACTTCTGTTCTAGCAAGGCCACTCTCAGAGCCTCTTACAACTAGAAACCGTCTTATCTCCGCTCACTTGGAGTTGGAGGTGGTTACTCGTGTGAGAGAGTCGACCACGCCTCAATATATCACAAAATATATGATAATAAAATAATGCAATAAATAAACTCGTGATTCAATCATGCACACATGTCATATATATACAACACAATAAGCATCTGTATAAGGTGAGAAATGTCAATATACACACAAACTCAATGATTTCTATATCTCATACAGGAATCTCTCACAACGGGTTTATTGAAGGGATTAGCCAATACGCTATATAGTAGTGTACTCAATTTGTTACTTCACCCTTTTCGGTGATATTTCTCATAACGTGGTATTAGGTATCAATGTGTTTGGACTTACTGTGATACTTAGGGTCTCAGGTATGGATAATGGTGACCTGATTTCCTCAATAAATTATCCACTGGCCTCCCATTATTTGTCACAACCCCTAAGTGATCCGGAAATCTCCGAAACCAAACACTCTCCTGAACTGCCGCTGAATGTATCACTAGCTCAGTCTCTATCGTAAATAGAGATATATTGGTTTGCTTCTTGCTATGTCAAGATAGCAAAACTTATATCGATTTGCATACATTCAGATCGCAAACCCAGTCGGTATCTGAATACCCAACAAAATGCAAATCACCTCATCCGTTACACAAGGAGAGGTCAGCAGTTCTCTCGAGATATCTCGAAATCCTTTCACTGCTCTCTAGTGATCCCTTCTAGGATTCGATCGATACCTAATCACCATATTGACTGCAAAAGCAAATGTCTGATCATGTACGTAACACTGCGTACATCAGACTACTCACTGTATTGGTATAAAAGATTCTACTCATCTCCCTTGTTCTTTCCTGAGTCTTAGGGTACATGTCAAGAATTAGGTTTTAACCTTTTAGCGATAAGAGTATGTTTAGGGTCGTAGTCGATTTTCTCGAAATACTCGAGAACTCCATTGATGTTGGACTCCTGTGAAAGAGTCAATATCTGTCTCGAGCGATCCCTCTGGATCTTAACTTTGAGAAAGAACTGAGTCTCACCCATGTCCTTCATATTAAGACTCGATAATATCCACGTTATCGTGGTCATCAGATACTCTCTGTTGTTCCCAGTCAACAGAATGTCATCCACACACAAGGACATGATCACAAAGAGTCAAAAGAACGTATAAAGTATACGCGATCCTTCTCGATCATCATGAAACCGTGAGATGTCACATCCTCGTGAAATCTCAAGTGCTACTGCCTGGATTGATGATTAAGGTTACATGTCAACTTCTAAAGTCAACAGATTTTATCATCCTTATCTACAAGAATAAAACCAGATGGCTGTTCCTTGTTAATCTCCTCATCCAATCTCCCACTCAGGAAGGCTGTCACAACGTTCATCTGGTCTCACTCCAGATCTATGTCCGCGACAATCGTTAAAAGTAAACGGATCGAGATAATCTCGCCCTTAGTCTGAGTAACCTCTGGTTATCAGACAGGTCTTATAGCTCTCCATCGATCCGTCAGCCTTTCTCTTTATGTTGAGAACCTATTTGTTCCCAATGACCTTACTATCCTCAGGCAAATCAACTAGATCCCAAATCCCGTTGATTCTCATCAACTCATTCTCTCATCGATGGCCTTTAACCAATAGTCTCTCACAGAACCCTCAAAAATCTCTAAGACCGTATTAGGTTTCTCGTAATCCTCAAGATTCATACTGAGAGCCTTTTCCTCAATTGGGAAGCGACGGTTAGGTACGTGTCCTCGACTACTCTTACGAGGAGGGGAAACCTTTGCTCCCACTAGAACCAAGATCCGTAATGGATTCTTCGGTTTCGTCGCCGGGACCAGCCAACCAATAGGCTTATCCATCTTATAGAAGATAAAGTCCCAATTGATTTCACCTCTCATAGAGAAATCATTTTCAAGAAACTCGGCATCATGAGACTCAATCTCAATAAGAGTACCGTCCGTATGCTCATCTAGAACACATTCCCCTAGGAGTATTCAAAGTATCTTATAGAGATACATCCATTTTCTCGCAGGCCTAACTCGCTGTGTTGATGCAAGAATCAGTGAACATATGCGACATAACTCCATAATCTCAAATGGCTAAGGTCAGGTTGTCTTCCTGTCCAAAGCTCATATGGAGTACTGAATGCGGATTTCAATAGAACACGATTGAGGATGTATGCTGCAGCCAATAGCGTATTTCCCCAATGGGAAACGAGCAAATTGGCTTGCGCCATCATCGACCTCACCGTCTCAAACAAAGTCCTATTTCTCTCTTGGTTACTCTACTCTATTGAGTAGCAGGAATAGTCAGTTATCTCGTAATGCCCTTCTTAAAATAAAGCTCTTCCAACACATACTCGCATCCTCGTTCGGTTCTAAGAATCTCAACTCTTAAGTCTAACCGATTCTTAATCTCGCTAATAAACCTCCTGAAACATCTCAATGCCTCAGACTTGCGCGAGATCAGATAGACGTAACCGAAACGCGTGTAATTGTCTATGAACGTAATAGAGTACCCAACTCCATTTCGGGTTCTCACGTTCATAAAGGCCATAGATGTCGGAGCGAATTGACTACAATGAAGTCCCAACTCTCGTTGCAATGTCGAATGGTTTTCTTGTAACTTTGCCATCTTGGCAAGACTGGTTAGCGGGCCCTATTGATTACTTACTGCCAACCGGTTCATCCCCTCTCACGCTAGGAGGATATCAAGAAATACCATTAAAAGGAATCACTTCCAGTGCATATAGTCACTCACGGATCAAAGCAGAACTAATCAAAGAATTGTCGTAATAAATGAAAACTATAAAATTTCTAAATTAACAGAGCATATCCTAAACTGAAATCAAGTTCCGTCGAACATTCGGAGCGTAAAGAGCATACAGAGTCTAGCAACTTTGCAACTCCAACTTGCAAATGCTATTCCCTCTGATGTCGACAAATACTCCGTTTCTCCATGTAAATCTTCCTACTCGAGGACTCACTTGGCGAAACTATATATGCGCGCTACGTGGTCGGTTGCTCCTGTGTTTATAATCCACGAAGGAGAGAAAACAGTGAGCATGTAAAATCACGTAAAAGAAGAAAAAGATAATTTCTGCTCGTCACACTTATGAGCGAAATGATCAATTCTACTATAGATATAGCACTACACATTGGTCTTATCCAACTCCTTCTTTCTGTGCATTATTACATTATCATCGGTTTTCTCGAATGGTTTCTTCTTACTTGAACCTTGAGTTTATTACTCATGCTTATACTATTTGTATTTGGTGTTATGGAAGTCCTTACTCAACTCCATTGCGTAAGCATGACCCAAGTATGGCCTACTCGCCTCTAGATGCTTCTACTCGAGCTCACTGCGTCTATTCACATTAATGAAAGTATGAATACTTTCATCGTATGTGAAATAGACTTTCATGATATCTCATGAATCAGGTAAAGAACTGGATCGCACCCAACACTAGAAAACATATTCGAAATAGGTTCGTTCACATTCCTAACTCGGCGATCATACTCGACATTTTCATCAAATATTGCATCATCATATGATCAACTCTTTCCTTATAAGTTATTAACTTTATAAGTCAGCATCTTCATTTTAGGATCTGTAAGAGCACCATAATGCTCTTTATAGGGCGAGCCAAACCGATAAAGTCTTAGGATATTGCTCGTAGACTGGGATCGTATCATCGTGCATGCTACTCAGGAGAATTGCCCTAACTCGGCCATCATTCCTTTTCCATGCACGTAATGTCCCCTCATTCCGTCTCTCTGAGGTGTGATACCCTCCTTGGAGTCCATCATCTCATGCCTCATAATTTCAGTTAGATCTTCCTTCTCGGAAACAAACTGAATCTACCAGTGAAAAATATCGTAATTATCACTATTCAGTTTTATTGCCCTTTCAAAGATCTAAAATAACAATTTTTAAAGCAATCATTGAGAATTTAGTGACTTATCGATACTTTTTTTTCATATTTTGTACACCCTACGAATCAACAAAACTCAAATGATTCGAATACAGACCCCAAGATGAGCGTATGAATCAACAGACACCATACACCACAATCTGGGATTGCATCTCACCATTCGAACTAAGATTCGGTACACAAAAACCCACAAAAAGTCACTTTTATGGATGTAGGACCCTCAAAAATTGGAAACTTTCTAATTCCGAAGGACCTGACGTGCCTCTGGGGTCCCACGCGCTGTCACTCACTGGCAGCGCGTCCCCACTCGCCTGCACGCCCTGGGAAGGCCTGGGGCGCGTGCCAGACATGCCGCGCGTCTGGCACGTGCCCTGTGCTCGTCGGCGCACGCCCTTGACATGCGGGCGAGCGAGTCACGCGCCCACAGGCGTGCAACTTGCGTGCATGGGTCGGTTCGGGATCCGGGTGCGGGTCGGCCCTGTTTGAGGTTCGCCGGTCGATACCCCCGGTCGGGGCACGAGTCGGGGGACACCTGTCGGGGTTGAAACCGACCCGGACAACCCAGATTGGTGCACGCTCCTTACAAGCGCGTGAACCTCACTCGCCCTATACTCTCGCTACTCTCGCTTCACGCTCCACCCTCGCGCGTGCAATGCCCGTGCCTGTGGGTAGGAGCCTTTCTTCTCTGCCCGAATTCTCTGCAACTGGGTCTTTCGACCCAGTTGCTGGAAATACCCTTTTCCGACACCGTTTTCATCGGATTTTTTTAGGAATCTCTAATTCCATTTATTCCAATCATTCTTGACTCGATTTTTGGAATAATTACGTCATAATCTCGACGTATTTTGAATCCAAAATTTCGGCCCTCCGTAGCCAATTTTGAAACCCCATTTTCCTGCATCAACAATGCACAAAATATATATCAAAATGTAGATCGGTACACGTAGAACACATTTCAACCATTTATTTAGATCAACACATCCTTAAACTCGACAAGATTAAGATCTAAAGGTGCGGTCAATATTTGGGCCGAAAACTTTAACCTCGGTTTTCATGGTCCTATTGTGCTGAAGAAATTCAGAAAATTTTTTTTTCATGATCTACGTGTTATGGGTAATCTCATGGTGCAATCGAATTCACGAAACTCATCCGTGATCTGAACCCTAAATTTAATTCCCTATATTTTTTATACCCGAATATAATTCCGAAAATTATTTTTATTTAATCCAACGTATGCTTTGATATCAATGTTGGATTTTTATGAATCTCATGCACAGCGGAAGCAAAAATAATTTTCGAAAAACAAAAATAAGGATTGGGTATAGGGATAAATTCCTCAATATGTAGAGCCCCAAAAAATCGATCGAACCGTGCGTTTTTCGATCGGATCTCGCAGTCGGGATGATGATCACGATGTTAATCGAACCACCACCGCAATGTCACGACGCCGCAACCCTCAGTTCGACAATTGTAATGACACGAAAAATTCCCTACTCGGAATTTTTCTCGAGCCCTCAATGTTCTCTCTCAAGCACCTCACATAATTGCTCTCTTAATTAAATAGAATATCTCACGTTAGATATTTTCTGTATTGAAAAAGGGGAGAGAATAGAAGATCTCACAAGTTGGTTATATTTTTATGTGGGGATACTGGATTAACCACCCATTATCCCCTCATTCCAAATCCTAATTTCAAAAATGCCACGTGGGCATATCTTCAAACCAACAGTTTTTATTGGAGAATTCAAGTAATGGGCTAATCCTTCCCCCCCCCCCTTGAAATTATTATGATCTAGAATGTGTAAAATTTGGAAAATCATTTTCATTGCATATTTAGATATATATTTTACATTAGCTTCCTTCTTGACATGAGGATAGGGTGAAATGAAATTGGTCTACACCTCTAAATATTGACGTGTTGATATTGGGATGAGGTGTTATGAAGTTCAGTAAGGCTAAATTCAGTTGAACAAAACTTTTACAACTTGGCCAGTTTGAAATTCTAATACTTAGCTGGGCTCTGTTTAGTTTGATAGACTTACCTCATTTGCCTCATGAGTATCCAGGTTTCAAAATATATGAAAGTTGATATGGGAAAAAAGGATGATTCTCATCTAGCCTAGATCTCTGGTGGGCAGAAGGTTGTGAGTTTATTTCTTTTCATAGGATTTATGGGCTTGATATGCTTATGAGCATGTAACATGTTTCATGATAATGTGACAGGTTTGGTTGGAGGTTTAATTTATTAGTGTGCACTTTGTGTATTTCATCTTGGTAGGACAAGATGGTAGCAATCTCAGCCTGATCTTGAGAATGTCTAAAAACCTTTTAAGACTCTCCCCTTTCTTTTGTTTTATAAGTCTTCTTCATTTTAGATGTGTCCAAACCTAAGAACATGGAGGTAAATTGGTTGATGGAAATTTGCTTGAATTCTGTTAGGCATATGTTGTTGTTGGATCTTCATTGAGTCATAAGAGCAGATCATAGATATAGATTCAACAATGACATTAGGATGGTTATATACCTGGTCTTTGTTCACTTCAATATTTTTGCAGGTGGGGAATAGTTTTGCTAGCCATGAGGCAAGTTTAGACCTCAGTTTTATGCATTGATGAAGTTGCAGGATGGCCAAACTGTGCCTGCGTTCTTGGATTCAGGTTGGTTTGAGCTGGTTGTTCAGTTTGATCTTTAACTCTCTTTTCTCCAAGTCATTCCCTTGTCCTTGTAACTGCAGTTGAATAGAACACCAAGCTTAAGACACGCTCTGAGTTCCTTATTTGTAACTGGACAGTGAATCTCAGTGTCTCTTGGCAATTCACAACTGTTGCCTGTTCTGTCCACCTCTCTATCTCTTTCTGTTAGAGTTTGTATCTCCTTGATATTGGAAAAAAGAGCAACTGATATTTCTATCTTGCTTGTGAGCAACAATCAACTCCTTCACTGTAAGTTCACTGATTGTTCCCACCCACCTCTTAACTTACTTTTCAAGATATACTTGCTTATCTACAAGTGATGCAAGTGATTAGAGAATTGACAATAACATCAGCAGTTTTACCCTACTTCTGTGTGTGAATCCTTTTGGGTGGGATGTAGATGCGGTGCTGTTATTATTCATGAAGAAGTAAAGCAGCATATTTTCCACCTTGAAATAGATAGGTGGACCTGTGTATTCAAGATTTATGTTCAGGCTGAGCTTGGACAAGAGGAGATATAGCTTTCCTTAACATTAATTGGGTTTGATATTATACCTTTTAATGACTATATATGAATTAAAGCATTTCTTAAACACTAAATGTTTGTCATATTTGTAGCATTTATGAATGGGTCTTGTGATCTGATTGTTCAGAAGATCGCTTTATATGCAGCTATATTCTATCATCCGATAATTTGTGATAGTATAGTTACTAAACAGACAACTTGTTGCCCAAAATGCTATGAGAGAACTAACACTCTAGTCCCGAACTAGGTGAGATGTTTCTTATATTCTAAGTCTCCTCTTCTGCAATATATCTCTTGTAGTATAGATAAGAAGTTGAGGTAATACAACATTATAGTTATGGCAGTTACTTTAGTGTGTCATAGAGACCAATTTTATTGGGTTCCTGATCTCAACAGAATGCTACTTTAGGATGGATACACTGGCCTCTAAAGATTTCAGCATTTTATTCCTGGCCAAATACGACAAGAATATTAAGTAGTGTATTTTCTGATGATTGGATTGTGTAAACCTTGACTCTTTACCCTTCGTGACTTTGCACTTGTGATAGTCTATTTGCTACCTGCGAAATCCCCCCCTCTTTAATTCACAGTGGAGTTCTATGTTATATGCCGAAAGAGTGGTGACATGAAGAATATTAAGTAGTGTATTTTCTTTTATAACTGCCTCTCAGGTTAGTTGACACAAATAGTAATTTGAGCTCTTCCACAATGGCTGGGTTTGCAAATGGGTCATAGAAACATACCAAGCCTCTAGGGCATAAAATTTGGACATTTGATGTCATACAGTAAAGGATAATAGGTTTGTTATCACTATTTTTCCTTGTTGATGTTAGTTCCTCGGTTTAACCTTTTTTTTTTTCCTTTTTCATTTTGTTTATATATATAAAAAATTTAGATCAAGTGCTGGTAGCTTCTTGCATGTTTATCATTATTTTGAAGCATGTTGCTGCATGTTTATGCATATTATTGGCCCTTTCTGATTGGTGTTGTTTCTGCTCATCCCCATTTGATCAGGTGGGACTATGGATCTTTGGAGGGATGCTGAACGTGGATGCAGTTGCTGCTGCTATTCTTGGATTGTCGGTCCTTCTTTTAACAGGGGTGGTAACATGGAAGGAGTGCTTGGCAGAGGCAGTAGCCTGGGATACCCTCACATGGTTTGCAGCTCTCATTGCAATGGCTGGATACCTAAATAAATATGGCCTTATTTCCTGGTTCAGTCAGACTGTTGTGAAGGTTCGTGTCTGTCCCCAAGCTGCATATTCTCCATCATCTTATCTTATTTAAGCATGAAAAAAGGGAAGAAAAAGACCTAATAGCAGAACATAAGACAAATAGATTAACTATACTAACAAGAAGTGAATTGCAACTCTACATGCCTCCTTTTCACTCCTCCAGAGTCTTTGTCTAGCAAAAAGCAAAAAACAAAATCAAAAAAAAAAAAAAAAAAAGAAAAGCAAAAGCAAAAGCAAAAGCAAAAGCAAAAGCAAAAACTAAAAAAAAGAACATATGGAGGGCTCATTTTTCACTCTTTTTTTTTTTTATTTTTTTCCTTTCAATTATGGTCTGAAGAGGTTGGAACTAAAGAACCATCTCATGTCTAATTTATTTTCAAATGAAAGATGTCCTAGACATATTAGTTGATATTAGATTGATGTCATTTGTATGCTTTTAACATTTTGCGATCAAAGGTGAAACAATTACAATTTATTATCCATGAAATATTGATCGAGTTCCTAACCATATTGTAGCTCTCCCTGCAACCTGCAATAGAGTAGTTGCAAACATATAAGCTAATTGCATTGATTGACAATGATTCTTTTCTTTATAGTTTGTTGGCGGCTTGGGTCTTTCATGGCAAGCATCCTTTGGCATTTTGGTTCTTCTCTACTTCTACTCTCACTACTTCTTTGCAAGCGGTGCAGCACATATAGGTGCCATGTTCACAGCTTTTCTCTCTGTTGCTAGTGCTTTAGGCACTCCCCCATACTTCTGTGCCATGGTTCTTTCTTTCCTCTCCAACCTCATGGGAGGTCTCACTCACTATGGTATAGGATCAGCACCTGTGTTCTATGGAGCTAACTATGTTCCATTGGCCAAATGGTGGGGCTATGGCTTCCTCATATCAGTTGTCAACATTATCATTTGGCTCGGAATAGGAGGTGTTTGGTGGAAGGCCATTGGTTTGTGGTAAAAATTGTGTTAATGCTGAATTTTCAACCTAGGCACTAGTGACACATTTTTGCTCCAGTTACAGCTCTCTAGTTGCTTTTGAGACGGATCATAAAAAGCCATTCTCAATTCTTTAAGTTTGTAATAAGATTTTGGTGATACATTTAGAAGAGAAACTAGAAAATTGTAATATGAAATTTTGACATGGGAGGAAAACTGCCTCTAATTCATTGGAATATAATCATTAGATGCCTGATTCAAAGTAAAATTGGTATTTAAAATTATATTTCGGCTAATTCGGTTCGAGCGTTTGTGAGGTCCTATATAAGGGGTGAGATTTTCAAACGAAGTTATTTTTGTTTTTTGTTTTTTTTTTGTTTTTTTTTTTCAGATTTCGAACGTAATGTGTTGTAACATCTATCTCACTAGATCACTAGAGTAATTGTCCATTGATTTAACTTTTGTATTTTCATCTCTATGGACCAATCGCTTGTCAACAAATGGTAAATTTGAAACGGTAGAACAAATAAAGCATGAGGAACAGCAAGGTATAAGTAGGTTACAATCAAGAGCCCTAGCTATATTTTTTTTCCTTCTCTACATGAATGGAGAGACACCCTTTTGATGTGAAGGATGATTTAACAAAATAAACTTTGGTAATCAGAAATACCCTTTTGATTAAAATCCATTCTTTGATTAAAAAATTGGGATTCATTTTTATTTTTTTTTGTAGAGGACCTTCAAGTAAGTTCTGTGTAGCTCGTTTTAAATGCTCCCTAATTTTTCAGACCAATAACAGAAATGGTAGCACAGCTTTTGGTTTTCTATTCAGAAGATTTGATCATCAAATTCATTCATCAGCTAAGGGAATTTGGACCATCAAAACTTTCCTTGGCAACCGTGACAATTCCCCATCTGCATAAACCCTTAATTGTACTAAAAAGCTGATTTGAAGTAAAATCTTTATACCAACTTAAAAAATTTTATTAGCTAAGCTAAGGAAGCTCTGAATTATTCAAAGAATGGATTACCTCTCAATTAATAATTGTCAAAAACGTATTTTAAGACAAATGGACATTTTTCATAACAGAGCTACAAAAAATTTTATGAATAATTTTGAAAGAAAAAACAAAGAGGGCTAATCGGTGGAAGATTGCTCTAACATGACTACCACAACCCCCGGTGGACATGTTGGACAGGAAGAAGTAATTCATAGAAGCGATTCTATGTAACCAAAAAAAAAAAAAAAATAGAAACGATTCCACTTCTCTTATACTACGCCCAGTGCATTGCAGTCTTCCTCTTCTTTCTTTTGGTAATAAAAAAATTGACAAAATGCCCAAATCGAGATCAAACGTGTGACCTCTTAATCTGCAGTAAAATGCTCTACTCTCAGCTATGGACCCTTAATGTTGCATGCCAAGTTCTTGGTCTTTTATCTGCACACAGATAAGATTGATAAATTTGTTGAGGCAAATATGGGGTTGAGAATGATTTACAATCTTGTGATTAAAAGCCAACAGGAAACACATAGGGTTAGTAGATGCATACTATTCTCCCTTTACCACCATTTATTCAGCAAATTAAAAAGGAATAAAAAAAAAATATGTTAAATAATTTTGTTTGGCCTAACTTGATTTTTTAATGATCTCTGATTTGTAAACCATTGATAGAAAAGCTACTGGTATAACACTAAAAATTCGATGTTAAGAGAAATTTCATATAATTCTCGGTTGTAATTGAATTTTCAATTTATTTTCTCATATTCTCAAGAGATTGGTTTGATGGTGTAAAACTTTTTGAAAACTTGGAGTTCTTGGGTTTAAATCTCCTTGAATGCAAGTGACCGGGGGATTTTTAGGCTAGACAAGTATTAGCTTGTGTTCATGGAGTGTGAGAGTGATTAGTGGATTTGTATTGTTGGTAGGTTGACTTGTGTATATGGAGTATGTGAGTGATAAGTGGACTTGTATTGTTGGTGGGTTGGGTTGTGTTGATGGAAATGAAGGGAGAAGTCCACTTGTGTAGTGTTGGGTCCACTTGTGGAGCTAGGTAAGGCTACTTGGTTGGTGTGCAGACTTGGATCCTAAGCCTTGGTTGTGTTAGGTTGACTTGTACAGCTAGATAAGGCGACTTGGTAGGTTTGCAGGGTAGGTTTCTGAGCCATTACATTGATAGGTTGTTTTGCCCAGTGTTTGAGTTGACTCAAGATTTGGAAACTCTGAAATTTCAAGTCATCTTGCCCATAAAGAGTTCCACTTGTTAATGTAAAAATTGAACCTATAGGATGACTTGTTTATAGGCAAGTTGACTTGTCCAAGCAAATTTCAATGGTTTGAAGGGTGAAATGACAAAAATGGCCTCCCAACTTAAATGAAACTTAAAATTAAAGAGGGGTAAGATGGAAATTTCACTTCATATGTTAAAAAGATATAAAGAAAGCTTTCAATCTCATTCATTCGACCCTCCCTCTTCTCTCCCTCCCTCGACCCATACCCTCACTCTCCCTTTCGATACTCTCTCTTTTTATCTCTTTTGAAATCAATTTTACTCTCATTTAACCTATTCTATAAAGTTTCCAAACTCTCCATCAAACCCTTAGATAGAGATAGATTTAGAGAAAAATCTAGGATTTGATCAAAATGAGAAAAATTTAGGGATTCTTATGACTCAACGTCCAAAGATTAAACTGATCACGAAATTTGAGGTAATTTCTTTCTCCTAAATTTGGGTTTAAATTCTTCATTACTAGATTGAATTTTGTTGTTGAGACTGAAGGATTAAATTTGGAGAATTAAACCTAGGGTTTGGGATATGGTGAAAAAATTGGGAAAAATGCAAATATAGATAATTTATGATGTAAGTGATATGCATTTGGTGAACTTAGAAACATTACTGATCGATTTATGAAACTAGAGTTCTATGAATTTGGAGAAATTGAATTATCCTAACACTATAATTGATTATAAATAAAATTGGTATTTATTATCTTAGGTGTAAGGCATGGAGATTCAAGTAGGAATTGAGCATTATTGTGGATCGAATTGAGAGTGTTTACCCTCTCAAAAGGTGAGTGCATGCATATTTATGGTTTTAAGTGAGAAAATGTTTTGTAATGATTTTATAAATACTTTAAAAATTGATATTCAAATTGTTTTGTAATTGTGGAGTGTTCTGAAAAGGAATTCGAAATGAAAAAAATGCATCTATGTGTTGGAATGAAAATAATGTGCCATGCTTATCGATTTATGATAAATATGACTTGATTGAATTCATGTATTGAGAATTTATTGAATAATTGTTGATACATTTTGATATACGTTGTGATGATTGCATGATTAATGGCTCTATGGAGCGACACGACGGGGTAATGTAGTTGGACATTTATTTGACTGAGGAGGTAGCTGCGTTCGAGAGGTGCCTCCGAAATCCTCCTTTCAAACTAGCCTAATAGCACCTCAGGGGAGGTCCGAGCCAATGCCAAGATTGGGATTAATGTTTATGATTGATGATAATAAAAATCTCTTAGCAATTCCACCATTGGTTAAGGTCAAGCTTTTGGTGGAAAGATTTTTGACAACCCCATTATCTTTCAAAAACTTATTGTCATGATTGAATGCATAAAATTTATATATTATGATTTGTTAAAATCTGGTTTGAAATCTAATGTTGATGATAAACCTCGATTTCTATGTTACTATTGAATGTTTTTTAGATAAATATTTGATATGTTCATAATCATACCTCGTTTATTATCATAACATGTTATGTATTTACTTGGTATAGTATATACTTATCATTCTATTTTTGCAGAGAAAGTTTAGTTGATACTTATGGTCGTTTGATGCCGGATTTGGGGTGATTACCTTCACGGACATTTTTTGGATATAGATCTTATTCTATTATTTTTGAGGTATCAATAGATGAACTCGAGGAGGACATTTTGTACAAAACCCATGTGAAAAATTTATTTAAACTTGTATTTTGTTTTGCTTTGACTTTTTTTTTTTTAATTTTAATTTCATTGAGAACTCTTATTTTTCTCCTTTATGAATTTCACTTGAGAATTGTTGATAATGACTTAGATTTCTATCCCTTGAGTGGATATTCTATTTTATTTTATGGATTGGATGGAATTTGAATGGTCGGGTTAGCCTATGGTTTTGTTGAGAATTGTGGAAACTTTGTGGTGTCTTGGAGCACAGGGTGAAGTTCGCACGTGTTTCAGGGTAATGTGGCAATTATCATGTGTCAAGACTTGCGGATCGGGGCATAACATCTGGGGCCTTTCTATGTGCCATAAGACAATTCAAGCATCAAAGTAATTCACCACCTAAAGGAATTTAAGACTTTTAGCATGAGGATATTTCCATGATTTAAGCCTCTCCCTTCCCCTTCTGGCATTTAGGACAAAATGTTCTTTCTTTTTCTTATTCCTGGTTTACCTCATAATCTTGGTATGGTTGAGTTTTAAACTCAAATCTCTATATTAGTTTAGGAGACTTTTACCAAGTTAGTCATTATTGCTCCTATTCATTTTCAAACAGTGGAAGTGGAACAGTGAGAAAGCAAATAGCTTTTGTTAGACTTGTGCAAAGTTTTGAACAGAAGCAGTTTGATGGAAAAAAGAACCAAAATTGAAATCAAAATGATGGTTATGATTCTAGAATCGAATGTTTTTTTTTTTGGTTGAATTCTAATTCTAGATTAGAATGATTACAGTTCTATCTCAGTTCTAATTTTTATCCTTACTTAATTCTTTTTTCCAATATTCGATTTTCGATTCCAATGTCAAGATTCTTTAGAGGTTCTAATTTTTGTTTCAAAAAACAAGAACTAGAACTGAATTATTGGCTTGGAGGTTATGGTGTCGGAATTAGAACAAAACTATTTTAGCTATTTTGATGTGGTTTTACAAATTTGTTTTCAATTTAGAACTGAAATTTTAGGCATGTGTAGCCTCTATCAATAACAAAAAATCATTTATTAATTTAAATGAGTGCTTTTGGAATAAAGCTATCACTACTCTATAAACATTTTAAAAGAAAAATCAAAGACGTCCTACTCCTTTATTAAAGCTATGGCATCTCAAATGAACATTTTGGAGGGCAAAATGGATTTCAAAGAAGTCCTTCTTTATTTTATGCCTATCATGCATAACTCTTTCTTTCATTTCCTTTTTTTTTTTCTCTTCAAACTTCCCTTTAATAATAAAAAATTGATGAAAGAGCCCAACTTGCTTTGAATCTGTAAGACCCAAAAAGAAAGAGAGAGAAAAGAAAATAAAAGAAAAGTCAACCAACCTCACTAATTCTCTCTCTCCCCTCTTCCCCTCACTCACGCCCTCTCCGTCTTCTGTCATCCTCTCTCTCGCTCTTACACACACTCTTTCTCTCTCTCTCTCTCACAATGATCCCTGCCAACAAGACTTTCACTCTCATTGTACCCTAGAATCTTAATCTCTAGTACATAGTTTCTGCTAAAAGAGGAATTCAAGCGCGAATTTGTGAAGGAAAGTTTGGTCTTCTCAAGTTCTGTTTTCTATCTTTTGGTTTTGATTTCGTTTGATTGGATTCCTTGTAAGGCTTCTTGAATTTGGTATGATATTATTAGATTCGCAAAATTGAAACCCTAATTTTGTAATCTGTGAAGTGGTTGATTGATGGGCATGATTGTGACTGGCTTAACTATGGTGCTGTTAGATTCGTTTAAGGGCAAAATTTAGAATCTTTTGAGCGATTAAATGAAGGGCTGTACAAGGGCTTCTTTTTTGATTTTGGTTTTTTTTTTTTTTTTTGATTGAGAGTATAATTGAATTGTGAAATTGAAACCCTTATTGGTTGCCCTAGCTTATACAAGATTCATTTTAGATCACAAAGGTAATGTTTAGGGGGTTGAACAAAAGTTCCATTATGAATTTGTGTCATCGTGGTTTCGTTTCTAATTGGTGTACGGTTGGGTCATAAAACCGAAATCCTAATTTTTAATGCATTAAGTAATTGTAGATTGTTCTTTCTTGCTGACTAGTTTATGCATGACCTTTTAGGTCAAAATGAAAAGTATTCAACTGATTGAATGAAACTTAAACTATGGGGTTGTGTTATTGTTGTTTATTTTTGATTGGAAATTTAAGAGTTGTATTGAAAAGCGGTTACAAGTGGAATTGGTATTGAATATCATAGGTCAATTTATTTAAAAACAAGAGTGGGACTAGACTTCGACTTGGTTGTGGATTTGGGAGTGATTACCCTCTCAAAGAGGTGAGTGGACGGACTGTTGTGTCGTTAAATGAGAAAAATCTTTTCAAAATTCTTTTATAAATAGTTTTAAATGATTTTATATGATTTTATATAAGTATTTATATTTGTGGGATGTCCTGAAATGAGAATTTGAAACATGCATCTAATATATTTATGAATAAATTTATGCCATATTTTGTTAGAAATTATATTCATGAATGTTGTGATATGATTTGATAATCTATTGTTAGAATCATGGCATATTGAATGATATTGAGTTATTATGAAATGATGGTGCATGTGATGTAAATGACTATAGTCATTCCCTGTACGTGGCGACCCGAGGGGGTGATATGGATGGGGGGTTTATTGGTAAAGGATGGTAGACACGACTTCTTGCGTTCCCGTAGTACTATCCGATTGCACTACCGGTGTTAACGTCAAGAAAGGAGGAAGTAGTGTTATGAAATGAGCAAATTGAAAATTTTTTGGTGGGTTTCCACCCGGTTCGACCAAATCTTGGATGGAAGTAGTTTTTTTAGGGAGATTCCATGATATTTAAAAAATATGAAATTGTGAATGCATTTTTTTTTTTAATTATCATGATTGTTTCGAACTATTTTACATTCAATGAATTGTTTGAAATATATGATTTAACATTTCTACACTCACCTCTCATTTATTGTCATAACCATATTATTATACTCCACTCATTGTGTATTTTTATGCTCACATTTTTTTCTTTTATTTTTCAGAGGAAGCTTAAGTTTGGAATTTTAGCTAACCGTACAGCCGGATTTTGCCGTAGTTGTAACGCCGACTATGCGGTGCCGTACTTTTGTACTCCCGTTCCTAAATTTAATGAAATATTTCTCAGTTTATTTATATAGAGAGAGAATTTTTATTTTATATTGATTTTTGATTTTGGGGTTTTTAATTCAAATTTTTAGTATATTCAAAAGTATCCGTATTTCCGATTCGAAATGTGAAGCAAGTATAAAATAAATTTCATTTATTAAATTATTTATTCCATCTTTTATTTATTTATAAATCTATTCTTATAAAAATAAATATATATATGTTAATAATAATAATAATAATAAAAAAAAGAAATCAAATTAGGGCTAATAGCCCTAATTCTCCTTCCTTCTCTCTCCTTCATCTCTCTCCCGTCGCTCTCTCTCTTTCTATCGATCTCTCACTTTCTCCGCCATTGCCACCGCCGCTCTCCTTTCCGCAACCACCAGCCACCGCCTCGGCCACCGTTCTCTCTCTACCTCCCTCTCAGTTCTCTCTCTCTCCGCTCCCTTTCTCTCTATCCCTCGCGATTTTGCTCTCTCTCTCGATTCCCCTCTCGCGATCTCTTCCGCGGCTCTTGCTATCACCACCGCCTTCCCTCCACCACGAACCACCCTCCTCTGCCTTCAACCACCACCCAAGCCACCACCGTCCTATTCTCTCTCTATCCCCCTCACAGCTCTCTCCCTCCCGTGAGTTCTTTCTTTCTCTCTCTCTCTCTCTCTCTCTCCCTACGCGTGCGAATGCCGCGCGCGACAACCCCCTCCTGCGCATGCCAGCGCGTGACAGCCCCCTCCTGCACTCGCGCCAGCACGCGACAACCTTGCGCACCCGTGCAGCGCGCGATAGCTCCATTGCGCGCCAGCCCCTGCGCGTGCGACAGCTCCTGCGCGCGCGGCTGCAGCGCTCCTTCCCTGCTCGCACGCTCGCGCGCCTTCTGCCACTCTTGCAGAGCCCCAAATCGACAGACTTCGAAACCCTAGGCCGGGTCTGCACTCATCTCCTACGCAGGTGAGGACCAATTCCTAACTCTAGTTCTAGGGTTTTGAATTTTCTGAGTAATTAGGGTTAATTGCTAACATTTGCTCCGAATTTGAAATGTTACAGGTTTTAGACTGAACCGAAAGGCGAACAGAGACTAGATTTACGAGTCGAGAAAACCCTAGGTGAGGGATTTCTGACTGATTCAATTAATTGAATGCATTTAGGATAAATTTAGGGTAAATTAGAGTAAGAATGTATTTCATATGATAGGATGTATATTAGATTTGATTTATATGCGTTATCGGACATTATATGTAATTGTTTAGGTAAAATATACAAATTGGGTTGTTTCGGATGATAGAATCAGACTGACTTGATTAGAATAGTTTCTTTTAGAGTTTAATTTGAAGTATGTATGAAAATAGTCAGAAATTGGGATTTAAGTTTAAGGATTGATTCAGTATTTTTCATTTTAAGTTATCCTGCATATAGGAAATCAAAATATAATTTCCGTAATATGAAAATAGGTTTCAATACCTTTAAAATGACATATGGTTTGAAAAAATCGAATGAGAATTGAAAAGTATATGATTTTTCAAAGATTTTTCTAACTTGTAGGAAATATATGTATTTTAGACTTGTTTTCGATTTTGAACGGTTTTAGGTTTGAATTTAGCTTGATTTTGATTTGATTATTTACTTATAAATGGAATGAAATTGATGATATTGGAGTATATTTATAAATTGAGGAATTAAGATTTATACAAACTTAGGGAAGATGATAAATCCTAAGAATAATTGGAAATTTGATGATAATTGTGATAATTTAATTAGGTTGATCTTGTTGGAGACTCGAGAAGTCAATTCGGATTTATTTTGAAAATAGGGAGTGATTACCCTCCCTAGAATGTGAGTGAGACCCTAATCTCTTGTATGAAATAGTGAAACCTGATTTTATCGTGTTTTTAATAAAACATGCTTTTGATATGCATTGTCTCGACGTATGAAATTGAAATTCAAATCTGTTTTGTGATTATTGGAGTGTCGTACTTATGTTTTCCACGATTATGCATCTATGTTTGAAATGAAATGAAATTGTACCATGATTTGAGAAATGAATGTTTTCTATTCTACCATTGCATTGGTTTGTTGAATTTAAATGATTTCGATGAAATGTATTTGGCACACAGATTTGAAATTTTTTGAGGATATGATGAGATGATTTGGTTATGTGGGTTGGATGCCTACTAGCTTGAGATGATATGATGATATGGTATTATTTGATTGATTCCGTAGCTACAAAGGGACTTTGTAGAGGCACGGGTTGTTCGGATACGCTTCTGCAGGAGGTATCCGCAAACGTCCAGTTTATATGGTCATAGGCACGAACGGTTGAACCCACATCGGGGGAGGACGTGTGTGACGCCATCGTCTAGCACTGAGCGGTGACCTATTGACGAGTCAGTTTATATATTTCGTAGGCATAAACGGTTGAACCCTCATCGGTGGAGGACGTGTGTGACGCCACCGTCTAGTATCGGGCGGTGACCTATTGACGAGTTTGGGTAAGCAAGGGTTAAGCCCACGGCCAACATCGGGGTAGAGAGCTACTTTTGAAACACTTTACATAATAAAACCCCCGATGCGCCTGTCCTTGGTCATGGTTGACCTTTGCCAGGATCCTTTCGGTTTGCTCTATGATCTACTTGATTTTAAATGGATGGATATATATATGATATCGTGTGAATGATTAAATGAGTTCATTTTATTCGAAAATATCATGATTTACTACAAAATTTGAATCATTGGTTACGAATGATATTATTTGACACTCCAATATTCACCTACACTATTAGTACTTGAGATTAATCCCCTCATTCACTGAGTATCCTCCCATAGATACTCACCCCTCTTCTTTCCCTCCCTCAGACAGGATTGTTGTGCTGGAGTGACACTTCAGATTATAGAGTTCGGGTGTACTTGGTGTTCAGGAAAGTGAGATCTTAAGTTTATTTGAAAGATGAATTACGTATTTTATTTTCAACCCTGCGAGGTCTTGTTGAGGTCCCTAGTTAGACGTGTACTTAATTGGGATGACTGTATAACTTATGTATATTATTTATTCGTGGAACTCTCATATTTCATTTGCATTGAGGCACTTGTAGTGTTTGAATGTAACTTGGGAAAATTATTGTAAATTGTATAAAACTTAGATCCGCTCAGTGTAGCGACTGCTCATGCTCTAGTTGGGCATGACAGTAGAGGTCTGTGGCTAGGAATTGCTGATAGTTTATAAGCCTGGCGTTGTCCTGGGTGTCTGCTGTGGATGGTGGGTTGTTGTGAGGCCGGGATTGCCCTTTTTTATTATTTTATTTACAGGATGATTTTGAATTTCACAGGTTTAAACAGGTTATTTGTACATGGGAGACCTCCGATTTATGGGGAGGTTCTATTCGATTTTCTGTAAAAATACAGCCGGCATTCAGGGCAACGGGCGGCTATTCACGACTCCGGTTTGGGGCGTGACAGTAGTCCTATCTCTTGTGGGGTATCCTACTTCCGGTATTAGATCTTGTTTTGATAGAGATTTTTGAAAAAATTAGTTGGACTCATACGGAGGGTATTTAACTATGTTTTGAAATTGCATTTGAAACTCCTTTTTGTCAACCCCTTAGATGACCAACTTTAAATTTATACTCAAATCTTTTACATTTTTTTTTTCATTGGATTTTATTTTGATCTTGTGTAATTTTATTGGATTTGGAATGATCAGGTTGACCATATGCATGCCTTTTGAGATAGGGATGGACCGAGATAGTTTTTTGGATTTTGTTGTATTATGTTGGAATTGGATGGATGTTGTGAATGTCTTGCACTATCTCGGTATATAGGTAGGACTTACCTATATTCTGGGGTAACGCAGTGATTGTTACATGCCCGAATTGAGGGTCGGGTTGTGATAATTTTATTGGTATCAAAGTTTAGGTTCGATTTTAAATATTTTGAAAGTTCAAATGAATTTTTTTCCAAACGTTTTAAAGACTTTCAAATGTTTTCAAAAGTTTGAATGTTCAAAATATTTTCAGATGGTTTTAAAAGTCTCATATAGGATTTAGGACATTGACACACTTTTAGATATAGGTGCATGTGTCATTTTAGTGTAACAAACTAAAGATAGCCTTTGTTTTTTTGTAAGGCATAATGTCTTATCATAGAGGAATGATAAATATAAATGAGATTCCTTTTCAAGAGTATGAAGATGAGTCATCCTTGCATACTCTATCTCCTTCGGCTTCTACTTACCTGGCCCCTCCAATCGGGACTCATTCACTGACACTTGATACTCTCCTGCAATGGACTGAGTGGTGGAATGCATATAATATGCATTTTCAAATACCACCCCAAGTCCATGTTCTTCCTCCACCTCCCAATCCAATGGTTCCACCGGTCCCTTTTACGGCACTGACAGTACCTGCTACTTTGATAGCTACACCGTCCATTCGACCACCTATTAAATTGTCCAAGTTATTAAAGGAGGCTAGACAATTTGGGTGTGAGATCTTCTCGGGATCCAACGACCCTACAGTGGCCAAGAAATGGATCAAAAGGGTTCGAGAAGCAGTAACAGATATGAGGATTGATGATGGGATGAAGCTTACAGTGGCAACAAGATTGTTGGATGATGATGCTAGTATTTGATGTGATGGTGTGAAAGAAAGAGCAGCCGTACCCCCTACCTGGAACAAATTTCTTAGGGAATTCGATTAGAAATTTTACACCCTATTTGATCAGGATTTAAAAAACATTGAGTTCCTCCATCTCCATCAAGGAAGTATGTCGGTAGCAGAATTTGAAGTGAAGTTTAGAAGTTTGTCCTCATTTGTTTTGAAGATAGTAGCTTCTGAGGAGTATACGTGTTTGAAGTTTGAGGACAGCTTGAATCTGAAAATCTGATAGAGGATGTCGATGGAGGATCACACTTATCAAAATATGCTGCAGTTGGCCTTGAGGGCTGAGCAAATAGTGCTAGAGAGAGGTAAGATTAAGGAGTATCATCGAAAGAACAAAAGGTTTGGCGGGTTCACTCCGGGCCAAAGCTCTAAGAAAAGCAAAAGCACGGGTTCATATAGTGGTGGTTATGTCTCAAGGTCGGTCGGCACTCCCTAAGACTAGTCATTCTTCAAGCTGAATGCTCCTAGTGGTAGTGTTGGAACGAAAGAAAGAAAAATATATTGTTACATAAATTGCAAGGGATACTACTCAGATTCACGTTAGGAATCTAGAAGATGCCACCATTGTGGTAAGGAGGTCTCTTTGGCACTCTTGTCCCGAGTTAAATGTGGAAAGGCAAGGGAATCAACAAGTTCGGGGTCTTTTTAGAGGCTTCAAAGTTGACCTGACTATGACTTTAACACCTTCCACTGGTGCCACTCTGAGAACAGGGATGAGAAGCAACACCATAGCCGACTCTACTCAACGCTCTCAACCAAGGGTCCATGCGAGGATTTATGCTATAAAAAATGAAGAGACTCAAGCCAATCCAGACATGGTCACAGGTAAATCCCCTTGAAGCTGGAATTTGATAATTTAGAGATGTGACGTAGATGATATGTGACTATGATGTGAAGTATATTGTTGATATGATTTTTGTTATGGTCATTGGTATATGTATGGATAGTACAATGTTATGATTATGTCAGTAGTATAGATTCCTATGGTAGGTGAATATATGAAATGTTCATAATTATGTGGTATGATAAAATATTATGGGGAGTCATATATGAACCATGTAATTTGTGGATCGACTAATAATTGCTTTATGGTCTATATTAATAAGTACGATAAAAATTTTTGGTGTTGATGAACATGTTAATTGATACTGGATCTAATAATTCATTTGTGAGTGTAAATTTTGTTAGGCATTCTGATAGACCTTTAACTCTGTTTGTGGTGGAGTTGTTGGTTATCATTCTTTTGGGAGAATGGTTGATTAGGGATACCATGTATAAGGATTATGAGGTAAAGATCAGTGAGGTAACTCTTGAAACAGACTTGATTCCATTAGAGATGAGAGATTTTGATGCCATCCTGGATATGGATTGCTGTATCTTCATCGCGTATCAATAGATTGTTTCATGAAAGAAGTAGAATTCTGGGAACCGAGGTGTCCGACACTTGTTTTTGCTGGCGAGCGTCAGGTGTTGCTAAGTTTGTGATTTCGGCCCTTGAAGTACGGAAACTAGTACACAAAGGGTGCGAGGTTTACTTAGCCCACATTATTAACATCACGGTGGAGAGTCCTAATTTGAATAATGTTCTCGTAGTGAATGAATTTCCAGACATTTTCTTATGGGTTGCCACCGGTCTGAGAGTTCGACTTTGCCATAAACTTAGTTCCTGGCATCACATTGATTTTTATCCCTCTATATCGAATGGTACCCACGGAGTTGAAGTAGTTGAAGGATCAGCTCTAAGAGTTGTTGAATAAGGGTTTTATTTGATTGAGTAACTCACCTTGGGGTGTTCCAGTTTTATTCTTGAAGAAGAAGGATGACACCCTCTAGTTATGCATATATTACTGACAACTCAATAAGGTAACTATAAAAAATAAATACCCTTTGTCAAGAATTGATAACTTGTTCGATCAACTCCAAGAAGCTAATATCTTTTTGAAAATTGATTTGAGATCAGGTTACCACCAAGTGAGGATAAAGGATGGCGATTTCCACATGACTGTGTTTAGGACGCGGTATGGGCACTACGAGTTTCTGGTGATGCCTTTCGAATTGACGAATGCTCCTATATCTTTTATGGATCTCATGAACAGAGTGTTTCATCCCTATCTCGATAAATTTGTCATAATTTTTATCGACGACATCTTGGTTTATTACAAGAATGATGAAGAGCATTCCAAGTATCTCCGAACTGTATTACAAACTCTTAGGAAGAAAGAGTTATATGCCAAGTTCTCCAAATGCGCATTTTGGTTAAAGGAGAATGGCTTTTTGGGGCATGTGGTTTTCGGGGAAGCAATTTTTGTATATCTGAGGAAGGTAAAGGCTATGCTAAAGTGGAAACAACCTAAGAACATTACCAAGGTGAGAAGTTTTCTCGAATTAGCAGGTTATTAATAAAGATTCGTAGAAGGATTCTAGAAAATAGCAGCTCTAATATCCAATTTGACTCGAAATGGAGTCAAGTTTGAATGTGATGAAAAGTATGAGCGTAGTTTCTAAGAGTTCAAGCGAAAGTTGACATTTACTCCTATCTTTGCCCCTACTAGCGGCGACGGTGGCAATTATATGATATATAGTGATGCCAGCAAGTAAGGGTTAGATTGCGTATTGATGCAAGACGATAAGGTGATTGCTCAGGCCTCTTGTCAGCTAAAAAACCACGAAGTGAACTCCATACTCAAAACTTGGACCTAGCTGCCATTGTTTTTGTCTTAAAAATTTGGCGGCATTACCTATATGGAGTCACATACAAGATCTTTACTGACCACAAAAGCTTAAAATAGTTGCTCACACAGAAGGAGCTCAATTTGAGATAATGAAAGTGGTTAGAATTGATCAAGAATTATGATCTAGTGATAAATTGCTGCCCTGGGAAGGCAAACGTGGTCGCAAATGCATTGAGTCGAAAGTCATAATCTAGTTTGGCATTCCAAGGGAGTTCTTACCTCTCTTGTCTAGTTGTCTTCCGAGCACTTGGAGACGAGTTGGCTAAGAATGACCATGGTGCACTCTTGGCCAAGTTTATGGTGAGGTTTACTTTGGTGGATCGTATTCGAAAGTTTCAAACGACCGACGAGGAATTAAAGGGCATAGTTGAGAAAATCCACAAGGGGAAAGGTGATGAGTTCCAAATTCAAGAAGATGAGATTATGACTTATGAGAGATGTATTTGTGTCTCGAAAGATGAGGATTTCCGAAAGGCCATACTTGAAGAAACACATTTCTCGGCCTATGCCATGCATCCAAGGGGTACCAAAATATACCAAATCATCAATGAGTCATATTGGTGGTTCGGGTTGAAGAGAGAAATAGTCGAGTTTGTGACTAGATGTCTAGTGTGCCAGCAAGTCTAAGTCGAACATCAAAAATTGGCCGGTGTCTTCCAACCACTTCTAGCTCCCGAATGGAAGTGGAAACATATCACCATGGATTTTGTGGTGGGTTTACTACGTACTCTGAGCTGTTATGATATCATTTGGGTAATTATGGACCGTCTCACCAAATCTGCTCACTTATTGCCGATTCAGAACTCTCATCCTTTGGATATGTTAGCCAAGTTATACATCAACGAGATTTCACTTCTTGATTTTAACCTAAGTTACAAGCCGTATTAAGGACTAAATTGAAGTTCAGCACAGTTTTTCATTCTCAGACCGACAGATAATAGGAGTGTCTGATTCAGACCTTGAAAGACATGTTTAGAGCATGTGGTATAGATTTTCAAGGTAGTTGGGATCGACATCTTTCAATGATTGAATTTGCATATAACAATAGTTACTAGATTAGTATTGGGATGCCACCTTATGAAACTCTATATGGAAGAAAGTGCTAAACTCTATTATTTTGGGACGAGGTTGATGAGAGAAGATTTAAAAGCGTAGAGTTGATTGAGACCACCAAGGAAAAGGTGAGAATGATTCATGAAAGAATGAAGACGGTTTAAGATTGACAAAAAAGCTATGCTGACAAGAGCAGAAGGCCCTTGGAATTCGAAATAGGAGATATGGTGTTTTTGAAGGTATCTCATTGGAAAGGTATAATCCGGTTTCAGAAACGGGAAAAATAGAACTCTCGTTACATTAGTCCCTTTAAGATCCTTGAAAAGGATTGGAAAAGTAGCCTATCGGTTTGAATTAACGCCAGAGTTAAAAGGATTCATGATGTTTTTCATGTTCAATGTTGAACAAATATTTATCAGATCTCTCACATGTGTTAGAAGTTCTTTCGGTAGAGTTAAATCAAAACTTGAGTTTCAAGGTACAACCGATGAGGATCCTTGATTGACAACTCAATCAATTGAAGAGTAAACAAATCCCCCTGTCAAGGTATTGTGGAGAAGCAACCAAGTGGAAGAAGAGATTTGGGAGATCAAAGAGTCGATACAAAAGCAACAATGACACCTATTATTAGATTCTGCAAAAAGAGGAATTCGAGTATGAATTTGCGAAGGAAAGTTTGGTCTTCTTAGGTTTTGTTTTCTATCTTCTGGTTCTGATTTGTTTGATTGGATTCCTTGTATGACTTCTTGAATTTGATTTGATATTATTAGAATCGCAAAATTGAAACCCTAATTTTGTAATTTGTGAAGTGGTTGACTGATGGGCATGATTGCGGTTGGCATAATTGTGGTGCTATTGGATCCATTTTAGGGCAAAAATTTGGATTTTTTTGGGCGATTTAATGAAGGACTTTACATGGGATTTTTTTGGGTGATTTTGGTTTTTTGTTTTTTTTTGTTTTTATGTGATTGGGGGTATAATTGAATTGTGAAATTGAAACCCCTATTAGTTGCCCTGGTTTATTCAAGATCCATTTTAGATCAGAAAAGGAATGTTTAGGGGGTTGAACAAAAGTTCCATTATGAATTTGTGTCATCGTGGTTTGTTTCTAATTGGCATACGATTGGGTCATAAAATTGAAATCCTAATTTTTAATGCATTAAGTAATTGTAGATTGTCATTTCTTGCTGACTAGGTTATGCATGACCTTTTAGGTCAAAATGAAAAGTATTCAGCTGATCGAATGAAACTTATATTGTGGGTTTGTGTTATGGTTTGTTTTTGATTGGGAATTTAAGAGTTGTATTGGAAAGTGGTTACAAGTGGAAGTGGTATTGAATTTCATAGGTCGAAGCTAGAGTGAGATTAAATTTCTACTTGGTTGTGGATTTGAGAGTGATTAACCTCAAAAGAGGTGAGTGAATGGATCGTTGTGCCTTTGAATGAGAAAAATCTTTTCAAAATTCTTTTATAAATAGTTTTAAATAGTTTTATATGATTTTGTATAAATATTTGTGTTTGTCGGTTGTCCCGAAATGAGAATTTGAAACATACATACATTCAATATATTTATGAACAAATTTATGCCATATTTTGTTGAAGTTACATTCATGAATATTGTGATATGGTTTGATAATTTATTTGTTAGAATCATGACATATTGAATGATATTGGGATATTGTGAATGATGGTACATGTGATGTAAATGGTTATAGTCATTTCTTCCACGGGGCTACCCGACGGGGTGACGTGGATAGAGGTTTATTGGTAAAGGATGATAGATGCGACTTCCTGTGTCCCCGTCATACTATTCAGTTGCATCACGGGTGAGGTACGAGTCAACACCAAAAAAGGAGGAAGTAGTTTTGTGAAATGAGCAAATTGAAAGTCTCTTGACGGGTTTCCACCTGGATTCAGCTAAATTTTGGGTGGAAATGGTTTCTTTAGAGAGATCCTATGATATTTAGAAAATATGAAATTGTGTATGTATTTTTTTTAATTATCATGATTGTTTGAAACTATTTTACATTTGATGAATTGTTTGAAATATATGATTTGATATTCCCACACTCACTTCTCATTTATTGTCACAATCATACTATTGTACTTCACTCACTAAGTATTTTTATACTTATATTTATTTTTTTTTTAATTTTTTAGAGAAAGTTTAAGTTTAAAATTCTAATTGACCATAATGCCAGATTTTACCGAGTTCTAACTTTTATGGGGTATCCTACTTCCGATACTAGATCTTGCTTTTATAGAGATTTTTGAGAAAATTAATTGGATCCATAAGGAGGTATATATATATATATATATATTTTGGAATTGTATTTGAAATTCCTTTTTGTCAACTTCTTGGATGACCAACTTTAATTTTGTACTCAAATCTTTTACGTTTTCTTTCATTGGATTTTCTTTTGAATTTATGAAATTTTATTAAATTTGAAATGGTCGGATTGATCATATGCATGCCTTTTGAGATAGGAATAGACCAAGATAGTATTTTAGATTTTGTTGTGTTATGTTGGAATTGGATGGATGTTGTGGATGCCTTGTGCTATCGCAGTGTACAGGTAGGGTTTACTCGTACTCCGAGATGACGCTCCAGTTGTTATATGCCCGAATTGAGGGTCGGGAAGTGACAGAATCGGTGACCTCTTGGTCTACAATCAAATGATTTGCCATTGAGCAATGGACCCATTGATACCAACCCTTGCTCTTCCTCTCTTTTGAGCACACAAGATTCGAAAATTTGGAAGGGGGAAAAAAATGAGGGTGAGAATGATATATAGTCTAAGGGAAATATGCCAATAAGCCAATAAACCAATAAATTATAACTTAACTGAGACTATCCTCTTCCCTTAAAAATCTTGAGTTTGAATCTCTCCTATATACAAAGAAAAAAAAAAAGAAATATGCCAACAAGAAGCACAAAATTTGGGATTTGGTTAATAAATGAACCAGATATTGAGTATATGTTCGATGAGTTTATCGTACACATTTGAATGGTAGTAACTTAAATTTCCATTGTTATCAAAAATTAAAATAATAATAATAAAGGTTGGAATAAGCGACATTACATTAAATCTACTTATTTGAAGTAAACTCACTCAACCTTTAAACTTTTTCTTAAATTCAGTTACTTTATAAGGGAGTTACTTATGACATCAAACAAAACTAAGCATGACTGGGGCCTAAAGTAATCCTTTAAATTGAAGCTACATTTAGATTGGATGATCAACTTCATGCCTTGACCAATGAAGTAATATCTCAGAGAGAGAGAGAGAGAGAGCTCATGAATCATTTGACAAAAAGGGCCAAAATTAAAAATTGGCTCCACCTTGATTAAACAAAACTTGTAAGGTGAAGAAATTTTGAAGTGTAAAGAGAAAAAACAACATATTGGGCAAATTGAAAGATGCTGCTTGGCATATAGTTGACCATTGTTCTGCACTCATATTAAATATATATATTCAAATGAAGAATATTACCCACATACCATCTTATCATCAGCCACCATATTGCTCTCCAAGGGAACAACCTAACACATCAATACAAACATATTTTAGTTATGGTATGTTAGAAATCTAAAGAAGAAATCATGTTTAGAAGCACTCACTTCACCTGCCATTCAATTTGAAAATGATCTCCTTGATTGTCTTCTATTGACCTTCATATCAATTGCTCTCTTGCATTTTGTTTAGTCATTTTCATGAGCTTGCTTTAAATTCACTTCTTGCTTAGGTTCTTTCATTATCACATCCTTAAATCTCTCTTTCTTCAAATAATCCTTTTTTCACTAAAAAGATTATTAGTTGCTGTCTTTGAGCATAGCAATGAAAGGTAAAAGAGTCATAATTACTCTAAGAACCAAACTATTAATTTCAGGCTTGCAAAAATTATCACTAAGACAAATTTTAACTTAAGAGAGTATTTAAACAGTTTTGAGATTTTTTTTTTAAAAAATTATATAGGAGTAGTGAAAATTATAGAATACAAGCGTCCACAAAGTTTCGAATACAAAATCTCAGGAAAGACATTTACATAAAAACTTTTTACTAGTCGAGTATCCCTACAAGAATATACGAGATCATTTTCCTATTATACGGTTCAATCAGTTTGGAACCCAAAAAAAAAATTAAAAGAAAAATACGCACTTTTATTCACAATGAGTGCAAGTTGGACAATAAACTCAAAGAAGGAAAATGTTATCAAAGTTAGTGAATGTTAACAGAGGAAATAATGACTCTTTTCACAATCTTTATCTGCTTTTGGAAGGGAAAAAAAATGATTAATTGTCAAGATGATCGAGGTTTTGATCACCCATTAGAAGCTTCGATTGTATAAAAGCTGGCTAACGTTCATTAGTCCCACTTTTGAAGTGAGTGACCCTTTTTTTGTCAACTACTTCATGAGCAAAACTTCCCTGTGGACATGATTTTGATTGGGGTTAAGTGAGAAATTAAGCTACTCATACACCTTTGATTGGTGCTGATTGGTGCAGCTGTTGAAACCTTTTATGAACATGTCCTATGTAATGCACTCGCTAAGCTAAAATCATTATATTGTTAAATCAAGACTAAAAATTTCATATCACTAAGTTATTAGCCAAGTTCCTACCAACTAATGTCACTGTAGCTAATCATTTTTCTTGGAATTTGAAGACATTACTATGCATAACAGCCTGATTATTGCTTCAATTGTAGAATTCATTGCTACATTTTTGGTGCAGAAGTTACTTTTAGCCAAGTTGGTAGAGCATTTGACACTCTCTATGAAGAGTGGGGGGGGGGGAGAGAGAGAGAGAGAGAGAGAGAGAGAGAGTATTTTCATCAAGGTGCAGTACAACCTAGTAAAATCTTCCGGCACCAATAACAGCTTCCACTTCACATAGATTTGTATACTCATAATTATAACTAGAATTTCCCACTAAAAACTTGTGTCTCTCTCTCTCTTTTGTGACTATATTCACATCTTCTTCACAATTGTGATTATTATTAATTACTACAGCTCTATAAGATGTTCATAAAATGATCAAAAAAGTGTTCTCTTGTTATACAACATAATAAGGGGTATACACATGCAAGAACTTCTTTCACAATCATCTGGGTGACCTTATTTCAACGCCTTTTGCTGATGACGGGAGAATCGCAACGTTACAAGGTCTGAGAGACTTCTGAACCCACCTCAATAAAGAAGCTCTCAGGTTGTGATGAAGTGAATATTAAACAAAATTTATTTATGTTGCTTCTAAAGGAGTCTATCACTTTGTGCTTTTCCATTGTTTTATACACGAAAAAGGAAAAAAAAAAAAAGATAAAAAGAACTTATATCTTAGAGAGAGAGAGAGAGAGAGGACCATTTCGGGAAAGGAGAGGAAATTATTCAACTTGGAAATCAAGAAAAGGAAAGGAGGAAGCATCTCTCATCAAATCCTCGAAGTCCCACTCCCCAGCTCTTAGATCCTCTCCTCCCACCCAATTATTTCCCACCCCACTAATTTGTTGATCTACTTTGTTAACATTGTCGTTAGAGTTATTACTTATGATACTATTTGTGTTACTCAAGGGGCAATTATTTGTATTAGTGTTCCCATCATCATATGTATTTTCAGTTTTTATGTATTCAAAGTTCACACTCTCTAATGGAGGAACAAAGAGCTCACCTTCCAACCCGAGTGTTCCATTCTCACCGTATAACCCAACACTTGCTATTCCTCCACTTATGTTCATGCATTGAGTGGTTGATGAGTTAAAGAATCCAATGGTATTAGACAGGTCTATGCTGTGTTCAAGTACCATGTTCGGCAAGGGATTGATTAAGTGATTTAGAGCCATAGATTGTAGGGAAGGTGATGATGAAGATGATGATAATGAGGTGGACGATGAGTTCATGTTGTACATAGCCATAAGTCCTTGTTCTTGCATGGACATGAACACTCCCATAAAGTCTCTATGTTCTGAAGACGAATTGTCACTTGCATTCGGTGATGATGTTGAAAATGAGTTCTTTAGCCTTTTCTTTATGGTTGAATTCCAAAAATTTTTTATTTCATTGTCTGTGCGTCCAGGCAAGCGTGCTGCAATTTGCGACCACCTGATAAAGATAGGAAAAAATGACAAGAAATGGTTACTTACACAAAACAAGTGTGAAGGAGAAGCTGCCATCAGTGATCTATTTTAATTGCATGATTTGCATGGAAGCTTAAATCTTAAACAAAATACATGGTGGAGTGTCTTCAACTCAAAGGTCAAGATATTGACATAAATTTAATGTCTTTACTCTCTCTCTCTCTCTCTCTCTCTCCCCCCCCCCCTTCTCATACACACACAGACACAACATTTATGTACACACACATCCACATATACTTCACTCCTATCCTATGTACCCTTACACAAGCGTATGTCAGATGTGTACTTTCTTTTATTCTTTTTATTTGAGTATGAGAAATTTGAGAAGATAGTGCGGTGTTTCTTTCAAATTTGTGCAAATGTACTCATATGTCCAAGAATAATAATATATATACATACCCAAACAAGGGAACACTTGATGGGATCACATAGTATGCAGCTAAACAAAACTTCAAATGAGAAATAGCAAAAATAAGGGGGAAAAAGAAAGTCAAATTCGAGTATTTATCAATTGTCATTGTCATCAAAATTAAAGAATTTCACAGAAAAAGAATTTGGTTGAAAAGCCCTTTTGAAAAATGGTTGTCATAGATTGTTATAGTGAAAAGATGCTTTTTCTTTCAATCTGTCTTTCATTGCAAGGTACATTAGAGAAAAATCAAGCAAGAGAAATGCCCTTTTTATGATTCAAAGTTGGAGTTCAAATTTCATAATCAAAATCGAAGTTGATCTTTAGTGGCTCTTTCGCTTCTTCCCTGGCTGAATTATTCTGCTTCTCTTTACCACACATTAGAGGCTTTTTCTTTTTTTCTTTTTTATATGATGTTACACCCAACACGTGATATAACACACAAGCATTAGTCTCTCTCTCTCTCTCTCTCTCTCTCTCGTCAAGATGAACTATGATGGGTCATTAGACATAAATCACTGCCAAACAACAATGTGTCTCACAACAACTGATTCACTGCGCTAGTAGCATTTCTTCTCCATACTATTTTACGTGCAAACTTCTCTAAGTAAAGATTTGCCAAAACTCTTAAGTATCATAAACCTACTTGTTAAATACACTATCATGCACATATATAGGTACGTATACTTAGACAATACATGAATGCTTATGCATGCAGTTAAATAGGAAAGCAAGTAAAAGAGTAGGAAGTGGGTTAAAAGGTAATTAGAATAGACCTGTTGCCGAGAAGGGAATGCAAATGGATGATGAGCTCTTCCTCTTGGGGAGAAAAAGCACCGCGCTTGAGGTCAGGTCTCAAGTAATTGATCCAGCGCAGACGACAACTCTTGCCGCACCTTTGCAGGCCAGCATTTCTTGCTACATCACTCCAACAACCTTGTCCATTGTTCAGCATGTAGTGCATGAGCTTGTCATCTTCTTCAGGTGACCACAAACCTTTTCTAAGCTTACTTGGGACATTGTTATTGTTAACGCTATTGTTCTTGCCTAGGGGATCTGGCCTCCTCATTTCTCTATTTTTCGTTGATCTTGTTTTGATGATCCCTTTGGTGGGTTTTCTCTCTCCAACATGTTCGATGTAAAGAAGTTAAGACTTTATAAAAGGGGAGAGAGAGAGAGAGAGGGAGGGAGGGAGGGAGAGAGGGAGAGAGAGAGACTTCATGGAGTGGGAATGATGATGATCATGATGGAGATGGTTGAGAGAGAAGTTGCTTAGCAAATGGGGAAGAGAGAGAGTGCGGGTTGGTTGATGAGTCAGTAGAAAACGGTTTCGAGGGTGACCCGAAAGAAAATGAATCAAAGCATACGGAAAAAAAATGGAGAAGTTTGTTTTGTAACGAAGCTAAGATATTTGCTTCCACTTCACATAATCTCTCTCTCTCTCTCTCTCTCTCTCTCTCCCCCTTCTATGCTTCTCCACACGTGTATTTGAAGCTGTATATTGAAATTTGATAGAGAAAGTGCATTTTTGAATTTATTTATTTATTTTTAACAAGAAGATCCCGTATCATTGTTATGAGTGTCGTGTCCTATACTTATTACAAAAAATTAAATTATAAAAAGAATTTATCAAATAATAGTTTTGACATTTGAAAATATGAAAAAAGCTACGAAATTTTCTTTGTGGCCATTATGGTATTATTGATTTTTCATGCATACACATGGCTATTTCTGATTAATACACAGATCTTTCAACCCACAGGCTGAAGTCTTGATAGAGAAATGAAAGGCAGAAAAAGAGGAAAATAATTGTTACTGGAAGTCTCTATGAATCTCATATGTACTTATATGTAAAGATGACCAAAAAAAAAAAGGAAAATAATTTATTTATGAGTGCCATCATGAGACTGATCTAGCACTTTCTCACATTCTAATTTCCTCGTTATAATAGTTCTGGGAGATTTTTTTTTTTTTGTTATTTTTTGTTTCTTTCTGGATGTGGGAGGGGAGACCACTTGAAGAAAATATATTTACTTATTCTCTCTGTCTCTCTCTCTAGTATTGCTTCAACGGGCTGAATTGCATCAGATTGGATGTGGGCATGGGGCATCTTTTAGCCAATATTGAATTATTGGCATTTTCATTTTTGAGAAAATATATTTTCTGAAAAAAAAAAACTATTGGTGTCTACTCACAAAGATACTAATAATAAAAACAAAACTCAAAAGTAGTTGATGTCACTAACGCCAATAATAATTTGTGATGATACACATGAAACTTTTTATGGACCAGCGCATCGTGTGGTGCTAATGGATGTTCAATACTTCGACAAAAATCTCTTCACATAAAATTGGATGATTTTAGGGTTTATATGAGTAGGAGTCAGTTGCTCGTTGTATAGCTCAGTAATTTTTGTTTGTTTTGTTTGTTTTGTTTTTTTTTTTTGAAAATGAAAAAGAAGAGAGAGAGAGAGAGAGAGAGAGAGAGGTTTTGTAATAGATCAGTAGAGTCATGAGCATTTTGATCCCCAAAAGTGAAGCATTCTTTTTGCATTTTGTAGTTTTTTCTATAACCATTTAGTAGTACGTAGAAAAATTAAGCATATGAGTTTGCTGTAATAACCTTTTCTTGTTTTCTCCCTTTTTTGTCAAACTCAGAATAGTGAAATTGTAGAAGTTGCTCGCCAGTCATATCACTTTTTTTCTGTATTTACAAAAATGTTATCTTTATTTTTTCTTAATTAGATTCTTATATTACAGTAATTCTCATAAAATATGGTAAATTTTATTTATTTTCTTTAGTTAAGAAAATAGTAAATATTTTCAAATACCTATTTGATGGGACATAGCCCAAAACCCAATTCGAAGAGATGACACTTGAAAGACTCGTACACAAGGTCCACAAAGGACAGTTACTGTCCGATATCCAATATTCTCTATGACTATCTACTGAAATGCCTTAGTCGTAAAAATCTTCCGAACGATATGGTCTTAGTTGCCCCACCTACCGAATGAGAGTTATCACGCAAGAGTAAGCTCCCCAATCAGGTACCCAATCATTGGTCCAATCACCTTAACAGTTTTGATTTCCTGCTTAACAATGGTATTTTTAGGATCTTTCAGTTAAGGAACGGATCTCTCCAGAAAACGAAAGTTCCCGTACGATGAAGATCACGATTAATTCGGAATATTTAAACTACCGAGATTTCCGGATCTGTTCGATAAGGAAAATATAGTTGAAGCACCCCAACGGTATATGACTCTCGTAGTTATAAGATATCCAAAAACCCTCCAAATCAGGTATGCTCCCTTAGCCTAACACCTTGAACACTCTTATCACAGAGACCTTCTTTCTCTATGAGCTTTCAGTCTGTTTCTTTTATATTTGAAAACAACACTTTCTAACTTGAATGTCAGAATCTCCCCCGTCGGAGCATCTTCTGGCGGTTTTTATAGATTTCACATCCCGTCGACGGCAACTGTTCGAGTCAACAAGGAGTTGGTATCTGTGTAGTCATAACGCACTTCCAACATATTGACGCCGTCCGTGGGAACAGACTAAAGCAACCGCCTTTACAGAACCAACAAATCATTTACGCTATCATGCCTTCAAAGAGAAGAATCGGGTCAATTTCAAAAGCCGCCCCTACTGTAGAAGGGTGCATCGTAACACCCTCTGAGGCTGCCCTTCATGTGGTGCCCGATCACTCTATTCATGATCGTGTGGTCTCCCTTCGACCATCTCATCCGGAGTAGACTCTACAGCCTGCGACTCAACGGACTTCTTACCCACATATCTCTGATTCTACCAATCGAACGTGTCAATAAAATGGGATGGAACTCTCCGAACGGGTGAACACGACCCTAACATCTAAAATTTCTCATCGTACGTTGGGTCTTAGATGCCCTGATTTTACAGATCGAACGTGTCATCAAAATATGATGGAACTCCCTGAACGGGTGGATACGATCCTAATATTTAAAGTTACCCATCGTATGTCGGGCCTTAGACGCCCTGATCTTACCAATTGAACGTGTCATCAATAAGGGATGGAACTCCCTGAACGGACGGGCACGACCCTAACATCTAAAGTTTCATATCATACGACGGGTCTCAGTCGCTCTAATCTTAATGATCGAACGTGTTATCAAAATAGGACGAAACTCCCCGAATGGGTGGATACGGTCCCTCTATCTAAAAGTTTCCTATCGTATGGTGGGCCTAAGTCATCCAGATTTTATCGATCGAATGTGTCATGAATAAGGAATGTAACTCCACGAACGGGTGGACACGGCCTCCCAATCTAAAGTTTCATATCATTCGAACGTGTTATCAATGAGAGATGAATCTCTCCGAACAGTTGACACGACCCCTTTATCTAAAAGTTTCCTATCGTACGACGGGTCTTTATCGTCCAGATCCTATCGATTGAATATATCATCAATAAGGGATGAAATTCTCCAAACGGGTGAACACGGTTCCCCAATTTAAAGTTTCCTATCGTTCGAACGTATTATCAATAAGGGATAAAATTTGCTGAACGGGTGGACACGACCCCACTATCTAAAAGTTTCATATCGTGCGGCAGGCCTAAGTCACCCAGATTCTATCGGTCGAACGTGTATCAATAATGGATGGAACTCCCCGAACGGGTGGACACGATCCCCCAATCTAAAGTTTTATATCGTTCGAATATGTTATCAATAAGAGATGAAACTCTCCGAACGGGTGAACACGATCCCTCTATCTAAAAGTTTTCTATAGCACGACGGGTATAAATCGCCCAAATTCTATCGATTGAACGTGTCATCAATAAGGGATGAAACTTTCTGAATGGATGGACATGGCCTCCCAATCTAAAGTTTTCTATCGTTCGAGGAGTTCCATCCCAAATTCTATCGATTGAACGTGTCATCAATAAGGGATGGAACTCCTCGAACGGGAGGACACAACCCTTCTGTCTAAAAGTTTCATATCGAATGGCGGGTCTAAGTCGCCCAAATCTTATCGTTCGAACATGTTATCAACAAGAGATGAAACTCCCTGAACGGGTAGACACGACCCTCAACCTAAAGTCTCCTATCGATCGAACGTAAGGGATGAAACCCTCCAAACGGATGGACACGGCCCAACCTATCTAACGTTTTTACCGATCGGATGGAATTTTCCCTCTATATAAAGTTTCTAATGGCCACGCGAGCTAGTACGTCGGGCCTAACATGATAAGGATTACAACATCAGACAGCCTTAATCGAGGACGAGAAGCAAGGATTGTTCAAAACAAAAGTATTGGGATACAAAGTTTTAAAGGAAGAATATAAAGAATCAGACGGGAATAATGGGACTTATCGAGAAGCAGATCCCCTGGCAGTTGGAACTGTAGTAGGGGCCTTAGAAATGATCGTCGAGTCTTGAATGGCTGTAACCTCCTCAACTGGGGGCAAAGTATCACCCAGACCCATTCGACTAATTATCTCTTCAGTACACCTTAATCTCTCAACCAATTTACGTTGGTAATCTTTGAAGGCAACAGTATCCCTTGCGTGAGACTCCTCGAGGTCAGCGATCTTGCACTCTGCTGTTAGAAGAGACTCTTCCCAAAATTGAGCCAGCCTTTCGATCGATTGAAGACGTGCCTCGCACACCCTGGTCTCCGCTTTTAGCTTTTCACATTGCATGCTCAATTCAGCAACATGTCCCTCCAAATAATCTCCCACCTGCTTCTTCTATCGCTCTTGAAACTCCGCAAAAGCCATGGTCTGAAAAAAAAGATGGATTGGAAAAGGAGCAAGAGGGAAAAGAAGCTAAATAAACAAAAAAAAAGATGATACCATAAATCCAAAAGATTTAAGGGCCCCACCAACTTGTTTCTGAGACATCCTTTGTAGATCTAGCTCACATCGATGAAAGTCTAACCGGTCTACGATTCGGTCCGCCCCCTTTTCTGTGAGCTTTGTTCTTTGAGTTTATGGCTTGTTTGTGGGTAGAGCCCCCCCATATTATAAGCTTGATGCTTTTGTCTTTGCCTTTTGTTCTTCATCCATCAATAGCTTCTCTTTTTAGTTTTGATATTAATAGAAAAACCTTTGCTTTTAAAGAAAAAATGAAAAAAAATCATAAATAACCAAAATTCATGGGAGGCAGGACATCATACCACATAGAGTCTCATGCATGCCTTCCTTTGACCAACTGTTTGATTGCTTTTACTGAAATAGATGGAAGTATCTTTTTTCTAAAAAACATAAAAAAAAAATAACATATAGAAAGAGAACAGTGTTGGGTTGAAAATTTGAGAGCACTTATACAGTCTATACATGTTTTTCTCATGAGGAAAGCAATCCTAAATAGCCAGCACATAACCAAAGCAATATGTGTACTAATTTGGAAAGAGAACAAAAGTATTTGGAGAACAAGAGACATTTGGATCTCGAAGTCACTGGTATCAATTGTTTCCTTACAATTATTGTTAGATATTTTATTGACTCATTCACAACAGAAGCATACATAATAATTTTTAAAAAAATAAATAAAGAATGGGTATAGTAATAAATATCTCGAATGTAAAACCTCAAAATCGATCCAATCGTACGTCCCTCAATAGGATCTCACGGTTGGGATGATGATCACGATATTAATCGAATCACCATCGCAATGTCACAACACCGTAACCCACAGTCCGACGATCATTGTGACGGAAAAAATTTCCTACGCGAAATTTTTCTTATACCCTCATTTTATTCTCTCTCTAGAGAATAATTTTCTCTCAAGTTTACACTCATACTTCACTGAATCAAGATTCTTAATTATCAATTCAAACTTGGAAGCAACATGCCATAGACAATAACACATTCGTATTCGTTTTTACTCCTTCCATTCGTAGCTTTGAATTATGGAGAGCATGATGGAGAAAATCGTGTGTGGTAGTTACGGTTAGTGGGAATTATCCCACTAACCCCTGACAATTGTCTAAAATGTCCCTTTAGGGCATAATAAACTAATATTTCTTACTTACACACGATGACATTTTACGTTCGTCACAAGATCATAACTCATGCGATCATATCACCCTGCTGGACTTTTATACAGGATTGGGCGTCGTGCGACCTGCGAGTACACTTGCAAGCAAAGACCTCTCGATGCACCTGTTAGGATGATCGAGAAGCCATCGTCAGTATCGAAATAACTCGTTGCACCCCAAATCCAAGACTAATTATATCCATCGAGCTACTTTCCTCATCGAAAGTAATCCTTAATAAACGCTCGACTGTGTATCCACCATTATGCTTACATCCCAACATGGATAGATATAATAGGCATGCCAATGAATACAACACAATGATGTAATGTCAATTGGTCTTCTTTTTTTCAAACTCGAATCTATTAGCCTCAATTCAGCTACTTTTTTAGACCTGTCATTCAGACCTCAATTTATCTTCCGGGCCATCGGTAAACAGACTAAAGTAGTAACACTGAGTCAACACTTCTAGAAACAACCGAAAGTGATAAGGGTACAAGAGATCCCACCTAATGGATCTCGGATCTCACACAGTGGGAACGAGGATCTAAATAAGATCAACATCTCAAATAATGCTCCCACTATCCCTAGTCATCATATCACACGCGATATGAAATGCATGTCATAATGTTATTCCCTCATCTTTCAAAGGGCATATGTCAGATTTCTTTAACACTGTGCAGGTATGAAACTCAGTCTACACATAAGACTTTACCCAAAAATCTCAGAGAGAGTATCTTAGAGACAATATCACTAGTCGCAGGTGATATTTGAGATCTCAAACCTGGCTATTTACAGGCAACATGGATGTGGGTACGTCTATGCCGGTCATATCGCATATGGCCTCATCCTGAACACATATCAGGGCGACTTATGTTCTAGTAGGGCCACTCTCAAAGTCTCTTACAACTAGAAACCGTTTTATCTCCGCTCACTCAGAGCTGAAAGTGGTCACTCGTGTGAGAGAGTCGACCACGCTTGCCTGACATATCATTTATCACAACATATCACAAAATATATGACAATAAAATAGTGTAATAAATAAGTGACTCAATCATGCACACATGTTATATATATATAACACAATAAGCATTAGTACAATGTGAGAAATTTCAATATACACTCAAATTCAATGATTCCTATATCTCATACAGGAATCTCTCACAATGGGTTTATTGAAGGGATCAGTTAATACACTATATAGTAGTGTACTTAATTTGTCACTTCACCATTCTCGGTGATGTCTCTCATAACGTAGTATTAGGTATCAATATGTTTGGACTTACTGATACTTAGGGTTTCAAGTGTGGTCAAGGACGACATGATTTTCTCAATAAATCATCACTGGCCTCCCACTTTTTGCCACAACCCTTAAGTGATCCGGAAATCTCCGAAACCAAACATTCTCCTGAACTGCCACTGAACATCTCATAAGTTCAATCTTTATCGTAGATAGAGATATACTTGTTTGCTTCTTGCTATTCCAAAACAGCAAAACCTGATATCGATTTGCATACATTCAGACGCCAACCCAGTTGGTATCTGAATACTCATCAAAATACAAATCACCTCCTCCGTAACACAAGGAGAGGTCCGTAGTTCTCTTGAGATATCTCAGAATCCTTTCACTGCTCTCTAGTGATCTCTTCTAGGATTCGATCAATACCTAATTACCATATTGACTGCAAAGCAAACGTCTGATCGTGTACGCAATACTGCATATATCAGAGTACTCAATGCACTGGAACAAATGATTCTACTCATTTCCATTGTCCTTTTCTGAGTCTTAAGACATATGTCAAGAATTAGGTTTTAACCTTTTAGTGATAAGTGTATCTTTAGGGTCGTAGTCGATCTTCTCGAAGCGCTCGAGAACTTCCTTGATGTTGGATTCCTGTGAAAGAGTCAACACCTGTTTCGAGCGATCCCTATGGATCTTAACTTTGAGGAAAAACTGAGTCTCACCCATATTCTTCACATCAAGACTCGACAATGTTCACGTCATTGTGGTCATCAGATACTCTCTGTTGTTCCCAGTCAACAGAATGTCATTCACATAAAATCATGATCACAAAAGAATCAAAATAACGTAAAATGTATACGCGATGATTCTCCTCAATCATTACGAAACCGTGAGATATCACCTCTTTGTGAAATTTTAAACGCCATTGCTTGGATTGATGATTAAGGTCGTATGTCAACTTCCGAAGTCGACAGATCTTATCATCCAGATCTCCAAGAATAAAGCCAGATGACCATTCTTTGTAAATTTTCTCAGCCAAAACTCCTACTCGGGAGAATAGTCTCAACGTTCATTTGGTCTCACTCCAGATCCATATCATGTCCATGATAATCGCTAAAAGTAAAAGGATTGAGGTAATCTCGCCCTCAGTCTGAGTAACCCCTGGTTATCAGATGAGGCTTATACTTCTACACCGATCCGTCAACCTTTTTCTTGATGTTGAGAACCAACATGTTCCCAACGGCCCTACTACCCTTAGGTAAGTCAACTAGATCTCAGATCCCGTTGATTCTCATCAACTCCTCTTACCCATGGCCTTTAATCAATGGTCCTCCACAGAACCCTCAAGAACCTCTAGGACAGTTAAAGGTTTCTCGTAATCCTCAAGAGTCCCACTGAGAGCCTCGCCCTCAATCGAGAAGCGACGATTAGGTACACATCCTCGACTACTCTTAAGAGGAGGGGAAACCTTTTTACTTTTAGATAGACTGCTCCCACTAGAACCAAGATCCGTAATGGATTCTTAGGTTCCGCCACTGGGATCAGCTAAACCACTACGCTCATCCATCTGATAGAAAGTAAAATCCCAATTGATTTCACTTCTCATAGGGAAATCACTTTAAAAAAACTCGGTATCATGAGACTCAATCTCAGTAAGAGTGTCATCCGTATGTTCACCTAGAACACATTCTCCTCGGAGTGTTCTGAGTATCTCATAAAAATACATCTCTTTTCTCGTAGGTCTAACTCGCCGTGTAGATGCGAGAACCAATGAACATATGTGGCACATCCTCATAATCTCAAATGACTAAGATCAGGCTGCCTCCCTGTCCAAAGCTCATTTGGAGTACTGACTGCGGACTTCAATAGAACACGATCGATGACGTAGGCAACAGCCAATAACGCATCTCCACAATAAAAACGAATAAATTGGCTTGCGCCATTATTGGCCTCACCGTCTCAAACAAAGTCCTATTCCTCCTCACAGCTACTTTACTCCACTGAGTAGCAAGAAATAGCCAGTTTCTTGCAATGCCTTTTTTGAAATAGAGCTTTTCAGACAAATACTCGCGTCCTCGATCGGTTTTGAGAGTCTCTACTCTTAAGTTTAACTGATTCTCAACTTCGCTAATAACTGTGCCAGGCACCTCAATGATTCAGACTTGCGCGAGATCAGATAGACATAACTGAAACGCATGTAATTGTCTATGAAGGTAATAGAGTACCCAATTCCATTTCAGGTTCTCACGCTCATAAGGCCACAGATGTTGGAGTGAACCGAATGCAATGGAGTCCCAGCTCTCATTGCAATGTCGAATGGTTTTCTTATAAGTTTGTCATCTAGGCAAAATTGGTTAGCGGATCCTACAAACCACTCTCTGCCAACCAGTTCATCCTCTCTCACACTAGAAGGATAACAAGAAAAAACATTGAAAGGAATCACTTCCAGTACATATAGTCCCTCATAGACCAAACTAAAACCAATTAAAGAATTGTCGTAATTAATGAAAATTATAAAATTTCTAAATTAATAGAGCATATCCTAGACTGAAATCAAGTTCCGTCGAACATTCAGAGCGTAAAGAGTATACATAGTTTAACAACTTTGCAACTCCAACTTGCAAGTGCTACTCCCTTTGATGTCGACAAACGCTCCATTTCTCTACGTAAATCCTCCTAGTTGAGGACTCATTGGGCGGAACTATATAAGCGCGCTCCTATCTCGAGTTACGTGGTCGGTTACTTCTGTGTTTATAATCCACGAAGAAGAGAAAACAGTGAGCATCTCAAACTACATAAAGAACAAAGAGTTAATTTTCGCTCGTCACATTTGCTAGCGAAATGACCAAGTCTACTACAAATGTAGCACTACACCTTGGTCGTATCCAACTCCTTCTCTCTGTGCATTATTATTATTGGTTTTCTCAAATGTTTTCTTCTTACCTGAATCTCGAGTCTCACAAGAGTACTTGTTTGACTCCACCGCTTAAGTATGACCCAAGTATGGCCTACTCGCCTTTAGATGCTCCTACTCGAGCTCACTGTGCTTATTCACATTAGTAAAAGTATGAATACTTTCGTCGTATGTGAAATAGACTTTCATGATTTCTCATGAATCAGGTAAAGAACTGGATCGCATCCAGCACTAGAAAACATATCCAAAATGGGCTCGGTCACGTTCCCCAACTCGGCGATCATACTCAACATTTTCATCAAATGTTACATCATCATATGATCAACCCTTTCTTTATAAGTTGTTAAACTTATAATTCAGTGTCCTCGTCTCAGGATCTGTAAGAGCATCACAATACTCTTTATAGGACGAACCAAACCGATAAAGCTGTTGGACATTGCTCATAGACTGGGATCGCATTATCGTGTATGCTACTCAGAAGGATTGCCCTAACTCGGCTGTCATTCTTCTTCCATGCACGTAATGTCTCCTAATCCCGTCTGTCTGAGGTGTGGTACCCTCGCCGGAGTCCACCATCTCACGTTTCAAAATTTTAATTAGATTTTATTCCTCGAGAATAAATTGAATCTACCAGTAAAAAATCACATAATTATTACCATTCAATTTTATCCTCCTTGCAAAAATCTAATATGACAATTTTAGAAGCAGTCATAAAGATAATTGTGACTTGTGATACTTATTCTCACATTTTGTGCACCCTACGAATCAACAAAATCCAAATGATTCGAATACAGACCCCAAGATGAGCGTATGAATCAACATACACCATACACTACAATTTGGGATTGCATCTCACCATTCGGACAAGGATTCTGTACACAAAAACTCACAAGAAGTCACTTTTATGGTTGTGAGACCCTCAAAAATTGAAAAAATTTCAATTCTGGACGACCTGACACGCTGTCGGAGGTTCCACGCTCCGCCACGCACTGGTGGCGCGTCCCCACGCGCCTGCACGTGCCAGGGACAGCTTTTGGCATGTGCTAGACGCGTAGCGCGTCCGGCACGCGCCCGCACGCACATTCTATGCATCGACGCACGCGCAGACGCGTAGGCGAGCGGGTCACATGCCTGCACGCGCGCAACCCGCATGCGCGGGTCGATTCTGGACACGGGTGCGGGTTTGAACCCGAAACCCGGTCCGGGTCCGGTCGCGGGTTGGCCGTGGGTCGGGTGACACGTGTCCGGGTCGTAACCGACCCGGATGACCTAGACCAGTCACGCGCCTTCCTCGCGCGTGAACCTCAACCGCTCTTTGCTTCTTTGAACACGCGCCTCAGCGCGCGTGTTGTGCACGTGCCAACGGGTTGGACCTTGTCGTCTTCACCCGAATTTTCCTATAACCGGGTCTTTCGACCCGGTATCCAAAAAACACATTTTTCGACTCGATTTTTTTCAGATTTTTTATGGAATCTCTAATTCTAATTATTTCAATCATCTTTGTCACGTCCCGAATCGGGAATCGTGAACAGCCGCCCGTTGCCCTGGATGTTGGCTGTATTTCTACAGAAAATAGGACAGAACCTCCTCATAAATCGGAGGTCTCCCAATATACAAATAACCTGTATAATTCAAAATCATTATGAAAATAAATCAAATGGCTATCCCGGCCTCCCCAAAACCAACGACTCCCAAAGCCGATATCCAAAACAACGCAAGGCTATAAATCACCAACAGTCCTAATCACAGACCTCTACTGTCATGCCCAACTAGAGCATGAGCAGCCACCACACCGAGCGGGCCTAAATTTATACAATTATATTACAAATTCCCAAGTTAACACTTTAAATATTTACAAATGCCTCAATGCAAGTGAAATATGAGAGTTTCGCAAATAAGAGACCAAAAATTATACAGTCATCCCAAAATATGTACACGGTTAACTACGGACCTCAATATCCAGACCACGCAGGGCCGTCATAATTACGAAATTTATATTTTCAATTAAAACTTAAATCTCACCATCGTGAATCCAATCCACCGTCAAGCTATCAAGCCTCTAAAGCTAAATGCGTCGCCCTAGCACCATAATCCTGTCTTGGGAGGGAAAGTGGAGGGGTGAGTACTCAGGGAAGAATACTCAGTGAGTGAGTGAGTCAATGTAATCGTGTAATATGAGGTGTGAAACAGGAGTGTCAAAGCATAAGTATACAAATCACATTTCAAATCATCATGCTTTTCATTTCAACAATATATCATTTGCACGCATTATCAAGTCAAATATGCATCCAAAACACTGTCAATAAAATCATAGAGCTGCCAGCCGAAAGTGTCCTGGCAGAGGTCTACCTCGACCTATGACAGGCGCACCGGGTGTGTTATATGCCATTTTATTTAAAGTGCTCTCTACCCCGGCGTTGGCGACGAACCTCGTCCAGGTGCTAGACTTGGAATGTGTATACAAATCCTTCCCCTTTCGGGTTCAACCTGGCTAGTACCGTGTTGTAAATATCATCTCGACAACTCGTGGGATACCCCAGGCCTAGGCATATCCGGACGCCACCCAAGCGCCTCTCACGGTGTCCTTCGTAGCTACGGAACAATACATATCACAGCCCTCAAGGCCAATATCAATATCATATCAAACATGTGCCGTAAATCAGGTTCACAAACCAAATGCAACATATATCATAAAATGACACATTTTACATTTCAACCACATGGATGCATATTTTCATAATTCAACCAAATTTTTGGACACTCCATCTGTTCACAAAAATCATTTCCAAAACCAGTCAAAACATTTTAAGCACACGATAAATCATGCTCATTTATCAAACTGTTGTAAAGCAGGGTTTACATATTAAACGAAAACATTGAAATAAAACCCACACACAGTATACGGGAGGGTCAATTACTCCCTACAATGCACAACATGTGTCGAAACTGTGCTCCCCTCGATCAGTCTCCAAGCAAGTCACTACAATGACAAAACACAATATGTATATATATGATTTGTACTACATATTTGAAAAGCCACTATGTTAAATTTATACTTTTAATTAATCGTATGTCTAGGATTAAGACATAGGATCTCATAGCTAGGCTTCACATGTGCACAAATGCTGTCCCATTTTCATCACCAAATGTAAATTTCAATTCCTCATTTCCGAAGGCACACAATTCAACCCATAAGCTCTAAGGTTTCCCATACCTTCCTAACAAACAATGCCACTTTAAATCATCCAAACCCACTCCTTTCACACCCTATCAAAGGTACAAAATTAAATCAACACAATATCATTTTCAACCATCAAGATCATCATTCATATATATACAACTCAAAATTTACATAACCCTCTATTTCCAAATCTCTTCAATGTTCTCGGTCAAAGTAAATACACACATTTACACTCCAAATTCTTACAAACTTCTCTCTTTCGACTTACCTACACAACACATATATAACAACTATACAAGGATACATATTTACTCTTTACATATGCTTTGCATTCGGAAACATCGTTTTCAACTCACAAATCATATTAGCATAATCCATCCTCTTGGCCAAGGTTCATACACACACTCATACTCATATACCTTTATTCAAATCTCTTCTTTAACACCAATACACACATACATTTGTACATTAAAACCAAATTTTCAACACTCCAAAATACACTCAAATCATCCCAAATTCTAGCCACACAATCTTGCCATCAATGGTATTTCATTTATAAATAATTAACAAAATCAAATTCGAGTCAACTTCAATCCTAAAAATCTCTTAAAGTCGGAAGCAAGTCTAAAATAATTAAATTTCCTTCAAGATAGAAAATCTTTGAAAAATCATACACTTTTCGATTTTCATCCGATTTCTTTAAACCATATGTCATTTCAAAGGTATTGAAACCTATTTTCATCATACGGAAATAGTAATTTGTTTGCCTATTTGCAGGACGACTTATAATGTAAAATACCACGACAGTTCTTAAACTATAACGACAACTTTTAATCTATTCTTCATAGATATACCATTATGCAAATTTAACAACTTAATATAACCTGAGAAAGACACAAAATACTACAGTATGCTTCATTGCACGGCACATCTCATTCCAACTCTGATCCCAAATGCTTTAATGCATATTTTAATTAACCTTTAAAGGAAACCATTCTATTCAAGCAAACATGAATCCCTCATCTTGTAGCATGCTTCTTTTATACTAAACAGTCTAATTCGTGTAAATTTTTAAACTTAACCCTCACATTCAGGCATATTCCAATCAATTTTCATCTAAAGCTATACAAACGAGTCAAACAAGCCTCTATCATTATCTAACACATTCAATCATTTAAGAGACTAGTATTTCTCTTACCTAGGGTTTCACAATTTGCACCTCTAGCGTCCGTGCGCCATTCGATTCATTCCAAGACCTACAATGTCTCCAAATTGAAGCAAATTTTTGCAATTAGACATAATCACTATGGAAATCAAAACCCTAGAACTATGATTTAACTCAACCCTTACCTATGCAGTGAAAGGGTCACAGTGGGCTCTCGAAGGAGTGCAGACTGCTCGAGTGAGCGAGCAAGGGCAAAGCAGCACAGTAGCCGCGCGCTGGGGAAGAGGCTGTCGCGCGTTGTAGTCGGCGTGCTGGGCAGTCTCACGCGAGTAGACGCGCGCTGAGGGGCTGTCTCGCGTGAGCACTCGCGCGCGCGCAGGAGAGGCAGTTGCGCGAAGAGAGAGAGACAGGGAGACTGAGAGAGAACCGAAACTAAGAGAGAGATTTCGCGAAAGAGACAGAGAGTGAGACCGAGGGACAGTGAGATAGAGAGCGAAATAGAGAGAGAGAAAGTGATAGAGAGAGGTGAGCGGTGGCGTGTGGTGGCGCCGAGTCGCGGCGGCGGCGGCGAACCGCGAGAGGAAGAGAGAGAGGCTCGCGGGTAAGAGATAGAAGCCGAGAGAGAGAAGGAGAGAAATAGGGTGACTGTGAGATGTAGAGAGGGGTTGAGAGAGACGATCAGCGGTTGCTAGTCACCGTGGGTGGCGGAGCAATTGGCCGTCTGCGGCGGCCGAAAAGAGGGAGGGCGGCAGCGCGAGAAGAATCGCGGGAGAGGGAATGCGAAGAGGCGGAGAGGAAGAGGGGAGAAGGGAGGAGAGAGAAAGATTAAGGCTTTTAGCCCTAATCTTCATTTGGGCAAAACACAGCGTTTTGCTGCGTTTTGTCCTTTTTTTTTTTTACTATTATTATTATTATTATTATTATATATATTTAAATAAATAAACAATTATATATATATACAAATTCACCCCCCCTTCTTCCTAAATTTAAATTTTTCATAAAACAGAATTTATTACTATTCACGAACACAGTGATTTAAAATATACAAAAAATTCAAGTTTAATACCCAAAAATCGAAAATTAATGCAATTTAATTTAAAAATGTATATATAAACGGAAGAAATATTTTTATTAATTTTAAATACAGGGGTACAATACGGACACCGTAGTGTCGGTGTTATATTTTCTAACCCCCTAAAATAAGTTTCGTCCTCGAAACTGAAAGAAGGCTAGGTACTTCCTTAGTACTGAGACATGAAGGACGTCGTGAATATGGGAGAGTTCATCTGGCAGCTCCAATCTGTATACCACAGTTCCGACCCTCTCAAGGATACGGAAAAGTCCGATATACCTGGGGCTCAGTTTGCCCTGCTACCTGAACCGAATCACCCTTTTCCAGGGCGATATCAGTAGGAAAACCATGTTTCCTACCTCGAACTCAAGTGGTCTCCATCTCCTATTGTAAGGCCTTCATCCATTCATGGATGATCCTCTCTAAGTATCGGTCTAGGGGTGGTATGCTGTGCTAAAGCTCAGCCTAGTGCCCAAATGCTTCCTGAAGTCTGGGCCAAAATCTAGAAGTGAATCTGGGGTCTCCGTATGATACTATCGACAATGGTACCCCATAGAGTCTGACAATCATGTCAATATAAAGACGTCCCAATACCTCTAAAGAAAATAAGCACGAATCAGAATGAATGTGCAGACTTGGTGAGTCTATCAACGATCACCCAATTAGCATCGTGTCGTGCTAAAGTCCGCGACAATCCTTGTCACAACATCCATTGTGACGTGTTTCTACTTCCACTCGGGAATGGAAAAAGGCTGTAAAACGCCTGTGGGTCACTGATACTTGGTCATCATCTACTGACAAACCAGACATCAAACAACGAACTCTATCTTTTACTAGACTACTAATAGCTATCTCGGATAGTTAGGTATATTTTTGTACCTCTCAAATGCATAACGTAAGTAGAGGAATGAGCTTCCTCTAGAATATCTCTACGAAGATTCACTGTCGGCGGGAGTGCAAACCCGCTATCGATATACTACTAGTTCGTCATCACGGACTCGGAACTCTCTGTCATCATCTCTACAGATCTATCAAGAACACCTTGGAGCTCCTCATTTGCTCCCTAAATCTCTCTAATGCGGTCGAGCAAGGTCGGCCTCATTTCAAATCAAGCTACTAATGTTGCTCGTTCATCACTAGTCAAAATGACTCCTAATGCACGGAGTTCCATCAACAATAGAGATAAACACTCTATATACTGAATTTCTGACCAATTGCTTATCAAGAGGAGTGATAACTAATAGCGCCTCATCTAGCGACGATAACAGTCTACCCAACTGTCAAGCGAAATAATACTCTCACATAAGAATAATCTAAACCAGTATCAATAAGAACACGAGCGTCGACTCTGAGTATTTTCATGGTACTCATGATGCGAGAAATTGAAAAAGGAACCCATATAGGATATGCAAAAGATATACGATATATATATATCAAGTAGTCAAGCCTCTAAGGCTTTAACCAGTCATAACCGTACATATCATCATGAGATGCATGGTTTCAAAAGAGGATCACAATAGTTAAGCTTCTAGAGCTTTAACTAGTCAAGACGGTACATAGGTATCATGATGTACATGATTTCAAAAAGGAAAGTATCTATAAACTCCTAAACAAAAGAATCTACTGGAGGATTACCCATGGTCGTATCTGAGTTCGCCTAAGCATCCTCCTGAGTCATAACATACACGTGGGCTTGTGCCCTCGGCTCTTATAGTGAAGAGCCTAGTGCAGTGTTGCTCCCGGCTGCAGTCCATGGAGCGGTGTGTACTGAGTGTGCAGGTACTCCCTGCTGACCTGTCCATGGTCCATCCATGTGTGTCTGTGACACCTGACCTCTGAAACCTAAGTCAGGACAAGAGCTACAGATATGTCCTTGCTTCCCATATTAGAAACATCTAAAGGGAGCTCCAAAAGCTCCAAAATGACATCAGCTGCAATCGCGACAACTAGAATGGTGCTGTGCTATAGACTAACTAGAGGCACTAGGGGCCTGTATTCTAAAACTCTAGGGACGTGGTCCCTGTCTAACTGTGTTGATGTAAAGTGAGAGGGCTTCCCTAAAAGTTAGAAGTCATATCCCACTTCGAGCTCTGGCTCGTCTGGGTCTCAACCCTCTATGGTCCTACTAGGACTCCGTAAAATCTCTGCGGTCGAACTCCCTCAAGAAGTCCTCCTACCGCAGTAAGTCAATAGTCTCGTCATAAATAGCCTCCCACCAAGTGAGGGCATCATCGTTGAGGAGTCTCTCAACAACTCTCAATCTGAGCTCCTTTGACAATCCCACATCAGTAAGGATCCTACGAATCCTATAGATCCAGTGCTTCGCCGCTACGACATCACTAGATCCTAAAAAATCTATGTATCTGAGCTATCGTAACTCTGTCACCAACTGAGTAAGCTCATGGATGCGCCTCAAAGTAACCGAAATCTCATCGGTCGAAGCAAAAACATAAGTACCGGCCACCGGAGGAGTAACTGGTGCCGTAGGAGCAGGTACGGCCGCAGGTGCGGTCGTTGAAGTCTGTAGTGGAGGTGGGGGCATCTGCACCCCATATCTACTAAACCACTCCCGCCACTGTCTCAAGGCGTCAAGTGGTGGTGGAGGAATCTCAGCTGTAACAGCCGGTGGAGGTGCTGAGAGTGGCACTAGTGAAGGTGCATGAGTAGAGGAAGCATCCTCTGGTACTCGTGAAGTCTCGAGTGCCACAAGTGCATCAGACACTAAGGGACTCTCTAGTGGCGCACCGCGCCTACTACATCTAGGCGGCATAATTCTGCAAACAGAGCACCTTTTCATTAAGTAAAAATCAAGGATTAGGGTTAGTTACGGAGTCACTAACCCCCTAAAAAGAATTTGAGTTATGAATCAAGGCATTCGAATCTAATGGGAGGTGTACCACTCATACACCTGCATAAATGTCTCAAATGATGGTAATGGAACCGTAGCTAAAATAGCTGGCTGAGAGAGTGCTAGAAGGATACACCTGACGAGGAAACATCCTCGAGTATTCTAGATGTCTCAGGTACAAATCGAGTACCTCGTCTAGTAATCATAACCTTACAAAGGAAGAACTTAAATCAGATATGATTCAAAGATTAGGGTTAGTTGCGAAATAACTAACCCCCTAAAAATGAATAAATTACCGGTTTAAAAACCGATGGAAATGATATGCTAGGTTAGATACGCACCGTATCTAACCCCCTAAAAAAAATAACTCATATGCCTATGACCATGTACTGGGACTTTCATGACTGTATGAAACTCTCATGCATTGAGGACTTTTAAATCATACTTGGGATTATTTTCCAAAACTCTTTTATAAAATACAGCTCTCAACCTAGAGCTCTGATACCAACTGAACTGTCACGCCCCGAACCGGGAATCGTGAACAGCCGTCCGTTGCCCTGGATGCCGGCTATATTTCTACAGAAAATCGGAAAGAACTTTCCCATAAATCGGAGGTCTCCCAATGTACAAATAACCTGTATAAACCTGTATAATTCAAAATCATTATGAAAATAAATCAAATGGCCATCCCGGCCTCTCCAAAACCAACGACTCCCAAAGCCGACATCCAGAACAACGCAAGGCTATAAATCACCAACAGTCCTAGCCACAGACCTCTACTGTCATGCCCAACTAGAGCATGAGCAGCCGCCACACCGAGCGGGCCTAAATTTATACAATTATATTACAAATTCCCAAGTTAACACTTTAAATATTTACAAATGCCTCAATGCAAGTGAAATATGAGAGTTTCGCAAATAAGAGTCCAAAACTTATACAGTCATCCCAAAATATGTACACGGTCAACTGCGGACCTCAATATCCAGACCACGCAGGGCCGTCATAAGTACGAAATTTATATTTTCAATTAAAACTTAAATCTCACCATCGTGAATCCAATCCACCGTCAAGCTATCAAGCCCCTAAAGCCAAATGCGTCGCCCTAGCACCATAATCCTGTCTGGGGAGGGAAAGAGGAGGGGTGAGTACTCAGGGAAGAATACTCAGTGAGTGAGTGGGTCAATGTAATCGTGTAATATGGGGTGTGAAACTAGAGTGTCAAAGCATAAGTATACAAATCACATTTCAAATCATCATGCTTTTCATTTCAATAATATATCATTTGCACGCATTATCAAGTCAAATATGCATCCAAAACACTGTCAATAAAATCATAGAGCTACCAGCCGAAAGTGTCCTGGCAGAGATATACCTCGACCTATGACAGGCGCACTGGGGGTGTTATATGCGATTTTATTTAAAGTGCTCTCTACCCCGGCGTTGGCGACGAACCTCGTCCAGGTGCTAGACTTAGAGAGTGTATCCAAATCATTCCCCTTTCGGGTTCAACCTGGCTAGTACCGTATCGTAAATATCATCTCGACAACTCGTGGGATACCCCAGGACTAGGCATATCCGGACGCCACCCAAGCGCCTCTCACGGTGTCCTTCGTAGCTACGGAACAATACATATCACAGCCCTCAAGGCCAATATCAATATCATATCAAACATGTGCCGTAAATCAGGTTCACAAACCAAATGCAACATATATCATAAAATGGCACATTTTACATTTCAACCACATGGATGCATATTTTCAAAATTCAACCAAATTTTTGGATACTCCATCGGTTCACAAAAATCATTTCCAAAACCAGTCAAAACATTTTAAGCACACGATAAATCATGCTCATTTATCAAACTGTTATAAAGCAGAGTTTACATATTAAACGAAAACATTGAAATAAAACCCACACACAGTATACGGGAGGGTCAATTACTCCCTACAATGCACAACATGTGTCGAAACTGTGCTCCCCTCGATCAGTCTCCAAGCAAGTCACTACAATGACAAAACACAATATGTATATATATGATTTGTGCTACATATTTCAAAAGCCACTATGTTAAATTTATACTTTTAATTAATCCTATGTCTAGGATTAAGACTTAGGATCTCATAGCTAGGCTTCACATGTGCACAAATGCTGTCCCATTTTCATCACCAAATGTAAATTTCAATTCCTCATTTCCGAAGGCACACAATTCAACCCATAAGTTCTAAGGTTTCTCATACCTTCCTAACAAACAATGCCACTTTAAATCATCCAAACCCACTCCTTTCACACCCTATCAAAGGTACAAAATTAAATCAACACAATATCATTTTCAACCATCAAGATCATCATTCATACATATACAACTCAAAATTTACATAACCCTCTATTTCCAAATCTCTTCAATGTTCTCAGTCAAAGTAAATACACACATTTACACTCCAAATTCTTACAAACTTCTCTCTTTCGACATACCTACACAACACATATATAACAACTATACAAGGATACATATTTACTCTTTACATATGCTTTGCATTCGGAAATATCGTTTTCAACTCACAAATCATATTAGCATAATCCATCCTCTTGGCCAAGGTTAATACACACACTCATACTCATATACCTTTATTCAAATCTCTTCTTCAGCACCAATACACACATACATTTGTACATTAAAACCAAATTTTCAACACTCCAAAATACACTCAAATCATCCCAAATTCTAGCCACACAATCTTGTCATCAATGGTATTTTATTTATAAATAATTAACAAAATCAAATTCGAGTCAACTTCAATCCTAAAAATCTCTTAAAGTCGGAAGCAAGTCTAAAATAATTAAATTTCCTTCAAGATAGAAAATCTTTGAAAAATCATATACTTTTCGATTTTCATCCGATTTCTTCAAACCATATGTCATTTCAAAGGTATTGAAACCTATTTTCATCATACGGAAATAGTAATTTGTTTGCCTATTTGCAGGACGACTTATAATGTAAAATACCACGACAGTTCTTAAACTATAACGACAACTTTTAATCTATTCTTCATAGATATACCATTATGCAAATTTAACAACTTAATATAACCAGAGAAAGACACAAAATGCTACAGTATGCTTCATTGCACGGCACATCTCATTCCAACTCTGATCCCAAATGCTTTCATGCATATTTCAATTAAACTTTAAAGGAAACCATTCCATTCAAGCAAACATGAATCCCTCATCTTGTAGCATGCTTCTTTTATACTAAACAGTCTAATTCGTGTAAATTTTTAAACTTAACCCTCACATTCAGGCATATTCCAATCAATTTTCATCTAAAGCTATACAAACGAGTCAAACAAGCCTCTATCATTATCTAACACATTCAATCATTTAAGAGACTAGTATTTCTCTTACCTAGGGTTTCACAATTTGCACCTCTAGCATCCGTGCGCCATTCGATTCATTCCAAGACCTGCAATGTCTCCGAATTGAAGCAAATTTTTGCAATTAGACTTAATCACTATGGAAATCAAAATCCTAGAACTATGATTTAACTCAACCCTTACCTATGAAGTGAAAGGGTCGCAGTGGGCTCTCGAAGGAGTGCAGACTGCTCGAGTGAGCGAGCAAGGGCAAAGCAGCACAGTAGCCGCGCACTGGGGAAGAGGCTGTCGCGCGCTGCAGTCGGCGTGCTGGGCAGTCTCACGCGAGCAGACGCGCGGCCGCAGGCCGTCGCGCGAGGAGAGGCGCTGCGTAGAGAGAGAGACAGGGAGACTGAGAGAGAACCGAAACTAAGAGAGAGATTTCGCGAAAGAGACAGAGAGTGAGACCGAGGGACAGTGAGATAGAGAGCGAAATAGAGAGAGAGAAAGTGATAGAGAGAGGTGAGCGGTGACGTGTGGTGGCGCCGAGTCGCGGCGGCGGCGGAGAACCGCGAGAGGAAGAGAGAGAGGCTCGCGAGTAAGAGAGAGAAGCCGAGAGAGAGAAGGAGAGAGATAGGGTGACTGTGAGATGTAGAGAGGGGTTGAGAGAGACGATCGGCGGTTGCTAGTCGCCGTGGGTGGCGGAGCAACTGGCCGTCTGCGGCGGCCGCGAAGAGGGAGGGCGGCGGCGCGAGAAGAATCGCGGGAGAGGGAATGCGAAGTGGCGGAGAGGAAGAGGGGAGAAGGGAGGAGAGAGAAAGATTAGGGCTTTTAGCCCTAATCTTCATTTGGGCAAAACGCAGCGTTTTGCTGCGTTTTGTCCCTTTTTTTTTTTACTATTATTATTATTATTATATATATTTAAATAAATAAACAATTATATATATATACAAATTCACCCCCCTTCTTCCTAAATTTAAATTTTTCATAAAACGGAATTTATTACTATTCACGAACACGGTGATTTAAATTATACAAAAAATTCAAGTTTAATACCACAAAAATCGAAAATTAATGCAATTTAATTTAAAAATGTATATATAAACGGAATAAATATTTTTATTAATTTCAAATACAGGGGTACAATACGGACACCGTAGCGTCGGTGTTACAATCTTTAACTTGAATTTTAGAATAATCACGCCCTCATCTTTGCGTATTTTGGATATAAAATTTCGACCTTCGCGGTCAATTTTGAAACCCTATTTTCCAGCATCAATAATATGCAATATATATATATCAAATCGAAGAGTATGAAACAAGGAAAACAGATCTATAATTTTCATGCATTGATTTGCCCTAAAATTTGACAAATCTGGGGTTGAAGTGTTCGATCACTATTCACGGCCGAATGTTTCAACCGAAATTTTCTTGGCCTAAACCGTTTAGAAAATTACAAAAAAATTATTTTCGTGTTCTACGGATCATGTGTAACACAGTGGTGTTCTCAGATTCACGAAACTCATTCATAATCCGAACCTCAAATTTTGAACTCTAAATTTTTTATACCCAAAAATTAATTTCAAAAATTAATTTTAATAATCCAACACTTATTCTGATACCAATGTTGGATATTTTAGTCGATTCATATGCAGCGGAAGCATATACAATAATTTTCGAAAAAATAAAAATGGAGTTTCGGATATAGGGTTAAATACCTCGAATGTAGAATCCCAAAATCGATCCAATCGTACATCCCTCAATAGGATCTCGCGGTCTGGATGGTGATCACGATGTTAATCTAATCACCACCGCAATGTCACAATATCACAGCCCACAGTTCGGCGATCGTTGTGACCGGAAAAATTTCATACTCAGAATTTTTCTCGTGCCCTCATTTTGTTCTCTCTAGAGAATAATTTTCTCTCAAGTTTACTCTCTTGCTTCACTGAATTAAGATTCTTAATTATCAATTCAAACTTGGAAGCAACATGACATAGACAATAACACATTCGTATTCGTTTTTACTCCTTTCATTTGTAGCCCTGATTCATAGAGAGCATGATGGAGAAAATCGTGTGTGGTAGTTATGGTTAGTGGGAATTATTCCACTAACCCTGACAATTGTCTAAAATGTGTCTCCTGGATATAATAAACTGATAATTATTATTGTAATTTACTAGCATAAGTCAAGGGGAAAAATTAAAAATATTATAATAAAGTACAGGATTGGAAAATTGACAATTATAATAAAGTCATAGAAACTTTTTTCTTCGTGGGTATGATACCCAAAATCAATCAAAACCACGTTCAGCCATGTTAAAGTGTGTAAAAGCAAGATGCCAACTATATTTAATTAAATTTTAGATTTAAAATTTAAAAATAAAAAAATTATATTAAATAAATTTTTATAAATTAAATTTGATAATATTTGAATTAGATTAATAAAAATTATTTTTTTATATCAATTGAATATTAAAAAAAAAATAGATATTAGAGAAAAAGTTCGAATAATGGGTATGTCGGCAGGATGAATCGGATGATGGAGGTGTGGTCACTTCAAGATATGGCCATCATTAGCTTCTCTACAAGTCCCATTGTAATAATTCCCATGTCCTTGTCCTCTCCAAATACGCCCTCCAGCAATCACAAAATTATATAATTTAAAAAAGAAAAGAAAAGAAGGAGAGATTGATCACAGATAGCCTAGAAGACATAGAAGCTACTCCAAAGGGTTCTCACAACTTTTTGAATGCTTTCCCTTTACTGTTGCCTTGCCAAAGCTTTGTGTGTGCTGTGGTGTTGATGACCCCAAATATAAGCAAAGCATGAAACTTTTAGTTAGATGGGGCTGGCCCAACAAATTGTGAAAAAAGGACTTTTCACTTGATATTCCCATTTTTTTTTAAAAAAAAAAAATTTATTTGAGCAAAATCTAGTAAAATATGTAGAGAAGAGACACCCATGATTGAAAAAATGCCTTGCAATGCAAGTCCGAACAAGAAAAATATTCTGATGATACTTATATCATACCCAGAGTAGAAACCCATTATTGAAAGGGGCAAAAAGAGTGTACCTTGTGTTTTATGAATTCCAACAAATAATGTGAATTTGTCAAACGTGTCTCTCTACCAAGTCACCCTAGTTTCTATAAGGATAAAGAAGTTTCTTCACCTTTTGGAGAGAGAGAGAGAGAGGACACCCCGGAAGAGGAAAAGCTAATGATTTTCTGATACAAGGGCACGTTTGTAGGTTAAAATGACCAATTGTAATCCAAAACACTTCCTTTTATCCTTGCAGTCTGTTAAAGATAATTGTGAATTTGGTGTAAATTTCAAAATTTGAGAAATTCAAAAATTCACCTCTCTTGCAATTTTGAGAGAATTTTTTCTGGTTTCAAATCTTATTCATTTTTGATAACAAAAGCACCCAAATCCAAGAGAAGAACTGAACTCTTTGCTCTTTGTATCTCTCTCATTCTCCCTCTCCAGTAAAGAATTGCATTCTCTTTCTCGTTCTCTGAAGAGATTTATTCTATATCTGTCTCTAAAAGAGAAAAATGCATATGCATCAACTTCTCCTACTTGCCCAGAGAGTTATTTAGATAATGACTGCTAACCTCTTAAACTTGAATTCAAATTCTATTAATTACTCCAAATAATTAATCATTAGATATTACTAATTAATTAATTAGTTGGGCCGAGTCATGAATATCAGATCAGCCCATCATGCATGCCTTTTAATCAAACATCTTCCACTCACACAATACAATGAATAATTCAAAAACCTTCTATAAAAAGTAGTTTATTTATATTTTTTTCTTGAATTTTCATACTGAGTTTCTGACCGGCCGATCTTTTGACATTATATTTGGTATCAAGACAACACTTATTTATAGATATATTATGAATGTATTTTTGGTACTCTACATATTTCTATTTACACTTCATGCATGGTATCTCTCCTCATGAGTTACAATCACCCAGTCTTACTGTTGCAATCCCTAATGCCTTCTTTGTAAAATCCTTGACCCAGAAACGTGGTTCAATTCTGATTCAAAAATTCTTTTCCGGCAAAATATTTAGTTAATACTGAAACAAAAATTAAAAAGGGAATTTTCTTCAAATTATTTTGAGTGTGGTAATTGTAAATGTATATAAAAAATGATTAAATTTTGGTTTTCAACAATTCTCTAAACCATTTGACAAGTCACAATCTATTAATTTTTCAAAAAAAAAATGATTTTTTGTCGAGAATTTAAAAAAAAAAATTGATAAATAAAAAAAGAGATTTTTCTTAATTTTTACCTTTGCTATTATTCTGAAAAGCATGGATAGTATTTATTAAGAAATGACTTTTGTGTAAGTTTGGCCCTAAATTATAAATAAATGAAAAACGAAATTTATACTAATTTAGTTGTGTATTTTGCAATTTATTTTTGTACTTTAAAGTATCATAAATATTAGATTTGATAACTTTATTTTCTCTACAAAATCCTAGACTTCCAATTTATGTACTTTGATTCCAACCTTTGGATTTGTCAACCAAGTGTCTATCACTTGGAGGTTTGTATGCTTATGTGTCCCTTTAAGAAGGATGGTTTTGTCATCCAATGTGTATATGTTGCCTTCTAAAACAGTGGGTGCAGGCAAATGCCCCATTTTTTTTTATTACATAGCAATTATGATAATCGCAAAAATACATATATCTTCATGAAATTTCGAATACTAGATTTCGATTTCAGGAAAAACACTTGAACAAGAATTCTTTACCACTTAGGTATTCTTAAATGCCCATCTCATTGGACATTGCACATGTTAAGACACTTGTTTTATCATAAGAGCCCTGTTTCCGCAAATAGGTCTGGACTATTGGACTGTTGGCTTTATTCAAAACATGACCATTGTGCATCCTATTTAAATCTAACCCCTCTTCCGCTCTTCAAAATCTCTCAATCCCTCGCTGCAAATAGCATTTTCTCTTCATTCAAAACTTCAATCAGTGCATGGAATATTGGTAATACATTATATTCTTTGTTAAGCATGAAGATAATGATACAATTCATGTGCTGTCTTAACAATTTACAAAAAGTATAGTTACTGCAGAACTATTTAAATATCAGTAAGCTTCAAGATTGAATTTGTTATTAGATCAATAACGTGTTGAATGATTCAAAGTAAGGCCAGAGGGCGAATCGTCAAAATTTTTTCTTGCTATAGAAACTTCCAAACCTCATCGAACCTAAAACAGACTCTATTGGGCTCGAAGTCACCTAATGTAAGCGCAGAAAGGCAAAAACTTTATCTCATAATGGATCTGAACATAGTGGAGCAAAAGATGGTAGTGCATCTATCAAGCAGCATTTTTTTTTTCCACCATCAATATTTAAATCCATATTCCGACTAATCTGATTTGAGCGTTTACGAGAGTCTTATTTAAGAATGAATTTTTTAACGTAATTTTTTCTATCTCAAATTTTAAATTTGAGATTTGATTAATAGATTTAACACCCTATCAAAGAGTATCGTACCCTGCTTGAAAATATCTTGAGATGGGATCCCCTCCTGATTTGCCTCCCGCACAAAGTAATTTACTCCAGAAGGAATGGAGGAGTTCCCAATGGCCTTCCACATAAGCGAACAGTTCCTACCACCCTACTTTTCGCCCACTGCACGTTATAATAGCCTTAATGTCAAATGCTCCTCCCAAGGACCCATTACACTAATGAATCCTCTTCCTGTATACTAAGCCAGGCCCCCTCCAAAACTATAAAAAGATCACCGTAACTCTCCAATTCCTAACCATATGTTTGCCTAAAGAAATTCACATTCCGGTAAATGCAACCACCTCGAACCAAATTATTTATTGGAGCATCTTTTTCTAGTAGCATCTAAATTAAGGAAAACAAAAGACCAATTCCTTGAGGACAAGACCCACAAACCTTATCATGCCAAAAGGAAAATCCTCAACCCATTTTCCACCTTATAACCTGAGAACATTTCCTGTCGTCTCCAGAAATCTCTCTGTTTGTTTATGATGCCTAAGAGGGGCATTTTAGATATTGAGATAGGGTTAGTAGGGTAACTTCCACTAACATACATCTTAACCATTTCCTATGATTTTCTCAAATTAAGAGTCACGTTAGATATAGGAGATTAATCTCTCCTTTATGAGACTACGTGAGATTATGGCTGCTATGAGAGCAAGTTGAGAGAAATAGAAAATTCTCTTGAGAGAGAATTAAATGAGGGTTTGAGAAAAATTCTGTATAGGAAATTTTTCCCGTCGTAATGATCATCGGACTGAGAATTGTAGCGTCGTGGTATTGCGGTGGTGATTCGATTAATATCGTGATCACCATCTCAACCACGAGATGATCGAGGGATGTATAATTGGATCGATTTTTGGAGACTCTGCGTGTTGAGGTAACCCTATACCCGATCTATTTTATTCTTTTGAAAATTGTTTGATTGCCTCTGTCGCGCATGTGAAACGATTAATTCCAACATTAGTATTAGAGCATTTGTTGGATTAATTGAAAATAATTTTTAAAATTAATTTTCGGGTATAAAAAATGTAGGGTATTAAATTTAGGATTCGGGTCACGGATGAGTTTCGTGAATCCGATTGCACCATGAGATTACCCACAACACGTAGAGTATATATATAATTTTTTCAGAATTTTTTGAGCACAATAGGGTCATGAAAATCGAGGTTAAAGTTTTTAGCCCAAATATTGACCGGACCATTAGATCTTAGATTTATCGAGATTAAGGATATTTTGATCTAAATAAAGGGTTGATTTATATTCTACGTGTGCCGATCTGCATTTTGATATGTATTTTGTGATGAGCCGTCGTCGGAAACTGGGTTTTCTGAAAATGGTCGTGGAGAGCCGCGACTTTGGATTTTTAATTCAACAAATTTAGGCTTCAATCCTTCATAAAATCAAGTTAGGATGGTTGAAGGAAGGTTGAATTAAATTTCCCAGTCAAAATCCGTCGAAAAATCAAGCCAAAAATGAGTTTTCCGGATACCAGGTTGGAAAACCCAGTTATAGAAAAATTCGGACGAAGAAGATGAATCCGAAAGGCAGGCATGTGCACAGCATGCGCGAGGAAGCACGTCCGTGCAGAGGGGATAGGCGTGTGTATCTCACGCGCGCGTAGGCGCGTGAGATACCGGGTCAAACCGGGTCTGAACTGACCTGGGTACAGACCTGACCCGCGCCCGAGATTCGGATTGAGTTTCGGGTTCCGACCTGCGCCTGCGATCTGGATCCAACCCTGCTCGGGTCGCCTGAGTGTAGGTGCGTCACCCACGTGTCCGCGCGTTAGGTGCGTCACCTGCCGCACAGAGGGTGCGTGCAAGCGCGTGCCTGACGCGCTGCGCGTCCTGCACACGCCTAGGCGCCTTCCTGGCCCATGAGAGCGCATGGAGACGCGCCGCCGGGGTCTGGTGGCACGTGGACCCTCCCGGCGGCATGTAGGTTCACTTAAAATTAGATTTTTCTAATTTTTTGAGGGTTTTATGATATAAAAGTGACTTTTGTGGATTTTTGTGTATCGAATCCTAGTTCAAATAGTGAGATGCAATCTCGGATTGTGTCGTATGGTGTCTATTGATTCATACGTTCGTCTTGGGGTCCGTATTCGAATTATTTGGATCTTGTTGATTCGTAGAGTACTCAAATTGTGAGAATAAGCATCATAAGTCACGATTATCTCTATGACTGATTCTAAAACTGTCATATTAGATCTTTATAAGGAGGATAAAATTGAATGGTGATAATTACGTGATTTTTTATCGGTAGATTTAATTTATCTTCGAGGGGCAAGATCTAATTAAAATTCTGATGTATGAAATGGTGGACTCCAGGGAGGGTACCACACCTTATAGAGACTGGATTAGGGGATATTACGTACATAGAAGAGGAATGATGGCCGAGTTATGGCAATTCTCTTGAGTAGCATGCACGATGATGTGATCCCAGTCTATAAGCAATATCCTACGGCTTTATCAATTTGGCTCACCCTATAAAGAGCATTGTGATGTTCTTACAGATCCTGAAATGATGATACTAACTTATAAGTGTAATAACTTATAAGAAAATGGTTGATCATACGATGATGCAACATTTGATAAAAATATCGAGTATGATCGCCGAGTTAGGGAATGTGACCGAGCCTATTTCGGATATGTTTTCTAGTGCTGGATGCGATCCAGTTCTTTACCTGATTCATGAGAAATCATAAAAGTCTATTTCACATACAAAACAAGTATTTGTACTTTCACTAATGTAAATAGGTAAAATGTGTAACACCGACTCTCGGTGTATTCTATAATGAATTCCATTTCATATATATATATATATATATGAGATGTTTCTACTACTATATTCATAAATTTTCACTAAAAAAATTTTTTTTCGGTAAATCAATCTTAGAAATTTGACGGTAAAATACAAATCGGATCAATTTTGATTCAAAGAGATTCAAAACCTTAATTTCACATTAAATAAATTTAATTAGGTCTAATATAAGATTTTGGGCCTAGTGTGTAATTATGAAAATTTTAGGGGTCAAATTAGAATTTTTATAAGTTAAAGGACTTGTTAGCAATTAACAAAACTTAAATGAAATGTGACAAGTGTATTCTTGTATTGAACAAGTGTTATAGTGAGGAGGACAAATGTTGGCCAAATGGAGATGAGAAAGGCAAGGTGGGCCAATAAGAACACATGCACATGAAAACCAATGAGAACACATGCAATAGTCAAAATGATCCTATGGTTTAGATTAATTAGAGATTTGATCCTAGGGTGGTGAGTTATTAATACAATAATAAAAGAAGAAGGCCTTAGAATGCATGTTCATTCTTCCAAATTCGTGAGAACAAGGAGAGAAGCAAGAGAGGAAGACCAAGAAAGTGAGGTAAGAAATTTTATCCTGTCTCACTTTAAATTTTATTTCTGTCCGTGAATTCATCTCTGTTTTAAGACATCTTAGAGCCAGAATTTGAAAATGTGTTAGTTATATGAATTGTAGATCAAAGTCTTATCTTTCCAACGAGATAAGAATCACCAAAATCAGATGCCTGTGCCAAAATTTATGGCACTTTTCCTGAAACTCGACATAGAAGTGTCCAGTTTCGAACCTTGACAGTAGTGAGTAAAAACGACCCCTCTCCAGTCTTAGTTTGAAGAAACACAAAACATGAAAGTTATAGATATACTTCTTTTCTATAACATATAAAAATTTCAGCCATTTCGCACGAGGAAATTGAAAGTTATACAATTTTCCTTAAAACTGTGTTGACAGAAACTTTATGTTTCACTAAAACGTATCAGTCTTGTTCATGAATTTTGTTGAACCCCTTCCAGGCATATTTGGATAAAACTCAAAACACGAAAGTTGTAGATCTACATCTTATCTATAACATGTTAAAATTTCATTAGACTTTGGTGAGTAGAACGAAAGTTATGACTTCTGCACAAAAACTGGACAGAATCCAAAACTTAAATATGACAGTAACAAAATTAGGCTTACCGGGAATTCTGTGATTTGAATCTGAGGAAGTGTGCAAAATGAAAGTTATAGTGCTATCTCTTAGATTTAAAATGAGATAAGAATCATCTGATTTGGACTAGTATAGCCAAAGTTATAGTCTGTTTTCCATGACTGCGCAGGTTAAAAAAATCTGCAGATTGTTTGTCTCCCTAAGAGTTATTTGAGTTGAACGGAGGGAGCACCTGATTTACACTTTGTGGAGATATTGGGGAGTGTATTATCCTCCCCTAACTGTGAGTGGGACTTGACATCTACTTTTAATTGATACCGTGTTTTAAAAAGCTTTCAAAGGCATGATTTAAAATGGTATGATTGACCTATTTTCTTGGATTTATGAAAATGTTTTGTGATATATGGAGTGTCCCAACTTGTTTATATCGATATGCATCCATGATTTTGACACTTGATGATTGTGCCACACTTTGATATATCCACAAAATTTTATGCTTCCATTGCATATTGGCACATGATTTTGACATGTTATGGCTTGAGATTTAGCTTGAGATATGTGATTTGGGCTGGATGCCCCTGTGGATACTGTGATGATGATGATTTGCTTCCTATGGCATTCCGTAGCTACGAAGGACATTTGGTAGAGGCACCTGTTGTGCCCGGATACGCCTCTGCAGGGGGTATCCGCCAGATTGTCATACATATTGTACGGACAGTCGTCGGTTGAACCACTTCGGGGAGGACCTTGGTAGGTCTAGCACCGGCGGGTTTCCATACACGCTTGATCCTTGATACGTGTGCGATATATATATACAGGCTAGTTGGAGTAGTCTGTGGCCAACGTTGGGGTGGAAAGCCTTATTTTATTACTTGCACCGTGAAAACCCCCGACGTTTCCCGTCCTTGGCCATGGTTGGCCTTTGCCGGGATATTTTCGGCCGGCTCTACATGATATGACGGACATGCATAATGGATGCATATTTGATTTGATACGTATGCCGTGAATGATTTATTGAGATGTCATAATATTTTTGCATACCATGGATTTATTGAGACATAATTTTGACACTCCTAATTCACCCAAAAATTAATTGTAGCATGTCATCCCCCCGACTTGCTGAGTACCAACCCCCCCTCTCTACGGTACTCACCCCTCACATTCCCCTCCTACAGGTGTAGACTCAGACTGAGAGATTTGTGCGCATTATTGTATTGGACATTCTTTGGAGACTACTGGGCCGGGGTATGACTACCCGCTATTCCGCTATGTATTGAGGTTATTGTATCATTTTGAGGAACTTAGGATGATCATTGTATTTGTTTAAATTGGGATGACTGTATTTATAATTCTTCTTGTCTGTATAAGGTTAACTCTCACTTATTTTAATTTGCATTGAGGCATACATGTATTATTTTATTTCTTGGGGATCTCTGTGATTTGGAAACCTGGATTTTTTGAATGTCGACAGCCTTACGGTGCTTCGATGTGCGGGACGTGGTGCCCGTGCATCGAGGTGCCGCGGCGGGCTGGTCGCGTGCCCGGCTCGGGTGTGGGTCGGGGCGTGACAAAATGAGCTTGAGTTGGAGCATCTAGAGGCGAGTAGGCCATACTCGGATCATGCTTATGCAGTGGAGTCAAGTAAGGACTCCTGTGGGACTTGAGGTTCCGTAAGAAGAAACCATCTGAGAAAACCCACAACAATGTAATAATACCTAGAAAGAAGTAGTTGGATACGACCAAGGTGTAGTGCTACATCTGTAGTAGATTTGGTCATTTTACTCGTAAGTGCGACGAGTGGAAATTATCTCTTCCTTTTTTACGTGGTTTGAGATGATCATTATTTTCTCTCATTCATGGATTGTAAACTCAGAAGCTACCGATCGCGTAGCTGGAGACAGGAGCGCGTATATAGAGTTTTGCCGAGTGAGTTGTCAAGTCGGAGGATTTACGTTGGGAATAAAGCGTTTTGTTGACATCAGAGGGAATTGCACTTGCAAGTTGAAATTGTAAAGTTGCTAAACTCTGTATGTCATTTACGTTCCGGATATTTGACGGAACTTAATCTCAGCCTGGGATATGCTCTGTTAATTTAGAAATTTTATAGTTTCTAATAATTATGACAATTCTATGATTGGTTCTATTTCGGTCCATGAGGGACTATATGTACTAAAAGTGTTCCTTGAAATGGTATTTCTTATTTTCCTCCTAGCGTGAGAGAAGATGAGCCGGTTAGCAGTGAGTGGTCTATATGACCCGCTAACCAGTTTTGCCTAGACGACAAAGTTATAAGAAAACCATTCGACATTACAATGAGAGCTGGGACTCCATTGTAGTCGGTTCACTCCGACATCTATGGCCTTTATGAACGTGAGAACTAAAATGGTGTTGGGTACTTTATTACATTCATAGACAATTATACGCGTTTCGGTTACGTTTATCTGATCTCGCACAAGTCTGAGGCATTTAGATGCTTCAGGAGATTTACTAGCGAGGTTGAGAATCAGTTAAACTTGAGAGTAGAGACTCTCAGAACTGATCGAGGGCTCGAGTATTTGTCTGAAGAGCTCTGTTTTAAGAAGGGTATTGCGAGAAACTGACCATTCCTGCTACTTAGTGGAGTAGAGTAACCGAGAGAGGAATAGGACTTTGTTTAAGACGATGAGGTCGATAATGGCACAAGCCAATTTGCTCATTTCCCATTGAGGAGATGCGCAATTGGTTACAGCCTACATCCTCAATCGTGTTCTATTGAAATTCATAGTTAGTACTCCATATGAGATTTGGACAGGGAGGTAGCCTGACCTTAACCATTTGAGGTTATGGGTTATGCCACATATGTTCACTGTTTCTCACATTTACAGAGCGAGTTAGGCTTGCGAGAAAACAGATGCGTCTCTATGAGATACTCAGAACACTCTGCGGGGAATGTGTTCTACGTGAGCATGCGGACGACACTCTTATTGAGATTAAGTCTCATGATGCCGAGTTTCTTGAAAATGATTTCCCTATGAGAGGTGAAATCGATTGGGACTTTACCTTCTATAAGATGGATGAACCTAATGGTTTGGCTGATCCCAACGAAGGGACCCAGATCTCAGTCCTAGTGGGAGCAATTCATCTAGAGGTAAAAGGTTTCTCCTCTTCTTAAGAGTAGTCGAGGATGCGTACCTAATCGTGGGAGAGACTTTCAGTGTGACTCTTGAGAATTACGAGAAACCTTTAACTATCCTAGAGGCTCTTGAGGGTTCTGTGGAAGACCATTGATTATAGGCCATGGGTGAGAGGAGTTGATGAGAATTAACAGGATCTGGGATCTAGTTGATTTGTCTGAGGGTAGTGAGACTAATGGGAACAAGTAGGTTCTCAAAATCAAGAGATAGGTCGACGGATCGGTGGAGAGATATAAGGCCCATCTGATAACCAGGGGTTACACTCAGATTGAGGGTGAGATTATCTCGGTCCGTTTACTTTTTAGCGATTGTCATGGACATAACATGGATCTGGAGTGAGACCAGATGGACGTTGAGACTGTCTTCCTGAGTGGGAGTTTTGGATGAGGAGATTCGCAATGAACAACCATCTGGCTTTATTCTTGTAGATCAGGATGATAAGATCTGTCAACTTCGGAAGTCGATATACGACCTTAATCATCAATCCCGATAGTGGTATTTGAAATTTCACGAAGAGGTGATATCTCACGGTTTCTTAATGATCGACGAGGATCATCGCGTTTACCTTATACGTTCTCATGATTTTTTTTATGATCATATCTTTGTGTTTGAATAACATTCTGTTGACTGAAAACAACATGGAGTAACTGATGACCACGATGACGTGGACATTGTCGAGTCTTGATATAAAAGACATAGGTGAGGCTCAATTCTTCCTCGAAGTTAAGATCCAGAGGGATCGCTCGAGATAGGTGTTGACTCTTTCACAGGAGCCCAACATCAATGGAGTTCCCGAACACTTCGAGAAGAACGATTGCAACCCTAGAGATACTCTTATTGCTAAAAGGTTAAACTCTAATTCTTGACATATGCCTTAAAACTTAGGAAAGGGCAAGGAAAATGAGTAGAGTCCTTTGTACCAGTGTATTGAGTACTCTGATGTACGCAGTGTCGCGTATACGATCAAACGTTTGCTTTGTAGTCAATATGGTAATTAGGTATCAATCGAATCCTAGAAGGGAACACTGGAGAGCAGTGAAAGGATTCCGAGATATCTCGAGAGAACTGCAGACCTCTCCTTGTGTTCTGGAGGAGGTGATTTACATCTTATTGGGTATTCAGATACCAACTGGATTGGTGATCTGAATGTATGCAAATCAATATCAGGTTTTGCTATCTTAGACTAGCAAGAAGTAAACATGTATATCTCTATTTACGATAGAAACTGAGTTAGTGAGATGCTCAGTGGCAGTTCAGAGGAGTGTTTGGCTCTAGAGATTTTCGGATGACTTAGGGATTAAGGCGGACAGTGGAAAGCAAGTGATGATTTATTGAGAAAATCAGGCCGTCCTTGACCATACCTGAGACCCTAAGTATAATTAAGTCCAAACACATTGATACATAATACCATGTTATGAGAGATATCAGCGAGAAGAGTGAGATGACAAATTAAGTACACTACTATACAGCGTGTTGGCCATCCCTTCAATAAACCCATTATGAGAAATTCCTGTATGAGATATAGGAATCATTGGGTTTGTGTATATATTGACATTTTTCACCTTGTACTGATACTTATTGTGTTATATATATATGACATGTGTGCATGATTGAGTCACGAGTTTATTTAATGCACTATTTTAATTGTCATATATTTTATGATTTGTTGTGATAAATGATATGTCAGGCAGGTGTGGTTGACTCTCTCACACGAGTGACCACCTCCAGTTCTGAGTGAGTGGAGATGAGACGGTTTCTAGTTGTAAGAGGCGTTGAAAGTGGCCTTACTAAAACATAAGTCACCCTGATACGTGTTCAAGATGAGGTCATATGCGATATGACAGGCATGGACGTACCCACATCCATGTTGTCTGTAATTAGCCAGATTTGAGATTTCAGATATCACCTGCGACTAGTGATATTGTTTCTGAGATAATCTTCTGAGATTTTTGGGTAAAGTCTTATGTGTAGACTGATTCTCATACCTGCACAGTATTAGAGAAATCTGACATATGCCCTTTGAGAGATGAGAAAATAACACTGTGGCACGCGTTTCATACCGCGTGTGATATGTCGACCAGGGATAGTGGGAGCATTATTTGAGATACTGATATGATTTAGATCACTGTTCCCACTGTGTGAAACTCTAAATCCATTGGGTGGGATCTCTTGTACCCTTATCATTTTCGGCTGTTTCTAAAGGTCTGGCTTAGTGTTTGCTACTTTAGTCTGTTTACCGATGGCCCAGACGATAAATTGAGGTCTGAGGGACAGGTCTAGAAAAGCAGCTGAATTGAGACTAATAGATTCAAGTTTGGGAAAAGAAAGACCAATTGACATTACATCATTGTGTTGTATTCGCTGGCATGCCTATTATGCCTATCTATGTTGGGATATAAATATAATAGTGGATACACAATCGAGTATTTATTGGAGATTACTTTTGATAAGGAAAGTAGCTTGATGGATGTAATTAGTCTTGGATTTGGGGTGCAGCGAGTTATTTTTTGATACTAACGATGACTTCTCGATGATACTAACAGGTGGATCGAGAGGTCTTTACTTGCAGGTGTATTCGCCAGTCGCACGAGGCCCAATCTTGTATGAAAGTCCAGCAGGGTGATGAGATAAATCGCATGAGTTGTGATCTTGTGACAGACATAAAATATCCTCGCGTATAAGTGGGAGATATTTGTTTAGGATGCCCGATAGGGGCATTTTAGATATTTAGGTAGGGTTAGTGCAGAAACTTCTATTAACCCACATCTTAACCATTTCTTATGATTTTTTCAAATTAAGAGTCACATTAGATATAGGAGATTAACCTCTCCTTTATGAGACTACGTGAGATTATGGCTGCTATGAGAGCAAGTTTGAGAGAAATAGAAAATTCTCTTGAGAGAGAATTAAATGAGGGTTTGAGAAAAATTTCGTGTAGGAAATTTTTCTCGTCGTAACGATCACCAGACTGAGGGTTACGACGTCGTGGTATAGTGATAGTGATTCGATTAACATTATGATCACCATCCTGACCACGAGATTTGATCGAGAGACGTATGATTGGATCGATTTTTGGAGACTCTGCGTATTGAGGTAACCCTATACCCAATCTATTTTATTCTTTCGAAAATTATTTGATTGTTTCCGTCGCACATGTGAATCAATTAATTCCAACACTTTCAGAAACGCCAAGCCAAACAGCCTAGCCACCACACCCATCATTTCCAGAAAAAGAACTTTTGTGCCATGGAGAGAGTAATATTACAAAAAGTTGAGGATTGCATGCTACTTTGATCAAAATCACATCGTTTTCTCAAATATATGAGATCCACAAAACTGATATTTTCTAAAGCCTTTCCAAACTTAAGCTTTAATGAATGACACCAGTGAAATATTAAGGCAGTTTTACACTACCTCCCTGAGAACAACAGCTTGCCTTATCATTTTTCAAATAAAACTCGAATTTCCAAATCCTTCTCAAGTTTGCTTTTAATTTGCAAAGTAGAATACAAACAGGAGCATAAAGGCAATTTTGTGAGCATAAAAAAATTTTAAAGAAGTACTAGTTATCACACGTGTTTCAGTTATGTGCTCCAAGTGTCCAAGCTTGCCACTCAAAACGGCCTTCCAATGCCATATGGGCTCAAGAAAAGGTAAGATATAAGCCAAGGAAGAAACATTCTGCTGTGCACACACGCTATGATCAAACTCCTTAACCAAGGTCTTGTATTGGTCTGAATTACCATCCTTTAGTAGCCAAACTAAAGGCAGAATGTCTACTTGCTAGCAGGAAACACCTTTGAAGATAATTTTACCAAAGGGAATTCCAGGATCATAAATCTTCCATTAAAAGATGTCACATTGTACGACTATACAATTCAAAGGGGGAAATAAGCACCTTGTGCATGTCCAATCACTCATCATCTCAAAACAAGTGGTTAGGGTCCTATCCATGGCTTGCACTACAACATGGATGGTTTTTAGCGACAAAAATTAGTGGGGTCACAAAAAATTAGATATTATAAATGTTATTTTATGAGGATCACTTTGGCCGTCACTAAATGTTTGATCAATAGTGGGGTCAAGATTGTCCGTCACTACAAATATGTGTTTAGTGACAACAAAAAGTTTTGGTCATCACTAAATCAAATGTGAAAATGATGATCGCCATTAAAACTATTTTTAGTGACAAATTATAATTTTGACCGCTACTAAATAATAATTTTTTATTATATTTTGAATTTATTTATTTATAATAATTAAAATAAAATAATTTATTATATTGTGATATTATGAGATATATCACCATAAATAATAAACAAAATATATCATTTATTATTTAAAAATTTGTGAATTTTTTTAAAAAAAAGTTACAATTTTTTTTATTGCTTAACAAACTAATTTTAAATTTAAAATAGAGATTCAAATCTCTTTAGCAATAAATAAATAAATAAATAAATAAACAACCCAATAACTTCTATTTTCTATTTTTTCTCAAATTTATTATTTAGTGACACTAGGTATTAGTTAGTTCATGTAATAAATGCTTAAAAATTAAAAAAATATATATTATTGATAACAAATGGGGCTTTTTTTGGTAAATACAAAATAAAAAGCTTATAACATTTCAAATAATTGACAAAGAATATATAAGAAAATATATAAAAATTAAAAAATTAAAAAATCAAAAATAAAAAAAGCAACCAAATAAAAAAATATTATTAATAATTGAAAAGGAATATATAAAAAATTAAAATTTTAATAAATAGAAAAATATAAAGTTTATAACATTTTAAATATAAAATTTTAATATTATTTCACTTATTGTCGATATATATTTTTATTCCTAGATTAGATATTAGATTTCATAAATTCTACAAAATCTATAATTATAATTTTCACTTCAAATATGACTTCTCAATATTAAATTGTTGGTAATAACCAACTCAACTTAAATTTTAGATTTATTATTTGAAAAGAAAAGAAAATATTAAATTATAACAAAAAGTAAGTTAATTTTAATAATAAACTAAATAATAATTTTAAAAACATAAAATGGTTGGAAAAGATAAAGAAATGATAAAGAGAGGGGAAGAAAAAAGAATTATGCTATCCCACATTGGAATTGAGTGAGAAGGTAAGAGATAAGGAGAACTATAAATAATAGAGCAAATGGGGAAACATGGGGCAAGTAGTGGGACCATTGTGCAATTGGGGACTAGCCAACTTAGTGAAATTTTTAAAGTTTGATTTTTTTTTTTTAATTTGATAGATTAATTTTCAAAATTATTAAAATTCATAATAGATTGATTTTAAATGGCATAATATTTAGTGAGGGTTATTTCCATTGGTACCAAATATTCATATTTAGTAGGGGTCAAATTATATTTCTATTATCACTAAATGTTCATATTTAGTGGGGGTCAAATTATATTCTCACTAAATGTAGCCGTCACTATCAGGTTCTTTAATGACAAGGGAGTGACCGTCACTAAAAGTCCTATTTTGTGGTGGTCATTTTGTTGACCGCCACTAATACTTTTAGTAACGGACTTTTTAGTGGCGGTCGTTGACGATTATATGGCCGCCACTATAGAGTTTTAGTGGCAGCTACCAGCACATATAGTGGCGATTTTGGCTCTCACTATAAATGCTTTGTGTTGTAGTGTTGGGTCAACAACTTAGTGCACCTTCCTAGCTTCGGCACTCGAATACTACCCAACAACACGAGAATGTCTTTTTTGGAGAATCATGAGGTCATGGGTTCAAACCTTCTTAGAGACAAAGGACGAGAGAATTACATGAGGCAAGTAGCTTGTAGTTGGGTAAGGGGACTTGTGCGTATGAGGAATGTGAGAGATAAGTGACCTTGGGTGGTGAATGGGTAGCCTTGTGTAGATGAAATTTGTGAGAGCTAAGGGGACTTATGTGGTGGCAAGTAGACTTGTGGTTGTAGAAAATGTGAAAGACAAGTAGCCTTGTGAGGGAATGAGTTGGCTTATCTATCTAAGGTATGTGAGAGGGAAGTAGCCTTGTGTAGTGGATAGGTTGACTTGTGGGTATGAATTTGGAAGGGGTGAAGCGCCTCATGAGTTGATTTGGGTCACCTCAAGTATGAGAAATGGAGGGGACAAGGTCTCTTGTAAAGGGGTAGGAGGCGACTTGTGTATGCGTTTAGGTGAGTGAGCCGCCTTGTGCAACCAAGGAAGGTGACTCCAGGTGTGTGCAAGCCAAGGTTCTGAGAGCTTGGTGTCTCAAGTCACCTTGTGCCAAGGAGTAGGTCGCCCCATGCCTATGAAAATGTGAAGACTAGGCTACTTGTGCGAGGACGAGTCGCCCTGTGAGATTATTTCGAAGGCACAAGTCACCTTGTATCGTAGTTGAGGCACCTTGAGTGAGTGTGCAGGGTGGACTTCTAAGTCTTGAGAGCCATGAGTCGCCTTGCAAGAGTAGACAAGGCAACTTGGAAAGCCTATAGAGATGGGGTTCTGAGACCATGCAATGGTAAGGCGCCTTGCTCCTAGCTTGGGTCGACCTAAGGCTTGGAAATCACAAAGAATTGAGTTACCTTACCCAACTATAAGTCGCCTTACCCAATTGGATTTTGTACTTGCGAATCGCCTTGCCAAAATTACAAGTCAACCTGTGCACATGGAAAAAGTTGTGAAATGACCAAAATGCCCTTCAAAAATTAAATAAAACTTAAAATTTATGAGGTGTAAGAAAGGAATTTCACACCCCATTAGTTGAAAAGGGATTGAGCAAGACTTCGTCCCCATTTTTCACTCCTCTCTCGACTCCCTCACTTCTCTCTCCCTCCACACTCTCAAATATCTCTCTTTCTCCCTCACTCTATATTTCTCTCTCTAGAAATCAATTATACCTTCCCAAACCCATAAATCTAAGTCTCCAAACTCTCTAGCAAGCATCAAGAAGCTTCAATCTAGAGAGGGAAAACTAGATTTTCTAGTGAGAGAAAACATAAGATTTTGAAATATTTCAATTTGGGGATGAAATTGACAACATATGTAGAGGTAAAAAATTCCCTCTAATCCTAAATTTGAGTTTACATTGCTTATTTTGAGATTTATGTTAAAATTTGAGGAATGTGAAATTGGGGATTTAGGGCTTGGATTTCGAATGTGAAAATTTTGGGGAAAATTGTGAATGAATGATTATTTGATATTTATTGTTTTAGGTGCAAGGTATATGGACTCAAGTAGAAATTGAACATCATTGTGGATTGAATTGAGAGCGTTTACCCTTTTAAGAGGTGAGTGATTGCATTCTTGTAGTTCAATAAGAAAAAAATTTGTTTTTGTCAAAAATATTTTTATGGAATTTTCTAAATAATTTTTGAACATTGAATTTATATGTTTTAGTGTGTGTGGAATATCCCAAAATATTTAGTTTGAAATTTCTATGCATTCTATATGTATTGAATGAATGAATGTGTCATGTGAATTTATTGATGATAAACACATTGGTGTGTTGATTACGATTAAAAAATTATTAAAATGGATGACACATAAAATGGTTTATAATTTTGTGAAATGGTGCAAAGGGTTTGTTGGGGAATAGTCGATCCTCGAAAAATGACTAGTCATTTCCCCACATAGTGCGATTCGATAGGGTGACATGGTGAGGTTAAATAGACATGGATGTAGCTGAGAGTGATGGTGCATTCATGATCGAATAACATGCCGACTAAAAGGTATGAGACAGTTGGTTGCACCACCAATGAAAACATAATCAACGCCAAGGATTGGGGTATTTTTAAACGTAAATTACTAGAACCCTTGGCGATCTCACCATAGGTCGTGATAGATTTTTATTGGGAAAAATGATTTTAGGTTGCCATATATTTGAAAATATAAATTAAATTGGATACATATGAGATTGAATTGTGATGGTTTCAAAAACAATAGCTTGAAATTATTTACATTGAATGAATTTGAGAACAATTTGATGGTTGGAAATAATTATACATTTGATATATCCACCACACAAATTCTTATTTTTGTACAACTTATATTTCACTCACTGGGTATAATTTATACTCACCATTCCTATTTCATTTTTCAGAGGATGCTTAATTGAGAATTATGGATGCTTAGTGTCAGATTTCAAGGAGTCTGTTTTGTTAACTTCTCCGGGTATTAGTTTATTTTTGATTTGAGGTATTAGTGGATCCAATGGAGGCACATTGTGTAATTATTTTGAAAAACCTAATTTGTACTATGTTCATAAAGATTTGAAATTTTATTATGGTTTATATATTTAAAAATGAGGACCGCTCTTTTATTTTTCTTGAATTTTCTCTGATAACTGTTTTGGCGAAAATTTGATATGGATCAAGTAGGGACGGACCGGACTAGCCCTTAGCTATGAAATAAATGCATGCTTGTTTAATTTGAATTGTGAATTATTTTGAAAATAATAAATATTGATAAATGGTTAGTGCTATTTTGATGTATGGGTAGGGATTACATGTATGCTGGAGTAACGCGGCGGTTATCATGTACTCGACTCGAGAGTCAAAGCATGACAGATCTAGTACCGTCTTCTTTAAAGTATCGTTAGTTAGATCCGAAGAGGGCATTTTTGTATCAAACTTATTGGAGAACTATTTAAAATTGTATTTTGTTTTGGTTGGACTTGACTTTATTTCAATTTCATTGAAAACCCTTTTTTTTCCTCCTTATGGATTTTCTTTTGAGAATTGCTGGTAATGGATTTGATTTCAATCCCCCGAGAGGATGTTTTACTTTGTTTATGAATTGGATGGAATTGGAATGGTCTGGTTGGCCTATGGTTTTATAGGGATTTGTGAATATCTTGTGGTGTCTTGAAATACGGGGTGAGACTCACACGTGTTTTAGGGCAATGTAGCGATTGTCGCATGTCAGAATCTACAGGATGGGGCGTGACACAAGGGGCCTCTATAGACACTTAAAATGAATATGAATGGTTACCTTCATTAAGTGTGACAATCCAAAAGTGAAAAGTCACTTTAAACTCAAAAGTTAATAGTTACCCTAAGATAAATAATTATTTACATTCATCCAAATCTATTTTTTATAATTTAACTAATATCCATCTAAATTCATGGATATCAATTCACATTTCTTGGATTTATAACAAATATATGAGAAATGATATAATAATATAAAAGTTAAAAAAAAATCATAAATATAGAAATTTAAAAATAAAGTAAGTGAAATATTCTCGTTATTTGAATTTTTAATCGTAGCCTTTCAGACATTTAATTTATTATTACCGTTACTCTCGGGGATCGGGTACAAGATGCGTAGTCTTCAGCCGTAGAAGACAGTGAGACTGAAGTGGCCCCTAGTAGAGAGGTTGACTTGAAAAAATTGGAATCGGGGATCTGATAGAGAAAGGGTGAAAATGAGGGATACTCAGCACCCGTACGTACCAAGAGATCTATACCTAGAGGATTATGTACCAGTATCACTTTCTCAGTCCACTATCCTTGCTGTTTACGGCGCTTCTTCTCTCCTCCTCGTCTCCATTATCTGGTTTCTCTCAGGTAATCTCTTCTTCGCAATCTCAATTTACGATTGGACAGAGAGAGAGAGAGAGAGAGAGAGAGGGGGAGATGTTAGCTTAAATGGCGCTGTACTGATTTTGTTTAGAGACTCAATTGGCATTGCACTGATTTATGCTCATAAATCATGCGTAAATAGTCAAGCTGGAGTATTGTTTTGATAATGGCTTCGTATGCATTTTATAGGTTTTGAATTCTGCAGGCTTCTCAATTTACAATTCTACAAGGTTTGGTCATTTGTGATTGAAAGGAAGAAATAAGATATATGTGATTGGAGAAGAGATTAAACCTTCTTAGAATCTATGTCCCTACAACAGCAAAGCAAAAGTATACATCTCTATGGAAGGACAAAGATATGAGATATGACTTCCATTTCATTTCGTGTGCTTCCTAATTGTCTTACTTGGAAGAGCCCTAAAACTGCTGAAATCAAGTGCACTCAGTTACAGTTCAGACAAAACACTATAGTTATATCATCCCTCTTTCCAACAAGTTTATGCTCTTGAATTATGTTACACCTACGGTTGTATTTTGACCCATATTGCAGTTTATGTCAGTCAGGTTTAGTGATGATGTAAGGAAAGCATGGAGCCAACTTAGGACTATAAATCTCAATATAACTGAAACGTGATACAACCTAATTGAAGATTGAAGACTGCATTTGGTATGAGAGTCCGATGGGGAATGAGAATTAGGAGAGATCCAGTCTATTACAAATCACAAGATATTTGGTGTAAATTTTCTTAGTCAATAGGAATGAGCGATTGATTTTCTTTGCATATGTGAATTAAAGGCCATCTTAGCAGGGTATGAGAGAATGAAATTTCACAGGCATATAAATATCCTTGTGTAAATGTATGCAAGTGCAGAATGGTTCCTGTCCTCTCAAAAGTTGTTAGAAATCCCATGCAATATTTATCAGCGTGTCAAATAGGGTTCACCGAGCACTTGTACAGATGACAACAATTTCTTTTACTTAGAAACCTTAGCCAGAATGAGGAGCAGTCTTTGAAAAGCATGCACAGAATGTGAAGTGTGATATGTTTTGTTGATATTGTCACTACATTTTCTTTGTTGCATAAAAATCATCTCTTTTGCACTCATGGATGCAAATGGAATTCTATCTGTTAGAAATTCAGTGGGGCTTATCATCCAGTAAGAATATGGGTAGGGATTGATTAGTGAAATATGTCAAGCCCCGATCCTCGGATCGAGTACACAACAATCACCGTGTTGTCTCAGCATACGGACAGAACCTCCTCATATACCGGGACACCGCTAGGCTATCCCCTGTACAACCTGTTTATAATTCAATTTGATAACAAATAATCGAAGGACCAACCGGTCCATTTAATCCCAAACAACACACACATCAGGCCAACTCGGCCAATCCAAATCACATGCATGCATCCAGCCATCCTGGCCTTTCCAAAATCAAATAATGTCCAAATGTCTCATTTAAACAATAAGTTTTTATCAAAAATGGAGTTTAAACAAAAATAAACAAGTTCCAACATAATGATGTAAGGATTCTACCAATACTTACTCCTATATATGAAACAAGTATCGATCAAATCCATACCAAAAGAATGATACAGGTTTTTCCCTTCCATGGATTTCAGATCAATGCAAAATAAACCTTACAATTCTAAAAACCTAGGCAAATCAGCAAAATAATCATTCACCAGCTTCAACGTCCAATCTCCCAACTAAGTATCCTCTGAAAAATGTGAAAAGAGGGGTGAGTATTGGGAATACTCAGTGAGTGGAGTGCAATGGTGTGATTGTATCCATAAATAAGGGGTGAATGTGAGGGAGTCAAAATATATCTCATAAACAATACTTTATAAATATAAAAATATTTTTAATAAATCAAGATAATTCACAAAACATGCATCCACATCAATCATTCTTTCAGAAAATTACGAGATCCCATCGAAAACACTTCCGTCCTAGATTTGGCCAAATCCAGACGAAAGCCCGCCAAGGGTTTTTCAGTCCAGCATTTCCAAACACTACCTCATTTCTTGGCGTTGACTCGTACTTCACCGGGGTGCAAACCAGATATAGTACGACTTCGGCAGAGGGAGAAACATCTATCTCCCCGCACATCCAACCCCAACCACGCCACCCCGTCGGGTCGTTTCATAGTGGGAATGACTATAACCATTAACTAACAGCACCATTCATTTCTCAAACATGTCATTTCACAAATCATGTGCCATAATTTCCAACAAATAAAATCACCAATTTCATACCATAGGAATTTATAAAACAATATTCAATAACATATGACACATATCCATTTATAAACACAGTGGATGCATTCATACTTCACATTTCAGTTCAGACATCCCACAATCACAAAACAATTTATATAAAACCTGCAAAAATTTTTTAAAATCATTTATAAAACAATTTTAAAACAAATTACGCATTTAAGAACACAATGAACCGTCACTCACCTATTGGGAAGGTAATCACTCCCAATTTCCATATCGAAAAAAATCTAACCCCTCCTTTAATTCCGAATGTCCTAACCTAAGACATTGATCACAAATAATTCATTAGATCATGTACCAACACTAGAGCAAATTGATTCTTCTCAATATATCACATATTCATAACTTCTCAACAATTTCCGGCATAACATGTTATAAAAAAAATGACCGTATCTTGATCTATACTCCTCGGATCATGAAAATTCCAATTTTTACTTAAAGCTTAGATATAAAACTACAAATTTTATGTTTATGTTCTTAGTATATTCAAATCATACCAAAGTATCTAAGTCCATAAACATCATATACTAGAATTCATAACTCAATATGCGCAGTCCCAAAAAAATTGTCATATCTTTCACCACATATATCGGATTTAAGTGATTCAGGTCTCAAATTAAAGATAAGATATAGATCTACAACTTTCATGGTCTGAGCCTAGACTAATTCAAGCTAGAAGGCCTGTCAAAATTGCAGCAAAGGAATCGGCCAGAACAGGGCAGAACAGGGGTACTTCCGCAGAACTGGTTTCTTTGAAAATTCATAGAAAATTCAATTCTTATCAAAATGTCCATTGTGATATATCATTTTAAAGCTCTGTAGGTCTAGTTTCAGTAGAAATAAATCTCATTCAGTTTTCAGCAGTGTAGAAAGAGTTATTGCAGAATGATCACAGACTGCACGGCTGTCCAGATTGCAGGAAATTGAGATTTTCCCATTGTAATGTTAATTGTATCACTAACAAGCCCCAAATTGCAATTTCTAACATTTTCCCAAATTCTAAACAAATTCTCTAACTTAGGGTATTTGGTTCTCAACCAATCTTCGTGGATCTCTAACAATAAAATTGAATCTATCATGAATGAAGTTAAATACGAAGTTTAGAGTAAGAAATTACCTTAGTTTTGAAGTCGGATTGGATTTTGGGATTGGATTTCAAAATACCTAATTTCTTTCTTTCGTGAGACAAACCCTAACTTCGTGCTTCTTGTGAGACGGTGTGAGTTGGGTGAGAAGAGAGCAAGCGGGAGAGAGAGAGAAAAAAAAATCGGGAGAGAGTGAGTGAAATTGAGAGAGAGATGAGAGAGCGAGAGAAGCAGGGTAGGAGAGAGTGAGTGGCGAAATGAAGAAGAAGAAAAGAGAGAAAAAAAAAAAAAACAGAACAGGGGCTCGGTGAGTGGGGGGAAAGAGAATAAGTGTGTTGTTTTATTATTTTTTTTTTTCTTTTTTTCTCTTTTGACTTTTCCTCCCTCTCTTTCTTTCTTTTTTTTTTCTTTTTCTTCTTCTTCCGTTTCGGTGTTACAAAATATCTTAGCAAACAAGGTCATCATCTTATGCCCACCTTTGTTTAATATTATTTTATAATCTTTTGGTTGCGAAAATGATGGTTAAGTTTCTATAAGTACAAAAAGGAAATGAAATTTCTGAAGTGACATATTCCATTTTCCTTTTTAATTTAAAAGTATGCAGATTTGCTCACTTATACCTGCTTGGGTGATAAGCTAGCAAAAATAAGACACCTGGTTGGATAATATTAATAATCTGGTCGCATGTTTTAAAATTTTTAATTTAAGATGTTTTCACGATCTTCAGTCCTTACGCTGCTCTTTGTTAGTTTTTAACTATTGCTTTGATGCTTATATTGATTTTTAATAATCCTGGTGCCATATGTGCTAATTAGTTTCCTTTGTTTCTTGCACTTCTCTTATCTATTAGGTCGGTCGCCCAAAATAACAAAGGTTGATAGATTGCTCATGTGCTGGTGGGCCTTCACTGGCCTTACCCATTTGATACTTGATGTTTATTTTGTTTTCTCTCCAGAATTCTACAAGGAAAAGACAGGGTTTTACCTTGCTGAAGTTTGTGAGTTTTCATAACCATCTGACTTCTGTAACTATTCGACTTTTACAGATGTCTTTAGTTAAGAATATGCTTTGGCGTGATAATTTTAGGGAAGGAATATAGCAAAGGTGATTCAAGATTTGCAGCCAGAGATGCTGCAATTGTTGCTGTCGAAGGAATCACTGCTGTTTTAGAAGGTCCAGCATGCATCCTAGCTTTGTAAGTTTTTGGAGTGTCATTAAAATTATTCTGCCACGGTAGCATAGCCTTTTTTGTCTGTCTGTTTGTCTGTTTGTTTAACTCTGAAGTTGGTGCTTGGTTGCTGATATATGGCAGGTATGCAATAGCCACAAGAAAATCATACAGTTACATACTACAGTTTGCAATTTCTCTAGGGCAGCTCTATGGAACGGCAGTATATTTTATAACATCTTACTTGGAGGGTGATAACTTCTCTATGAACTCATTATATTACTATGAATATTACATTGGGGCAAACGCATCTTGGGTTGTGATACCTACGATCATTGCCATACACAGCTGGAAGAAGATATGTGGTGCAATTGAGGTTAGCAGCCAGAAGAAGACCAAAATCCGCTGAGGTAGAACAAATGTGTTACTCTTGAGGTTGCATCTGTTTGTTTTGCATTGTGCAAGTTCATGCATTCTTGCACCTAATGGTGATCCATTGGTGTAAACTAAAGTCAGTTGCTATTCAGTTGAATATTCCTTCATTTTTAATCTCAAGCTCCCTATTACGGTTGTGTTCCCCAATCTGCTCCACAAGAGTGCACGCACAAAAGAGGGGCATGCCCAAAGTGCCCAGATCATCTAGCCATGTCGGGCACAAGCTTTATCTCTCCATTATAGGTTCAAATAAATGCAAATTAATGATAAGATAGGTCAAAGTGAGGATATGCCTAATGCCACATTTACCAAAAAAGTTAACTACTGAAAAATATTGAATTTGTATAACATTATTTTATTGGTTTTGAAGAGTACATGTATAACATTTTAACTAAGAGAATGTTTGATAGGATTTATTTTTATTTTAAAAGTTATTTTAAACTTTAAGTTAAAAATAATATCTTAAAAAACAAAGATAAATCTGTTGGATAACTTCACTTTTAAAAACTTCTTTTTAACTCCTTTTTATTAAAAAACTATTTGACAAAACAATCTATATAAACTCTAATTTTAATTAAAATTACTATAAGGATATAAATATATTTAAAATTTACTACTAACTATTCAGATATCAATAATAAAAGATATAAATACTAACGATCAAAATAAAAATAAATTAATATTTTTTCTAAGTTATTAAATACATATATTATACAAAAATCAAGTTACGTTAATTCAAATAATTGTTATTGTTAATATAATTGAACTAAAAGAGATACAACCAAACCGATTATTTTGCTTTCTTGAGCTCGTGATTCTTATTTTTTTCTTTTCTTAATTTTACTATATAAACCTAAAATACATAATTATTAAAAAATGGTTGAAAATGTAGAGATCAAGCCCAACAACCTCACGTATGACTCAACCATACAATGTAACATCGGGAAAAATCCGGTTGTGATGTTAACTCTAAATGACCATTTGAAATTCATGTATTTTGTAAAATATATGAAAATAATTAATTTAGATATAAATGTAGATTTTGTCCTTTGAGCTACATGGAAACTTTCTTAGACTCTCAGCTTTTGTTCAGAAGTGGCCATTGAAATCCTCATGTCGATATTGACATTTTTCATATGTCGACATGATTGGCTAAGTGCTCTTATATGAACATGTGTCGACATCACAATATGCTTGTGTCCACATAGACCTTTAAGCGTTCACTGTTATTATATGTCAACATTCTATTCGGCTTACCTTGACCTCATCCTTTGTGTTGACATTTGGTGTTTCATGTGTTCTAAAGTCATTCTAATGTTTGAGTCGACATCACTACATTTTGTGTCGACATGGTCTTTTGAGTGTTCAGTGTTTGTTCGAATTATGTGTCAACACCACAATTTGTTTGTGTCGACATGTGTGAGAGTCAACATTATAAAGTCTTGTGTTGACATAGTCTTCTTTGGTCGACACAATTTTATATACTAACTATGTATTTTTCTAATGTTCACATAAATACTAGGTTGTCGACATATGCGCTCATCAAAGATAAATGTGTCGATATAAGAGAGGATCGTACGAACATAAGTGTGATTATGTCAACATAAGTGAAGTTCTGTTAACACAAGTTTTAGATATGTAGACATTTTCACCTAAGATTGATCATCATCAAAACTCAACTTTCTCAACAATCTTAACCATTGTTGACTAGACTTGACTGAGAGCCAACTTTTACTAAGAGCTCATTTGCATTTCTTTCCACCGTCTCGGTTTACTTGGGATGGAAGCACTTGTAAATACCTCTTGGTTCACTTGTAATCATAGAGGTTTGAATCCATTCCCAAGTCCTCCAAAAAAGTTTTTCACTACTAGAGTACTCAAACTCTTTAATCATAAAATACATGATTTATATTATATTTTATATTTTTGAACATTTCAAAATTCTTATTATTTCTACTTTATTTTTCATAAATTTCATTTTCATTTCAACTTTCCTTACTCATCGGCAAACAATCTTCTCAACTAAACATAATTTCAAATACTTAAATTAATAAGGTTGAACTTCCCAGTAATCCAAAATGACATATTGGGCACTTTATGCAATTTAAATGTGAAATAGGGCTACTAAACAAATATTGAAAATGAATTTGAAGATAAAAAGAGAAATGAAACTCTAAACCCACAAGATCCAAGCATTTTTATTCCACTTTCTAGACAATTCTTTTCTCTTCTCCTAAACTCAATTGATTCACTACCAAAGTTCAAGATCAAAGATTCCATAATATTCATCTAACTCCCCAAAATTAGATTTTACGCTTGATTTTGAAGAAGTGATTAAAGATCAAGAGTTGTCACAAAAAGGGGAGAATCAAGAGTTTTGGTGTAACCCAAATTGGAAGAACCCTTTGGAGATAAAATTAAGGGGTTAGACCAACCTGATCGACGCAAGACCCTTGTTGTGGAGAAATTGGGAGCAACTATCCTTATCCTCCCTAATATAGTGAGTGAATGGATTGCTATGTTTGTAAATGAAAAAATATTTTTCTTGGTTTTCTAAAATGTTTTCTTTAACTTGGATTTATATAATATTTTGTGAATGTGGAGTATCCCTAGAAATATTTTGATTTGAACTATGAAATCTATTCACTTACAAATATATCTTGTGCTATGTAAAACTTCCTTTTGGATATTATTGTTGAATTCGTAAATTGAGAACTTTGTTCATTTTCTACGACACATAATATGCTGTTTGTGAAATGGTGCATGCTTGAAGTATGAACACCTATGTATATGTGATGACTAATCAAAGTTTCCACAGTCCGATTCGATGAGACGGCGTGAAGAGTTTGTTAGACTTGAAGGGATAGGCATGATAAAAGATGCCCCCTAAATCCCTGTCAGGCTATTTGGTTACACCACTTGGAAAGTCTCGAGCTAATGCCAAAATTGAGCGTGATGTTTATGATTGATAATAATTGAAAACTACTTGATGATTCCACCCTTAGTCCAAGTCAAGTAATTGGTGGAGAAATTTTGAGACAATTCCTTTGGTTTAAAAAAAAAAAAAAAAAAGGTGCATAATGAACGCTTATTATGTTTTATGGAAAATTATGGCTTTTGTTGAGAAATGTTAAGATGATTTCATAATATTTTTGTTGAATTAAAAATATGATTTTTAAAATATTGTTTGACACTCTTATACTCACCACTCTTTTTTTACAAAATTATATCATTACACTCTATTCACTGAATTTTTTTATGTTCATCCCTTATTTCTTATTCTTTTTCAGAGACAATGTAGAGATAGAAACTAGTTCACCACTAGTTAGATTCGGACAAAAAGAGAGTCTTCCCAGACCAACTGTTGGTATTGGTTTTTCTTAGTTATGAATTTTTTAGGCATGTAGATAGACCCATTGGAGGACATTTTAAAACTGAAACAATATGTTTTTCTAAAATTGAAACTTATATTTTGGAAGTTGTATTTTGAAATAATAAATATTTATTTGTTTTTTACATGTTTTAGATTTGAATAGTTTTTATGTTGGATTTCTTGACTTGAAAACGGTATGATCATAATTTTGCGGAATCTTAGAATGCGTGTTGGTAATTGCATATATTTTTACACACATGATGATTGTCGCGTGCTCGAATCTAAAGGTCAGGATAAGACATACAGACAAAGACACATTGCCACACATAAAATTCTCATAATTATATCTAGAGATTCAGGAAATTATTGATGCAGGAATAGTCAGATTGCTATGATCTTCAATCAGCTGCATCTATATTCCATCCCCATTGAATGAACAGACAAACAGGAAAGAAAAAGTAACAAAAGCATACCAATCAAGCCCGAAATTCTCATCCTAGGTTGTAATGCCAAGTTACGAAAAACAATCTTGTCATTTCATAAATGCCAAAACCAAGAAGTAAACAATCAAAATCATCAACATCACATAAATTCTGTAGTATAAAAACACAGATAACATCAGATTCTCCGGAGTGAATAATCAAAGTACAATTCTAGTAGTTCTTCTAAAATTTTGTAGAGAATATCTAGGGTTTTCAGTATATTACATATAGCATATGATTAATATCTGAAGGGATTTCACTTAGCAAGTATATTTTGTTGAACATCCTGATTCACCTGCTACTGTTGATAGTTGAGAGGCCTCTGAACAGCCTGATATGAGGCTCTGGAGGATGAATTGCATAGTTAACCCATCCACAACTCTATTGCACTCCAATTGCATGCCATTCATTCTATAAACACAAGAATAGTTCAGTTGTCATATGCATATTCAAAACCCTAAAAGATTGAAAATGTCACGCCCCGATTCTCCCATCAAGCACGTAACAACCGTCGCGTTATCTCAACATACGGGTATGATCTTCCCATATATCGGGATAGCGCAAGACATTCCAATTGTACAATAAATCTTTCAAAACATAAAACCCATCAAAATAAGAAATCATATAAACAATACACATGTAAGACCCATCCGGTCGATCCCTGTACATACAAGCATGCATCAGCACACATTTGGGGAGGGGGTTCCTGTACATGCATGCATACAGAATGGTCATTCCAGCCAATCCAGAGTTCTCAATACAAATAACGCATTCAAAATAAAAGAAATCTCAAATTATAGTCGCAGGATTTTACTAATTCTTGTCTGAAGAAAACAAGCTAATATCAGTAAAGTCCAAACGGTATGAGATGTACAGAATTTCATAATTCCGAAAGTAAATATCGAAATTCAACATTTCAATCCAAATATCCCAATACAAGATAAAACATTTTTCAAAAACAGTTCAATCAAGATAATGAAGTCCCAATCACTTGCTCGTATAATTTAACTAGTATCAGTAAAATCCTTACGGTATGAGATGTACAGAAGTTCCTTCCATGATCCAATGACGGACAAATCCCAAAGTAATTATATAATCCATACCTACCCAAATTCAACAAAATAAACCTCCATTCAGCACTAGTAGACATCGTCCCTCTATACTTTCTCTGAAAAATTTAAAAGAATGGTGAGTATTGGGAAATAATCAATGAGTGGAGTGCAATGGTATTGTGACAATAATGAGGGGTGAATGTGGGGTAGTTAAAGCATAATTTATAAACACATTTGCATATATGAAATGATTTCAGTAAATCACGATAGTTCAGCAAACATTGCATCCATACAATTTATTTTTTTCCCGAAAATCATGGGGTTCTTCCATAAAAACACTCCCGTACCAGGTTTGGCCGAACCCGGACGAAAGCCCGCCAAGGGTTTTTCAATTCAATGTTTTAAAACATACTCCCTTTCTTGGCGTTGGATCGTGCCTCACTGGGGTGCGTCCAGATATAGCTCGATATACAGCAAAGAGAGTCACGTCTGCCTCCCCTGCTAATCTAATCCAGCCCTCAACCACGTCACCCCGTTGGGTCGCTCCGCGGGGGGAATGACTATAGCCATTTTCACTGCACCTCCTTTTCACAATCATTCAATTTTTCAATCAATGTGCCAAAATTCAATTATCAATTTCCAAGCCATAAACGTAGCATTCATAAATCAAGTATCCAATAATCACATGACACGTTTTCAATTATAAACACAATGGATGTATATTAAGTACAAATTCACATTTCAGACTTCCCACAATCACAAATTAATTCAATAAATCATTATGAAAATTTATTCAAAATCATTTGTAAAGAAATTTCAAACAATTTGCTTATTAAAGCTACAATAGACCGTCAACTCACCTCTAGGGAGGGTATCCACTCCCTACACCCTATCAATACTCAAGAAATCTCATTTGAAACCCCAATGGATTGTCATAAATTAACAATAAAAATTCTCAAGTCATTTCTTCTCCAATTTAAAGGGTTTACAAACTTTCCTAATTTTATTTAAACCCCCATTTTCGAACATTTTCTTGTTCTTGTCCTCATCTTACCAATTTATGAATATAAATTCCAATGCTACCAATTTCACCTCATTTACATCACATACTATTTTACATTCCAATTTCCCCTAAATTTTTATATCGACCCAACAAACCTTGAAAATCCTATCACTCATTTTCCATTTCGGGCAAAATCAGATCTACCCATACATTTCATGAAGATGAAGTCAATAAGATCTCCTAATTCAAATACCAAATTGCAATTTATTCCACAACTCTAGATCCATTGTCAGAAATCAACCCATTACCTGCGTAGAGAAGGAAGTGCAGGTTCACAAAGACCTAGGGTTTTCGCAGATCTAGCATCTGTACGCCTACAACTCAGTCTGGGACCTGCAGTGCTTCCAAATCGAAGTAAAGTTCAGCAATTTAGCCTAATCATTATGAAAATCAAAACCCTAGAACTATAGCTTAGAACTTTCACCCTTACCTGCGCATAGAATGGAGTTTGTAGGGATCGCAGCCTAGGGTTTCTGACAAAGCTGCTATTGCCGGCTTGAGGCTTCTGCCAAGGTTGCAGAACGGTGGTGCTCGCAGAGAGCAGCGCTCAAGCAAGCAAGGGAGAGAGAGAAGCTGTCACGTGCGAGCAGGAAAGGAGAGAAATAGAGAGAGAAAGAGAAATGACTAACTCCGCCGACTAGGGTTGTCGACAGGTGGTCGGAGAAGCCGAATGAGATCGTCGATGAGGGGTAGAGAGAGGCGAAAGATAGAGACTCGAGTGAGAGAGAGACAGATAGTGTGAGAATCAAGAGAAAGAGAAAAGCGACCTCTGTGCGTTGACTGCCACGGTGGTCGGGGAAGACTGAGAGAGCATCGTTGATGAGAGTAGAGAGAGGCAGAAGAGAGGGAGAGTGCAACGGAGGAGGGAGGCGGAGAGAGAGAGTTCGATCGAGAGAGAGAGACGGGAGGGAGAGAGAAATGAAATTAGGGTTTTAAACCCTAATTGAATTGGGGGAAGGGGAGCGCAGCGTTTTGGCCAAAACGCTGTGCTTCCTTCCTCTTTTTTTTTTTTGAAATATGTTTATATACATATATATATATATATATAAATCCATAAATAAGTACATATTCATATATATATTTATACCCACTTTTCACTAAGTTTTAAATTTCATAAAAATAGGATTCACTACGAATCGCGGACACGGCATTTTATATATATCCAATAATTCCAATTTAATATCTCAAAATCGAAAATCAATAAAATTTAAAATTTTCCATTATATTATAGAAACATTAATAAAAAATTTCTAACACCGGATTTTCGATATTACAGAAAATGAAACTTCACCATATCCAAATTCGACAGATAAAATTACTGGGAAAAAAAGAGGAAACAAAACCCTAATTGTAGTCAATCTCACAATATCACAAACCATTTCAAGTCAGATTGTCAAAAACACAAATTCAAAACCTGATTAAATGATATAACCTAAACACACAAGATAATAAAATTGCTCGACGAAGAGAGGAAACAAAATCCTTCACAGGATTCCACTTCACAATTTAACTAACCATTTCAAGTCCGAATGTATCAAAACTTCAAAATTCTAAAAGAGACTAGCAAACCCTAAAAGACTGAAAATGAGAACCTAAAAATCAAGATAATTAGCCAAAGCTATAGTACACGTTCCCCGATTTGTAAGAAAACTGAAAGTATGAAACCCTAATTTAGATAAAAATAAACTTACTTTAGATAAGAGAATATTCTTGGGGAGAAGTTTTGTGACTTCTGGTGGAAGAACCACGTTCCTCGAAGTAATTCTTTGAGTACTGGATTTGAACCAATGTGAAAATCTAATGCATATCTTGCAGTTGATTTCTAGAGGATGTTAGTTAGTCCACAGTCCACACACCCATGTAGTGTCATTTATCTCAGAATTTGGCCTGTCTGATTGTCTATGTATATATAATGAGTCGAGCCAGTGGAAGCATTACCCATTTTTCCGTATGGGGCTGATTAGCATGAGATTGCATGTGCTAAGACCAATCATCTGTATGTGAATTATTCATCATCCGAGTAATGGGAATGGAAGTTCATTTTCTGGTCATAAGAAGTGCAATGCCTTGAATTTTGCTTCTGCTGCCTCCAATCTTATTTGGGACAAAATTATTGTTGAGAGCCCACTTGCTGTGGGACTCCATGGTTATAGTTATTGCCTTCAAAATAATTTGATTGTTATGCTTTCACAAAGTGTTGTATAAACTGGGAAAAAAAAATCTTTGTAATTCTGAAAAGAGTGACCACACCGTAGTCATCTTTGAAACTTAGACATAAATTTATGGAACATTCAAGGTGGTTAATATTAGAAACAACCTATTAGCAGGATTAGGATTGTTTTCAATTGATCACAAAATAAAAGCACAGCATGTTTAGACAAAATTCAAATTAATTTTAAAAAAAAATGACCATGCCGAGGGTTTAGTAAATACTCTACATTAACAAATTTGATCATATCTCTATACCATGTTAGAGAGACGGGAAATAATACAATAATATAAAATCTTAATAATTTATTGTTTCAAGTAAAATATTATAACACTACTAGAAAAAGGGGTATCAATGACGGAAATATCCATCACTGATAATAAATATTCCGTCGTGAAAACTTTTTAGTGACAGATAATTAGCGACGGAAATTCCGTCGCTAAAAGTTACCTTACTAAATTTAGCAACAGAAATATTTCTGTCAAAAAATTTAGCAACGGATTAGTGACGAAAATTTTCCGTGACTAAAAAATTCGTCTGTAATTTGAAAAGTACGAAAATATATCAACGAAATATAATTTTACATTTTTTTAAAATATTTCAAATTACCGATGGATTAGCGACGATTTTTTTTGTGACGGAATTATTTCCGTCGCTAAAAGTCATGCACCCAAGACGCACGTGGCCGCAAGCCCCTGCCCACGTCCGCGAGCGCGCACTCGCACGCCCGCCCACTCTTGCTCGCGCCAGCGCCCCTGCTTTTTTTTGTTGAAAAAATACTCTCATCCAACTTTCAATCTAGATTCTCAAGCATGTTTTGATTTATTTCAACCACTATACCACAATGACTTATGCGTTATTTTTTTTTTCCTTCTTTACTTTTTATTTCACTTTCATCATTTAAAACACAATACTCAAATGTATTAAAAATACAAAATTATATTTAGTAAAAATATAAAATTATATTTAGTAAAAATATATAATTATATTTAATATAAATACAAAATTACATTTAATATAAATACAAAATTACATTTAATAAAAATACAAAATTATATTTAATAAAAAAACAATACTATAATTTAACAAAAATACAAAATACAAAATTTTTATTTAATAAAAACATAAAATTTTATTTAATAAAAATATAAAATTTTATTTAATAAAAATGCAATACCCTAATTTAATAAAAATACAAAATCATATTAAATAAAAATACAAAATTATATTTAATAAAAACATAAAATTATATTTAATAAAAATATAAAATTTTATTTAATAAAAACACAAAATTTTCTTTAATAAAAATATAATATTATATTTAATAAAAATATAATATTATATTTAATAAAAATGCAATACCCTAATTTAATAAAAATAAAAAATCATATTAAATAAAAATACAAAATTATATTTAATAAAAATACAAAATTATATTTAATAAATTTAATAAAAATACAAAATACAAAATTATATTTTATAAAAACACAAAATTTTATTTAATAAAAATATAAAATTATATTTAATAAAAATGCAATACCTTAATTTAATAAAAATACAAAATCATATTAAATAAAAATACAAAATTATATTTAATAAAAATACAAAATTATAATTAATAAACATACCTAATTTAATAAAAATATAAAATACAAAATTATATTGTATAAAAACACAAAATTATATTTAATAAAAATATAAAATTATATTAAATAAAAAAATACCCTAATTTAATAAAAATACAAAATTATATCTAATAATAAATCAAAATTATATTTAATTAAAAAATACCCTAATTTATTAAAAATACAAAACACAAAATTATATTTAATAAAAATACAAAATTATATTTAATAAAAATGTAAAAATATATTTAATAAAAAACAATACCCTAATTTAATAAAAATACAAAATACAAATTTACATTTAATAAAAATACAAAATTATATTTAATAAATAAACAATACCATAATTTAATAAAAATACAAAATACAAAATTACATTTAATAAAAACACAAAATTATATTTAATAAAAATACAAATTTTTTTTTCAAGTTTTAGCGATGGATTACCGACGGAAATAATTCCGTCGCTAATTTTCGTTACTGATGCCATGTTTTGTGGTAGTGTAATAATATAGATTTATTTAAAAAACTCATTATTATAAATACAAAAATATAAAAATAAAGAAAATTAAATATTTTAATAATATTTTCTAACAAAATCGAATATTCTCATAATATTATCTAATATCACTCCATAAATTCAATATGGTATAATAAAAACCATTTGAGTTTAAAAGAGAAGACACATGTATGTTGACCAGTGACACGTGTATGCTGACATGATTAAAGATGTGGTGTGATTGTATGACATGTGATACTGATTAGACAATTTGTTGCCAATCAAAGAAGGACATGTGGTAAAAGTTGAGAGAAAATATTGAAAAAATAAAATGATATTGTTTTGTTAGATAAAAAATTTTGATGTATTAAACACAAAAATTTCAACATCGTTTGAGTCGTCTTCAACCTCTAGATAGCAACATCCAACAAATCAAATCAACGATTTTCACACGGTGCCTGAGAATGCATGGGAGACATTTTTAATGTTTGTTTACCACCATTGGGATCATTTTGAAGAATAGAATATACCAAATGGTTAGTGTTGAAGCCAAAAACGGCTCCACAATAGATCGTCCTTTTTGCCTGAGCGGGGAACTGGTGAGGCGATGTTAGCTATCTTGTCTTCTGAAAAGGATCTTACAAAAAACCCGCCAAAGATTGCTTCGATGAAGGAGGCTCCGACGCTGAAGTAAAAAAGAACAGTAAAAAAAGGAAAGGCTAAAAGAGTCTAGATCCTGTGCAGTCTCTCTATATAATGTGCACAGAGAGATATGTGTACCTGGTAAGTTATCTCTATTTATTATATATAGCATGTTTAGGGAGTGTCATATGTGCTTGGAGGTGTAGAAACCCTATTTACCTTGTGAGGAGATCTTATAAAATCTTCCGTGATTGCTGGAATTGTAGTCGTAGACTTTCTGTAGATTTGGAGTTCTCTGAGATAGGAAAATTCCAGTTGTTGTTGTGGAGAACAAGGGAGTTTCCGTTGTTAGGAAATTTATATCCTAATCAAGAGGGGCTACAATAGATTCATATCAAATTAAGAAATATTTGATCTTAGTCACAATATCTTTTCTTATCAGATAATTGTGATTTAGACCCATCGTATGATAGGAATTATTTCTATAGTGATCAGAGAACCGAGAGATCAGAAAACCTGAAGGCTGAAGGGTCCATCCGATGGCCAAGAGATAGGTTGGTTTTCCATGGGCTTGGTTGCAACTTGGAAGGCCCAATGAAATTTGGGCTTTAATGGCCAAGATGGCCAAGAACTATATGATCATGGGCCGTCAGCCCTGCTATCATCATTTGCTCCTTACTCCTAATATTAACTTGAAAAAATGACATTACTAAATGCTGTAGTAATTAGGAAATTCGAAAATGCATGAAGCATCATAGGTAGCGAGGCGTGTCTATTAAATGTTTAACATTTATCTTATTGTTGAAGGATTTTGACTATACGGTTTCCACATTTTGGCTATATATATATAATGGGTGATCGGGTTTTAAAGAGTCGAAGAAAGAGCTATGCTTCTTAAGAGTGTTTAAAGTTTGAAAGAATTTTTGTCTTTCTATAAGTTTGGCATCCAAAGGAGGTGTAGCAGCGAAAGCTGCGGGTACAAGGCTCCATCAGTGAAGAAGCTGTGGGTACAAGGTTCCATCATGATAGTAGGAAAGTCATAGCCTATTGTCGTGGTGGGTTTGTGCCGTTGGGTTCCATTTAGTTTTTTTGCAACTCATTATTGCTTTTATGCTTCTTAATTACCAGGGCATGGTTCAATGACCTGACGGGCCATTTTTATTTTCTTCCTCCTAATTTCTATTTAGCATCTAATTGTTTTTTTAGTTTTAATATCTTACAGGTTGCTAAATTGGGGTCATTCAGGAGACCATTTAGAGAACATTGGATAGCTCATCAGAAGGAAGAAGTGGCTCTGAGTTTGACCTTTATTGCATCCCGTTGGGAGTTCGGCAGTCGGCCGCTTTGGAGGTAGGCAAGAATCGGATCTTTCTAATTTGGTGGGCTATTAGTAACCATGATCTATTCCGATTCGTCTATATTCAGGTATGAGAGGCTCTCAACATAGATAGTCTGACCGATTTCGATGGACTCTAAACTCGTGAGCTTAGAGAGCATGTCTACTCTTGCGTTCTCGGATTTGGGGATCTACTTTCTGGAGTTTAGAGAGGTATTTTACTATCATCGGTTCCTTTGCATCATATGTTCCCTCGATTTACTTGACCACAAGTTGGCTATCAGTGAAGATTTGGATGTCTTGAGCTCCCAATAACGCTGTGATTCGTAGGCCTGCCAGGAGTGTTTCATTTTCGGCCTACTTATTGGTGGCTTGAAATTCAAAGCGGAGTGCGTATTTTGCCTTGAAATCTTCAGGCCCATTAAGATAAGTCTTGCTCTGCTCTTTAAGGAGTTAGAGAAGCTGTTTACGTGTAAGGTCCATAGTGGCATCGACAAATGCTTCTGGAAGGTTGTCAGTAGCTAGCTCAATAAGGTTTGGCAATGTGCATTCAAGAGTAAAGTCTGTTATAGCCTGACCCTTGATGGTGGGCCTTGGCTGATATTCGATATCGAACTCTCCAAACTCAATGCTTCATTTGATGAGGTGGCTCGAGGTGTTTCTCTTTTGTAAGATTCGCTTTAAGAGTTAGTCAGTTAGCACCCTAATCGTATGTGCCTGAAAGTAGGGTCGAAGGCGATGGACAATTATAACAACAACAAATTCCACCTTTTTGATAAGCCTGTAGTTGATTTCTGACTCTTGGAGCACTTAACTGACATAGCAGACAGGTTTTTGCTCAACGGCCTTCTGTCTCACGAGTACATAGTAGAGAGTTTGGTCAAATTCAGATAAGTAAATATAGAGTTTCTCATCAAGAATGGGCCGAGAGAGGAGAGGCGGTGACGGGAGATATTCCTTGAGACTGTCGAAAGCCATCTGACATTCAAGCGTCCATACAAATTTCAATGACTTCTTCAGGGCATTGAAGAAAGGTTCGTATCTTTCTCTTACCTTTGACATAAACTGGCTCAAGGCCACGATTCATCCAGTGAGACATTACATCTCTTTCAGTGTTCTAGGTGGAGCCATATCAAAAATGGCTTAAATCTTTTTTGGGTTGGCCTCGATCCCTCTACTAGTGGTTAAAAAGCCTAGAAACTAACTAGAGTAATTCCAAAAATGCACTTGGCTGGGTTCAATTTCTTGTTGAAGCATCTGTTGTGTGAAATATTTCTTCCAAGTCTTCTACGTGACTCTCATGGATAGTGCTTTTGACAAAAATGTAATCCACATAAGTTTCAACATTCCAACCAAGTTGTTCATTGAAGACTTTGTTGACTAACCACTGAAAGGTTGCTCTCGTGTTCTTGAGGCTAAACGGCATAACTTTATAGCAGTAGGTGCCAAATTCCATTTCCTAGTTCTCGGGGCCATGCGGATCTGGTTGTGGCCCAAGTAAGCATCCATAAAACTTAGGAGTTGATGTCCTGATGAATTATCTATGAGCTTGTCAATAATCAGAATGGGGTAACTATCCTTGGGACATGCTTTATTAAAGTCGGTGAAGTCGACACACATTCTCTATTTGCCATTCACTTTCTTCACCATGATTACATTTGCTAATCATTCAGGATATTTTACTTCTCTAATAAAATCCGTCACTAGTAGTTTCTATACTTCTTCTTATATCGCACGCTGGTGTTCAAACGCGAATACTCTTTTCTTTTGTTTCACAGGTTTGCGGTTGGGTTCCATGTCAATTTGTGTACGATCACTAAAGGATGTATTCCCGGTATATCTTCAAGCAATCACGCAAAAACACCAGAATGTCATCACAGGCACTCTATTATGGCATGCCGAAAGGGAGTTGGTAAGTGGGCTCTGATTTGGACTGTTTGGCCAGGAATATCAGTGATCTGGACCTTTGTTACCTCTTTACCAGGCTCAGCTTTGGTGGATTGATTGAAGTCGTCTTTGAACTCTACAGTATCTACACTGAAGTTCTTCTTCTCTTCCTTCAATGCGGAGACGTTTTGGGGTCTAGATCGTAATGGAGTGTTGCGACACCCAGAGCTGTTCTAAACTTGACCTTCATATGTTTGATACTCTGCAAGACTTCTAGATCGTTTAGGCCAGAGCAGCCCAAGATAATATTGTGCAGAGATAATAGTTTGATCAAACTGAAAGGGGTCATATCAGAAGCGTGATTGGGCGGTGTCTCCAAAGTTATAAGAAGGGAGATAGTATTTTCAGTGTATTGTCGCTTGTTTAAAAGTCCTTTCAAAAACCCGATAGGGGTTCAAAGATGTGTTTGTAGAAAACCCATTTGACAAAAGACGTCCCAGTAAAAGAGATTACATTCCACCCCTTGATTGACCAATACTCTTTTCATGACATACTGGCCTATTTTGGCTATGATGATAAGGACGTTATGTCGACTCAGGTCGATCCCACATAAGTCGTCATCATCGAAACCGATCATTAGCCTCTTTCTTTTCGATAACATGCTGACAGGAGAAACAAGGCATGAATTATTTTTAAGCTAATCAGTCAGTCCGTTCCTACAGACAGCGTCAATCTATTAAAGTTAAAAATGACTCCGCAGTAGATTGTCCTTCTGGCCTGAGCAAGGAACCAATGAGGCGATGTCCACTTCTTGTCTTCAAAAAAGGATCTTGCAAAAAACCAGCTGAAAGTGGTTTAGACGGAAGAGATTTTGACGCTCAAGTCAAAAGAGCGGTAAAAGAGAGAAAGATTGAAAAAGTCTGGGGCCTATATAATCTCTATGTGTAATGTATAGAAAGAGCTGCGTATTTGGCAAGTTGCATCTGTTTATTATATATGGCATATATGGAGAATGTCGTATGTGCTTGGAGTATAGAAATCCTACTTATCTTATGAAAAGATTGTATGATATCTTTCAAGATTGTTGGAATCGTAATTGTAAACTTTCTATAGATTTGGAGTTTTCTAAGATAGGAAAGTTTCAATTATTATTGTGCAGAACAAGAGAGTTTCTGTTGTTAGGAGATTTATTTCCTAATCGAAAAGGTTTACAATAGATTCGTACTAGATTAAGAAATGTTTGAACTTAATAAAGATGTCTTTCCTTATCGTGTAATTATAACTTAGACCCATTGTGTGATAGGAATTATTTTTGTAGTGATCGGGGGATGGAGAGATCAAAAAGCCTAAAGACTGAAGGGTCCATTCGGTGGCCAAGAGAAAGATTGGTTTTTCCATGGGCTTGGTTGTAGCTTGATAAGCCTCCTGAAATTTGGGTTTTAATGGCCAAGATAGCCAAAAACCGTGTGATCATGAATTGTCAACTCCAATATCATCGATTAGAATACAACATGTTGAATCTAGATAAAAAATTTAAAAACCTAAAAATATTTTTACAATCTTTTTTTCAAATTGAATTATGCTAAAAAAAATTAAATAAAGAAATAGTGTAATAAATAAAATTTCAATAAAATCTATATTATAAATATAAAAATTTAAAAATAAAGTAAGTGAAACATTCTCGTTATTTGAATTTTAAATCGAAGCCTTTCAACATTTAATTTATTATTACTATTATTTTCGAGGTTTGGGGGTATCAGATGCATTGTCTTCAGCTGTACAAGACAGTGAGACTGAAGTAACCCTTGGGAGAGAGGTTGACTTGAAAAAATCGGAATCGTGGATCTGATAGAGAAGGGTGAAAATGAGGGATACTCAGCACCCGTACGTACCAAGAGATCTATACCTCGAGGATTATGTACCAGTATCACTCTCTCAGTCCATTATCCTTGTTGTTTATGGCGCTTCTTCTCTCCTCCACGTCTCCATTATCTGGTTTCTCTCAGGTAATCTCTTCTTCGCAATCTCAATTTAGGATTTGAGAGAGAGAGAGAGAGAGAGAGAGAGAGATTAGCTCTTGTTCTTTAATTAAATGGCACTGTACTGATTTTGTTTAGAGACCCAATTGGCATTGCACTGATTTAAGCTCATAAATAATGCGTAAGCAGTCAAGCTGGAGTATTGTTTTGATAATGGCTTTGTGTGCATTTTATAGGTTTTTAATTCTGCAGGCTACTCGTAAATGCTCTTTTGAGATTGACTCTTATGACAAATTCATGAGGCTAGCTCAAGCTTATTTTTGGGCTTGATATATATATTCTTCAATTCAGCGCTAAGATTATCAATTATCCGTGCAAAGGATTAGGATCCCTTTGTAGATCTCTGTTGGAGATTTTTATCTCTTTCAACATGAGGTTGAGATGGAATTCTTTTTGTTCAGTCGGACTTTGAACTGATCTGAGCCTGTCTTTCTATACCTAAATAACCCCATAGCACATGTGGATAGAAGTTCATACTGATTAATGGACTCCTTCGACCTTTTCATCTTTCAGGGTAGAGCTCACTTACGAGAGAAAATGATACCAAACTATTTTTTTTACCCATAATATGATGCCCATGTTTCCTAAGTTGCAGGATCTATAAAAGTAAAACATTATCTACAAGGTTTGGTCATTTGTGATTGAAAGGAAGAAATAAAATATATGTGATTGGGGAAGAGATTAAACCTTCTTAGAATCTATTGCCCTACAACAGCAAAACAAAAGTATACATCTCTATTGAAGGACAAAGATATGAGATATAACTTCCATTTCATTTGGTGTTCTTCCTAATTATCTTACTTGGAAGAACCCTAAAACTGCTGAAATCAAGTGTACTCAGTTACAGTTCAGAAAAACACTATAATTATGTCTTCCCTCTTTCCAACAAGTTTATGCTACTGAATTATGTTACACCTACGGTTGTATCTTTGACCCATCTTCTAGTTTATGTTGATCAGGTTTTGTGATGATGTAAGGAAAGCGTGGGGCCAACTTAGGACTATAAAGCTTAATATGATTGAAACGAGATACAACCTAATTCAAGATTGAAGACCTGCATTTGTTATGAGAGTCAGATGGAGAATAAGAATTGGGAGAGAACCTGTCTCTTACAAATCACAAAATATTTGTTGGTGTAAATTTTCTAAGTCAATAGGAATGAGCGATTGATTTTCTTTGCATATGTGAATTAAAGGCCATCTTAGCGGGGAATGAGAGAACGAAATTTCACAGGCATATAAATATCCTTGAGTAAATGATGCAAGTGCAGAATAATTCCTGTCCTCTCAAAAGTTGTTAGAAATCCCATGCAATATTTATCAGTGTGTCAAGGAGGAGGGTAACATGGCTTTGCTACCAATTCCAGGGTTCAACGAGCACTTGTACAGATGACAACAATATCTTTTACTTATAAACCTTAGCCAGAATGAGGAGCAGTCTCTGAAAAGCTTAAACTGAATGTGAAGTGGATATACTTATGTTTTGTTGATATTGTCACTACATTGTCTTTGTTGCATAAGAATCATCTCTTTTGCACTCATGGATGGAAATGGAATTCTACCTGTTTGAAATTTGCTGGGGCTTATCATCCGGTAAGAATATGGGTAGGGATTGATTAGTGAAATATCTTAGCAAACAAGGTCATCATCTGATTCCCACCTTTGTTCAATATTATTTTGTAATCTTTTGGTTGCGAAAATGATGGTTAAGCGTCTATACCTATAAAAAGGTAATGAAATTTCTGAAGTTATAATTTAAAAGTCTGCAGATTTGCTCCCTTATACGTGGTTGGGTGATAAGCTAGCAAAAATAAGACACCTGGTTGGATAATATTAATAATCTGGCAGCATGTTTTAAAATTTTTAATTTGAGATGTTTTCACGATCTTCAGTCCTTACTCTGCTCTTTGCTTGTTTTTAACTATTGCTTTGATGCTTTTATTGATTTTTAATAATCCTGGTGCCATATGTGCTAATCAGTTTCCTTTTTTTCTTGTGCTTCTCTTATCTATTAGGTCGGTCACCCAAAATAACAAAGGTTGATAGATTGCTCATGTGCTGGTGGGCCTTCACTGGCCTCACCCACATGATACTTGAGGGTTATTTTGTTTTCTCTCCAGAATTCTACAAGGAAAAGATGGGGTTCTACCTTGCTGAAGTTTGTGAGTTTTCATAACCATCTGACTTCTGTAACTATTCCAGTTTTACCCATGTCTTTAGTTATGAATATGCCTTGGCGGGATAATTTTAGGGAAGGAATATAGTAAAGGTGATTCAAGATATGCAGCCAGAGATGCTGCAATTGTTGCTGTCGAAGGAATCACTGCTGTTGTAGAAGGTCCAGCATGCATCCTAGTTTTGTAAGTTTTTTGAGTGTCATTAAAATTATTCTGCCACAATAGCATAGCCCATTGTCTATTTGTTTGTTTGTTTATCGCTGGAGTTGGTGCTTCGTTGCTGATATATGGCAGGTATGCGATAGCCACAAGAAAATCATACAGTTACATATTGCAGTTTGCAATTTCTCTGGGGCAGCTCTATGGAACGGCAGTATATTTTATAACGTCTTACTTGGAGGGTGATAACTTCTCTACAAACTCATTATATTACTATGAATATTACATTGGGGCAAACGCATCTTGGGTTGTGATACCTATGATCGTTGCCATACACTGCTGGAGGAAGATATGTGGTGCATTTGAGGCTAGCAGCCCAAAGAAGACCAAAATCCGCTGAGGTAGAACAGATGTGTAACTCTGAGGTCGCATCTGTTTGTTTTGCATTGTGCATTTTTATGTATTCTTGCACCGAGGGGTGATCCATTGGTGTAAACTAAAGCCAGTTGCTATTCAGTTGAATATTCCTCTATTTTTAATCTCAAGCTCCCTCTTAGGGTTGTGTTCCCCAATCGGCTCCACATGAGTGCATGCACACGAGGCATGTCCAAAGTGCCCAAATCATCGCCATGTGTTATAAGAATTCGAACATGAGATTTTATTAAAAATATTTAAATAAGAACTCTTTATCTTTCCATTATAGTTTTAAATAAATACAAATTAATGATAACATAGGTTATAATAAGGATACGCCTAATGCCACATTTACCAAAAAAGCTATCGAAAGATATTGATTTTGTATGACATTATTTTAATGGTTTTGAAGAGTACATGTATAACATTTTAACTGATAAAGTCATGTCACATTGAAATTTAGTACTTTTGTTTGTAATTATGTTGGGAAATTAATGGATGAAAGAATTTTCAATGGTTTAAATATTTCAACAATATCTTAAACCATATTTCAAAAAACATTAGTATATAGCAAAAGTATTGCTCAAACATAAAATTTTACAAAATTAACATTAAAAAAATTGATAAATGCAAAAACATAACATATATCTTGAGAAATAAAATTTCTAGATGCTAAAAATTTTTTTCTCATATTTATTATTCAAACAACTGGTAATAACAAGATTAAAATCTATACTACTAAATCATTGTCTTCCCGGTCGGGATTTATCCCCACAACCCCCTCCATTTTTAGTAAAGGCATTGCTTTATACAATGAGTTACGTAGAAGTGAGCATTTGATTAATTTAGAGAAAAAAAAAATTTCAAATTCAAAAAAATAAAATCCAATATATTTTTATTTTTTTCCTCAAAATTTTTTTATTTAATCTCCAAATTATATATCGAATAATGAAAAAAAAAATTGAATTATCGAAACCCATTTTGCAATATTTTAGTTCAAAGCTAAAAATGATTTTAACTTCAAATATGACATTAAAATTAAAACTTACTAATTCAAGTTTTAATAGAAGTAAATAAATTAATAGAACCCATTTTGGCCCTATTCTTATTTATTTAAAAAAAAAAAAAAAAAAAAAAGGAAAAAAAAAAAATTCTCTGCCCCTTGGCCCGGTAGGTCCCAAGTGCGGAGTCCCGTTCTCTAGAAGGTCCCGACCAACGGATAGGCTGCCATTTTCGAATAAGGGTCGAGCAAAGCACCGGAAGGGAAGGAAACGAGAGAGAGAGAGAGAGAGATGTTTGGTGGTGCGGTCATGTACACAACTTGTTCTACTGCTGCTGCACTCTGCAAGCGCGAAAACCTAGCTCTTTTCTCTCCATTTACTGTCTCACCTTGTAGGGTTTCTCCAAAAACCTCAATTCTTCTCCGTCTCTCTCCTCCCCACAAACCCTCTCCTTTTCTTTCAATTTCCCTCCGTCATTACTCTCTTCTTTATCCCCCGAGAGCTCTCCATTCGCAACTCGATATAGAAGAAGAAGAAGAAGGAGAAGAGGAGGTAGAAGGATTTGATTCCGGTGAAGAAGAAGAAGAAAATGATGATGATTTCCATGGAATTGATGCGGAAGAGCTTGAAAATGAAGCCAAGGAGGCCGTTCGCCACTATTCTCTCTCTCTATCTCGTCAATTCAACTCCGGTCAATTCTCTCTCTCTCTCTCTCTCTGAGATGATATACTCAGTCCTTCATACTCTTCAATTATACAATTGGAATCTCAAATACGATTCGATTACAAAAATTAGACACACATGCTGCATTTTAATTTCAATCCCCATTAAATTTACTTATTTTTTTTCATTCATTTATGACCCTTAATTTCACTTTCAATTTCGCAATCTAAACTTGAGGGTGTGCTGTATTCAGATCTCCATACTACTATGGCTTCTCATCTTCATTATTTAATTTGTACCAGAAGAGGAGGCTGATGATCCCAAGGAGACAAGGCGAAGGCAGAAGAGCGGGAAAAGATTGTCTAGCAGCATTGTAAGTGCTGTTTTTCGTTATTTTCTTTCCTTAAATGGTGGAAAATAAGTTTGGCTGTGACTTTTACTTCTATTGCCCTCCACTTTGAAGCACAACATTTTGAAGCACAAATAAAGAACATCATAATTATATGCCGAGTTCTGAATAATCTCTAAGTCACTGATTGTTCATTGTAAGCTTAACCTTGCACCATGGGGTGTGTGTTTGCTTGAGTTGTTATTTTCTATCGTTCACCTTCTTAAAGAGATGATAGTAAGAGGAGAAGGGAAGGATAACTAATTTGAAATTTATGTCATATGAGCTTTTGTTTGGAAGCAATTTGATTGGATCATGAAAACTTCTTTATTTCACTCGCTAGAGACGAGCAATGTACGGAAGTAACGCTTTTTTTTAAAAAAAAATTAAAACAACACAATTTGGAAAAAAAAAATTCCAAATCTAACACCTATATGTCTGGTCTTGAAGACTCGACATTTGCCATATCTTCGTAGGTACTACAGATTGGTTTCTTCTTCCTCTTCTTCTTGGGGAAACACAAACGGAGAGAGAGAGAAGAAGACCGGGTTTTACATGTTGAACAGACAGACCTGATTCCTGTGGACGAGAATTCGGGCTGCAGAGGAGAAGTTGGGTTGCAGACAGACCTTCCCTCATCTCTTCGTTTTCCACAAGAAAAGCTTTTCAACTTTGCAAATGCAATTCTATCTCTCTCTCTCTCTCTCGCTCGCTCTCTCTCTCTGTGTTTCCCTAAGAAGAAGAGGAAGAAACCAGGCCCAGGGTGCTCAAATGTCGAGTCTTAAAGACTCAACATGAACAGTACATGTCGAGTCTTCAAGACCCGACATATGGGTGTTAAATTTGAATTTTTTTTTTTTCGAATTGTGTTGTTTTAATTTTTTTTTTTTAAAGGGCGTTACTTCCGTACATTGCTCCGCTAGAGGCAACTTCTTATTAGTAGGAATAAGATGGCGAGCCATGACCAAGGGTAGCTGACATTAGGTTTTGAAAAATTGTTGCTAACGATGGACCAATTTTAGACATTTTCATCCAGCTAAAGGTGTAGTTTCCAAAAAGCGCCCAAGGCTTTCAAACTTGTGTAGGAGTTTGTTCATTCAGAGCTGAGAAAGAAGCAGTTGAGAAAGCTTGTTAATCAACAGTATCCTCATGTTCATGAACTTCTGTTTGGCATTCTATTTTTTCCAACTCTCAATCTATATTAGTTTCTCAGACAATCAAAAACCAAAGTTATGGTACTCAGACATTATAAATCAAAACTTACTTGAGGGAAAATGTATGCATTCTTTACCTATTTTTCTTGCATTATTATTATTTTTTAATTGGAAAAGAAAAAATTTTATTCATGAGAAAAGAAATACAAAAAGCAAGGGAAGAGCACACCCACTGGTCTAACACTTGACTTCGAAGTGGACCAAAAGCACAGACACTTCATGAAATTATCCACAACAGCCATAAAAAATATACTCCGCAGCCTCAAAATCATCTATTCCTTTCTCGTCAAACCAACCCGAATACAGTTAGACGGAGCATCTTACCCAACGTAAGTGCAAAAAAAGAATATTTTTTCCAGAAGGATTGAGTCCATGTGTAATCAAGCAACAAGTGATCCACATACTCAAGTCCACTTTTTCATAATTCACATCTATTCACCAAAACAGTACCTCTCCTTTGAAGATCATCTTTAGTCAAAATCCTTCCAGAATCCACCTCCCACACAAAAAGTCTACCCTGGGGGGCAAAGCAAAGTTCCAAATCAACTTCTAAGGAAAAGAACACTTTCCTCATCAGCCTACATTTTCTAATTCTCTTGCACTTTCAACATTTTCTAATTCTCTTGCACTATCAACATTATCTTTCTGTATTTCTTATGTTTGCAGGCAGCTGAGAAGAAAATTTTTTGATGAATTTTTTCTTCTTGATTCTTGCCCTGGCAATGTATAAAGCCCAACTCCTCCATATTGTTCTCATGGGCTCTTCATGATGCACATGTATCTTTTCCCTGTCATCTGGTCACTTTCTGAACTTAAGAAATAGTTTACATTGTGTTAGCATTTTATGAATTGTTATTAGCAGTTTCAGCCTATAATTGTGCTGTCATATGCAATAAAACGGAAAAGAGAAAAATGTATAAAATAAGACTAAATCTAGGGCCACAAATTGTTGGATGAAACATCCCCATGCTAGACCCAGTGATTGCAGATATAAAGCTGATAGGTAGGAGGAAGAGGCAAGTGTCTCAGATATTTGAATCCTCAAATCACATACAACAAAGAACAGACTTCATTTGGTTTTCTTAATCCAGGCTAGATCATGTGGTAAACCCTGGCTTATTAATCTGTACAATTTGGCTCTGTCTGTTGGGTCCAACCCAGGACATCGCGAATAGAAAAGTCTAAGTGAATGCTAAGGACTATGGATCTCTGCATCTGTCTTGCTAGCAAATGAGTAAATCCCATAATCTCTGTATGCTTAATAATATGAGTGCTGTCCAACTATTTAGAAGATGATGGATTTCATTGACTGTTTACTGGCTATAAGTCTTTTACAAATTGATGATTTTTTATTTATTTATTTTTCTTTTTAATGGCATCTTCACCTATCAAATTGTGGTTAGAAATTGAGGTACCTTTAGCAACCATGTGAATTAGACCTTATTTGGACATAATGCTATCTTCTTCAAAATAAGGCCTGCTAATGAACCCATAACTTTTTCTACATTTATGATTCCAGTCTAGTGTCTCTCAGGGACTCTTTTGGATCTGTTGGAAAAAAAGAACAATCCCCTTTTATGGTCCAATATCATTTTTGACCTTTTTTAGTATTGCAGGTCCCTGACAATCTTCTTCCAAGGGTTGCAATTGTTGGAAGGCCAAATGTTGGTAAATCAGCATTGTTCAATCGTCTGGTTGGGGTAATACACTTTTTTTCATTTTAGTTGTCATGGCTATGTTTATTTTTACAAACTTTGAAAGCATTTCATCACATAAACTAAAGTTTTGCTATGGCTTGTCTCTGCTATTCTACGTTGTTTATGAAACCAATCTTTGTATATGAAAGGGCAACAAGGCAATTGTAGTGGATGAACCTGGGGTAACTAGGGATCGTTTGTATGGAAGATCCTTCTGGGGAGATTATGAGTTTATGGTTGTAGATACTGGTGGTGTTCTCAAAATTTCAAAATCACAAGATGATGTGATGGCAGAATTGGCAATCACCAAGACTGTTGGTATGGATGGCATACCACTTGCAACTAGGGAAGCAGCTATAGCAAAGATGCCCTCTCAGATTGAAAGACAAGCTACTGCCGCCATGGAAGAAGCGTCTGTTATTATATTTGTTGTTGACGGACAGGTATGATTGAATACTCTGTGCTTTTTATTCTATGTGCTCTTGTTGCTGTTTCTTTGTGTTAACTTGTGGGATAATTTTTTTTATGCATCTTTTTCAGCTCATGATTAAAGAGTGTTGAGATAATATAGATTAGGAGACTTGAAGAGGGATCGGAAAGCAGTCTGTCATTAGCTTTTGTTTTGATCTACAGTAACCCTTCCTTTCCGCAAAGTTGCTAATATTTGCAAAGATAACAAGGACTTGAAAATTACAAGATAAACTATAAAGTATTATTGATGCCCTTCATATGATCTAATTGGTTTAACTTATTATGCTATTGAGGTTTTCATGACATGAGTTAGAGACATGGAAGTTCCAGCATTTTAGCTGCAGCAATTTTGAGATTATAACTCTTTTTTCTATTTAAAAAAAAAAAAGAAAAGAAAACTGCAGTCATTTTCATGAGCTTCTGTGCATTATTGTTCCCACTGGCATTAGTTGGGCATACTTCATCCTGTCACCAGACATAGAAATGTGGTACTTTTTGGACAATATAATCAAGATGGCTTGGTCCTTTAATTAGCTTGGCTTCCCCATCATGCCTTAACATCTCATTTTCCCTTTCAGTTTCTCATGCATTTGCACTACGACTACCAACATTCTACCATTGTTAATAGTTCTTATTTGACACAACTTGCCTAGTTTGTGATACCCATGTCAAAAGTCATTTTCCGATGATATTCTCATATAGACAGATAGTGGAGATGAAAGTTGGATCCGAGTCCTATCTTTTGGCATTTTTCTGCAACAATACCTTTAAGATTTGAGCACATTTTGGTGGTCATTGTTAGAACTTGTAACAATGGCTAATTTTGTTCTTGCACTTCAGCAGTAAGGAGTCAAAAAGGGGACCAATAAATTCCTTTCCTCTTTGTACAATTGCTTCGATCAACTAATAAGCTGAACTTTCTGGTTTCACTTTTAGCCATGGTTTCTGGTAACACATTCTTTTAAATCATTAACTTATCTTCTCTCATGAATTTGCTCAATCAAATGGAGCCTGGAGTAATATGATTTCTTCTTCTGCAATTTTACCTTTTCCTAATCATGGTGAATGAGAAACTTATAACTCTTGGCACGGATATTTCTATTGCTACAAACTATCAAGCCTGAAAAGGAAAAAGAGATTATTCTGTAAAAGTTTTGTTATATTGCAAACTTTCTGCTCCTACAACTAATGTACAAGTTATCCTTACAGGCAGGTTTAACAGCAGCTGATGAAGAAATAGCAGACTGGCTGCGTAAGAGTTATTCAGAGAAATGTGTCATTCTTGCTGTCAACAAATGTGAATCTCCACGTAAAGGAATAATGCAAGCATCAGAATTCTGGTCCTTGGGGTACTTTATCTTTCCTTTTGTTTGTCTTTATTTTCCTTTTGTTGCATTGTGGATATAATAAATACTGAAATGATATTCATCCAAAAAAAAAAAAAAAGCAAATTCTGAAATGAGCATTTGATGAAGTTTACTGGCATATGTTACGGGCTTCTAATATAACAGTCTATGATGTTGTACAGTAATGAATCCTGAAGATTAACATAGAAGAACTTAGGTCTTACCTGGATCGGAATAAATTTTATAGCAGTCCTGTGGATAACTTCTCGTATCCTATTAACCAGTAAAATGGAACAGGCAGTTGGCTTGCTTACACCATGTTAAACGCTGTGGCGTGCCAATGCATTGGAAGAACTTGGATCTTATGTCAAAAGTAATAATCTAAAAGCAATCATGTGGATAATACTTGTTATGACTTTTGATGAAAGTAGTGATGACATAGAAGAGTGATTGGGAAAAACTTTTGCCAAAATGAAAAAAAAATCTGAAGGCATGCAAATAAGGTGTCCTGGGCTGGAATCTGGATGGCTTTTAGAAGGAAGTTCCCCAATCTAGTTCAAAGGTTCTAATGAAAGATATTCAAAGAGCTGAGGCGGACTGAGTAGCAGCTGAGGCGGACTGAGTAGCATAGAGTTTGTTTAGAGCTTCTTGCCCATCAATCCTAAGATGGAGTTCCTGATTTTCAGCATATTATTTTAGTTTACAACATTGACAAGATAACCTCTTAGAGTTGGATGCCAGATTGATTTAGATTCTGGAGTGGGTGGTCAAAGTACTTCTGTGGAAATGCATCCAGATCCTAGATGTGGCCTGTGTTAGATACGAGGTGGTTTGAGTTTAAGGGCTAGTGATCAGGGAACCTTTATAACCAAAGATTGGATCAACATTAATTCTTGGTACTGGACGGATAGAAATATTGAAGTCTGGTTTTTGTTTGGTTAAAACATCCAGGACTACAATCTCATGGGATCATAGTTGTCAAAAACTTACAATACCATCCATAGGTATCTAAATGAAGTTATTTCCTGTGCTTCTTCATCATATCCATATTCTAAATAAAGCTTTTATCTTACTATATACAATATATTACGATTTCCAACCTAGATTCCTCTACTCTTTCGAACCAACTTTATTCTTGGAAGAACTTTTTTAACTTTTATTAATTTTTTATTTTTTATTTTTTAAGGAATTCTAAGGTAGTTTTTAGGCTATATTGTTCTGTAACCTTTTCCACTTTCCAAGTTTTAAGTAAACAATAGTAGTACCATTTCAGTATTCCTTTCAGTTTTCATATTCTAAGAATAATTTATATAATATTTTGTTTTTGGATCTTTAATGTTGTAGTTTACATGATATTATTCATTAATTTCATTTTTAATAGACCCTTCTAGAAAAATATGATTAGTTGTAGGAATTTTAAAAGTAAGAATGAAAAAGACACTTGAGCAAGGAAAGGGATCAGTAATGCTATAAATGTTGCTACTTAACTTATTTCAATGTTGGTTAGAAGTTTACTTATTCATTTTAATGAATCTACCTTTTTTTATTGAAAATAAAGAAGATTTATTCAAAAGAAGAAAATATAAAAACAATGGTAAACCATGGACGAGGTGCTGATCTGTTGCTCTAAAATGAAAGATAATCTCTCAGATCAACTTCATCTACCATATTTCTTAAGAATATACATTCTATAATTCCGCTTTTCATTGTGTAAAAAAAAATAATAAAAAAAAAATAACTTATGATATCCTATATATTTATATTTGAAAATAAAAAAGAAATCAGTATGTGCCACAACCTATGACTTGACAAGTATGCTACAATAATTCCATCAATATGTGACTTTTAAGTCCCATCTTAGAGGTGGGATTCATATCAATCCTAGGACTGAAAAGGTAAACCCTTATTGAAAAACAATTTTTTTGCTTGAAATTATATTAAAATTAATTTCAAATATACAACAAAATTTGTATTTAGTCCTGGAAATAGTCTAAAATCAACGTAATTAGTCCCAAAGGTAGTGGGGTTTATTTTAATCTTGGCACTAAAAAGATAAACCTTTAAAACTCAAATGGTATCAAATTCAAATGTAGGTCAATGAAATTTGTCCCAAAAGTAGTCCAAATTCAATAAAATAGATAACTAACCCCAGGACAAATAGTCAAAGAATAGAACGTCTTGGCACGTGTAGTCTAGCCCAGGGCTGAGCAAAAATGCCAAAAAGGGTTAAAACTGGGCACACTGTGCCGAACTGGCCTGGAATTCGCGGTTATTTTAGTTTTCCATCTGGACTGGAGTTTTCAGAAGTTGAAAACTGAGCATTCGGCAATGTTCTTGGTCGCAAGGACAAACAAAAGGAGCCACATTTTTCAATGTAAGTTATATATATGTTTTTTTTTTCTTTTTTGTGTGCTATATATCCATTATTTATGATATCTTGGTCCTTCTCTTTTCATTTCGATCTCTCCCCCCCCTCTCTCTCTCTCTCTCTCTCTCTCTGACGGCCAAATTCAAGTAGCAGGACCCAGATCTCAATCTAGATCAAGCAATTAGCATCTGTTTAACTTTGATTCTCATATGTTCTTTGGAATCCAGATATAGATCCAACAGTTAGCACCACAAGATCTCAGTTCTGTGTAATGTTGGCCTTAGCCACCTGTTCTTTGCCATTTCCATAAAAACAAGTTTTTTATTTGTGTTGAACTTCTATTTCGGTTGATGAAGGTTTCCATTTCAAGCAAATAACCCTTGATAATATTCTGCTTTTATTAATTTATTTTTGTAGTGCTTGACCCAAATATTAAAAACGGAGAGCTCCTCTTTTTTTTTTTTTTAATATAATTTTTTCTTGTTGGAAAATGCTACTCTTGTAATAAAAGGTGGCTCAGTTCTTAAAGTTATAAAAGGCCAATTCTGGCAATTAGAGAAGGGCCAGGAGGTGGCCCAAAATGTGCTGAAAATTTGGTGCAAAATGGTCTGAAAATCAGCCCTTAAGAGACCTGCCCAAAATTTTCATCTGAGCCAAAACTGGACTGAGACACAGGACATGCAGGTTCCATCTTAAATCCGACTAGCCGGTTTAATTTTAGATTCCAAAAAAGCAATATATCTGGTATGGCTCAATTTTCCTTAAAAACTAGCTGACCTAGTGACTTCCGGTCCTAGTCTAACCTGAAACCATGCAGTCTGTGAACCAGATGATGTTAAAAATTACCTAAGATCAACAATGACAAGATTTCACAGCATTAGAGGGGGTTAGCTTTCAGATGTCACTGGTACAAGTGGATAAGGACCTACCTATGGCCTCTTATTCAATTTTTACTTGTGGAAGTCCACTGGAAGAGTTCTGGTCTAGGAGCAACAGACTCTCCACCGGTTGAAAGTTCTGAGTAAGACAGCACTAAGGGCATTGAAATTGCATTTTATGGAAGGCTTTTCAAGTGGGAAGGAGGGAGGAATAGTGGAACATGGTGACGTCGCATTTGTTCTGTGTGGCTTACACAATTATGTTTTGAGGTACACTTTGGTGGGCTTTGGCTCAATGTTGAGCCTGCATGCTAATCATCAGAAGTGTGAGGTAATCCTGATTCCTGATTGAGCAAGGGACGCATGAGGGGAGGTCCGCTAGAATTTGAGGAGCAAGGCGCATTTCTGACGTTAATCAAGTTTATAGTCAATTGGCATTGTGATCCTTTCTGGAATGATTGGGAATCATTCAGGAGAGAGGGGTTTACGTATCCAGGGAGGGAGGTTTCCTCTCATCAACATAAAAAAGTATGCTTTCCAATCTTCCCATACAAGTTATCCTTTTGCTTTTTGTTCAAAAGATGTTTTGTGGTTTTGGAGATGTGCTCTTATGGATATTGTTTGGTATATTTGGAGGAAGCAGAGCACTGGGATATTTGGCAATCACAAGATTGGTCCTCTCCTGGGGTAAAAATTGTCTTTTATGCTTATCTTTGTGCTTTAGGTGCCTACAGAGATTACAGTTTAGAGGAGTTGAAAGCAGTCCTTTAGTAGTTTCTGTTTTGCCTTTTGCTTTATCTTGCTTCGGAGGACTTCTATTCTTAGAGTTTTATGCATCTTTCCTAATGTATTTAATACAATTCTTTTCCTATCAAAGTTTTATTAAAAAAAATAATAATAAACACATTTGAAGGTGAATTTTTATGGGGTTCAATGGAATAAGAATTTGAATTGAGTTAATTCAGCTAGAAAAGCAGTCATTGTTAGAAGGTGGTTAGGTGTCAAAAATTTGTTTTAAATTAGTGCCTTTAGCAAAATGGTTGTTGGTTTCATGGATGAAGAGGACTATTGGCAGAAATTTATCCTACTACAATATTGATCTCTTTGGGAGCTAATTGATGTGTCTGGAGGTTGATGGAGCAGAATTTGGTAGGCCTGTAAAACACAGTGGGTTTAATTTGCTGGTAAGAATGGCATAATATGTCCTTCTAGCACGATATTTGGCATGTTTTGGGAATTGACTGATGGCTGAAGTGGGGATGGTGTATATGCCCCTGACATGATATTTGATGTGGTTTGGGTCCTTGGAAGCATTGGTTCCTTCATTTTCATTGCTTGAGACCGGGACACTGCCTAATATTTATGTTGCCTTTGAGATCATCTTATAATGATACCAGGTTTAAAGGGCGTGTTCAATGTCTACTGCAGTTGAACAATATATTCCCCTCACCCACCAAACCCCAAAAAAAATTAATAATAGTGCATGAAAACTCATAACTATATGAAGTTTGACCTCGATTTAGTGGGTTTGTTGAACCATATATTAACGAGATTCACATGTTTTATTCAGAAAAAATATTATTTAAGTCATTAGTAACACAAGAATAGACAGAATAGTCCAACTTTATACTAGGCAATAACAAAAAGCTGCAAAAGTAATTAAAAAAAAAAAAGATGGCATTTGACAACCCACGGCAATTAAGTTATGGAAAGCGACAACTATAATTATTTTCTAATGCATTAATGTACAATTGTTAAGGTCAAAATTCAGATAGTTTAACATGCTTTAAGATCGCTGGTCCCCCATGAATCTTTTTTGCCCAAAAAATTTGCATTAGATGTAATAGAAAAGATAAGAAAAACTCTAGGAATAAGAAATCTTCAAAAGCTTGAGAAAACAATGACATAAGTGGTACAGCACTCCTGTACAATCTTTCTTTAACTCCTCCAAACGATAGTCTTTATAGGCAACTAAAGTATAAGACCACACAAAAGCATTGTCATAGAAGAGAGGACCAATACTTTGAGTTTATTTGGAATGGCATTTATTCTAATCATCTGTCTCTATGAGTCTTTTCCTTCTTTATTTCATGGAAGTGGGCTTCTTGATTCTGGCGTAAAAGCTTTGGTTGTACTTTTTATCGCCCTTTATTAATTGAAAATGGTCATCTTCTAATCCTTCAGTTCTAAAAATTCTGACATTTTGCACCCTCCAAATATACAAAGAATAGCCACCAGAGCACATACCCTAAGCAAAGAGGCAACTTTCTTCCCTCCAAAATCTCTAAATTTTGTCAGAAGCAAATTGGGAAGACTTCTAAAATCTACTCCTTATCACATAGTGTAGAGGTGATTCCGCATCTCCTATGCAATAGAACAACACAGAGACATACAGTCTCTTGTTTAAATTCTAACTAATAACAGGCAATAAAAACATTCGGAAAGATGGCATTAAAAGGTTTCCTTTTTGTGACAAATCATTTGTATTGATCTTGTTGAGTACCATGAACCAAGTAACAACCTTAAACTTTGGGAGGAACCTTTGTGTTCTAAATGAAATTGGTTAGGGGAAAAGAGGGTTTTGGGGAAGGCAAATAGAATTATGATAGAACAATTTGCAAGAGAAAGCATCCAATGTATCAAGGTTCCGGACTTTATTTTTAGGAGCACTGGGAGAGGGTTCATTTCCTTGTAGCAGGGAACTTGGGGTGGAAAACTCTATAACTTCCTTATGATTAAGATCTCCAAAGAAATGAAAATTTCAAGAGGCCGCACTAAGCTTCCCGGTTCTAGAGATCTCTGGTAGAATCTTGCAGAAGTGTACATAGCTAATTGAGATGAGGAAAAGTGATGAAGAGTGGAGAGTCCTGATCCAAGAATCCTCCTAGAAGAGAACCAATACCATCTCCCACTTGGGCTTATTTTATAAAGTTAGTAAAATCCACTATAAAGCTCGGATTTGAATTTAGAGAGTTCAATAGATTTACTTGGATAAAACCATAGTAGCTAGAAAAATTTACCATGAAAGGTCATATCTTTTGACCATTTCTAATTCAACTTTGTAGTTTCAAGTATTGAAGATGATATGCATATTTTTCATTGATCTATATGAATATCAATAACCATTCAAATCCCCGTGCAAATAGTAAGGCAAAATTTATAAGTTGAAAATCTAGCTACTTGGAACTTTCCCATCACCATTCTTGTAAATTTGTTTTTTGGAAAATTAGTGGTTCAGTGACATAAATGTGTCTACTATTGTAGCTTCCACCCAATCCTTCCTCTATGAGATTTATAAATGATATAGTGCTTGTCTATCATGCTTTTCAAAGCCCTGACAACATTGTATATCATTATTAACCAGTTGCTTTTTAAAATAATTTTGTTTCGCTTGAACATTCACCAATTTTCACTAATCAAACAGGTTCTCACCGCTTCCTATATCAGCTATATCTGGAACTGGAACTGGGGAGCTTCTTGATCTTGTATGTTCGGCACTTAAAAAAGTTGAGGTATGCTATTTTGGACATACCATGCAATATAATTAATTGTTTTATTTTCTCCTTTTAGATCCATATGTTCTAAGTTGGTGGATAATTACAATTTTGAATTTGCCACTGGATTTAAAAAAAAAAAAAATTAATTAATTATAAATATGCTTTCCTTTTTTCTGCTCTGTAATCATCCTTTCTTGTTTGTCTTCATTTGCCCATTTTATTCCTAATCTCATATTTGTAAGCTTTTTAACAAGAGTTATTTTTTTCAATTAGTAAAGTGATTAAGATTACAACTAAGGGTGGACATTGGCCAGGCCATTTCCTAATCTTATATTTGTAAACCTTTTAACAAGGGTTCTTTTTTTCAATTAGTAAAGTGATTAAGAGTACAACTAAGGGTGGACATTGGCCAGGCAAGCTTTGGACCCAAATAAGGGCATTAAACTAGGCCTGAGCGCGGCCCGGCCTCATATCAGGTCACAATCTAATGCCCAAGCCCTGCCCTTGTACAATACTAAAAGCCCATGCCAGACCCTGGAAATTTTTACAAATAATTAAATTTTTAAATTTTTAACTATAAAAAACTATAAAGATTTGAAATGAACTTAGAGAGATTCAAACCACTTATCTTTTTGAGAGAATAGACACTTCACTGCTAGGCTTCTACTTAGTTTGTGTAAGGAATTTCCAAAATACATTTATTGTATACGTTTTGATAAAGAAAAACAAAATTTAATATCTTATATAAATGTATGTAATAAAAAATATATCAAATTTAATCACTTCAAGCTGGGCCTCGGCCTACATGTCTTAAGCCCAGGTGTCGCTCTAATTTTGAAGGGCTAAAAAATAGGCCCGATGACAGACCCCAAGTACAAAAAAAAAAAATGTTGAGGTGCAAGCAACATTGGCATCTTTCATTTCATAAATCTTGTTAATGAAAATGTGTTAAAAGAACAAACCATTCATAAGTCTACCTACTCGCATTTAGATATTATCTCCCCTAGGATATCTGTAGGAAAAGTAACTGAGCTGGTGTGTCTTGTTATTTCTTGAACATTAGCACCCCATGTAATTTTTAGATGATTTGAAGGAATATGGGCGTTCCAGATCATATTAAAAATTTCAATGATACCAAAACTTTTTTCTTTTGGTTCCCTTGGTACTTGGACTTAAACTTTTGGGGTTATAATAATTTTGTCTTTTTGCCCAAAATAAATTTAAATCAAACATGTAATTTTTGAAATGGGACCATGAAGCAGACTTTCCAAGAACAAATTGCCGCAAACAGAAGACTAACATTAAAAACTTGTGAAATGACCCTTTCAATGTGCCCAAAGTGCCATTTTAAAGGATGTAAAAATTGATGAGAACACTTAAGCATTTCTTGGGGTTGGGTTTACCATCGTCAATGATGTTTGGAACTCTTATTACCTTGCAATCATTGGCTTTGGAGTCATTAGAAGAATCAATCTAGGCAGCAGCAGATGGTATTTTCTCAAATTGGGTACAGTGAGATCGGATCCCAGTGGGTGGGATGTTGTTTGTACAGAGTATACAACTGCCATTTCATGAGCTATACATTTGGTAGACTTTTCCATATCTCTAAATACAAATTCCATTTTTTGTTGGGTGGGGGGCATGATTTTTGGATTAAAATGAATGGTTTTCTTCTTTAGGATCCAAAAACATTTCAAAATTATAAGATTCTGGTTTCATCAAGATCTGAACTTTCATTGTAGTTTAATTCTTCAGAGTGTGTCTCTCTCCATACTTTGCTGGAGTCTGCTTTTTGAACTTCAATCGCTTCAGAGGGAATCTGAAGTGCACCAATCATGGTAGGCAGAGATGAAGGGAGTACTTCAAAGTACATATTTTAGTGCCTTTGAAGTAGCATTTCGGGCACATTGTAAAGAACATTTTTTTTTTCTCCTTGAACTTGTCTTTGGAGTAAATTCTATGTTTAGAGTAATTAGTTTTGGGGTCCATGTGCGTTACTATCATATTTAAAAATTGTGTATTTGACTTTTTCTTTTTTCGTGCCAAAGTCAGCAAATTGGTGAAACTGACGTATTTCTGTAATTTTCTTTATTTGGGTGCCTGAACTACTTCAGTTGTGCAACTAAGTCCTTAGATCGATTTTGCGATACATTTCGACGTTGTATTAGTTAAAGACAAGCATCTTCTGTCAAAATTGACAGTAAAGTGAACTTTCTGAATTTGATGTGAACAAGTGGACGATAAGATGTCATATTTCACATTATGTGGCCTGATGTGGGACTTTAATTGAAAGGAAATTTTGTTACTGGCATATGTATTGCTAGCAATAGCAGCTCAGACAATTTCAGACATCTGTTTCATTGCCATGCCATTAATTTTAATTCGAAATCAACAAGCCAATTGATTTAACCAATATGATAAGATCATGTCCTTGTTCAGATACCTCATTACAACAAAGATTTAAAAATTATATCTATCCTTGTTTCTTTCTTCAAATTTGGTTTCTAAAAAATTGGCCAAAACTACAAATAAACCCCTGAACTTTAATTACAATCAATTACCCCAAAAAATTTTGTTGTAGATTTCAGCATATATCCCAAAAGTAAGTGGTCATAAGATTCCGTATCTGCCCCCTTTTTGTAAGGAGTCCAAATCTGAGATCCAAATTGTGCACATGGCTGACTTTCTTTCTTTGTTTCTTCTCTCTCTAGTTTAATTTCACGAAATTTTTGGCAATAACTAATATTTTGCAGTAAATCATTTTAGGCTTCAATTTCCCTCTTCTCTGGTGATGGTTAAATTTAAATCTCCCAACTAAAAGTGTCACAATAATTAGATATCTGGTCTTGAAATGAGTCCTTCCCTCATCCATCTCTCATGTTTCCTCTCTTTCTGTCCGGAATGTGCTTTTTCTCGTTGGAGAGAAGGGGGAGAGAAAGATAGAGGTCAGGCTTGTCGCACGTGATCAAACTTTAAGGGCCAGGAATCCTAAGATCATCTACGTATAGTGCTGATTGACTTGTATTTTAACATTTTTGTGGGGTAATTGACTGCAATAGAAGTCAGGGGAGCCGTATGGAAGTAGGTCTAAACTTTATGGGTATATTTGTGGCTTTCGCGTCAAAATATCAGTGGAAAGAAAAACTAGAAGAGATGTGAAAGAAAAATAATGAAAGAAGTTTTGTACTTCTCTACACTTTATTATACATGGTTTCTGACAAATATATATACAAGGGTTACTATGAATCAAAAATGGATGCTAGCTAAAAATATGAAAACCTAGATACAAACTATTTGACTTTATATAAATCAAGAAAGTTATTCCCAGATTATATGCCGAATATAATGAAGTCAAAGATCTTCCCTAATTATATTACATAATTTAAGGAAGAATAAACCCAAAAACCTTCCCTAATTATATTATATAAATTAGGGAAGAATAAACCCAAAGATCATCCGTAATTATATTATATAAATTCGGAAAGAATAGGACATACATATCTTTCAACACTCCCTCTCAAGCTGGCATAAAAATATCATGCATTGCCAGCTTGCTTGCCAAATCACCAAACCGCTTCTTGTGAACACCCTTTGTAAAGATATCTGCTATCTAATCAGTTGTAGAGACATACGGCATGTATATTACTCCACTTTCTAACTTCTCCTTGATAAAGTGTTTGTCCACTTAAATATGTTTGGTTCGATCATGTAAAACGAGATTATATGCAATCGAGATAGCAGCTTTATTGTCACAATATACTCTGATAGGTGAAGGTGTGTATATCTTGAGTTTTTCCAATAACCTCTTTACCCATATTACCTCATAAATACCATGAGCTATTGATCTAAACTCAGCTTCTGCACTGCTTCTTGCCACCACATTTTGTTTCTTACATCTCCAAGACACAAGATTTCCTCCAACAAATGTGCAATAGCCGAAAGTTGATCTTCTGTCAGTTATACTTCCAGCCCAATCAGCATCAGTGTAGCCCTCTATCTGTAGGTGCCCTCTTCTTTTAAATAGTAGACCCTTTCCAGATGTTCCTTTTAGATACCTAAGAATTCTAAATACTGTCTCAAAATGTATTGAACCAGGTGAGTGCATGAATTGACTAACGACACTCACTGCAAAGGCTATGTCAGGTAGAGTATGTGACTGGTAGATAAGCTTCCCCACTAATCGTTGATACTGGTTTCGGTCTACTATGTCTTTAGGTGCAGCTGGTTTTAACTTTATATTTAGCTCAATGGGTGTGTTAGCTGCTTTGCATCCAAGCATCCCAGTTTCCTTCAAAAGATCGAGTACATACTTATGCTGATTCACAATAATTCCTTCTTTAGATCTAGCAAATTCCATTCCAAGAAAATACTTCAATATCCCTATGTTCTTGATTTCAAACTCAGCTGCAAGTTTCTTCTTCAAACCATTTATCTCATCAAAGTCATCTCCAGTCATAATAATATCATCAACATAGACGATTAAGGATAACAATCTTACCACCCTTGAGTGTTTGTAAAACATTGTATGATCTGCTTGGCTTTGAAGGAATCCATGGACCATGACTACCTTTCCAAACCTTTCAAACCATGCTCTTGGTGACTGTTTGAGGCCATATAATGACTTTTTTAATTTACACACCTTGCTCTTTCCAAATTTTTCCTCAAAGCCGGGTGGTAGTCTCATAAACACTTCCTCCTTCAAATCTCCATTTAGGAAGGCATTCTTTATATCAAGCTGATGCAATGACCAGTTTAAATTGACTGCTAAAGATAGAAGAACCCTGATAGAGTTCATCTTTGCCACAAGAGCAAATGCTTCTGGGTAATCTATCCCATAGGTTTGGGTGAATCCTTTAGCCACAAGTCTCGCCTTGTACCTTTCTACACTCCCATTTGCTTTACATTTTATGTTAAAGACTCATTTGCAACCAACTATCCTCTTGTCTTTTGGAAGTTCAACTACCTCCCAAGTACCATTCCGCTTAAGAGCTCCCATTTCCTCCATGATTGCCAATCTCCAATTTGGATCAACCAATGCTTCCTGAATGGTTCTTGGAACAAACAGGTTAGTGGCCTTGGATATAAATGCCCTGTAATTGTTAGACAGTTTTTCGTAAGACAAATAATTAGCAATAGGATGTATAGTACAAGAGCAAATACCTTTCCTTTTGCTATTGGAATATCTAAGTCTGAGGAGCTATCATTGAGATGCCCAATTGAAGTGCATAATTTGAGAGGACAAGGATCACTTTGAGAGTTGGAGGATGCTGGTCATATATTTAAATTTCTTGCAAGCCTTAATGTGGAGTTTGATGAGGTAAGGGGTCGTATAATTGGACGTGTACCTCTGCCTCCAATTGGTGAAGTCTTTGCTGAGGTGAGAAGGGAAGAGAGCCGAAGATATGTGATGTTGGGGAAGAAAGGTCCTGGATCCTCTATTGATACGTCTGCATTAGTTGCCTCTGATGCATTTGTTAGTCGCAAAAACACTCCCAAAGGGGCCGGAGACAAATCTCAGTTATGATGTGATTATTGTAATAAGGTTAGAGACACCCAAGAAACTTGTTGGAGGTTTCATGAAAAACCAGTAAATTGGAAAGGCAATAAAGGTGACAAAGGAAACCGAGTTTTATCCACTGCGAATGAAGTTGATACAGGTCCATTCAGTAAGGAGCAAATTGATCAACTCTTAAAACTGCTAAAATCCAATATGTCAACTGGTACTCCTTATGGTTCTTTTGTACAAACAGGTAGCAACCCAATAGCCTTATCTGTCTTTACTAAATTTGGTCCTTGGATCATTGACTCAGGGGCTTCTGATCACTTGACCAGTGCCTCCCATTCATTTGGTACTTATTTAACATGCTCAAGTTTTGAAAAAGTTAGAATAGCCGACGGTAGTTTTTTACCTATTGCAAGAAAGGGTCTAATCAAAATTTCAAAAGATATTACTCTTAAATCTGTTTTACATGTGCCTAAACTCGCATGCAACCTTCTATCCGTTAGTAAACTTTCATCTGATTCTAACTACAAAGTCATTTTTTGTGATTCTCATTGCACCTTTCAGGACCAGAGCACGGGGAGGATGATTGGCGGTGCTAGGATGATCAATGAACTCTATTATTTTGAAGAGAGCTCTTCTGGTAATAAAAAAGCTCAATGATTAAGTAGTATTAGTTCAAACCTTGTTTTTGATCAAATAGTATTATGGCATCGTAGGTTAGGGCATCCAAGTTTTCCTTATCTAAAACATTTGTTTCCTATTTTGTTTAAAGGAATAAACTATTTTGAACTTTCTTGTGAAAGTTATCATTTATCTAAGGGTCATCGTGTTGTTTTTCGGTCTAAACCTTATCATGCGTCAAAGCCGTTCTATCTGATTCACAGTGATGTTTGGGGACCATCTAAAATTAATACATTATCTGGCAAGAAATGGTTTGTAACTTTTATTGATGACCATACCAGGCTATGTTGGGTGTATTTAATAACCCAAAAATCTGAAATTGCACAATGTTTTAAGGAATTCCTCACCATGGTGAAGGATCAATTTCAAACTAAGATCTGTATTTTATATTCAAATAATGATACCGAATATTTTAATGAGTGTTTAGATATTTTTTTAAAGGAAAAAGGCATTGTTCATCAATCTACCTGTCGTGAAATCTCACAACAAAATGGTATTGTAGAGAGGAAAAACAGGCACTTGCTAGAGGTAGCTCGTGCCATGATGTTCTCTATACAAATGCCAAAATATTTGTGAGGTGAAGCTGTTTTAACTGCATCCTATTTAATTAATAGGATGCTCTCTTGTACTTTAAACTATGAGACACCTCTGAATTGTTTCAAAAACAACCTTCCCCACTTCACGCTTATATTGTGATTTATATTTAAAAATTTTTTGTTGCACATGTTTTGTTCTTATATCTAACATACATCGATTTAACTTAAATCCTAAAACTGAGAAATGTGTTTTCATTGGTTATGCTCCACACAAAAAAGGGTATAAATGTTTTAATCCAGTCACTAGAAAAGTTCACATTAGTATGAATGTTTTTTTTCTAGAACATCAAACCTTTTTTTGACAAAAATCATCTTCAGGGTGAGCAAATAATAGAGAAAGATAATTTTTGGAATATTATAGAGCATATACCTCATACAGTGACATAACCTGATGAATTAGTTTCTCCAACTATTTTTGAAAAACAAACTGATGATACCATTGTTAAGGATAGTAATACTTTGAATGACTCTAAGTTACAAATATCAGATATCATTTCATAAAAAATAGGGGGAGAATTACTATAAAAGGAAGCTCAAAATCCTAATTCTGAGTTTCAGGTTTATGCTAAAAGAGCATCACGAAAGAATATTATAGTCCAACTTATTCCTCCAGCACGCCAATCAAAGTCTCCAACTTATGTATTTCTCCACTTTTTATTTTACATGGTTTCTGACAAATATATATATGAGTTACTATGAATCAAAAATGGATGTTAACTAAAAAATGGAAACCTAGATACAAACTCTTTAACCTTATATAAATCAAGAAAGTTATTCTCTAATTATATGCCAAATATAATGAAGTCAAAGATTTTCCCTAATTATATTACATAATTTAAGGAAAAATAAACATAAAGACCTTCCCTAATTATATTATATAAATTAAGGAAGAATAGGACATACATATCTTTCAACACTCCTCCTCAAACTGGCATAAAAATATCATGCGTTGCCAGCTTGCTTGCCAAATCATCAAATCGTTTATTATGAACACCCTTTGTAAAGATATCACCTATCTGATCAGTTGTAGAGATATATGGCATACATATTACTCCACTTTCTAACTTCTCCTTGATAAAGTGCTTGTCCACTTCAATATGTTTGGTTCGGTCATGTAAAACAGGATTATGTGCAATCGAGATAACAGTTTTATTGTCACAGTATACTCTGATAGGTGAAGGTGTATATATCTTAGTTCTTGCAATAACCTCTTTACCTATATTACCTCACAAATACCATGAGCTACTGATCTAAACTAGCTTCTACACTGTTTCTTGCCACCATATTTTGTTTCTTACTTCTTCAAGACACAAGATTTTTTCCAACAAATGTGCAATAGCCGGAAGTTGATCTTCTGTCAGTTATACTTCCAGCCCAATTAGCATCCGTGTAACCCTCTATCTATAGGTGTCCTCTTCTTTTAACTAGTAGACCCTTTCCAGGTATTCCTTTTAGATACCTAAGAATTCTAAATACTACCTCAAAATGTACTGTACTTGGTGAGTGTATGAATTGACTTACGACTCTATCTGCAAAGGCTATGTCAGGTCGAGTATGTGACAAGCAGATGAGCCTCCCCACTAACCGTTGATACTGGTCTTAGTCTACTATGTCTTTAGGTGCAGTTGGTTCTAACTTTATATTTAGCTCAATGGGTGTGTTAGCTGATCTGCATCCAAACATCCCAGTTTCCTTCAAAAGATAGAGTTCATACTTATACTGATTCACAACAATTCCTTCCTTAGATCTAGCAAATTCCATGCCACGGAAATACTTCAATGTCTCGAAGTCCTTGATTTCAAACTCAGCTGCAAGTTTCTTCTTCAAACCATTTATCTCATCAAATTCATCTCCGGTCATAATAATATCATCAACATAGATGATTAGGATAGCAATCTTACCAACCTTTGAGTGTTTGTAAAATATTATATGATCTGTTTAGCTTTGAAGGAATCCATGGGCCATGACTACCTTTCCAAACCTTTCAAATCATGCTCTTGGTGACTGTTTGAGGCCATATAATAACTTTTTTAATCTACACACCTTGCTCTTTTCAAATTTTTCCTCAAAGCCGGGTGGTAGTCTCATAAACACTTCCTCCTTCAAATCTCCATTTAGGAAAGCATTCTTTATATCAAGTTGATGCAATGACCAATTTAAGTTGACTGCTAAGGATAGAAGAACCCTGATAGAGTTCATCTTTGCCACATGAGCAAATGTTTTTTGGTAGTCTATCCTATAGGTTTTGGTGAATCCTTTAGCCACAAGTCTCTCCTTGTACCTTTCTACACTCTCATCGCTTTACATTTTATGTTAAAGACCTATTTGCAACCAACTATCCTCTTGTCTTTTGGAAGTTCAACTACCTCCCAAGTACCATTCCGCTTAAGAGCTCCCATTTCCTCCATGACTGTCAATCTCCAATTTGGATCAACCAATGCTTCCTGAATGGTTCTTGGAACAAACAAGTTAGTGACCTTGGATATAAATGCCCTATAATTGTTGGACAGTTTTTCGTAAGATAAATAATTAGCAATAAGATGTATAGTACAAGAGCGAGTACCTTTCCTTTTACTATTGGAATATCTAAGTCTGGGGAGCTATCATTGAGATGCCCAATTGAAGTGGATAATTTTGGAGGACAAGGATCACTTTGAGAGTTGGAGGATGGACCATGAGTTGGAGACTCTGATTGGCGTGCTGGAGAAACAAGTTGGACTATAGTACTCTTCCATGATGCTCTTCTAGCATAAACCTGAATCTCTGAATTATGATTTTGAGTTTCCTTTTGTAGTAATTCTCCTCCTATTTTTTATGAATTGGTATCTGACATTTGTAATTTAGAATTATTCAAAGTATTACTATCCTTAACAATGGTATCATCAGTTTGTTTTTTAAAAATAGTTGAAGAAACTAATTCATCAGGTTGTGTCACAGTATGAGGTATAGGCTCTATAATATTCCAAAAATAATCTTCCTCTATTATTTGCTTACCCTGAAGATGATTTTTGTCAAAAAAAATGTTGATGTTCTAGAAAAAAAAACATTCATACTAATGTGAACTTTTCTAGTGACTGGATTAAAACATTTATACCCTTTTTTGTGTGGAGCATAACCAATGAAAACACATTTCTCAGTTTTAGGATTTAAGTTAGATCGATGTATGTTAGATATAAGAACAAAACATGTGCAGCAAAAAATTTTTAAAGGTAAATCATAATATAAGCGTGAAGTGGTGAAGGTTTTTTTGAAACAATTCAGAGGTGTCTCATAGTTTAGAGTACGATAGGGCATCCTATTAATTAAATAGGATGTAGTTAAAACAGTTTCATCTCACAAATATTTTGGTATTTGCATAGAGAACATCATGGCACGAGCTACCCCTAGCAAGTGCCTGTTTTTCCTCTCAGCAATACCATTTTGTTGTGGGATTTCACGACAGGTAGATTGATGAACAATGCTTTTTTCCTTTAAAAAAATACCTAAACATTCATTAAAATATTTGGTACCATTATCTGAACGTAAAATACAGATCTTAGTTTGAAATTGATTTTTCACCATGGTGAGGAATTCTTTAAAACATTGTGCAACTTCAGATTTTTGGGTTATTAAATACACCCAACACAGCTAGGTATGGTCATCAATAAAAGTTACAAACCATTTCTTGTCAGATAATGTATTAATTCTAGATGGTCCCCAAACATCACTGTGAATTAGATAGAACGGCTTTGACACATGATAAGGTTTAGACCGAAAAACAACACGATGACCCTTAGATAAATGACAACTTTCACAAGAAAGTTTTTATTCCTTTAAACAAATGTTTTAGATAAGGAAAACTTGGATGCCCTAACCTACGATGCCATAATACTATTTGAACAAAAACAGCGTTTGAACTAATACTACTTAGTGATTGAGCTTTTTTATTACCAGAAGAGCTCTCTTCAAAATAATAGTCCATTGATCATCCTAACACTGCCAATCATCCTCTCCGTGCTCTGGTCCTGAAAGGTGCAATGAGAATCACAAAAAATGACTTTGCAGTTAGAATAAGATAAAAGTTTACTAATGGATAGAAGGTTGCATGCAAGTTTAGGAACATATAAAATAGATTTTAGAGTAATATCTTTTGAGATTTTGATTAGGCTATTTCGTGTAATAGGTGAAAAACAACAATTGGCTATTCTAACTTTTTCAGAATCTGAGCATGGAAAATAAATGTTAAATGAATGGGAGGCACAGGTCATGTGATTAGAAGCCCATGAGTCAATGATCCAAGGACCGGATTTAGTAAAGACAGATAGGGCTATTGGGTTGCTATCTATTTGTGCAAAAGAGCCATTAGGGGTACAAGTTGACATGTTGGATTTTAGGAGTTGATCAATTTGCTTTTTGTTGAATGGATCTGTATCAACTTCGTTCGTAGTGAATAAAGCTCGGTTTCCTTTGTCACCTTTATTGCCTTTCCAATTTGTTGGTTTTTCATGAAGTTTTCAACAAGTTTCTCGGGTGTGTCTAACCTTATTACAAAATCACACCATAACTGAGACTTGTCTCTGGCCCCTTTGGGGGTGTTTTTGCGACTACCAATTGCATAAGAGACAACTAATGCAGACGTATCAATAAAGGATTTAGGACCTTTCTTCCCCAACATCACATATCTCCGGCTCTCTTCCCTTCACACCTCAGCAAAGACTTCACCAATTGGAGGCAGAGGTACACGTCCAATTATACGACCCCTTACCTCATCAAACTCCACATTAAGGCTTGCAAGAAATTTGAATACACGACCAGCATACATCAACTTTTTGTAGTGATTACAATCCTTTGTAGATTCCCAATCATAAGCATTGAACGGATCTAGAACTTGCCAAATCCGTTTTAAGGAATTAAAATAGGTTGTTACACTATTCTCACTTTGGCGGATTTCTCTGAGTTTCGGTGTTAATTCATAGATCTGAGATTGATTTTCAAGATCTGAAAACATCTCCGTCACATTGTCCCAGAGCTCATTTGCGATCTATGTAATTAGAGCTGATGTCTTCCACCATTGAGTTCACGAGCCACGTCATCACCATGGAGTTTTCAACATCCCAAGTGGCAAACATGGATTCAGTTTTTGCAGGCTTCTGTACATCTCCTGTGATATACCCAATCTTCCCTTGCCCCCTTAGGTATATTTGAACCGCTTGCGACCATTGCAAAAAATTCTCACTATTTAGTCAAATGGTGGTTATTTGTGCTGGAGAGTGGTCGAAATTGATCACTATCTTAAAGGATTGGGTTTCGTTGGATGGTGCTTTCATGGATGTGGTCTCGGAGACTATGTCAGACATAGTTTAGATAAACAAAAAAGGTGTTGCTCTTATATCAAGTGGAAAGAAAAACTAGAAGATATGTGGAAGAAAAATAATGAAAGAAGTTCTGTATTTCTCCATACTTTCTTTTATATGGTTTCTGATAAATATATATGCAAGAGTTACTACAAATCAAAAATGGATGCTAACTAAAAAAATGAAAACCTAGATACGAACTCTTTGACCTTATATAAATCAAGGAAGTTATTCCCTGATTATATGCCGAATATAATGAAGTCAAAGATCTTCCCTAAATATATTACATAATTTAAGGAAAATTAAACCCAAAGAACATTCCTAATTATATTATATAAATTAGGGAAGAATAAACCCAAAGATTTTCCCTCATTATATTATATAAATTAGGGAAGAATAGGACATACATATCTTTCAACAATATCTAATGTATATTATAAGAAGGGAAGTTTTTCATGCTTCATTCGTGTTGATGGAAAGCTACTTCTTCCGGGTTTTAAAATATTGTATTTTAAACATTTGCTTGTTCTTTTGGCTGTTCACAAGTACTTGGTAGCTTAGTGGGACCCCGTTAATGCATAATAAAATGTTCAAAACCTTACTTTTTTTCTTGTGTAGTTCACACACTCTAGGGTTTTTTTTTTTTTTTTTTCCTTTTCCACATTGACCACATGTCATAGCAGTTAGATCGCAGTTAACGAAGCTAATGGCCTGGTGATATGGGGTAACATGATCACAGAGCATAGGTCAATGGGGCCTATAAATTCGTATGTCCATGTTCTCTATAACTTTTCTCTGGGAGCTATAGAGCTTGGTTGGTCATTTATCTATTTAGGGCTACATTCTAGAGTTATATTTTAGGAGCTTGGTTGGTCACTGTTTAGGCTACACTAATGGCAGAATTCATGCATCAATTAGCAGGTATCAGCCTGTATAAATTTTCTAACAAATTATTGTTTTTTTTCTACAGGATTCAGAAAGCCATACTGAAGAAAATTATGTTCCTGCAATTGCTATAGTTGGTCGGCCGAATGTTGGTAAAAGTAGCATTTTAAATGCATTAGTTGGAGAAGATAGAACAATTGTTAGCGCCGTCAGTGGGACAACTCGTGATGCTATTGATACTGAATTTACTGGACCAAATGGCGAGGTTTGTCTTTGTATCAGACCCACTGTGTTCGATACGGATAAAGCTTCCTTTTTGAAGTATTCATGCATCTTGGGGAGTGGCATATGTTTCATCTGCTGGGTATTGTTATCAGCATTGACCCATGTTTTGCTTACTCAACTGAAAGCATGGTTTAAGGATTCTAGTCACCATTCTGCTGATCTTGATGCAATATTCTCATAATTTTCTTATTCATGCCTAGTTTTTTCCAAGTCCTTATGCTGCCTTGTATAATGCAGACATTTAAGCTGATAGATACTGCTGGAATTAGAAGAAGGGCTGCTGTAGCTTCATCTGGCAGCACTACTGAAGCCTTGTCTGTAAATAGAGCTTTTCATGCCATTCGTCGTTCCGATGTTGTAGCTCTTGTCATTGAGGCAATGGCCTCTATCACGGAGCAGGTATCCTCCTTCAGTTTGCTATGGAATTGTTTCCTAATGACCATGACAGAACCATCAAACATAAAAGAGTGTAAGATCAACTGCAAAACCAAAAGAAAAGTGAGGGATGTAAGTGAAGTTAGTAAAAATTATTTTAGATGCATGGCAGATGACTTCCAAATTCAACAAACCACAGAGCAATGACTGACCACAATTTAATCAGCTAGGAATCATCTTGTTCATTTCGATTGCTGTCCAATTTGAATATGACAAAGAGTACACATAGAAATCCTCCAATTCCCATCAGAGGCAGCCTCAAGACCCTGAAGAAGGAAAAGATTTTACGTCAGTCTGTGCTGTCTCTTTTGGGTGAAAGAATATCTGATCCCTTGATACCTCATGCAAAGACTGACCAAAAAAAAATAATAATAAATAAATAAATTCTTTGTACTACATTTGCCTTCGGAACAAGAACCAGGGAGTAGGATTAAGTTTATGCTGGTAAATTATGATTAGTAAACCAAAACCATTCCAAGTTGTATAGACTGATAGGTCTTGGGACTGTAGTGTGGTATCCAATCTGGATAAACTAATTTGTGCTCTCGCGTCTAGCTTGATTTGAGGTTAAACCTTGCTTTAGTGACCCAAATTGATCATGTGTGTCGTCATGTGATCCTAGAATAGGCAGGGAATACGACAGTTAAGATTCTCTCTGTTTTTGGTTGCTGATTTGTGCATGCTGCGTGTTATTAATAGGCTTTCCATGTAAACCTGTCACTGGAGATATGACTTTAAAGATTGGTTATTTGATGAGTTGCTTGATATTTTTGTCTTACAGATGAGAAACTTTGAAAATGATTACATTATGTAGCACGCATTTCTCCTTGTTTTTGATTTCTTGGAAAAAAAAAACACATTTCACCACTTCAAGCTACGGAAATCTCCATTAAACGTTGTTTTATCAAGAATGCACAAGAAAAGTATAGTATTGATGACCTATTACTTATTTGTCAAAACATCCTAGGATTACAAAATTGCTGAGAGGATAGAAAAAGAAGGGAAGGGTTGTGTGATAGTTGTGAACAAATGGGACACCATACCAGATAAAAACCAACAGACTGCAACATACTATGAGCAAGATGTTCGAGAAAAGCTGCGGATTCTTGATTGGGCACCTATTGTTTATTCAACTGCAATAGCTGGTCACAGTGTTGAAAAGTAAGTTCGGATCTGAAAGTATTTCATTTCTTTGATACATGCCTTAGTTGCATTAACTACTATTATACAATGGGCTGTGGAAAGATTAAGGTTAAAAGACAAGCCATTTATTTGCCAAAGGCAGCATGGAACAATGAGCTTACTTTTCTTCTTTCTCTTGAGGGGGGGAGGAGGCGGGAAAAAAACCTTCTTGATAAACTGCATGTCTGTAACCAAAGCAACTGAACCATTTCTGGATATTCTTTTCTTTTTTTTTTTGTTGGGGGGGTTGGGGGTCATTAGAACAGTAGTTTCACAAATGGGCTAAGTAGCTACGATGGAAATCTGGTTGTTGGAAGTTCAAAAATGATATGCAAAGAAGGAAGTTTTTTAATACTCAATGATAAGTGAACAAATTCTGTCTTGTTTTATGCTCAATTCTCAATGAACAGATAAATTGAACGATCAAGACAGCATGTTATTGACACACTTGATATGAAACTTTGAAATTAAAATACATATTGAGATTAAATTTTGCCTCAGTTGACATTGTTGCTTAATAGTTATTTATATTGCATTGGATCCCTATAATTCGTCATTTCGTTCTTATTTAACTACATGTGATTGATAAAATTGGTATGGTTATGCTAAAATCTTGGCATTCGCAGTCCTTCATGGTAATGGTTTTCTATTCCTGTTTTTTGTGCTCTTTATTTGTTCCGATTGCAATGTTTGATTATTAGTACACGGAGTAACAAGTTTCACATTGCTCCTTTTCTACTTACTTTTTCTTGAGGAATTCCACTTTTGTCTTGGTTGTCACGTAGAGAAGAATTTAAAATTTATATAACAGACTCTTGGAATGTAAAACTACCCAAATAAATCATTTGAAACTGATGTTTTAAATTTTTACTTGCTCAAGTTTATAACGTACAGATTTGAAAAATTCATTGGTAAGCCCAAGTCAGGCTTTTGTTGATGATAAATGCAAAAATAGTAATTAATTTTCTAATTGTATGCAATTTTGCCACTCTAAACTGTTCACTACTCAGCATCAAGTTTTCTCTTAATATTTAGTGGAGAGCAGTCCAATTCACAAGACTTCTGCCATTACATGGTCTAAGAAGGGTCCAAGATATACAGCCTTTCCCCTGTTTGGAGGTGTTTTTGTGATTTGAGCTTGTGCTCTATAGGTTCAATGCTTTTGAGTCACTGAAAGGCTAATAGATTTAAGAGCACCAGCATTTTGTATAACAATATTTCTGACTGCATTATATTACCTCACAAATATTTCTAGTGTGTTTGTCTTGTGAACGTCTGATGGGTATGAAGTTTTATGTATCTTTAACTTCTGAAATTTAAGGCAAAGGACAAGAGATAAATTTCTAAAATTTTCACTCAACAACAATCAAGCCTTTATCCCATTAAGTGGAGTCGGTTATATGGATCCTTTTACGCTATTGTATCCTATTTCATATCGCATGCTCACCTATATGATTGTTTTTATTATACAACAACAATAATCGTGTTTTTATTCCACTAAGTAGGGTTGGCAATATGGATACATCTATGTCATTATGTTTTATCTTGTATCATATCTTAATCTATATTTAGATAATTCGTATCATATTTTGTTGTTGTACTCTGTCTTCTTAGGTCTCCCTCTCCTTAAAAATTTCACTCAAGAATTTTTGAATTTTTTTTATCCTTTTTATCTTGCAATTGTTTGGCATTTTCTTTTTTTTTTTTTTTTTTGGAACATGGATCTCTACCCTTTCCTACAACAATTGCAAGATGAAACGATTTGTTTGACTGTTCCTGCCCAAGAGGTGGAGTACTTAAGATCTCAAGAATCATAACCTTAACTTTATTTGATTATGTTGACTTCTTTGTTTCTATATTGTCGATCCAACCATTTTATTACAGATTGAGATATTCTGCAGGCTTTTCACACCTGTCTAAATTCCACCCTTTGACATCTTATTGGATAGGCATGCATTGTATCATTAATAAGGATTGACATGAAGATAAACTGTAATGATGTGCTAAGAAAGGAAGGGGCCACTTTGATATATGTCTTGCAGATTTCTTTTTTTTTTTTTTTGCTTGGCTGCAAATTTGATAATTACAGATGATTATTTATTTATCAGTTATGAAATTCAATTTTCTTAATAAATATTTTAGAAAAAATGGTCTGCAAGGTTTAACAAGGGATTCTTGAACCTGCAAATTCAGCTGATTTGGAACTCGCAATAAGACTGTGTGGTGTCTTCTAGTTGGTGTATGCAAGAGCTTGACTATGGCTTTTAGATTCTAATTAAGATTTTCCTATCCTGGAATTCCATCCGTCCATTCCTCTTCACAAATTTGTTATCTATTGTATCTAGGATCATTGTTGCTGCTTGTGCAGTTGAGAAGGAGAGATCAAGAAGGCTAAGCACTTCCATTCTGAATCAGATTGTACAGGAGGCTGTTGCTTTTAAATCACCTCCAAGAACCCGAGGTGGCAAGAGAGGCCGTGTTTATTACTGCACTCAGGTACACCATTGCTCATTCCAAAGGTCCCACATTCTTCTATGAAAACTGAATACTTGCACCCAGGAGCACATGTTGTAGTAATTACAGTTGGTACTAATTGGTATTCCTCTCATGCATTGCTGTGGAAGTTATATGTATATATTGTACATTAATTGTCTTTGTGTGTTGTTCCAGTATATTAATTAGTGAGGAATCAATGAATAGATTTTAATTGGAGTTGTGCTTTCATTTTGGTTTGTTTGAATGTTGAAATACATAGTATTTTGATAACTTTCTTTAGGGAGTATCTTGATAACTTTCTTTAGGGATTACATTATTTCAATTTTCTGATGAAATTCATTGCATCATATACTGATTTTAATTCTGTGTTGCAGGCTGCTATTAGGCCGCCTACATTTGTTTTCTTTGTCAATGATGCAAAGCTATTCCCTGTAACATACCGGCGTTACATGGAGAAGCAACTCCGCTCCAATGCAGGATTCTCTGGCACGCCAATCAGGCTTCTATGGCGCAGCAGAAGGAAAATGGAGAAAAATGGTCAGTAAGCATTGTGGGCATTAGCCTAAATGAGAGCAACCTGATGCAATTAAAGTTTTAAAATAACAAATATACCCAGACTAACAATATTGATAGGTTGAAATTTTGACTTGGGTCCAGTAGCCAAGTCATGATCTGATTAACATGTGCCGGTGTTTCCGGATTAAGAAATAAATAAAATAATTATGCCCATTATATGTTGCACTCAGCATTTCACTTTTAAAGTTTCATGAAGTGGCCCCTCATTTACATATTTCCTTACATATGTAGTTTGTCAAATTTAACCAAGATGCCTTTTTTTTTTCTCTCTCTCTTCTTGTCTGGTTCTCTGGTCATTTCCAATTGTCAAACTTTAAAGACTGAAACAACAGTAAGCATGTGGTTTGTCCTTAAGTTATGCAATGATCAAATGACACAATGTTTACATTAATCAAACTGCCTTCCTATGTGCAGCAAAGACTGCAGCAGTAAAGTCAAATTTGAGGCTTGCACCCAGTGACAGAAAATCGGAAGTTGCTACATAACTTGATCCATTTCATCTAAATAAAGTCAAGCAAGTATACATATTTGTTGTTGGCAGAGATTTCCACATGAAACTTCATGTGAAAAACTGAAACCAATTCCCAGTGTTGCAATTTACTGCTGAGCCGAACTCAGCATCATGGTTCGGGTTCTTTTTCTCCCCAGAACTGGTAAAATGTGCAGGTATGATGAGCAGACAGTGAATGAAAATGAGGAAAATGAAGAGACAAAATGGTCCAAAGGTGAGGATGATTTCCGGTAGTGAAAGTGGTTATTACTCTTGTCAATGGTAATTATGCTAGACTCTGTAATTTTGCTACAACTATTATGCTGTTAGTTAACTAGGTGATTCAAACTGGCTGCAGCTTCAAATACTCTCTCGCCCACACATGCACACATGCACATACATTTGAATCGTGGCTTCCATACATTCACTATTTACTTGGTGAAACAACACTCCCCCTTCACAACATTACTAAATTTAGATGTTCGCTTTCAGGCTTGGTTGAATCTTTTCAGAAAGATGTTTTAGTTATACCAAAAGGCAAAATTGCCAAACAGGAAAGCTACAGGTGTTCAAAAAGTAACTTGTGTCTTGTGCTACTTAGCAAAACGTTCTAAAGTGTGTGCAGCAGTTGCATTGTTTCTTTAACATTTTGGTCCATATTTTTCTCCGTGAGTTTATAACCAAACTATTTTGCAGGGCTGTATGCAGCTGGAAGACGATGGCCCAATTACAGTACAAAAAAAAGGGGGAAGTCCACACAAGGTGGCTATTTGCTGGATTCAGGTGCATCAAATTTGGAAAACATTCATCTGGTCAAACTCAGACTAGGGCATTTTGCACTTAATCTGAATTCAGAATGTTCTTGACTTTAGCTAGTTTTTATCCCAGCACAACGAGATAATATATATCTTATAGACATGAAATGAGCCGATTGATGCACAAAAAACCGTGGTAATGATAATTTACACCCTATTCATTGTTGGCAACTGCGTACACCCGGAGATCTCCTTCGTGCAAAGTTGGCATTTCAGAAAATTGAATTGAAGGCGGCTTTATTGTAGCCACAATTATTAAGCAAATGCTCCATTGTTGTTGCTATTTATTTTCTCGGTCCCTTTTCGTTGGGCCGCTGAAGTGAGGGAACACCGACAGATCCTTCGGTAAAACTCTCAAATGTAGATGGAACACTGACTGGTTGTCCAGAACTAAATAATAAAGATTTTGCAGCAAAAAATAATAAATAAATAAATAAAAATTGAGAAGCTGTGTGCTATTTGAAGTTTTGGAAGATAATTAGCTTTTTTTTTTTTTTTTTGATTTATTCTCCTGAAATCGAATCTGTCCTGTGGATTGCCAGTCTTAAATTACGTTTGGATGGCCTGATTCGGGAGAAAGAGAAGTGATTAAGAGAGATTTGAAGTTTTATACGGAGAGAAAAGAAAAGAAATTTGTTGATTTTTTATATTTGAAAACGTGAAATTTTTTTTTTTCAAAAGTGAGAAGAAAATGAGGAAAAAGAAAACTTCTCTATCTAATTTTATAATATATTAAATTTATCAAAGAAAAGATGATAAAGAAATATTTATCGATAAATTTTACAATATTTTAAAACTCTCGAACAAAAGAGGAATAAAATATTATTCTTTTCATTTCTATCCTAATTTTTCTTTTCTTTTCTACTCATAGACTCCCAAACGAACCATCAATGTCAGTTGGGTTGAAATTTAATCCTAAGTATGCTACATTCAATAGCACCCAAGTGACGGCACCTCATTTTCCCCTAATGCACAGGGTGATTTTGCTCTCCACATATAAAATCACATGATAACAACGTTTGAGGATCAGATTCTTTGTTTTTCATACTAAAAAATGCCTTTTCATTGTTAATTATGGTATAAGTACGATCAATCTGAATGGGTTCGATTTCAAAAATAATTCCTTATTTTTTAATTACTTTTTTTTTTTTTTTTTTTGTGATTGAGCCATAAGTGATGATTTTCTCCCTATCCATGAATTTCAAATATTTATACTTGCACGATTTTATATTGGGATTTTTTTTTTTTTGTCATTTTAAAAGTTTTTATTAACTAATAATATCCTTTCTACTAATCAGATTAAATGAAGAGGTGCATATTCTCATCTTGTTAGACCATGAAGTGATGGAAAGCCAAGGGGCAAGGTAAGTAATTGGAGCTTTTGCACAAACCACTAGCTTGGTTGAGCCTTTTCAATCTATGTGCAGCACTGTGCAACAGATGATGAACTTCCACCAACTCAGTAGCTCTCATGATCTCAGATGTCAGTTGCCAAATATGAGCATAAGTGAAGGGAAAATGCAAAAGGTGTCCATGAATTCATGCCAAAAAAAGGGGTAGAAATCATCACAAGACCACCTCTCTCTCTCTCTCTCTCTCTCCATCACAAGACCACCTCTCTCTCTCTCTCTCTCTCTCTCTCTCTCTCTCTCTCTCTCTCATCATAATAATAGCATGGCAAATGAGCTTGGTGAGGAGCTTTTATGATGATGACCCAACATTGTGACAAAGAAGTTTTCCTACCGCAAAAAAATGAAATAAAAGAGTAATAAAGAAGGAAGATATTATCAATATTCATTGGGATATAGATTTTGTTTTTTTTTTTAGTTAAGAGGGTTAGTTGTGCAAGTGAGAATAAATAGTGGAAGAAAGGGAAGCAACCTACTCCAAAATAAGCCATGGAATTGGTTCACGTAGAAAGTTTGGGGAAGCTAAGAGAGACTTTTAATTCTGGCAAGACAAAAGAAGCTTCATGGAGAAGGTCACAGCTGACGGGCTTGCTCAAGTTTCTTCAAGAAAGAGAAGAGGATATACTCATGGCTCTTAAACATGATTTGGGTAAACATCCTGTTGAGTCTTATAGGGATGAGGTAAAACATTATTTATGCTCTCTCTCTCTCTCTCTCTCTCTCTCTCTCTCTCTCCCTCTCCACACACACACACGCAAACACACACAATTTTAACCATTTACTAGATGTGCATGTCACCCCCACAAACCTTCTTTTTTTTAGCTTTTTTTTTTGTTACACAATTTGAATCCGGGAGCATCCAGTTGGGGGAAGGAAGTTACCGGGACTTGTTTTAGCTTTCATGTCATAAACTAAGTATGCTCAAGGAGTAAAGTGAATTATATTTTCAACTTTAATGGCTACATACAATAATTTACTTGACCTTTTCGATTTCAATAAACTGAATATAAACATTTAGGAACACACATTTGCCATGATGAAAAGCATAGATTGACATGCATCTGTACAGGAGTTCAAATGTTTTTTTGAGTTTTCATCTTTTATTTGTGTCTGCAGGTAGGAACCTCAATAAAATCAGTGAATTATGCACTCCAAAATCTGAAATATTGGATGTCAAGCAAAAAAGTAAGTTTTTCTCTTATTCTCTTTCAGGTTCTGAGTTAAAGCATATAAGTTGAGTTTTGAGAGTTCAGAGTGAGTTATTTATAATCAAACAAAACCCAACAATCAATGTTCAATACATGCTGGGATGGTGATCAAGTAATAGAAAGAGTAAGGCCCAAAAGTCATTTAAATAATGGAAATTTAAGAAAAGAAAAGGCAATTTCTCTTGCCCTTATTTGTTTACCGAAAAATGTTTAACTGCATAAAAAGTGATTTCCCCATTTTTGGTTTTCATTTGAAAAATGTTTTTTGCAGTAATTAAGCTAGTTCGTAGAGAGAGAGAGAGAGAGAGAGAGAGAGAGAGAGAGAGATGAAGATAAAAATAAAAAGGGCAACTACTAAATAAATGTGGTGTCTTTTTTTGGTAAAGAAGGGAATACAAATTTCAACTGGAAAAAAAAAAAGGGAATACAAAAACCCGCCCGCCCAAGGAAATAAATGTGATGTCTATGTCGTCTCACAAAAGCATTTGGGGCTCATCTAATTACCCATTACTCTTCTTTTCTTTATTTTTTTTTATTATACAAAAATTCGAATTCAAGATCTCTAAAAAGAAAGACAATGCTTATCCAGTATTGTTTTAACATACACAATCTTTTTTTTAATAAAATGAGATACAACTAAATGGAATCAAGCCGAGAAAGAAAAAATAAAAATATCACTTAAACTGTCTGTGCGGTAAAGTTTCAGGGACAGCTCATGATCACGATCACGATCACGTGCATGACTCATAGCATAAACAATCACGATCACGTTCACGTGACTCAATATGAATGTTAAGTGCTTCCTCTTATGACATCCAAGGTCTTTACCTGCAGTCAAACGTTTTCAATGCAAATGGTCCCCAAATCATTTACTAAAGAAAAAAAAAAAAAAAAAAAAAGGTTCTTTTCACTTTGGGACCCGATTGCTATTTCTTTTATAATAATAAATTCATTTGATGTTGAGCAATATCTCACGAATCATACATATATACATAAGACACAATTATATTAGAAAACTGAATAGAGCAAATGAGTGATACAATAATCACTGCATCTGTTAGATACCCCATCATCTCCTCTTTCTTTTACAAGAGGAAAGGGAAGTGTGTCATTTGCAATGGCTCAGTACACGAAATCCCTCAAGCATCAAAGTAGAAACTTTCTTGAATCTCCAGATATCTCCAGAGTTGGTGTTAGTGAAAATGGTAGCCTGCGTGAATTAGACCCCACAACCATCAACATGTGGTAAAATTGACAAGTAGATACAAAGCAAGCATAAGAAATAACTTCGCATGGCTAGTTTTTGCACTCTATTTCAGCATGTTTATGGAGAAGCTTATGAAGTGTGTATACCCATTTGACAGGTTAAAGTGCCAATAGCTGCATTTCCAACAAGAGCCGAGTTAGTTCCAGAGCCTCTCGGTCTTGTTCTCATTATCTCCTCTTGGAATTATCCTATTGGTGAGTCAATGACAGAGATCAACTGATCAGTAATAGGCAGTAGGACTTATATGCCAAAAACATAAAAAATAAAATAAAAAATAGAATGATAAGCCATAAAAATTTTGTCCAACGAAAAGAAGGGTTTTGTTTCTCTGACAGATTATTTCAAAAGAGGTGACCCTAATTGTTATGGAGATTTATTGTGCAGGACTGTCATTGGAGCCCTTGATAGGAGCATTGGCTGCAGGAAACACTGCTGTTCTAAAGCCTTCAGAACTAGCTCCTCAGACTTCCTCACTTCTTGCAAAGTCTTTACCTGCTTACCTGGACAATAAAGCTGTCAAGATCATTGAAGGCGATGCAATTGTTGGTGAGCAACTTCTGCAACATAAATGGGACAAGATCTTCTTTACAGGTAAACTCGGACACTTTCTTGACCTTAATTTCTCTCCGTTGTCACTCTTCTTGTATTGATTATTCACTGGTTGTCTCCCATAAAGGAAGTCCACGAGTGGGACGTATAGTCATGTCTGCCGCTGCTAAGCACCTGACACCTGTCATGCTAGAGCTGGGAGGAAAATGCCCTGCTGTTGTTGATTCCCTCTCTAGTTCCTGGGACAGGGAGGTTCGATTTCACTTACTCTATCATGTAACATGTCTGTAGTAAACCATAATCAATCCTTGCAGAATTTTATGGTGAAAAGGTTTGCTAATCAGAGACTTCAATGCAATTGAATTTAACCAAAAAGGTTGCCGTAAAACGCATACTTGGAGGAAAATTTGGAGCCTGTGGTGGGCAAGCATGCATCGGAATTGACTACATCCTTGTGGAAAAGAACTTTGCACCCACATTGGTAACAGCATACAAAACTTAGACTTGGAAATATTTTTCAAACATTATGATACCATGTAGCAACTAAAACAAAGTGTACTCTTTCTTGTTCAGGTGGAACTCTTAAAGAACAAGGTCATAAGCATGTTCGGAGATAATCCAAAAGAGTCTCACAGTATTGTCAGGATAGTTAACAAAAGCCATTTTTTGAGGTTAAAGAAACTTTTGGATGACCCTCAAGTGAAAAACTCAATAGTCCATGGCGGTTCAGAAGATGAAGAAAATTTGTAAGAATAGTGTTTCTCCTATCCTCTTTTTGTTCCACAATTTGCTTCTGAGACCTCTCTCTCTCTCTTTTACTTTATGATAGCAAAATAAATGAGTTCAGTTTGTGATAGTAAAGTAGTTCAAACAAGGATATTGAAGGACCTTTCATTCAATGCCTTCATAGGTCCCCTATTTTTCTTTATAAAGGCAAAATAAATGAGTTCAGTTGGGCGGACAAAGTGGTTCAAGAAAAGGATATTGAAGGATCTTTCATTCAATGCCTTCATAGGCCTTGATGTTCAGTTCAATCAACTTTGAATATAATTTTGGGGGCAAGAAATTATTAGTATAATAATAACTTTAATTTTTATTTTTACAGAATCAAAAAATTAACTTCTAATTGTAAAACCCTATATTTTTTATTTAAAAAAAAATGGAGACCAATTGAGGTCAATTGAAATGTCCCAAACGAGATCTATAAGTTCTATACAGCGCCATGTGAAATAAATTAGTATTGTAGTATGATTGAAAATGTGGCTTCAATGCCATGGCAGCCAAAAGGGCTAATATGCTCCAACAGCATAACTTGTGAGCAAAAGCCAATCACATATTATTTTCTATTATTAGATCCCGTAGTTTGTACACATTACATCATCATGTTGTTAGAGAAAAATAGTTAGTCTCATTTCCTGACAGGAGAAAAAAAAAGTAGAAAATAAAGAACCAATGGAAAGAGATAAAATTAAATGTGTGTGTGGTTCATTTTATAATTTGTCTGATTTCATAGCATAACAACAAGATAATGCACTGTGCACAGGTATATAGAGCCAACTATTCTCGTAGATCCCCCTCTTACAGCTCCCATAATGACAGAAGAAATTTTTGGCCCCTTGCTTCCAATCATAACGGTAAACATATTTTTTATTATTCTTATGATGTTGCCCTTTTTGAGGTTGTTGTGTGTTTGAAGAAGAGGGAATATTTTCTCCAAAATCTTGAAATTTACTAATGACAATCCCTTTGCTTTCACAGCTGAAGAAGGTTGAAGATAGCATAGGATTCATAAAATCAAGACCAAGAGCTCTTGCACTTTATGTCTTCACCAACAGTGAAACACTGAAGAGAAGGATTATAGCTGAGACTTCATCAGGAAGTGTGACATTCAATGATGCAATCATTCAAGTACTCTAACACACATTCTAATGTCTCCTCATTTCTTTTGAGTAAAGATGCCAATCGAAGAAATGTAAATGGACATATATGCGCACATACTAACAATCTCAATGCACCTGCATATGTGCATGACAATGTGTGATCCAACTCCTTAAATTCAAGGTAGACAACAAAAGAAAGATGTAAAAAGGATTGAAATGTCTTATTCTTACAGTTAAAGCTGCTTGTTCATGGCAAAAAGAATGTCAGCATCTAACTCATTATTAAAAGGCATAAGCTGATCAAAAATGCCCTAATAGCTTCACTTCATCACAATGAAGTCTTTCCTCATGACTTGTTTTTGTTTTGATTGCAGTATGCATGCGACACACTACCATTTGGAGGAGTAGGCGAAAGTGGTTTTGGAAGGTATCATGGAAAGTTCTCTTTTGATGCATTCAGTCATGAGAAGGCAGTCACAACAAGAAGCTTCCTTGTTGAAATATGGTTCAGATTTCCTCCTTGGAATGACCATAAGTTGCAGCTCTTTAGATCTGCTTATAGATTTGATTATCTTGGATTACTACTTGTCGCTCTGGGCTTGAAGAGATCTTAATATAGGACAAGAGACCAGTCTTGGAGGTGCAGTTGTGGTTTCATTTGCTTCGTATCAAAAACTGAAATTTTACAAGCAATTTTCTTTTTCTTTTCTTTGGTTTTGCTGTCTTATGGGCAACGTATTTGTTGTGTGGAGTGATGAATAAGGATATATAAATATATATATATATTCTCCTTGAGTTTGTTGCATTTTTTTCTTCATTTGCTAGGCATAGTTTTGTTGCTTTGGCATTCTCTTTTATGCCATTACACAAATGAAAGTGGAAAGAAATGAACTTAAAATTTGATTTTATTTTCACTTTTGTAATTCTATAAATAAAATTTACCAAATACATTATGCAAGACTTGGGATAATACTAAAAGGTATATGTAATTTTGGCCTCTGAAAGATAGAACCTTATGATACTGTCCAGGTAAAGTTCCAATTTGTTGGTAAAAATTTTTGTGTTTAAATAGAGAAATACTCTGTGAGGACAAAAATAACCATGATAAAATTCAAGGCTGAGTTGGAAATTAACCATTTGCCGACATGTGATTACGGAATATAAAAAGTCCACCTCAACATGAAAGGAGTTGAGGGTATCATTCATGTATGTGGTCATGACAAACAACATTTCCGGTTTTGAACAAGTTGTCTTCATTCTTTGATGGGAAAATAAATGAAACTCCAGATCTTGGAGTTCTCCAATTGGTAAGCTTTACACGTACAAATACCCAAAAATAGCCGAGAACGTGTAGTTTTAAAAAGGAAAACAAATAAAAAAAAATTTCTTGGGGTTCCAGTTTTGCTATCAAATCAATAAGACAATAAATGCTAGATTAGGACCAAAACTAACGAAGATGACAGGATAACCCCCCCCCCCCCCCGGGGGCCATGTGATCCCTGTGTACCCACACATCAAGGCAGCTCTTTGTTTGTACCTAGAAAAGGACCATTGTTTTTCGATTGTTCTACCTTGGTATAGGTTTCCTCTCTCAAGTAGCTTTCTGAGAACAAGATTGGATGTTTCATTTATGGATGTCTGAAGGTTTGGAGCATCACATTTTCTTTTGAAGCAAACTTTACACTATAATAATCCATAAGCCATCTGTTAGAATAGAGCAATGACTAGAGAATGTTATTAGCATTTTGCAAGGTGCAAAGCTGAGCACTTGATCTATTACATTATTGGGATCTGAAAGTTTAAGTATAAGAAATTACTTATAGGAAGTATACTATGTAGACGAAGAAGGTCAGAGGTCAATAAAGCATGCTAAATGGTGCAGTGCTGACTTTTTACTTTTTCACTTTTAGCTCTCTCGCAAGGAGTGGTTGTGAAAATGGAAAACTCAAGTTCAACAATTAGGGTGATTTTTGTGGCCTTACCATAAATGAAGGTCCCCATTTTATTGTTGAATAACAGCTGTTAGGAGCTGCATGGAGCAATTATTTGAATTGATTGTCTGGACAATTAAATGTTGTTATATGAAAAGGTCATTCAAGGACCTACCATTTGGCCCTCAATGCATTAACTTCATTGGAAGTGAATGTAGGCTTAGGGTACACAAGGTCAAACAAGTTAGTCATTCAATATGAAGCCAAATGTCAGCTATCCAAAGTCACATTTATGCCGTCATCATTTACGGTAAAAATAGATGCATTGCAATTGAGTGCGTGTCTAAGTTTTCTTGTATTAACTATTGAGTCTTCAAGTTTGTTTATCAATCTCTCTAAGCATATTTATCAACTTGTAGGCTTTTGTTATCTCTTTTTAATGGTTGCAATCCTCTTGTTAAATTCTCCATGCATCCTATCATAGTCAACATGTTCACAAATGCTCTCATAAATAGATTTCAAGGTTAAATCTGAAGATTGAGTTTAATCCAATTCATCCATTCACCATGATGCAAATAATGCAATCTGCAAAGTTGAACTTGAGTTTAAGATAATTCACGAACAAATAGACTAGTTGTGGAAGGTTTGAAAAGTGAGAAACCCAGTTCCCCAACCCCCAAAGAGTGTAGTGATGGAGCCACTATAGGATTTAGGGGCTGAGACTCTGAAGAATCCTGGTGAATAATCAATGGCACAAGAAAAACCACTTGTGTCAAATGTAAAAACCATTGGTAAACATGAAAAAACAAATAAGTGGAAAAGCATGACATGGGTTGTAAAATCAGTGGTACCAGCCCCCTTTAGTAACTTCAAGCCACCAGTTCATCAAATTATGCCATTTATGTTTCACAAACTGTGATTAGCTTAGAAGTGGCATAGGTGAGGCATCCACCATCCATTTCCAACCTCACAAACAAGGGCCAAAGGGTACCATCCCCCGACAAAAAAATAAGTTTAAAAAAAAAAAAAAAAGCACTATGCACTAATGGAGGGGAGAAAAATGAAATCCAGCATACTCAAACATTGTGCATTTCATTGGGTTGGATATATTATGTTGGTACAGTTTACAGAGATTTCTTAGTTCTCTCTGCAATAGTAAGAAAGGAAGGTTATTAAAAGTGAGTAAGAATTGGGAAGAGCTATGTTCTGCATTGCTAGACGAAGGACAAAGGACCGAAGGCAATAGTCTGCACCTCCCACATCAGTTTACTAGGAAAAGTCTCCTAAATACCACTGATACCTTTACCTAATGTTGGCGATCTGATCTCCCTGTTCTGTTGCCCTCTATTTGCTCGATGACATTGTTCATACCCCATCAACTATAGCTATTCTGGGTGGCTGTTATTTCTTACTGTACCATATGTTCCTCTAAATTCACTTGTCAGGCTCATGGTATGTTGAGACGGCAGAGTAAGAGATGTTATTTTGTGTCTCTTTTTGGTCAGAGACAGTAAAAACTCATTCAACTCCATTCCCCTAGATAAACTGGTGAAAATACTGCCTATCCAAACAAGTGGGAACTCGAAGAAGGAACAAGAAGAAAAAGAAGGCATTTTAAGACATAAACACTATTTGGAAAACAGCATGACAATGACACACAACTCCATAATAAATACATTGTGCAATAGGTGAAATTTAAAGAGAATGGGTCCAGAATGTGTTGCCTGGATAGGATTGCATAGGGTAGTTGCAAAGCTGCATCACTGACTCAGTCGTGAACTGTAGGGTACCTATTTCAAATGCAATAATCTAAATATAATCAATATCAGACAAGAGCAATGTAACTACAAAGGTGATAGGAACCCTTTAAGGACTTTGTCACTCATTAATTCATCGTTTCACGTTAGACTAAATTATATCCAAATGAAGCAGATAAGTACAAAATAAGAGATATAATTCATGAATCTTTTACTAACGAAATCAAGAATCGGAGATGGGTTACCAAATAAATTCATAATCTCTAGTTGGTTGGAAACATTTTCCGGCCAAAGGGAATTGACATATCACGTCAATATGAAACAAATTTTACTGAAACACCCCACAAAAAACAGCAATTGATGTAGTTTCTGAAGCAAAAACCGATATCCTCAGAAGGGGTTCTAAATTTAATCCATTATTGAGGATAACAGTGTCATGATAAACTGTTTGATCAAACCCTTTTGATCAGAATTATTTTCAACCAGATACCATAACAAGGACTGAGTTCGGATTGGACCTCAAAACTCGCATGAAAATCCTAATAACCAACATGACTAGTTAAAATCCCAAAATTTGAATTAAAATGTTTGTTTATAAGTCCATCTGTTTGATCAAACCATGAAATAGGGAATAAACAAAATCAAGGACGGACTCTTCCTAAATTTGCGAAATAAGTTCGGTTGGTAAAAATTGCAAAGAGCATACAAACCTAATTTGCCACGGAAGAGGATGGCTTCTGCGCGCCTCCCCAAAGACAACTCCATCTGGGGGAAAGAGAGAGAGCGAGGCGGGGCCGAGGGGAAAGGCAGCGGGTCGGAGCGGGTTTTTCCTGGTATTCTCAGAAACGATTTTTTTTTTTTTTTTTTCAAGTGAAAGAAATAGTTTTTCCTTTTTTAATTACGAGAAAATATTCTAATTCTCGCAAAAGTAATGCAAGTTAGGAGACTCCATTATTTTTTATAAAATCCATTTTTTTAATTAATTGTTTGCAATTTATATAGCTTTTATCATATATTTGAAAAATGTGAAATATATTTATTTATTTAAATATAAATTGTGAAAAAATATAATATTGTTTCAGGTTGGTGAAGTTTTTCCTCAACGTTCTTAATTTTTTTAATAATATTAGAAAATCATACTTTATCTCTCTTGAAGATAATCTCTTCCCTACATTAGATTTTACATTTTGTATCATATACTAATTAATTTAGCACTCCACAATGAACCAATGGTAGCATTTGGCAAATCCAATTTGTCACAATTTTTCTCATTTCATATAGATGTTGTATTATATTACTTATTATATTTTCTATTTAAAATTAAAAACTTATAGAAAATACAAAAATTTACAAATAAAAATTAATTTTTTTTAATATAGATAATTAATATTATCAGTGTATCAATTTCCCATATTGAAAATGGTAGCCTGAGGTTCGCTAATATTAACATCCTTTAATTACAAAACCATTACATAAATGTCACTCTTTTTTTTTTTTTTTTGGTTGCAGTGAGCAGGCAAACTAAAGTCAGAAAAATGCTAGCTCCTGGATATCACACCTTAAGGCTCTATAAACCTCACAAGGAGGAGCATACAACTCATGAATCCCTAGGAAAACTGAATGTCCCATGTGAGCTAAATTATTAGCACATTGGTTGCCCTCATAGGGAATGAGTCGAACCTCCTAAAATTCTCGCAAGCTGCATAAGACTTTTGCATTCCTAAATAAAATGAAGGTCATTGGGGGTGACCCACACCTTGAGCTGTTTGGGCTTCTATGAGTTCAGCGAAATCCAACTCAACTATCACCAGGGAGATCTTCAATCGGAGCACCAGCCGTAATCTCTCCCTAACTCCACATAATTCTGTCGTGGAAGGGTTAGTGACCCCCAATTCCTGTGAAACCATAAATCCATAAACCAAACTCATCACGAATGAGCCCACCCACATCAGTTAAACAGGAATGCAATAGCAAAAATCCATCCGTATTTAGTTTATAGGTTTCCATTCAGGGGGGACCAAGCGATCCAATGGCCCTCATGCGGAGTCTTGGTGGGGTTCTTCAAAAGAACCATGCCTCCCTCTCGAGTATATCTAATGACCGCAGCTGCAACTCCCTCCAAGGAGAAGGTACCACCTTCAAAAACTTAACAGAATGGGCCTTTGTATAGCCCAAAGGGTATAAACAAAGGACAAAGACCATGGGACTTTCGAATTATAAGCATGAGATAGGCAATTCTGGGCCAGCTAGTTGCAAACTGGGAGATGCAACTGCACCAACTTATGAAGATAGTTAGTATGAATAACTCGAGCCTATACTTGTTGAGAAAGTGTGCAATCCCTAAGGAGATGAACACCGTTTCTAGGGAATCACGGTAGAGAGGGCAAAGGGCATCTGTAGTGATCTGTCTGCGGAAACGGATGTTGTTTGTCATCGAACAGTGGGATTAGACCAATTAAATAAAATAAGACTTATCTATGATTTGACTTTTACATACTAATTCCATTTTTCCTTTGTCTTGCTTTTTCATTAAATTAAATCTACTAATTTTTTCATTATCAGGCATTCAAATCTTTTGTTAATATCTTTTTAACTTTTGCTACTATATTATAAGTGAATGTCGCATTTGATATGAAAACATTTGTTCATAGAATTCTGTTTATTTCTAAAGAGGGCAATAAGTATGCTGATGCACTCGTAAGGTTTAAGTTCTATAGACGTTTGAATTGAATTGATTGAAATATGATTCTAGATATCTATGGCAGATAAAAAAAAAGAATAGGGCCTATGATCTAGGGGTAGTATGATACTCGGGTAGTGTCACGCATACCCGTGACACTATCTCGGTCAAACCGAACTCGAGCTCAAGCCCAATTGTGTTGAGCTCGAAGGCTCACGAGCTACTGATATATGTGAAATTACATTCATACTCATGATATTTTTAGTAAATTATAATTAATAATTCTAAAGTTTTAAAAATTAGAAGGATGAAAATGTCATGTTACATTTTTTTTTTCATTTGTCTTCATTTGCACCTCTCATTCTCGCTCGAAATTCCATTGTTCTTGACATCTCTCAAGTGCCTCTTTCCTCTCATCTCCACATTCTGAAAACCCTACCTTCCTTGATCGAGCTCGTGGTTGCATAATCCCTTCCGTCACATCTTCATCGTATAATCCCTTCCAATCGCATCTTTATCATCTCTGCATGATCCCTTCTCGATCTTGAGTCTTTGAAACCCTTCCTCTCTCGAAGATAAACTCTCTCTCCCTCTCTCTAGGGTTTTTGCGATTTGTAAATCTAGGGTTTTTTCGATTTTTGTTCTTCTCCTCTTCGATTTGTATTTGTGAATCTCACCAATTGATCTTGTTCTCGACCTAGCTCTCGAGTGTCATCGCTGTTGCATCCTGTCGCATCTTTATCCTCTCTTTGCGCTGCTGCATCTACTCAGAGGTCTAATGGAAGGTAAATTCTCTCTCTCTCTCTCTCTCTCTCTCTCTCTCTCTCTCTCTCTCTTAGTTTTTTGTTGTGAATCTAGAGTTTTCAAAGATCTGTGAAATGTTATGTTGAATTGTAGATGATTTATTGAATTGTAAATCTAGGATTTTTGTACTTTTATTGCATTGTGCTGATATTATGACTTTATTTGTGAGTGTAAAAGGGGGACGGTGGAACCATGGGGGTGACGATGGAACCGTGAGAGGGTAACGGTGGAACCGTTGGGGGTAACAGTGGAATGGAACTGTGAGGGGGTGACGGTGGAACCGTGGGGGGTGATGGTGCAACTGTGAGGAAGTGCAGTCGAAAGATGAGGGGGAGGGAGAGAGAGAGAGAGAGAGAAGGAGAGTTTCTGAAATTAATCGATTAAAATGTGTGCTAAAACAAGATTAATTGAATTAACTAGAAAATTGCAAAGAAGAACCAATTCTGGAAGCCCATTTAAGAAGAGAATACAATCAATCGATTAATGTTGCCTCTTGCCTCTTGCCTCTTCTTGTCTGTTTTGTTCTTAATTTTTTATTATTTTAATTTTTGTTCTTAATAAGAGAATGGATCCAATAGCAAGTATAGGTAGTAGTAGAAAGAGAAAGCGAACTGAATCTGATCCAACTGAATTCTCAGCTACACCTATTGTTGCGTCAACTAGTTCTACAACCCATGTTTATCAAGGAGGAGAGAATGTGCAAATTCCACATCAAAGTACTAATGACACATCCATTCCAATAGAGGTAGAAATTAAACAATGGACCAAGGAAATGGAGGAACAAGGACATGGTGGTGAAGAAGAAGGAGATAATGATGATGATGTTGAAGAAGAAGGAGATGGTACTGGTGGTGAAATGCCTGCTCTTCATACAGCTGAAGAAGATGATCCTTTTGGGAAGCAGCAAAGGGAAAAAATCATGGGTTTAAGAACACATTTCTTATATTAGGGTTGTAGATGGTGTTGAAAAGGTGAAGTGCAATCATTGTGATTCGAAACTAAAAATTCATAAAACTAAGTCAACAAGCACCTATATCAGACACCTTAAAAAATATAGACAGTTTATGGGGAAGATGAAAAGTACACAGTCTACACTTATCAACTTCAACTAATTGGAGTTGCCGCACCTTCTAAAGGCCCTCAACTTGTATATGCAAAATTTGACATGCGGAGAATGAGAAAGGTAGCTACACATTGAATTATGACGTATGAGTATCCATTTAGCATTATGGAAGAGGATGGGTTTAATATGATGCAAAGGCGTGGGATGCCAGAATGGAAGCCAATATGAAGACACAAAAGAAAAGATTGCATGTTAGTTTATGAGACTGAAAAGAAGAAGTTAAAGAATGTACTTGTGAACGTTGTAAAGATTAGCTTGACAACCGATTTTTTTAAGTCAAAGATCTAAAAAATTGGGTACATGATTGTAATGGGTCATTGGATTGATTCTGATTGGAAGCTACAAAAGAAGATATTAAATTTTGTCAATATTCCACCGTCGCATATGGGTAGAGAAATTGCAGTTATTTTGTTCAAGTATGCTAAAGAATGGAAAATTAAAAGTAAGGTGTACACCGTGTCGGTTGACAATGCTTCTAATAATGACGTGACCATAGCTATTATGAAAGATGACTTCTCTAGCTATAGCAAGTTGATATGTGATGGAAAGATTTTCCATGTATAATATTATGCACATATTTTGAATCTATTGATTCAAGATGGGTTTGGAGAGATACGTGATGTTGTTAATAAAGTAAAAGATACGGTTGATTATATCAACTGCTCAGAGTCTATGATATTAATGTTCTCTGAATGTGTAGCGGAAAAAAACTTGGTTGGTTCTGGAAGAAAATTGATTAGTGATTGTAAAACCTGTTGGAACTCAACATTTGATATGTCGAGGTGCGCTTATGATTTTTGGATTGTTTTTCATCGTTTTAAAGAACAATATCTCATATATATTTATTGTCCAACAGTGGAGGATTGGGAGAAAGTTGACAAGATTTGCAAGGTGTTTGAGTATTTTAAGTCTATAATATTACTTGTTTCTGGGACTGATTATCCAATCGCAAATTTATTTCTCAAGGAAGTGGTTTCCATAAAGAAGATATTGGATGAAAAAGTTTATGATTCAGATGATTTCATTGCAAGAATGGTGGAAAAAATGAAAATCAAATTTGATAAATATTGGGGAGAAGTTAATTTGCTTATGACAAAACTTATTGTGTTAGACCCTACAAAGAAACTAATTTCAGTTGAGTATTATTATGAACTCATGGTTAGAGAGGATGTAGTGAGGCAATATGTTAATGAGGTGAGAAATGTTCTACATAAGTTATATGATGAATATGTTTCGGCTAAATCCTTGCATGGCAAAGACCTAGCTTCATCATTCCATACGAGTTCTTCTACTCAAAGGTCAAAACTTCCACGTGATGTGGATGCTTAATTTAAGGATTTTGTTAGGAGAAGATTTGATACACGTTCTCAAATCAATGAATTAGATGATTATTTAGCTAAATCTCCATAAACAAAATCGGATAAGGATGAGAGTTTGGAATGGTGGAAAGTCAATAAGATCAATTATAAAGTTTTATCTCTGATGGCTCGAGACATATTAGCAATTTCTCTTAGCACAGTAGCATCAGAGGCTGCATTTAATATAAGAACGTGGGTGATAGATGCATATCGTGCTTCTTTGACTCCAGAAACAGTTCAGGGACTCATGTGTGAAGGAGATTGGCTGTGAAAAATTTATGAGGTTAAAAACAACACAAAGGTAAGTATTAATACATATTAATATATTTCATTGTGTTAAATTTCATATATATTTTGCTTTAATTTTTGTTATATGGAGAAAAATATTTTTACAGTGAAGGAAATTCCACTAGTACGTCCGATAAAAAGTAAGTATATATAAGAAAATTTCATATATGTTTTGTTTTTCCTAGCTTGTAACATACGGTACTTACAAACAACTAGTGATTGTTCGGCCATTAAGATCCTTAACAGCAAGTTTGCTAATATATATTATTTTGTTTTTCCTAACAGCAAGTTTCATTTATTGAGTAACATTTAGCTGTTTTGCATTCTATTAATAACATTTGTTCAATAAAATTTTCTTCTTCACTAGATTACTAATATACTGATTTTTTGTATGTTCTCTTGATATTATTATAGAGAAGCATGATACAAATAATTAATTGACTTTATTTCTTATTTTTGTTATTGACATAGCTTTTATTTTCATAATATTTATAAATTGTGTAGATTGAGTTGTTGAGTGCTGAAAGATGTTGCTAGAGGATGTTACTTGACATGACTTTATTTTTCGGATGTTGTTGTTGGGAAATTTGACTGTTGGAAGATGTTGTTGGCTTGTTGCTGGAAGATGTTGTTCTTAAACTTGAGTTCAGTATCTTCATTTATATGAGATCATATTGTTGTCAAGACTTGACATAGTTTCATTTTGAAGGGATTGATATAAATGTAATATGTAACTAATTATGATTGGTGTGGTTGGATTTTATTCGATAGTTGTTATTGATTTTATTTCATATTTGTGTGGTTGCATACTGGATTGTGAATATATTCAATTAGGATTTTGAATGAAAGTAGGTTTGAATTTGGAATGTTAAAAAAAAGGTAAAATTCTATCAATTTTGAAATTGGAAACCAGAATTTGAAATCGAGCACGGGTAGACTTGTAACAGAGCCGGGCCCGGTCCAGTTCAATGCTAGTTCCCGGAATCGCGGGTCGGGCTGGCTACAGTTCCCAGGACAGTTCGGTTCAGGCCGGGCCGGTTCCAAATTATTTGTTAAGTAAAACCGGCCCATCCCGGTGAATCGGAACCGGCGTGCCAGTTCGGGCCGGGCCGAGCCCGTTTCCTTCTGAATTTTTTTTTTTGGCTCCATTGCCTTTTTTTTTAACTCTCTCTTTTTTTTCCCCTCAATTGGCTTTTTTTTACTCTCTTTTTTTCCTTTTTAATAACACGTATTTTTAGAATTTTTTTTACTATTTTTTATATTACTCTCTCTTTTTTTGTAACTCTATTTTTTTAATTCTAGTTTATTTTTATAACTCCAATTTTTTTTAAGTTTGTTGTTGTCGTTTTTTTTTTACTCTCTTGTTGTGATTTATTTCTTCATTTTGTTTTTTTTAGTTCATTTTTTATAAAAAAAAATAAATTAAAAATTAGAGACACAAAATTTTTAGAGTGGTTCCACCGAATTCGGTATACGTTCACTATCAAGCTCATCACTTGGATTTTAAAATTCACTAATTTTTTTGTTACATTATTTTGATTTTTACATCACTTTGATTTTTTTTTTCTATTTGCAATGATTTTTATAAAAAAAAAAAATTATTATTCTTTTTCTTCTTTTACTTCTTGTTCATCATCTTCTGAGACCTTGATGATTTCTTGCATTCTTTTTTCTGCATTCTTCCAATCTTTAAATCAAATTAAGGTTTCTAAAGTGTCGTCCGTTAAATTTGTACGTTTCTCGGTTAACACTCGACCACATGTACTAAAAGCACTTTCCGATAGCACTGTGAATACTGGAGGGGTTAATACATCTTTGGCCACTTGGGTCAAAATTGGATAATCCGATATATTATTTCTCCACCAACCTAAGATATCATATAAATCTGTATCATCAAAACCTTCTAACCTAAATGTTTGTTTATATAAAAGTAATTCATTAAATGATAATTAAGAAGTTCTTTGTTTTTTTCTAAACATGTGTAAGAGATTAAATGAAAATGAAGATGATTGAATGCTACTACTACTACTACCACTACCTATATTATTAGTATTTAAATTATTATTTTTCTTTTCATATAGTTTAAATATTGATTGTAAAGTATGATATGTTTGTTATTTTAAAAAATATGAGTTAATAGAAATTTATGATGGAAAAACTTGTGCAAAACAATTTATTAACATTTCAACACCTTCAACCTTAACACGTGGATCTAATGCACTTGCAACTAAATATAAAATTAGAATTTTTTCATAATATTTTAAAATTTTTGTTTTTATAGAAAAAATAATTTTATCAAATCTTTCTTCATTTTCAAATTGATTAAATACATAAATAATTTTACAAAGATTTGATAATATTAAATGAGTAGTTAGATAGTAATATTCGAAAAATAAATTTATACATAAATAAAAAATTTTCAATAATTTAGTAAGTGTATATGCAAAATCGAAAGCGATATTATCAATAAAACAATATTCGTAATTGAAATTTACAAATTTAATTAAAATATTTTGAAAAGGAAGTACAACTTATAACATATCATATGTTGAATTTTACCTAATGTCATATTTCATTTTAAATTTTTTATATTTTTTATTATATAGCATATATAATTGTCTCATTTCTTGAGTTTTTACAGAAAAATTTCTTATTTGATGAATTAAATCACGAATAGGTTTTAAAAATAGTTCTCTCATTGTTAAACCATCCTTAACACGTAAATTAATTATATGACATGCACATCTAACATGAAAAAAAGTTTCATTTAAAATTGTTTTTAAAGAATTTTTTAAACTATTAACCACAGTAGTATTAGCCGAAATATTATCAAATGGAATAGAAAAAATTTTATTACTTATTCAATAGTCATAAATAACATTTGAAATTATTCTAGTTATATGTGCATCGAAATGTGAAAATTCTCAACGTTGAAAAACTAAAATCCTTTTCTCTAAAGACCATGAATTATCTATCCAATGACATGTTACTACAATATAATATTCTTTTTTATGTTCACTTTTCCAACTATCTGAAGTTAATAAAAATTTACATTGACTATTCATAAATTGTGTAATTATACAATTTTTTAATTCTTGGTATCTATCTAATGATCCCCTCCTACCGGATGCTCTACTATTTTTTTTATAATCGGGTTGTAAATATTTTTGTACATATTCTTTAAATACAGGACATGCAACTATGCTAAGTGGTAATTCTTTTCTTACTAGCCATTCTATTTGTCTAATTTTTTCTTTATCCGAATTATATTTAAATGTACCAATTATATTACCTCCCCCTGTAGCAATTTGTGTTTGTGTTGTTTGTGGTAATTTATCCGAATGATTATTAACTGTCTCATAAGTGTGCCTACTTCTCAACCCTTCAAAAATTTATATTTTTAATGACAAATTTTACAAATTGCTTTTTTTTCATCATTTTTTTTCAAAAAATTTTCATATATTAATATCATCTTTTTTAGTGCATGTTGTGTTAGATTCTGTGTTACTAGGTTCAGTTTCTTCCAAAAAAGTTTCAATATCTATATTATCGAGAATTTCATCTTGTAAAAAAAATGGAGGAAGAGGAGATTGTTGAGAAAATTATGAAGAGTATGTTCTGACCATTTTTTAAAAAATTAAGTTTAAATTTTCAAAATAAAATATACGATTAAATTTTTAAAAGGAAATTTAAGATTAATTTTTTTAAAAAAAAATTAAGATTTAATTTTTTTTAAAAAAATGTAATACAAATGCAAGAAAATAAAGAGGCAAAAAAATTAAATGTACTAACTTGACGGATATCGTTGTAATTTTTTTACAAAATCTTGAATTTGAACTCCCAACCTTGAAATCTTGTCAAATCTTGATGAATATTGAAAGTCGTGGAAAATTTACAATCCTCCCTTAGGTTCCACCCAGACCGTTTTATAGCAAGAGCACCAGGAAAGTTCTCAAGTAAGAGGTGGAGCTCGTCTGTCCTCACTTAAATACCTCTTTCCTTCAACAATTAGTTGTCACTAGACAAAACTTTCTTAGACATGCTATGTCATTGCATATTAGTGAATGGCTTTCACAAAAATTTAGAGTATAAATTTGAGAATGTGTTTAATGAATAAAATGGTGAAAATATAGATATAGATAATGGTAGAAATGATAATGAAAATGGTAATAGAAATGGTATAAAAATTATTGTAGAAAATGACGGAAATAGTATAGAAAATGGTAATGAAAATGGTATAAAAAATTGTAGAAATGGTGTAAATGATAATGGAAATTGAGAGATTGTAATAATATTGAAAGAATGTAGATGTGAGAGAGAGAGAGATTTTATTGTGGAGATTTTGAAAATTGAGTATTAGGTATTTAGAGGAAATTTTTTTTATCTCATGGATTAAAATAACCTCAAAAATAGCCGTTTTATAGTTGTTGGAATGGGTAAAATTAGAAAAAATTCAAAAAAAAAAGGAGACTAGCTGTTGGAATTGGCGGGGTCGGGCTGGTTCCTGGTTTAAAAAAGAGTTGAACCGAACCGGCCCGCTACAGTACCCGGGCCGATCCGGTTCGGGTTACTGTTCATCCCGGTCCGGTTCACAGGTTGGGCTTTTCCGGGCTGACTGGGCCGGTTTTTGGGTCCAAACCAGTCCGGTGACATGTCTAAGCTCGGGTATAATCTTGGGTTCGAATTCGGGCTCGAGTATGATCTCGATCTTGGGCTCGGATTCAATTTCACACAATTCAGCCTGTGACACTCGAGCTAAAGCTTTCCAATAACACTTCGAGCCAAGCTTGAGCTTTGGAATGTAGGCTCAATAGCTCAAACTCAATTTCGAATTCAAGCTTAACAAAAAAACACTCGAATCGAGCTCGGATATTAACACTAACTGACTCGATTCAAATGTTATAACACTTCTACTATGAGCTCTTCAGGGGTTCACAAGCTTGTCTCTCTCTTTAGTGAGATCTACCGTTATTTGTTAAATGATATTTGAGGTTTGACTTTGTTTAAAAGCTAAACTTTTATCTTTCTTGTAACCAACTCAAAAAAAAAAAAAAAAAAAAATCTTTTAACTCTTAATGGATACATGAGGTTGTTTTTCTTAAAATCAATTTAATTCATATTTTTTCTATCAATAAATAAATTAATTTTAAGTTTTATCTTTCTAAAAAAAACCAAATTTAATTTTTCACTCTCTAAAACTAAATATATTAATTTTTTTCTCTCTAAAAAATTAAATTACCTTAAAATTTGTCTCTCTCAATATATTGGTTTTAAATTTTTTATTTTTAAAAAATCAATTCAGTTATCCTTTTATTTCTCTAAATGCATTGATTTTGAACATTTTCTGTAGAAAAAAGTTAAATTTTTTTTCTTAAACTAAATGTATTAGTTTTCTTTCTCTAAACAATTAGTTTAATCATATTGTTCTCTTCCAAAGGCATTAATTTTGAAAATTTTCTCTCTAGAAATGCTAAATTTATTTATTTTTTTAATCTCTAAAGTTTTACATCTTAGCTTTCTCTCTCTAAAAAGTTAATTTAATTCATATTTTATTTCTCTAAATATATTAACTTTGAATATTCTCTTTATAGAAAAATTAAATCCTTTCCCTCTCAAAATATCAAAACACAACGATTTTAATTTTTCTCTTACTAAAAATAATTAAAACTACTTTTTTTTGTTTAAAACTAAATGTATTAATTTATTTTATTATTTTAATTTGAAAAGGGTATCCTTTTACCCCTATTGGAAATGCTTTTAAACACTATATATATATCACCTTTTTATTGAATGTATGATTAATAAAATAATAAAAAAACTTTGTGTGGGCAAGGCAAGGCTCATCTTTATGTTTTGGGGTTATTTTTTTCTTTTAAGAAATATTTTTTAACTATGCTATTTTTTTTATTTTCAAAACTATTAATTTTACGCTCTCAAAATGTGAAATCAAATTTCTTAATTCATTTTTCTAGAAAAAAAAATTGATGTGATTTCATGCTCTATGAATACGAAACCAATATTATTGTGGGCTTTGTGCAGGTGAGTTGGTAGAGATGCTTGGGGCTCTGAACTGATCTGATTGTGTGAAATCAGAGTTATCTGATTATAGGGGAGTAGGTAGAGATGCTTAAAGCTTTGTTCAAGTGAAGTGTAAGGGAGGGAAGTTTCAAATGTGAAGAGGCTGTCTAATTTCAAAATCGAATGGAGGCTGTGAAGCCCAATGTAGAAATGTCTATTCTACTCCAGACTCATATTTCCATCTTACCCTCATTAATTTCTACACTCACAGGGTCCAACGTGAAAATTATTTTTTTTTACTTGATTAGAATATATTAATTTCACTCTAAGAGTGCGAAATGAATAGTTTTGGGAAAAAAATAGTTAAATAATTTTTATTAAAAAATAATATTTTACTAAATAACTCTTATCTTTTGTATACTGCTCAAATTTTGTTGTTGCTTCAAAAATTTAAAAAGAATGATTAATATTTAAAAAGACAGACAAAAAATGTAATTTTATTTTTTATTCACTTTCATATTTTTAATGTAAATATTAATTATTTTATAAAAATAATATAATAATCATATTTTATAATAAAATTTAAAATGATTAAATATATAATTATTAATTATATGACAAATAAGATAAAAAATAAAAATTCTAATTAAATAAATAAATAATTTTTTAAAATGGTAAATATGTAAATATAAAAAATATAATAAATTTTATATAAATATTAATTAGTTTAACGTATTGAAATATTTTAAAAATGTTTTAGAAATGGAAAACATTTCAGAAATGAGAAAACCCTAGTAATAAAAAGTTTCCATGTACCATGAGGTATTAGAACATCTACAAATTTAAAAATATATATATATTTAAAGAATTATTTCCAAGCAACGAAAATCTTAACAAATATATATCATATAAATTATAGACAATAAAAAATATTTTAAGAAATTTCGCCCAATACACAAAAAAAAAAAAAAAAACTTTCCCTTCAAAATATGATTTCCAACAAATGAGCCAGTGTATTCATCTAATTTACAATTTAAGTTACAGAAAATATTCATAAATTCCCGATTTTTTTTTTTTAAAAAAAAAAAAAAATTCCAAAATTAATGAAGTGGTAAAATCCGATCCCCCAAATACGGGTCAAATACTTGGCCTAACACATCCATTCTCCAACGTTCAGAAACCCAAAGGAGTGAAGTTTCCCGCCATTTCTCTCTCTCTCTCTCTCTCGGTGTAAGTGGACGAAACCCTAAAGTCCCCACTATTGAATCTGAGAATTCATGGCGGAAACCCCACGAAAAAGCACACGAAAATCATTCCAAACCATGAGAGAACCAAATGAATCTCCTCATCTCAAAACCAAACTATTCTCCTCCAATCTAATCCCCCAAACCCCACAAACCCTAGATAACCGTCCCCGTCGATCTACTCGAAATCGACAACCCTCAACACCCAAATTCAATTTATTACCAGAAAAACAACTACAACAAACTCCTCGCCGATCATGTCGAAGATTATTGCCAGAAACCCCTGAGAGGAAGTCAGTAAAAAGCCCCAATTTGGACAAAAATGTAGAGAATGTGATATGTCCTCTATCTCCGGAGCCAATTCAATCTTCGAGAAAGAGAAAAGGAGGGGCTACAGGAGATAAGGTGAAGGTGAAGAAGAAGGTATATTATAAGAAAGTGGTGTATGATGGAGGGGAATTTGAAGTTGGGGATGATGTGTATGTGAAGAGAAGGGAGGAAGCGAGTTCGGATTGCGAGGATCCAGAGGTGGAGGAGTGTAGGATTTGTTTCAAGTCTGGGAAGGCTGTGATGATTGAGTGTGATGATTGTTTGGGAGGGTTTCATCTCAAGTGTCTGAAGCCCCCATTGAAGGAGGTTCCAGAAGGAGATTGGATTTGTGGGTTTTGTGAAGCGAAGAAATTGGGGATGACTTTTGAGCTTCCCGAGCCTCCCAAGGGAAAGAAGAGAGCTCGGACTCTTAGGGAAAAGCTTCTTTCAAGCGATTTATGGGCTGCTCATATTGAAAGGTGTGATAACTGATACATTCTATATGTTGACGTTTTATATATATGTTCTTATGCCAATATTAGGATGCATTTATTTGTGGCTGTGAAATTGCTATGAATGTTATATATGTTTATTTATTTATCTGCTTATTTCTGGAGCTATACAGTCTGTGGAAAGAGGTTGATGGTAGCTATTGGTTTCGGAGTCGTTGGTATATTATACCTGAGGAAACTGCAGCTGGGAGGCAACCTCATAATCTTAGGAGGGAGCTCTACCGCACAAATGATTTTGCTGATGTTGAGGTGATTAATTTTTTGCAAATGATGTTGTGTAGCTTCATATGGTTCCCTTTATCTTTTAAAAAATTAGGGAAAAATTGGAGTAGCAAGCTTCTCTTATTATGACTAAATGCAATATTTTTGCACATCAATATCATGAAGTACCAAAAAAAGGCATTTCCAAGTAAGGTCAATAATAATTTGCATCTATTGGTGCTTCTAGAGTGGTGTATGTTTTCCAACATTCAGATGGATAGCTGCATTCATTGCAGGTATTTTAGTGTTGGTGAAATTCAGATTGAAATAGGAACATATTAGCAAGAGAATCATTGGATAATATAGATATCTTCTCTAAGAATATGCAAATGCTAAAGCACTTGGTACTTTACCTCAAGACACCATGAGATCTGTAGGGCATAATAGAATCATCATGCTTCATTGATCATTGGTATTTTTTAGTATATTGACTTAACGATTGATCTATTTTGCCTTCTTCAAATGCCATTAATTTATAAACTGGACTAGCAGTTACATTTGTTCCACTTCTCATATTTACATCCTATCAATGTATAAACTGTTATAAGAGGTTCTTTAGGTATTGGAGGAAGGTCTTAGAAAATGCTAGCAGAGGTAGTGAAACATATTACACTAAATTTAGTTTAACCATTGCTACGACTTAAAATCGAGTTGGACGGGAAAAAAAAAAAAAAAAAAAGCAGATTCTTGTATCTAAATCCAACTTGTTTAGGATTTACAGCCTGAGTATTAAAAATGCAAAAGTATCCTTTCTAAAAGTAAGGTTAAATCAGGTGGGAGTATTTTAAGTATGTTTTACTATCTTATAGCTAGCCATACTCCTTAGGATTAGGATTGTTGCAATACTATGTTACTATGAATAAAAGGTCAAGCACAATTAATTGCTCACATTCACATTTACAGAAGTTTTGGTTTGATAAGTGACATCATTGCTAATAGCAAAGTGTTGTTTTGTTTTTAAATCTGATAAAGTGGTCCACTCTAGATACTAATAAGTTTCATATTAATACTAAGAGTCACAAAAGAAAGCTCTTAAAAGGCATTGACATTTTCTGCTTAGCTTTTACATGTTAAAAATGATTGTTCCCAAAAAAGGAAAAAAATTCTTTTCTACTCGATATGAAAAATGGTTGGATAAGGAGTATTTGAGTAGTTCTGGTAGTTATACAACTTTTTAGGTATCTGTTCATTGCATTTGGAGCCTTATGTAGCTGTATCACTGCAGACATTCTAAACGCTTTATGCTTGCGACTGCAGATGGAGTCAATCATTCGGCATTGCCATGTCATGAACCCTAAAGAATTTTCCAAGGCCAGCAGTGATGGCGATGATGTGTTTTTATGTGAATATGAATATGACATACACTGGCATAGTTTCAAGCGTCTTACAGAAATTGATGATGGTGAGGAGGTAAGCACAAGACAGAATCTGCATTTACGTAAACATTGAAACCATATACTATAAATTTACTATGAGATTTTTTGGTTTTTGGTTTCCCAGGATGAGAAGAAAGCAGAAAAAGATGAGGACTGGAAGTATTGCAAGGAGTCAGATTCTGATACAGAGGACGACATGGATTATGAGGAGGAAAAGATGATGCATTTTGTGTGTGGACCTTCTTCAGCTCATGAGCTAGCTGCAGTATGACCTCTAGCTTTTATTCATATTTGCAGCAATCAATTTGTTATCCAAACACTGACCCAGAATTCTTACATAATTCCAGAACACAAGAAAAGGGCAAATATTTGGTCTACAAAAAGTAGGAACAAAGAGAATTCCAGAGCATACGAGATCCCACAAGCAAACTGAACTAGAAAAAGCAAAAGCAACTCTTTTGTTGGCAACTTTGCCTAAGTCAGTACCTTGCAGGAATAGGTATGTTTGCCCATGCTGTGCACCATTTTTTTAATTTTATTTTTTATAATGTGGTTGCTGAAGTGGTAAATATGTTGCTGTGCAGAGAAATGGAAGAGATAGCAGCATTTATTAAGGGTGCTATATGTGATGATCAGTGTTTGGGCCGGTGCTTGTACATTCATGGTGTTCCTGGAACTGGCAAGGTTCATTTATCAAAGATCTCATAACATGCATTCGTAGCCTTTTGTGCTTCTAAATCCATTTTCACACATGGTCTTTTTTTTTTTTTAATTTCACGGGTGTTATTTCGCCTACACCACTATGCAGACAATGAGTGTACTAGCAGTAATGAGGAATCTAAGGTCCGAAGTTGATGCTGGAAGCATCAAACCTTACTGTTTCATAGAAGTTAATGGCTTGAAATTGGCAACCCCAGAAAACATATACAGGGTAAACATTTATTGCCAATCCAATTTCCATTAGATAAGTGCATTCAGTTGGATCTTCATTCTTTAAGAACCTTGTGATATTGCAGGTTATATATGAAAAAATTAGTGGACACAGAGTTCATTGGAAAAAGGCTCTCCAATTATTGAATGAACGATTTTCAGATGGAAATAGAACTGGAAAACATGACAACCAACCATGCATTTTACTCATTGATGAACTTGATCTCCTTGTGACCAGAAATCAATCGGTAGAATATGCATCCTCTAACTCGGATCACATCTGATAGTTATTCTCTTGTCTTTCTCCTATGTTTGTACATTAGAATGCTTTTTGAAGAATGGATTGACCCATTTTTGGTTTGCAGGTTTTGTATAACTTACTTGATTGGCCTACCAGGCCCCAGTCAAAACTGATTGTCATAGGTACACCAAAATCTGAGATCCACAGTCTCAATGCAAAAGAAAAGAATATATTTTTAAGAATGGCAATTACACCATTTGCTGCATATCTGCTTGCAGGAATTGCTAATACAATGGATCTACCTGAGAAGCTCCTTCCACGGATTTCAAGCCGCATGGGTATTCAAAGGCTTTGCTTTGGCCCATACAACTATCAGCAACTCCAGGAAATAATATCAAGTCGCCTTGAAGGAATTGATGCATTTGAGAGACAAGCCATAGAATTTGCTTCAAGAAAGGTCAGGTTTTTGGTATTTCAAAATGCCAATGCCTGAAATAGTACTTGTTTTCTTTGATTCTATACTTGTAGTTCTTGCCACATTTCAGGTAGCAGCCATATCAGGAGATGCACGTCGTGCCCTGGAAATATGTAGGCGTGCAGCAGAACTTGCAGATTATCGTATTAAGAATCAAAAGACTTCTGATTCTGCTGTTGCAGGTACATAAACTCCATTTCTGGCTCTTTTCCCACAAAGCAGGGGAAAATAAGAAATTTGTATTGATTTTCTGTCTTTACCTGGGTGATGCCATTGAATTGTTCTCCCTTGACTCTGTAAATATTTTGATAATGTTCTGCCAAAGGAGATATTTCAAGTCTGTTGCGGTGAAAACCTATCCACCGGCCATTTTTTGACCATGTGTATGGCTAGGTGCAGCTAATATTAGGTTCCAAGTGTTGTCTAATGTTGACATTCCTAGATCTTATTTGCTAGGAAAGAACATGGGAAAGGGCTTGACAGAGTGGGGCCCTCTCAATTTGTAAGTTTACATTTTAGGTTTTTTTCCTGGTCAAAATAGTATGTTTACATGTTGGCATGGGAACATCAGATAGCATTTGCAGTGAACTGAATACCAACCGATATTTGGCAATTAAGATGTGATCTGCAGCCACCAAATATGGCATGAATGTGATTCCTAACGATTGTCAGGAGTAGTTAATGTAGGTTACTTTTATCTTGTTAGGAACATTAACTAACAGACAGGAATAGACTTAATTATCCTGTTCCAGTTGCCTCTGTTGTAACTAGCTCATTATAATTTTCTTTTTTTAATTGGAAACCAGCTCATTGTATGAGGTCTGATATAATAACAAACATCCTAAGGTATCATTCATACACAGGAAAAACTGTATCTACTGCGCCTCTTGTTTGTTTCTCCTTTCCTCATATTGGTGTAAATACACAGTTTCTTCTGCAATGAAATAGTCTATACTCATATTTAACTGACAGTTTTGCTCAAAAGTGATCTTTCTCTTTCATGATTTCCAGGAAAATCCCTTGTTGGTATGGCGGATGTCGAAGCAGCCATACAAGAAATGTTCCAGGCACCTCACATTCAGGTGAGTTAAGGGCTCAATGTGCAATCTATCAATAATAGAGTTTTCCTTGTGAGACATCGTCATTTGTAGTCAAAAGTGGCTGTTGGGCCTGAGTTCCAAATTGCTACAATATTGGTGAATTTTCTGGTGCGCACTTATGCTACATTTTAACATTTTATACTTAGTTCACGACGTGCTTAGGACTACATACTTGCATCTTCACCTGTTTGCTGTTGCTGTACAATAATTTTACTTCCTGGGATGCACCTTATAGTATTTTTCTTGCAGGTTATGAGAAGTTGCTCAAATCTGGGTAAAATCTTTCTGGCGGCCATGGTATATGAGCTCTATAAAACAGGAATGAGTGAAATAACTTTTGAAAGGGTGAGCTACTGAAGATGTCACTGAAAGTCTTTTTGTCACAGTATTTCTGGACCATAATTAACAATTCAACATTTGGCAAGAATTTGCGCATCATACTAGAAATCATCCTGCCCATACATCTTTAAGTTTGTCTTAGTAAATTGATATAATTATCAATTTCCTTTACAAATTAAAGGACTTACATATCCAATTCGGTTCATGATTTAAAACTATTTTCCTGTTAGACTTACCTTTGATTTTTATTTTTTTTTTAATTCTTTTTTAGAGTATTCCACAATGCCCAATGTTTTTTCCCCAAAGTATAATGCCTACCTGTTGCTATTTCTTCATCACCAATTGCTTTTCAATATCCTAGTTCATGAAGTGCATGTAGCTTCACTGCTTCCTAGGAAGGGATAACTGTACTGAATGAAGAACCAGCAAGTGTCACACTATAACTGGGACAAGATATCTAAACCTTTCTTATGTATGAAACAAGATCATTTCATGTTTGTTTGTAGCATTGGAGGATGTAAAAACTCTCATTCCTCTCATTTTATTTCTTTATTTTGGTCATCATGCATGTGTGAAACTTGTGCTTGAAATCAAAGATTCTTATTTGTTTACTTCATCTTTGGCCATTCTGTAGTTGGCATTAACTGTTTCATGCATATGCACAAGCAATGGTGAGGCATTTCCTGGATGGGACATACTCCTGAAAGTTGGGTAAGCATATGAAATTGTCCCCTGCTATATTGAATAAGTTTGATATTTATTTAAGTAAAATAGCATGATACTAAGATATGGCCTTTATTAAGAGGATTAATAAATATTAGGAACGTGAATTCTCAATCATGATGAATTCTGAATTCATTAAGTAAATATCTCTTAGCATCAAAATTTAGTCTATTCATAAGGCCACATATAATTTTCTTTGCGCCTTTTTGTTGTGTGAATTGACAATTTGATCATCTGATGGTATCTTAAATTGCAGAAATAGTTTTTTGTAATCACTTAGTTTCTTGATTCTTTTGTGATGCTAGCAGTTAAAAGTGATCATTTCAAACTGTGACTTCTTAGTTCTATAACTTTCTATGTTAGTGTTAAGAAATATAATTTTGTCTGGAGAGATGCACAAGCCACTAACTTTGCAATTCCATGTGTCTTTTGTTGGCCATCACACAAAATCAAAGATGGACAGTTTTATATTGTATTTTCCTTTCCTTAATACTTCTGATTCCCTCTATTCTGAACAATAAATTTTCCTTTTTTCCTGCCAAATCTGTGGAGGATATTGAATGATCCACATATTCTATGCCTGCTACAAATTCTCTCATTGAAAATATGCAGCATAAAATCTTCGTCGTAAAAAATGGTCAGATTGCTGGAATATTTACCTGCATATGTTTTTGTTATCTTTGCAGTTGTAAGCTTGGTGAATGCAGGATTATTCTATGCGAAGCAGGTTCCAAACACAGGCTGCAGAAGTTACAGCTTAATTTCCCCAGGTTAGGGCAAATCCTATTGCACTTCTCAAATCTCTCTACTCCAGAGTAATATTGTTTCATTTGTTCTGGTCGAGACAAAAGATAAGAGCAAATAGCACATTATATTGACCTGCCATGTATTTGTTTATTGGGAAGGAGATGTTGGGGGTACATTAAACTACACAAAGTGGATTGCAAATGAAAGATATTTAATGGGAAGCTCAAAGTTGTCTTACTTATTTGAAGTAGTATTTCGAATGATTTGGTTTTGCCTTCCTCAAATTATGAAGGATGCAATGACATACTGTATGCACATCCTGGCTTGAACCACCTGGCAACCTCTGGATTCCTTTGAAATTTAACCTGTCATTTGCATCAAGTCCGGTTGCTGTAAGAGAAACAACTCTTTCTACCATTTTGGATTCAACAGCTTCGCATTCATAGCTTTAAAATGGGTTCAACCTTATCTCTCAATTATCTAAAGACCAGTCTTTTCTGAAAAAGGAAAGTAATAATTAGTTAATTTAGAATCAAATTCATGGGTACTTTGTTAAGTGTTTCTCCTTGGTTTTTGTAAGGAGAAATCTAATAACTAACATTTAGATTTGACTTGTTTTGCAGTGATGATGTTGCATTTGCGCTTAAGGACTGCAAGGAGATACCTTGGCTGGCCAAGTATCTGTAACTCATTTTGGGAATCTGGGGCTGGGCCTTGTTTCCGGTTTAAACTGTCGTCTACTCTTGTTTACAACCCATTATTTTATTTTTATTTTCTTTTTACATTGACATCGCCGTCCAAAAAAGAAAAGAATAGAAAAGAAAAAGGTAATGATTAGGTATTTTCCGGGATTTATCTGATAGACATGGGTAAAACAATATCATTTTTCAATTGTTTTTCCTAATTGACATTTTCTTTTCGTGGTGTTGACCACCAAAGTATGGATATGTTCGTGAATTTCAAAATTGTGTTGAATTCAATTAATATAAATTTATTTATGTTTATGCTTTATAATTTGTTGATTTTAATTGTGTATATATTTTATAACAAATTTGATTAATTTGCGGACTTAGCGTACAATTAGATTCTTTTATTCACTTTCTTTTGATATAAATACTAGTAATTGGCTCGTGCTCATGGGGTGTCTATAAGATATGAATTATATTTTTTCATTATATAAATATTTGATAGATTTATAATTAGATCAATATATGAATTAAATAATTATCTAAATCAATAAAAAATATGACATAAATTACCGATAAGAAAAGAAAGAGTCTAATTATTGAAATTCTAAAAAAAAACTCAACAAATGAGGTAAAAAAAAGGGTAATAGTGAAGTAAAAATATAATAGAATAAATGAACGATCATCCATGTGGCAAAAAAATATAAAAGCGAAAAAACCTATATAAAAAAGAAATAAATGACTTAAGAGGAAAAAAATAGTCAAAAAAAAAAGTATCTAATTGGAAACAAACTATAGTCTAAAAATAAATAGACGATTACCCGTGAGGCCAAAAAAAGAGGAAAAACCTATATTTAAAAAAAAAAACAAAAACAAAAACAAAAGACTCAAGAGGAAAAAAAAAAAGAAAAAGAAAAAACTATGTCAAAAAAGAGCAAGGATCTTAATGGACAAGTGAAGTAAGAAAAAAGGGAAAAACCTATTTAAAAAAAAATAGATGAACGACTCAAAGGAAAAAAAAAATTGAGTCAAAAAATAGAAATAGTAAGGATCTGAATAAAAAATAAAAAATTATAATCTAAAAATAAGAAGGCTCTGAATGAAGAAAAAATTGCAGTCTAAAAATAAAACGAGACCATCTGTGGGGTCAAAAAATAAAAGTGGAAAAACTTATGTTAAAAAAAGATGAAGGACTTAAGCAAAAAGGAAAATTGGGTAAGAAAAAAGTGTAAAGTCTAAAAATAAATGGACGACCGAGCTAACAAATAAAAGGGAAAAAACTTACAGCAAAAAAAGACCAAGGACTTAAATGAAAAAAAGGTAAAAAAAAAAAAGGATAAGGACTTAAATGGAAAATAAAAAATGTGGTCAAAAAATAATAGGACAGCCAAGTAGGGATGTTCGAATTTTGGTAAATAGAAAGTGTCTTCGGCAAAAAAAAAAAAAAAAAAAACAAAACAAAACAAAACAAAAAAAGGAAAAATCTACATAAAGAAAAAAGGACAAAAGACTTAAGCAAAAAAAAAAAATCGAGTAAAAAAAGTATAAGATTTAAAAATAAAGAGACAACCATTCGTGAAACAAAAAAAGAGGGAAAAAACTAATGTCAGAAAAAGAGGAATGAGTTAAGTGAAAAAAAAGGGCAAAAGAAAATGTGCAAGAACCCACATGAAAAAAAAATAGTATAGATAAAAAATAATGGGACGACTAAGTAGAGACCCTTGAATTTTGGTGAACAATAAGCGCCTTTGATCAAAAGGAAAAAAATTATGTAAAAGAGACGAAAGATTTAAATAGAAAAATAAAAATAAAAACTTAGTAAAAAAAATAGCTAGATCTAAAAATAAAGGAACAATTATTTGTGGGGGCCAAAAAGAAACCAAAGGAGAAAAACCAACGTTAAAAAAGATGAAGGACTTAAGTAGGAAAAAAATGGTAAAAGAAAAAGTGTAAGGACCTAAATGAAATAAAAAGTGTGATGTTAATAAAAGATGAAAGACTTGAGCCAAAAAAAAAAAAACAAAAAAAAAAGGTAAAAGAAAGTGCAAGATCCAAAGGGACCATCATCCATGGGGTCAAAAAAATAAAAGGGGAAAAACCTACATAAAAAAAAAAAAGATAAAGAACTTAAGTGGGAAAAAAAAGGTAAAAGAAAAAGTGTAGGGACCTAAATGGAAAAAGGGGTAAAAAAAAGTGCGAAGTCTAAAATTAAAGGACAATCATCTGTAGGGCCTAGAAAAGGGAAAAACTTATATATAAAAAAGACGAACAATTTAAGCAGAAAAAAGAGATAAAAGAAAAGGTGCAAGAACCTAAATTGGAAAAAAAAAATTGTGATGCCAAAAAAAGACAAAAAACCTAATAAAAAAAAGGAGCAAAAAAAAAAAAAGCACAAGTTATAAAAATAAAAAGACGACTAATCGTGAGGTCAAAGAAAAAAACAAAAAGGGAAAAAGGTATGTGAAATAGCTAACCATTATCGAGGATCATGTTTTCAGATGGAATGAAAAGACATTCAACCCCAAAAAAGTGTTTAAAAGATAAAGAAGAGATGAATTTTTTTCTTTACCTATTTTAGATCCAGAAGCTATGGTTGATACTAAAAATCCTACTTTCAAACTTCAATGAAAATCAGTGTTTTGAAATCCGGACCGAAATATGAACCGGTTGTATCAAGGGATTAATGGGTCACTGGGTCAAACCAGTTGGACCGGATGAAAAACCCGGTGACATCATCATGAAATCATAAATAAATTTAATATATAATATCTTGAAACAATAATACATAGTGGAATAATGGTGAAGTCTCTTTAATTTTTATAATAGGATCCAGATTCGAATCCAGCATGGTACACTTTTCTCACATTTTTTTTTGGATAAAAAGGAGAACCCGGTTTGGATCAAGCGGGTTCAACCCGATTTTTCCCGGTCCAACCGGGTTTGACCTATTTTTTCAAAAACTGATTTTGGACATTAACTCGGATCAGTTACCGGTCCGGTTCCCAATTTAACTGGTCGGTTCAGTCCGGATTTAAAAACACTGTTGAAAACTGTAAAGAACATGGACATAGAGTAAAAAGGAGATTCGAATGGGGAGAAGCAAGAAAATCTCACTTGGTTAGGTCCGAATAGGGGACAGATAGTTTGTTAAGTCTTTAAAACTCGACAAAAAAGGATCAGATTTAGAATTTATTCCACAATGGATTTTTTAAAGGAAATTTTTAGGCTAATTCTGCACAAATCTCGAGATTTTGATGACGCTCCTTGAGCACTACAATTATGTCGCGCTTCTTGATTGTGACAAATGCTCCATAAGCGCAACATCATATCTTTTTTTTTTTAAGAAAATGGTGAAAAATATGATGTCATTATTTTTGAAATAAAAAATAATGTTATTTAAATAATTTTAAACAAAAAATATATTAATTAGGAGACATGTACGAATTTATCTTTTAAAAAAATTAAAATAATACACAAAAAAAGAAATTCCAAAAGTAACGTCCAAATGTCACATGTTGAAGACGACATATATATGCCGCGTCGGTTTCTTCATGTGTTTGATGAGGCTAGTTTTAGGGTTGAGTTTCTTCAACCCTTTTGCTTTCTTCAAATGCTCTTCCAGGTTAGGGTTTCTCAACTCTTTCAACTTCTTCAAATGCTCTTCCAGATTAGAATTTGTTCAAATACTTGAGTTTTATCTTGCTCCTCCACAGAGATAATAGTATATCTCTATTTCTCAACATATGACAGAGATAAGAAACAGAGTTGCTCAGGTGGGTTCCTTTAGGTAATGATGAGCATAGAAGAAGAACCTTGCTTCTTCGAGGTAATGATAAAGAAATGGATGCTCAATCCTTGTTAGTATGTATGTCTCTGTTTTTCAACATGCGACATATATAGCAAATTTCTAGAGGAGATGCGAACTCACCCAAGTATGAAAGTTATCAATTATGGGTTATGTTGCGTTTTGAAAACGTGATAAATATATGTCGCATATTAAAGATGCGACATACCCTATTACATCTTCAACATGTGATATTTCGAAGTTATTTTTAAAATTTGTTTTTGCGTGTTGTTTTAATTTTTTTTTCACTTTCGAATGTAAATTCAAATCAAGTTCGGAATTGACTCAAAATCGAAAAACATTTATTAAAATAACCTTCGTATGAAACATATTCAAAAAATGATTTAGGTTGATCGAGTTTTGAAAACTCGATCAACATTATTCATAAATTGATCAAATTTTAAAAACTCAACCAACACTGTTCATATACTATTCATATATTGGTCGAGTTTTTAAAGTTTGATCCATATTATTTATATAGAGGTTGACCGATTTTTGAACACTCAATCGATCTATGAATAATACATAAACAGTGTTTGTCGAGTTTTAAAAAATTGATCAATCTATGAATAGTATTGATCGAATTTTTAAAACTCAAATAATCTAAATTAGAAACCGATTTTTTTTATTATTTTTTTAAGAAGTTTGTTGTTTGGTTCAATTTCGTGAATTTCTCCGTAAATCCATACATGTCTCCGTCATTTAGGTAAAACACCTCACCGGAATATATATTTTAGTGAGAAAAGTCCTCTCCCCGGAATTGCTCTGTAGGTTCACCCCGAGTTGAGAGTGAGAGACCCGACAATGGCGTCTCCAGTGATCCCAAGATCTCCACTACCATCATTTTCTCCTTCCCCATCGCAGAGACTCTCAACCTTCAAACAACAACCACAAGCTTCCTCTGCAACCTCATCCCCTCTCGATGCCTTCGCTTCCGATCCCATCTTCTCCGCTTTCCTCTCCCCCGACTTCGACTCCACTCGCTTCTCCTCCCAAGCCCTCTCTTCCGGCTCCGCTGCTTCCTGCGCCGAGTCTCTTCAGGACGGCATTCGTCTTCTCGAGAAACAACTCCGATCCGAAGTTCTCTCTCGTCACAGCGATCTCTTGGCTCAGCTCTCCTCCATTAAAGCTGCCGAATCCTCTCTCTCCTCTGTTCGCTCCTCCGTCTCCAATCTCCAGTCTGCTGTTCGCCGTGTTCGCTCCGAGATCTCCGAGCCTCACCGTTTGATCCGTGCCAAGACCGTGCAGCTCTCCAACATTCATCAGACTACTCTTCTTCTGCAGTCGACTATCCGTGTAATCCGATTGTCGAAGAAATTGCGCGACCTTATGTCGGATCCGGAGAAATTGGATCTCTCCAAGGCTGCTCAGTTGCATTGTGAGATTCTGAGCTTGTGTTCCGAGTATGAGCTTGCTGGAATCAATGTGATTGATGAGGAAATGGGTTGGGTTTCGGAGACTGGGACCAAGTTGAGGGCTGAGGGAATGAAGGTTTTGGAGAGAGGAATTGAGGGTCTGAATCAGGCTGAGGTTGGGAGTGGATTGCAAGTGTTCTATAACTTGGGTGAACTAAGGGGCACTGTGGATGCCATTATTAGCAAGTATAAGAACATGGGCGTTAAGAGTGTGAGTGCTGCATTGGATATGAAGGCAATATCCACAAATGTAAGTGGCGGGTTTGGGCCAGGTGGGGTGCAGAGAAGTGGAACTCCACAGGTGGGAACTGGGCACAAGGCAAAAGAAGCACTTTGGCAGAGACTTGGTTCTTGTATGGATCAATTGCACTCGATTATGGTCGCAGTTTGGCACTTGCAACGTGTTCTGTCGAAGAAACGTGACCCCTTCACTCATGTCTTGTTGCTTGATGAGGTGATGCAGGTGAGTATCTTCATATTTTAAGCTAACTACTACTTTTGCTTTATTAAGAATTTTCTTTTCTTTCTTTTAGTCTTCTGGTATTGTATAGGAGTTAATTAAACAGGATGAAATTGCTGAATAAGCACCCAGGCCCAAACAATTTGATGAACAAAAGAAAAAAATATAACCATTTTGTGGTTTAATATTTAGTGTAATAGTGTAAAACATATCCAACGTGGAGCACAATTGCCACCAACTTATATCACAGTCTCAAGCAAAGTGTACAAAGCTGGAGTGGAGAGGGTTAGGATGATGGTCACTATATACTTCTCGTGAAGCGTGGGGGGGATTCTTCTTCCTCCTAATATGATGCATAAGTTATGATGTTTTTTTACCTTCTTAACCAAGTGATAAAATTCTCTACGTCCAAACCAAAATCTAAATCCACAGAGTTGGAGGAAGTCGGGATTACCCATCTTTGTCACCTTGGTTTGTCCAAGATCTAATATTAAGGGTGTGGGGTATTCAATAGTGGTAAGACAAGGAAAGAAGGTAGAATTGAGCCAAGATACATCTTTGATAGAATAAGAGATTTTATCATTATTAAGGGATTTCCATTTGCACGATAATCATAATAGATGTACAACAACAACAACAATAACAGCAACAACAACAATCAGAACTTTAGTCCCAACAATTGGGGTCGGTTTTGAGATAGACGTATATGTACGTAATCATTCCCTTATATTTTTGTAAAGAGGCTATTTTCACATCTTGAACCCGTGACCTCGAGGCCACTAAAGTAGCAACTTAATCGTTGCGCCAAGATTCCTAAAAAAAAAAGGATTTTTTGTTGAACTAATGAATGCTGTAACAAAAAAAATGGTATTTGTGCTATCATAATAGAAGTACACCAAAAATGAAAAAAAGGTCACCGTGTCCTTGAGGACCTCAAGTCATGATCTTCTTTTTGATTTCATTTCAGATTAGAGGCCCTGCCAATCTACTCCAATCCCTTAAATTTTAAGATCCCTCAAGAAATACCTTTGGTTATCCGTATCAATATTATTGCCGATTGTTTTTGAAGTAAAATGAGCTAGTTGCTAGTCATTTTCCTTTTTTTCTCCTTATTAATTCTAGAGTAAGGTAGCTTCATTTCTTTTGGATTAGTTACAAATTGGACCGATGTCGGACAACAAGGATAAGGTTTCTGTTATGGTCGGCTGTACACTAACCTTCTCGGTGCTGTTCTGATGAATTACTTTTCCTATTGAAACCCTCAGACACAAACATACAAGGATAAGGTTTCCTACAATTGGATGAACAGGGGATAAATGTTGTAGAAAGGCTTAGAATGAGGACAAAAGAAAGTGTAAGGAATGCAAATGCCCCTCCATTTTGTTTTTGGTGTTATTATTTGGAAGATTGAGATCTCCCACAAGATTGAATCTTTGGTACGTATAATTCAATATTTTTTGCAGGCTAGCAGATTGTCTGCAAACATTTCTCTGATGTGTCTTTAGATGGTAAGACAACTGGTAATCTCCTTTTACATTGCAGGACCACTTGGTCATGATGGAATGATCCCTTTAACATTGGAAAAAAAAATATGGGTTACTTTGAGAACGCTTGGAAATCTTTTTAGTTCACATTTCCAAGGTTCAGGAAACTGGATGGATTCTTAAACTGTTTGACAATATACTATAGGAGTGGTTCTATGATATATTTGGTTAGAGATGAATGTCCTGATTATTACGACAACAATCACAGGCTTAGTCCCAATACTGTTTCTAGATCACTCACCAGAAGAAGAAGGCATCACACCTGGGTGTTTGTGAGAAATCAAAGCAATTTTTGCTACTAAAAGTCAAAGTCTTATTATTCCCCTCAAAATGAGGTTACAAGTTTTAAACAGACAACTAACATTAAGAAAATTGAAACTACTACTAAGACCAAAATTTAGAAACTCCCACATAATTCCAAATTAACTCAATTAATTTAGAAAAATAGATACTAGAATCAAAACTAAAATTTAAAAACTCCAAACTTGAAAGGAAAAGCAACTCCTTGAAGCCAAAATCTAAATTAGAATCTTACATATAACGATGTTGGCTCTTGAATCATTCTTTGTCCTTCTCTTGTAGTATTTTTGAAATTTCCCAGGCATATAGTTTGCATCATCTCTCCTCAGTTTGGCAAAAATTGACTCCGGCGAGTTTGAAAAATGGTAGGTCTCATTCAAATCCATGTACTATCTGGTCATGGGTTATTCTTCCATTTTACCAAGTATTCTTGGTATCCTTCCCCTTGAGTTGAAACAATGTTGCTATCCACAATTGTGTCAATCTCATCATGGATGTTAGTAGCTGGAGGAAGACTTGCAACCACAACACTATTGGATGATGCTTCAAAGTGTGAGATCTTCAATGCCCTTGGTCATTGAGAAAACCACAAATAAGCTATCAGGTTGAACGGTACGACGATCATATCTACCAAGAACTCCAGCAGCAGTATCAATTATGGTCTCCCTTCTTTACAGGCACATACCTGGATTCCAAGAATCTTATCTTCCATTCCCAGCTGAACCAAAAGTTGTCTGGGCTTGGCCTCCATATGTGAACCTTCTGGTGTATCATAAAAATCCACTTTACATTTACAGCCAGTCCTTTGCTATGCTTTCTGAACAGATTCAGCAAATGGTCTCATGATATCAAAGTAAACTATATGAACATTCATCATTGTTGAAAGACCTTTAAGAAGATTAAGGATCTGTGAAAATATCACAATATCATTGGGAAAATCATCAACTGGATTGAAGCATTTAACTTCTTTCTGGATGAGATTCATATTTTCTTGTATTGCTTTCATATTTTTAATTCCTTACTCGGCCTAAGATTTTATGCTTTCAAGAGTTACATTTGGTGGAGTTGTAGTTCAGTAAAATATGCTTGTCACCTCCATTGCCTGTGCTGAGACATCCAACCAAAGCTGGAGTCCAATTTCAGAAAGGCAGGTAGGATAGCCACATGATCGCCTCCAACGGATGCTAGAAACATTTTGCCTTGTGCTTGTTTCAGGGTGCTTTATATTACGTTTGTCAACCCCAAATCGAGCAAAATTGGACAATGGGGAGGCTTTTTACTTGCAAGGAAATTGAGATGATGTTGTTGACACCACTAGCTTTGAATCTCTTAGATAAAAGTTCATCCACTTGTCTCTCCAACTCTGCATGTTCTATAGGATTCATCTTACAATCCGGCGTGTTTGGCACTGGTGCACTAGGGACAAGATCAGTGGCGTGTTGTATGTTGCACATTGGTGGCAACGTGCTTGGGAAGTATCCAGGAGCAACATCAGAGAAGCCCTCTAGCAGTTGCAACAATTCCTTGGGGATTTCTATAAGCTGATCAGTGGCTGGTTTTGCAGCTTCTTCAACTGCTACTGCACAAGTTATCTCTATTTCTTTGATTTCATGCACAAACTTCTTCTTGGGGCTGTCTGTCCAATTTGAGAAGATAACATTTTGCTGTACAACCCCCTTAAGTATTCCTCCATATCCAAAGCTACTTGGAATTTATGTTCCACACCATAAATTGGTTGCAGAAGCAATTCCCTTTGAATATCACTCCTCAAACCAGATTTAAATCTTGCCAACGTCCAACAGAGATCTACTGGGACTTGACTTCTAGTCTTGAGCTCATCAAATCTCTGCATATATTTGGCCACTGACATGGTTCCTTGTCCTGAATTCAATTGTTCATCACAAATCCGATCCAGATAATCAGGTGGGACACATTTCTCTTGGAGTTTTGCCTTCATCTCTTGCCACGTATTGATTGGTGGTTGCCCTAACCGTCTCAAGTCAACTTCAACACTATTCCACTATATCTTTGCAAGACCTATCAGTTCTGTCTTTGCAAATTGGTTCCTTGTTTCATCCAACATATCATACTGATCAAAATCTTCTTCAATTGCTAATAACCAGTCTGAGAAAATTGTTGGATCAAGCTTCCTATCTAAGTCTGGAATGTCAACCTTCACTTCCTTTGTAATATCTCCTGCTGTGTCTAGAAGATTTTGATGGTTTCTCACAAAGACATCTCTGTTCTAAATTGCTTGAAATCACCTTAAGACCTGTGCTTCACCCCTTGGATGGGTATTTGATGGCTGCTTTGGCTGCTGCTTGGCTTGTGCAGAACTTTACCTTTCATTAAGATGTGTTCCAGGACTCTCTCCACCCTCATTCTTGTTCAAATCTCTCATATTCTGTTCATACAATGACTTGATTTCTTCCGCCCTATCTTCTATGCTTCCAATCTGTAACCTTATACCAGCCAATTCATCTGCTATGCTAGGCAGAAATCTTCTCCTTTATCGCTAGGGGTAGTTTGGTTGGGGTAAAAAGTGGAAGGAAAAGGGGGAGGGAAAGTAAAAGTGGAAGAAAATGACACATTTCACTCGTTTGGTAAGGAAGGAAATGTGGAGGGAAGGAAAAGTGGGATGTAATTTCTTTTTCTCCCTCTTAAGAAATCATTTTCGTCCTAAAGTGGACGGAAATGGGAGGAAATGAGATTTTTGAACAAATTTGTCCTTACCCTACTTTTATATTTACGAAATTATCCATTTTTTTGTATTTCAATTTTATTTAATATAAACTAATAAAATTTAATTTTCTTCATCAATTTTATTGAAAAAATTATTTTTTCTAATTTTACTTTTTTTTTTTTACCTTTTTTACATTAATATTCTAATTTTATTTGATATAAAATAATAATAAAAATAATTTATAAAAATAAAAAAATGTATTAAATAACTATTTTTTAGAAAAATATTATATTTTTAGAAAAATATTTTAAATTAAAAAATAAAAAATATGGTGAGAAATATCATAAATATTATTTTATAAGGGTATAATAGTAGAATTGATCGTATTTCCTTCCACTTTTTATTCCAACTAAAAAAAAAAATATTACTCATTTCCTTTCCTTCCATCCCTACCAAACAAAAATAAAGGAAATCCATTTATTTCCATCAGGTGAAGTAAATCTTCCCTTCCCCCTTCCCTTCCGCGAACTAAACTTACGCTTAGTATTCCCTTGAATGGCCCTCCAGTTCTTGTAGCCATGGCGCTGCCCTTGCACTGAATCATTTTTTTTTTCCTTTTTTTTTTGCAGGAAACTGTGACTATAAAGCTAAATTGTGAACAACCTGTGAATAGTAACTATGAACACTATCCCCGTGATCAGTTACCTATGAACAGTAACCTCGTGAACAGTTAACGAGGGAGATGGCAGCAGAACATGGTTTCACAGTTTGGCTCTAAGATCAAATATGATGCAAGAATTTATGGTTGGAATGATGAATAACAATGTAGAAAAGTAAAATAGCCTAAGTAATCGCACTTGGGATTTCTAGGAATCACTCACTAGAATAAGAAGGTATCACACCTCTTGGATTTGAGAGAACTCAAAGCAATTTTTGCTAATAAAATTCAAAATCCTATTATTCCCCTCAAAATAAGATTACATGTTTTAAATAGACAACTAACTTTAAATAAATATAAATTACTACTAAAACTAAAATTCAGAAACTCTTATATAATTTCAAGTCAACTCAAATGATATGTAAAAGTAGAAACTAGAGTCAAAACTAAAATTTAAAAACTCCTAAATTAAAAGTAAAAGCTACTCCTCTTAGGCAAAATCTAAATTAGAATCTTGCCAAATAATGATGTTGGCCCTTGAATCATTATTTACCTTTATTTTGAGCACAAGAATACCAAAGTCTTGTATGAAGGACAAAATTAGTTATAAATCTCTATCATGGATATTAGAGTCTAATTTTGGGGGCTTCTTTTTGGTCCTCTCCTGCTCCCAGCTCTAACTTTAATCCTGCTTATTGCTGTTGAAAGTGTACATTTACAATAATGTAAATGCATCTTTATGACTTTTATCATCTTTTTTGTTTCTAAGATGTACGTTTGGTGGCAGTCATTATAATGATGAACAAACGATTAAGTTAAAAGTGCGGGACATAGCAAATAGTGAATGTTTTGGATATTTTAGAACCATGATTCAAAGCGACGGCAACATAGATGGAGATGTGAATCAGAGTATCCAAACAGGTTGCATAAAATGGAGAATTGCATTTAAAATTCTTTGTGATCACACGATATTATTATAGTTGAAGGGGAAGTTTTATAAAACCGTAACAAAACCTGCATTATAGCATAAGACCAAGTGTTGAGTCATTAAACAACAACAAGAGTATAAATGGCTATAACTCAAATGAAAATGCTCAGATGGGTGTGTTGTAAAACTAGAAAAGAAAAGATTAGAAATGAAGAGATACATATTAAGCTGTGAGTGAGTTTAATTATGGATAAAAATGAGAGAGTATCATCTAAACTGGTTTGTACATATGCAACGAGGACCCAAAGATACACCAGTTAGGAGGTGCGAGACTTTAAATATAGGAGAATTAGTGAAATGTCGTGTAGGCCATTGAAAACCTAGATACAAGTTGACGTCATCGTTATCATCATCATCATCATTTTTTTTTAAAATTTTCTATGGATGGTTTATTTTTAACTCTTTTTTTCATTATTTTTATTTTTATTTTTTAGTACTATCTTCTCTATTTTTGTTTTCAAACTTTAATTTTATATTTTTATGTTTTTTTATTATTATTATGTTCTCTTTTCATATATCGGTCTCTCAAACGTCGACTCCAAAATTTGATATTAAGCCTTAATTTGTCGTTGTCGTTGTTGTTGTATTGGTTATGAATGCATGTTATGAATTTAGGCAGTCTGTACTTGCATTCATCAAAACTGGCATTAACTGTCCTGCAGGATTTCCTTCATATTTACGATAGTCTTATGTGTCTTCATGCTTGGTGATTATTGAATTCTTTAAATTATTACTACTTTTATTCATTATTCTGACCTCAGCTGTCATTTTCTTAGGAAGGTGATCCAACATTGACTGATAGAGTCTGGGAGGCAATTGTGAAATCTTTTGCAAGTCAAATGAAGTCTGCTTTCACATCATCAAGTTTTGTAAAAGAGATACTGACCACAGGCTATCCAAAGCTCTTATCAATGATAGAAAATCTTATTGAAAGAATTTCACATGATACAGATGCCAAAGGAGCTTTACCAGCTGTTAGTGCAGACAGAAAAGATCAAATGGTAGCTGCCATTGAAATAATTCTGACAGCCTTTTTGGCCCAGTGCTGGAGTCGACTGTCAGAGCCTGTTAATATTGCTTTCCAAGCTTCTAACCGTGGAAGCATACCCTCAAAAGAGCATATTGCAAAGTTCATTGCAAGAGTTAAGGAGGAAATTGAAGCTGTTCAATCAGACGGATCCTTGACTCTTCTCGTCTTGCGTCAAATTGGCAAAGCTCTGATGCAATTTGCACAGAGAGCCGAGTACCAGGTAAAATTTTCCTTTTTGTCTTTCATAATTCCATTTCATTCTTGTCCTCATCATCATCATCTTGGAGAACATATTGCAGCATCAACATCCAATTGAACACATTTATTGGTCCCACCAAATGATTGGAATTTAGTAGTCAAACCTCTAAAAGTGCATAACCAGCATAATGATGGAATGGAGTTGAATAGGCTCTTGTGATGCTATACCTGATTACAGGTACCTAGTGGCTGATGTGAATAATATTTTGGACCATTAAATTTGTTGTTTCCAATTCTGTAGTAAGTTCTCATTGAAAGAGGTCTTGTTAGTTCTGGTAACATGTTATGCTGTATCCGACAGTATTATCAGTTTGTTGTTATCAGCGATGGATCTTTAAACTTAGCTGTGTCCTGGATGGAAAAAAAAAAGGGAAAGAAAAGATATCATAACTGATTTATCAAAGTAAATTTTCATGATGGTCGCAAATTGTTGAAGTGGTTTGTATGATAAAAGATCACATTAGCTTCTAGGAACTGATTGGTTGCAAAATGTGCATTTATGGATTTGAGACATCGGTACTTTGACTTCAAGAGAGTCACAAATGACTCCCATGGTTCATTGAGATTTCAACTCCCCTCTGCTGCGTCTTTCATGGTGAAATGCCAGGTTTTTGATCTTTCTGAGTTATTTGCTGACAGCCTAATAAATAATGGTGGATCTTTTGGGAACTTGTGAAGCATGGATTTTTTGGGAACTTTAATCAGATACAAGAGTGTGAAAATGACTTTTCTTGTATGTGAGATCATGCATCAATGGTTCTTTGGCTTTATAGTTTGTGTGGGTGTTTTGGCTGGAGATTATTCTGATTTAGAAACTTCTTATGCAAACATTATATTGGGAGTCTAAGAAGTTTCTAACTTAATACGATTTTTATCCTGTTAAAGGTGTTTCTGCTGCATTTATTAAGGTTTTTAATATATGGTGGATATTTTCTACTTCTGTAATGTTTCTGGAGTAGCTATTCTTTAATATTACATGATGTTCTTTTGATTATAAGGCAAGATTGTTCACTGTTCTGTGCCATCTACTACTCATATTATTCTCTACCCTCTAAAATGAAGTGAGATGAATTTAAAGTTTTCATTAACGAAATATATATAAAAGAAATTTCCCAAAAGAAAAAAGAGAAGCTTTACTATGGCTTACAGTTAGAGAGTTACAGTGTCAACCTTAAGGTTTAACCACAAATAATAAGTTGATATACTTTAAATGATGCATTGCCCATGGTGGATCCCAAATGCTCAATTGGATGCTTTCATGACCATGTGAGAACTTCAAGTTGCTTTAATATCATGTTATGTACAAATGATATAGATAACTACATGCTACTACCAGAAGATGCAGGAGTCCTTATTCATGTTGCTCATGTAATTTCTCAATTCTTCTTCTGATTGTTTTCTGCAACTTCTTGATGACAGCTTTCTACTGGCCCCGAATCACGCCAAGTTACAGGCCCTGCCACTCCAGCCCAACTTAAGAACTTCACATTATGTCAGCATCTGCAAGAAGTTCATGCTCAGATATCCTCCCTAGTGACAAGACTACCTCCTGTTGCTTCGGATATATTGTCTCCTGCACTGGGTGCCATATATGGGGTTGCCTTGGACTCGGTTAGAAATCTCTTCAGCAGCATGCAAGATCGGCTCGAGTCTTGTATTCTGAAAATCCATGATCAAAACTTTGGGGTTCTTGGGATGGATGCTGCAATGGACAACAATGCATCTCCATACATGGAGGAGTTGCAAAAGTCTGTTCTCCACTTCCGTACTGAGTTCCTGTTGAGACTGCTTCCTTCTACAAGTAAAAAGATCACCACAGGGTCAGAATCAATTTGCACTAGCCTTGTCAGAAATCTGGCTTCTCGGGTTCTTGTATACTTTATCAGGCATGCTTCACTGGTACGGCCACTTTCAGAATCTGGAAAATTAAGAATGGCTAGAGACATGGCTGAGATAGAACTGACCGTTGGCCAAAACTTATTTCCAGTAGAGCAGCTAGGTGCACCGTACCGAGCTCTTAGGGCATTCAGGCCCATCATTTTCTTGGAAACCTCTCAACTGGTATCCTCTCCGCTTCTTCAAGATCTCCCACCAAGTGTTGTCCTTCACCATCTCTATTCCAGAGGACCTGATGAGTTACAATCACCTTTGAAAAGGAATAATCTGACGCCACAACAATACACCCTATGGATGGATTCTCAGGGGGAAGAGCAGATATGGAAAGGTATCAAAGCAACTTTGGATGATTATGCCGCAACAGTGAGGGCAAGGGGAGACAAGGAATTCAGTCCAGTGTATCCTCTTATGCTACAACTTGGATCTTCAATAACAGAAAACTCTCCAGTGCCCTAAATGGCCCGTGTAGCTTGTCTAAACTAAAGGGTCAATATTCTGAACTGTCCCCTTTGCAAATGGAATTGATGCAATTCAACTGGTCAACGCTCATTTATTTTATATATTAAGGTACATGTGTGAACTGAGTCCTTTTGGGAAATTTTTTAACAAGTTTGGTATTAACTTTATGATTTAACATTGGTTTGCAGGTTCTCAGTTGATGTTACTGGAATGTGAGCAAGGGGAGTAATACACAATCAGCTCTCTCTCTCTCTCTCATATTTGTAAATGTATTGCATCTCAATTAACACTAAAAATACCTCTCAAAATATAGTGTTTTTTTTTATTATTATTTTTTTCACCCTGATGATAAACAAAGTATGTTTTTTTTGGGCCTGTTTTTGAAATTGGGCTAGGCATGCGCCTCAATAATCATGTGCAAAATTTATAATCAATTTAGAGATTTGATGCTTTGAAATATGAAATAATATGTAGCTAAAAGAACGGTTGAGACATAATTGTCGAGATTATTATATATGATTTTTCAATGTAAAAAAAAAAAAAAATATTTTATATAATTTCATGAATTCTGAATTTCCAATATGTATAGTCCAAATTGTGGCATCTTATATAGTTTCATGCCATGTTTCAAATAGCTCTTTATCACTCGTCATTCTATTGCATTTTGGATTCTTACTATTACTGCTTTTTATTTGATTTATAGCTATTAAAATATATATTCAATTTTTTTAAAAAAATAACAAACTATATTCAATTATTATTATTTTTTTTGGGTACAAGAAGGTATAAGGAGATGTAAACAAACGAAATCGAATCGAAAAAAAGGATGAAAATAGAAAAACTAAATTATTTGAACTGTTATGAAGGAACAACTATATTGAACACAAGTAAAATTGGGACAATCACATGATCTCCTTTCAAATTCCACTATTATACTCCAACATGACCATTGGGTACTTCCATCTTTCTTTTAAATATGAAGTTCATTTGGGACAATCTCGTGTATATGTCCAATACATAAAAACTCCAATAACTAGAAAAAAGATAAAGAAATATATTTTTCTTTTATGCGATAGAATTAAATATATTTATATTTTATTTTTTTAATTTGTACAATGTAATATTTTTATGTTCTGCTATGAAATTCTATATATATATATATATATATATAATATGTAGTATTATTCGAAATATTAATTTGATATATATGAATTTCAATTCAAATTTAAAAATAAATTAATTTTAAATAAATGTATTCATCCTTGCTTTTAAAATACATCTCTTCATTCTTTAAAGTCAATTTAAAAGGCACTTTATGTGTAACCCTAATATATATACATATATAAAAAAAAAATATATATATATTTTTTGGGGGGGGGGGGGGTTTAAAATGGGTGAAAAATGATTCCCAAAGCAAAGGGTAGGTGTTGGGTTTGGTCAAAAATGAAAAAACGAGGTAGGCTTGGAACGGGATAACCGTACGGTTCGGGGTGACCGGAGGAAAGACTCTGACAGTTAGAAAATGACACCAAACGACAAACGGCGTTCAAATCGCCATCCCAACCGAAACTCTTCGGACTCAACCCCCCCACTTGCTATTTATAAATACATTCTCCTTCCAGGTATTCATTCATCAACAAATCTCCTCTCTCTCTCTCGATCGAAAGACAAATGGCGGTGGCAGCGATTGTAATTGTTCCGGTGGGACTTCTCTTTCTTCTCTCCGGTCTTATTGTCAATCTCCTTCAGGTACATTTCCCTTTTCTCTGTCCTATTCAATTCAATAGAATGCTCTTTCTCTCTCTCCCTCTCTCTCTCATGATCTATCATCTTTACTTTGATGGATTAATGTCTCACTTTTTCCAATTTTCTATGACATTTATTTATTTGTTTGGGTATAAATTTCGTGTTTCAAAAGGTATTGAAAATGAAAAATTCCAATGCAAAAATAAAAAAAAAAAACAGAGAGAGAGAGATATTGAGGTAAAGCAAGCAATACTTCATTGGTCATAAATTGCATAATTTATGTTGCAGGCAATTGTATTCATTCTGGTCCGTCCGATATCAAAGAATACATACAGAAGGATTAACAAAGTAGTAGCAGAGTTGTTGTGGTTGGAGCTCATATGGCTTGTAGATTGGTGGGCTGGAGTTAAGGTATTTGTCTATCTCTCAATGTGAAACATTCCGATTTTGGTAGTGGGTGCTTCTTATTTTGAATTTTATTTTTGTGACTTGCTTTTTTTTTTTTTTTGGATCAATGGAATGGGATAGTATGCTTAGAAGAGCACCAGGAACCTAATGCACTAACCTTGATCTAATCATGATTTACTTATTATTTGTGTGAAAAAAGAAATGATGTTAAGTGTCTTGTAGATTTGTCGAAATGAAAGAACAGAAGAAAATATATTCATTCTTACTTGAGATTGCTTCCCCTTTGTTATGTGCTTTGGAAATTTCGTCCATTGCTTGTTCTTGGGGTGCAATTTTGATTAAATGCACCAATGGGAAGCTTACTTGACTTGGTAAAAAAAAAATCATTCTTCATGTAGTATAGAAGACTGAAGCTATTGTGAAATGCCATTACATGCTCATATTTTCATTTAATTTAATGCACTGATGATGGTTGGATTGTATCTAGATTCAACTCTACATGGATTCAGAGTCGTATGAGTCGGTGGGTGAGTCAAAGTACCCGCTTTTCTTGCATTTTTTGTAGCCTCCCTTTGAAGATCTCTCACAGGACCTTGTTTTTCTTTGGAAATTTTCAGGCAAAGAACATGCACTAGTTCTGTGCAACCACAGAAGTGATATTGATTGGCTTGTTGGATGGGTCCTTGCTCAGGTTAATTTTCTTTTTCTCTTAAGATTTTCAAGCTTAATTTGTATGGTCATGTGTGAGTGTGTGTGTGTGTGTGTGTGTGTTTGTGTGGGTGTACAGTAGCAGAAAATGTTTCTGAAAATTTTCCCATCTATTTTCTATAGAGAATACTAAATCTGCCTTTTATTACTTAACGTCTTTTGTGTTGATATGTATAGCGTGCAAATTGCCTTGGTAGTGCACTTGCCATCATGAAGAAATCTGCGATGTTCCTCCCAGTGAGTATTGATCTTTCCACTAAGCAAGTACCTCTTCTCTATTCCGCTAACATAGAACAGTCACACATGTGCTGGCCATAAGCAAATGAGAGTGTTTCGGTTTTTTTTTTTTTTTTTTTTTTTTTTTTCTCTGGTCATGAAAAGATAGTGCTTAGCTCTAGATATATTCGTTGCAAACACAGAAATATAGGGGGCGCCATAAGGCCTATGAACAGCTGTTGCCTACATAAACTACCTGACTAAGATCATATATGCAAGACTGGTGGATATGACATTTAGAAGCTATTGGGTATTTGCTGCAGTGTATTGCCCTTTTGGCCGGGTAGGAGGTTGCACTTGGTAATTGAAATTTTTTATACACATTGATCTTCAGCAAATAAGATAGGTAACATCAGAATGCAGGATATTTAGACTAGGCTCAAATTGCCTTGTCATGTCTTAAAGCGATTTGTTTTCAATCAACATGAGGTTAGGTAATAAATTGACTGATAAAAATCAACATGAGGTTAGGTAATAAATTGACCGATAAAATCTGCAAATGTATTTTCTGAAGCATTTCTTATTTAGCTTATAAGCAGAAGCCAATAAGCTACAAGATTTTGATATATCTTATCTGGCTAATGCCATCATCGTCATCATCCTCATTAGAGAAGCTGTTGTAATCGTGCAGATTATTGGCTGGTCAATGTGGTTTTCCGAGTATGTCTTTTTGGAGCGAAGCTGGGCCAAAGATGAAACTACTTTGAAGGTACTGTCTTCTTATGATTCCCCAAACCATATAATTCTGGGTAACCACCTTTTTCTGTAACATGACTGTATATTTATGTTGCAGTCAGGCATGGAACGACTGAAGGATTTTCCACGGCCATTCTGGTTGGCTCTTTTTGTGGAGGGAACCCGGTTCACAGAAGCCAAGCTTCTAAGTGCTCAAGAGTATGCTGCTTTGGCAGGGTTGCCTACTCCAAGGAATGTTTTGATTCCTCGCACAAAGGTTAGTCTCCACAGCTGGAAATTTACTGAGCTGGATATATTGAATAGGAGTTTCTCTATCAACCTAAACTTTTGAAGAAATTGGTTGATTGACATAGTATTAGAGCAGGAGATCCAACGTTCAAAATTCCGTAGTCTTTTAATCCTATTTAATATTTCACATGTTTGCAATCCTCTAATGATTGCCGCACACGTGGGGACAGTGTTGTTATAAACGTTTCATATTCCAACAGCTTAAACTTCCGAAGGAGTTGGCTATTCGAGAGTTGGCAGAATTCCTGATTTGTAGAAAATAGACCATATATAACTCTCTCGGTCTTTTTGGTCCTGAAGTGTTATACTAACATCATTAGATGTTGCTTTCAGGGTTTTGTTGCAGCAGTAAGTAATATGCGCTCATTTGTCCCAGCTATTTATGACTGTACACTGGCTGTCCCCAGAAGTCAGCCAAAACCTACCATGTTGAGAATACTCAAGGGACAATCTTTTGTGGTAAGCCAAAGGTGTCAAATTTAGAAACTCTCTGATCTATTTATTTAGTTTGTTTATAATGGTCTGAATTCTGATTCCTATGGTCCTGCATGCCTGATGCTAGTGAATTTTCAATTTTTCTTTCACATGAGAAAGTAATCGTTTAACAGAACTAAGGCAAGTGGTTGTATGTCTAACTACCGCAGGTAGATGTACAAGTTAGGCGACATTTGATGAGCGAACTGCCAGAAACTCCTGATGGCATTGCGCAGTGGTGCAGAGACACGTTTGTTACCAAGGTATACAAACAGTAAATAAATGTTAACATATTTCACTTTCAATGCACGATGCCGGTTTCCTTAGAGGACAAAAACATCGGTACTGATTGTTAAAAGACATCCAGCATCCTCATTTCACAGATTCCAGTCTTTTGTGTCTCAATAGTGCTGTATGTTGTCCTCAATCAACCTCTTTCAACTTTATTTATTTTTATCGGTTTTTTTTGGATGATTTATACTAGGATGCTGTATTGGAGAGGTATAACACAAAGGAGACGTTTGGTGGAGATGAATTGCTTGACACAGGTCGGCCCAAGCAGTCTTTATTTGTAAGATATTGTTCCCTGAAATGCTACCATCATGTGGATCCAATTTTTCCAATTTTCCTTCAAATTTTTCTGCAATGTCTGGAGTCTAATTTACTTATTTGGTTTAAATAGGTTGTCATGTTTTGGACATGTCTTCTAAGTTATGGCATGTATGAGTTCTTCAAATGGACTTCAATCCTGGAAACCTGGGAAGGCATTGTGTTCATTGTAGGTCTTGTGGCCCTTGTCACAATTCTGATGCACATTTTGATTGTATCTTCCCAATCCGAGCGCTCTACCCCACCAAAGGTATCCCCCAAGGATCCATTAAAGCAGGGTCTTCTTCGGAAATAAGCCTAAGAGACATGCTTCAATTTGGACCAAGCTGTTGTAAGGAGCTATGGAAATTCACCAACAATTCCCCATTCTTTATATAGCAACCCCATTTTTTTTTTTTTTAAATTTTGGTTCAAATAAAAATATTGTACGTTTATAAGAAAAAAGAAAATATTCTTTTTGAATTTCTCTTTGTATTTGTAGGTTTAAGTTTAGATGTATTTTAACTTGAATATTATTTCCTGCAAGCTTTTCAACCTCCAAAAACATAAACATGGCTAAACCCTAATATTGTGCCTTTCTACAAAAAGATAACCAAAGACTCACTGCATGAAATTACTTCCAAGTAAATATTAAGAAGGTTTTTTTTTTTTTTTGGTTAACAAGTGTTCAATAAATATTTCTATTATTGTAGAGAGACACTATATATTTAACATATTTTATATTTTTATAATAAAAAATAATAAATATATTTTCACAACCACATTGGCATCTATACTTTGAATTGTCATGACACCACCGATTAAACTATTCACAATATCAATGACCATCGGACAATCAAGAGTCATAATTTAACTTACATAATACTTTATTATAAAAATTACACTAGGGTAATCGACATTTTATTGTAAAAAAATGTTGACAAAATATTTTATGCATTTTAAAACCATAATTATTTATAGAATTATTTTGCATTTTTCCCTTAAGATTAAATTAAGGGAGTCATGATCATGATCGTCACCCTGATAAGTTATATTCCATTAGCAAGCACAGACTGTTTAACACCTCGATTAACCTGGCTCCCACGTGAGCCAAAGAAAATCACGTAACACCCCATGTATCAAAAAAGAGAAAAGGGTTCCACAGAATACTAGTTCTTTTTTTTTTTTGCCCCCCCGCCCCCCACTAGCCGCTGCAACACAAAGAAGATGAGTATGTGAAAGATGAAAGTGTGAGAAATGGATTTAGTAACAAAAGGAAGAAAAAAAAAAAAAAAACATCACAAGAGCTAACCCTAACCTCACAATGTTCGAATCAAATCAATCCGATAACTCGAATATCAGTTGGTCAAGACCAAAAAAAAAAAAAAAGATAACATCAGCTGCAACACTGGTATGGAAATATCGTAAGATAACATGACTTTATGAGTTTTCAATTCGTGTGGCCACAAGAGTATTGGGAGTGGAGATTTTGGTACAAGAACAAATAAAAATAAGAACATTGACCTAATAAGACTTCCCACAATGTATCAAGCTTCCAGCGCCCAAGAAAAGACCAAAAATGGCAGCGCTACCTACTGTAGTTTGTCCAATGTAGCGAATCTTCAAAAGGCCCGGTACCTAATTTTCCCAAATGAGGAAGGAAGGAAAGAAAGAAAGAAGAATTATATAAGATAAATGATAACATGCATAACAGGGTGGCAAGGAAACTACGCTTCCAGCACACGAAAAGGTAGGAAAATGCACACAATGTTCCTCAAAACAAAAATGAGGGACAAATTTCCCATAAAAAACAATATCTACCATGGGGTATCAACCACAACAAAAATGGCAGCCTAGCTCCATGTACCAAAGTCCCCTGATATGATATTCAAGTCCTTCATCTATTCTTACCTTAATATCATCTAGCAAGAAAAATTTATGGCATCATGCTCCTCAAAATCAAAACCAAATGAATTTCCTATCATACTTAGATCATTATCAGATTTGCCTCCTTTTTGAGGTGAGTTATAACTCCATAGATACCAACTCCTTGTAGACTCGAACGGTCACCGTCAATGGAAAGGAAAACACCTGTAAAAACTGCCGGAGGATGCTCCGGCGGGGAGATTCCGACGCTCAAGTCAGTAAAGAGCAATTTTCGAATGAAAGAACAGATTGAGAGTTTGAGAGAGTGATTCCCTGTGATTGGTGTGCCTAATATGTTTGGCCTCGAGAGCGTACCTGATTTAGAGGGTTTTGAGAGATCTTATACCTTTCAGAGTCGTGTGCCACTTAGGGGCTTCAACCCTACCTTTCCTTATCGAGCTGATCCGAAAATCTCATAAACTCAAAATTTTGCATTGGTTGCGATTCTCATCCTTTGGGAAATTTTCATTTTCGAGAGGGATACTTTCCTTGGCTGAAAGATCCCGAAGATGCCGTTCTAAAATAGGAAGCTAGGGTTATTAGGATGTTTTGGCATTCTCTTAGAATCGTTAGAGATGTTGACTATCGATCAGTCGCCCGACCGTTGAGAAATCTTCAAGACTTATTCGGTTGAAGAGTTGACGCCTGATCGCCGGATCGGGGTTATCACCCTTTGCTTGGTGTACTACGTTCGGTTAGCGGGACGACTAAGGCCCTATCGTTCGGGAGATCTGGGCGGCTAAGAGTCTTAGTAGGTTGCCGTGGCAATCGTTAGATACCGGTCAGTAGGCACCCTTTATGAGCCTTTCAAAGATTGACTCTTCTCATTAGGCCTTAGACCGCGTCCCATCATTTGCCCCCTGACTCTTGGTCTTCTTGGAAAAGAGACGCCATGAGTAATGATTTTTAAAAAGGGGTACAGAACCTTTTAATGTGACCTCTGCCGTTTCGGTTTTTGTGAATCGTCTTTCATACGCTTCATAAAGGGTTTGTACCCATCAAAGCATTCCATACCAACATACCTTCTGCTCTTTTGATCCTCCTGTCAGAAAATTTACTCCTAAGAACGGTGGCGAAGATGTCCATTTCTTAGACCTTTCCAAGCATCAGCAACATTGCAAGCATCATGTCCTTAAAGGAACTCCAAGAGGTGCAAACCGAGATATTGGGGGATGACTTCTCTCTGATGTCCGCCACGGAAGCCGATAGGGCTAATACGACACCCGAGGGCTGCGTGCCGATGTATCTCCAAGCTGTCAAGTATGGATTAAAAGTCCCATACACAAGTCCCTTCACAGAGGTTCTACTCGGTTGGAACATATTTTCGACTCTCCTGATTCCAGGCGCCTGACAACCAATAATTGTTGTGGTTTCCTTATTAGGGTTTTGTCGTCTCCGCTTCGATTTCGACTTCGACATCTTATCGTCCATTTTCATTTTGATGAGATATGAGAGTAGTGGCCCGACCAAGGGATGATACAAGTTACAGACCCGGCTTGAGTCTAACTGGAGATTTTACTACAAGAAATCCAACAACAAGAATTGGATGCGAAAATTCTTTTATGTTGAGTTCTTGGATAAGGATCGTATGCCAGTATTACCCAGAGTCAATGCGGCGCCTTCTTTGGGGTCAAAACCCTCTGGCGCATCAAAGCACGATCGTTTCATTCGATCGATTGGTGGCTACTGTAAGTCTACTGGTCGAAGTATACATGTTGATTCCTTACTAGATGATCAAATGTTGTCCTTGGCCGGCTTGCTGATAGAGGAAAAGAGAAAGACTGACAGGCCTCTTTTGTTGGAGAGAGGGAGGATCGATCTGGTCAATTCTATGGGATCCCTCGATGACGTTGTGCTAAAGAACGTCACTATCGACAAGCTGGTCCGTTCAAGAGCGAAAAATGTCCTTTAAGGAAGACATCGAGGCGTTTGAGGCCCTTCCAGAGTCACCACCTCCTTTGCTGAAGAGGAGGACGTTTTCTCCTCCTTCATCTGCATTGGCGATCCTGCTTAGGCATTCGGTTCTGACGGCAGTCTCATCAAAAGAAACTATTGCTTCTGACAAGGGTTGTTCGTCAGGTGAAGCGAGCGCTAGCGTAGGTCAGTTTGGAGGATTAGGAGATGTTCCCCCTCGTGACGTCGTGTCGAGGGCGAATGCTTCCATGGTCATGAGAGGCAAGATGGCAGGGTCTTCTGCTTTTCTGGTTTGGCTTGCACGTAAGGAAAAGCGCAAGATTCCTGAAAGGGTGACTCCTTCACACTTTATCCCCGTTCGGTCCTTTAATAGCAAGAGGGGCTCGAAAGAACACGGAACCATTACCATTTGTGCTAGGGATATGCAGTACAGCTACATAGGCCTAACGGAGGTGGAGCGTGTCCCCAACCAATTTGACTTTCATCGATGTGAGCTTGACTTCCATTGAATGTCCTATGAGCAAGTCAGCGGGGCCTTTGACTCTTTGGGCTTAATGGTAGCGTTTTCTCCATACTTGTTGGGCTCCTTTTCACCTCTTGCCTTTGTTAACTCAGATGATGGCTCTCGCCCGATTTCAAGGATAGCAAGGGAGGCAGGTGATAAGTCACCTGGAGGGACGTTTTTCTGAATTAACTCATCCGGCTCAAGTTCAAGAAGAGATTCCTGCTTGGGAGAAGGAGACCGTGGGGATTGAAAGTACGTCTGGTGCATTGCTCAACTAGAAAGAGGAAGAGCTAACGCAACTTCGATTGGAGTTAGCCCAGTGCCAAGGGGAATGTGAACGGTCGAAATTGGCAGCCACTGCGTGCGAGATGCGCTTGTGCTCAATTGAGAAGTTGGCTCAGCTCTGGAAGGAGTCTCTTCGAACGGCGGAGTGAAGAATAGCTGAGGCTTAAGGAATCTCACGCGAAGGATGCAATCATCTTCAAAGGCTCTCAGCGCATATTGATCGAGAAATTGAAGTGTGCTGAAGAGATAATTCACAACATGGGTTTAAACGATACTTTGCTCTCGGTTGAGGGGGAAAATACTCAGAGCCATGCTGAATAACTTCTCTTAAAATTCTGTACCCAGTGGTTTTTGTCTATTCAATGAGAAACTCTTGCTTTTCATCATTTTCAGTCATAATCCTCGTTGTGTGGTCTTGGTAGAGTACGAACGATTAGAGCTGGACGACTGAGGCCCTCCAAACAATAGGAAGTTTATAAGTGGTGGGCCGCGTCCACCCGCCCGGGAAGTTACATTTCCTATTGACGACGTGTACAAACGACTGAAACTCGGCGACTGAGACCCTCTGAAAGATAGGAAGTTTATAAGTGGTGGGCCGCGTCCACCCATTCGGAGAGTTACATCCTCTATTAGCGGCGGGTACAAACGACTAAGCTGAACAACTAAGGCCATTCGAACGATAGGAAGTTTATAAATGGTGGATCGCATCCACCCGTCCAGAGAGTTATATCCCCTATTGACGACGTGTATGAACGACTAGAGCTGGACGACTGAGACCCTCCAAACGATAGGAAGTTTATAAGTGGTGGGCCGCGTCTACCCGTCCAGGGAGTTACATCCCCTATTAACGACGCGTACGAACGATTGGAGCTGGGCACTGAGGCCCTCCAAATGATAGGAGCTAGGCGTGGGCTTGCGAAAAATTCATTTCAACAATTCAATAAATACCCTCGCAATTTGAAAGGAGAGCCATTAGTAGTGGAATCTGATAATTACTTAGGAGCGAAACTCGAAGGCTCTTGATCGCATGATGTCTTAATCCCCAATGGTGTTCTGAACTTGATTTTCATGTGCTTTATGCTAGGCAAAACTTTCAGGACGTTCAGGCCTGGCCTGTCAAGAATGACATTGTAGAGCGAAGGAAGATCCACCACGTTGAATGCGACGAAAGCTGTCGCATGATTAGGAGGCGCTCCAAGGGCGACCGGGAGTGAGATAATACCCTCAAGGTATATCCATTCGCCTGAAAGCCCTTTAACTGGGTCTGCGTGAGGCTGGAGATGGGCAGAAATAAATCTCATTCGTCCGAAGGCATCCCGGTATAAGAGATTGCAATCTGCCCCCTGATCGATGAAGATCCTTCTAACTTTCTATTGCCCGATCTTGGCGGTTACCACGAGGGGGTCGTGCCGGCTTGGATCTATCCCGAGTAGATCCTCATCCGAAAAATCGATGACAGGCCTTTTTTCCTTGTCGCTTACCAATGATTGTTGCTAGGACTTCCTGTGGGGGTTACCACGAGGGACTCTTTCTCCCTCTGATATAGTGACAAAAGTTAGGCGAATTTACTCTTGACCTCTCTACTTATCACAAAATGTGACTTAAACTGCTCTTGTAGTTGAGAAAATGTCTTTATACTCAATGGTGGAAGGGAATTGAATCAGGTTAGTGCATTTTCTGACAAAGTGGTGGGAAAGTGTTTACACATGGCCGCATCGGACATATCTCTGGATACCATTACAATTACGAAATGGGCCACATGATCTCGGGGATCCATTATTCCGTTGCATCTTTCCATGGGAGACAGGAACACATTGCGAGGCATGAGCTCTGAAGAGACCTTCGGATCGAAAGGTGAAACGGGAGAGTCAAGGGAAGGTTGGTTTCCCTTAGCGTTAACTCGCTTGAGTTCTTCGGCAACGAATTGTTTGACTTGCTTTCAGAGGTCGTGAGGGTCTGATCTAGAATTCTCAGACACTTCCCGATGTGGGGGTGATGGTCGCCGCTGAGAAGGCCTAGACCCCCCAACGGAACACTGGCCCTCTGGCCTAAGGGCACGACTAAGGCCCTCCAATTGCTTATTAATGTCTTGAATTCTTGATTCTAGCTTCTCCATTTGGGGGCGACTGATTTGCTCTGCAGGAGGGGCCACCATCGGCTGGCTGAGAATTGCAGGTCGCATGGCTTGTTTCTGGCGAGGGGGACAAGGAGAGGTCGCCTGATCATGAGCAGAGCGATCGGGCGCTCTAGGAAAGGCGGCCTCAGAAGGCTTTGTTGTGCATCCCTCTACAATGGGGATGACTTTTGAAGATGCTTTGGTTCTTGGTGGCATAGTCATTAGAATAACCAGGGTTGCTCTTGTCTGTTTCCCACAGACGACGCCAATCTGTTGAAAGTGAGTTATAACTCCACAAATACCGATTCCTTGTAAACTCGAACGATCTCCGTCAATGGAAAGGAAAACACCTACAAAAACCGCCAGAGGATGCTCCGACGGGGAGACTCCGACGCTCAAGTCAGAAAAGAACGATTTTTGAATGAAAGAACAGACTGAGAGTTTGAGGGCATGATTCCCTATGATTGGTGTGCCCAATGTGTTTGGCCTCGAGAGCGTACCTGATTTTGAAAGTTTTGAGAGATCTTATACCTTTTAGAGTCGTGTGCCACTTGGAGGGTTCAACCCTATCTTCCTTATCTGGCTGATCTGAAAATCTCGGGAACTCAATATTTTGCATTGGTTGCGATTCTCATCCTTTGAAAAATTTTTGTCTTCGAGAGGGATACTTTCCCTGGCTGAAAGATCCCGAAGATGTCGCTCTGAAATAGAAAGCTAGGGTTATTAGGATGTTTTGGTATTCCCTTAGAATTGTTAAAGATGTTGACTATCGATCGGTCGCCTGACCATTGAGGAGTCTTCAAGACTTGTTTGGTTGAAGAGTTGACGCCTGATCACCCGATCGAGGTGATCACCCTTTGCTTGGCGTACTACGTTTGGTTAGCGGGGCAACTAAGGCCCTATCGTTCGAGAGATCTGGACGGTTAAGACCCTTCGATAGGTTGCCGTGACAATCGTTAGATACCGGTCGGTAGACGCCCTTCGTGGGATTTTCAAAGATTGACTCTTCTCATTAGGCCTTGGACCGCGTCCCATCACCTCCCATGATTTTTCCTTCTTTTGAGAAGGGACAATACAAGAAAAATATCATTGAAAAGAAAATTTCATCATAAAAAAATGAAAAAACTGTTGGAGGTATTGACCAAAGTATAGTTAATTTCTCAAATTAAATATCATTAAAGGTAGCAGAGGTTAAATATCCAAGTCCAATAATAAGTCTAAAACCAAAGTTAAATTAGACCTGAGAAGGAATTCTTTCAGGAAAATGCAACATTTAACCATGTCAAAGATTAGCAAACAGTGTTTATATGTTGTAATGTAATACCATACGTCACTTTCAATAATACAGTAACAAAGGTAACAAGGCTTTTGTTATACTATGATCTCCAAGACTGCAGATCATGAAATACCAACAAATCACCCCAATTAAATCTTTTTCTTTGCTGGAAAACTACATCTTATTATAGCTAAGCTCCAAAAATATCGTACCTCCAATTACTGCTTCCCAAAATCTTCATGCTTTGATGATTTTTTGCCGGATGCCTGTTTTTCAAGTTGTAAACACACATGCTCTCAGGGATCTCTATTCACTAAACAAAGGCTTTCAAGGGGCCTTCTGTCCTTTCTCACTATAATATGTTCAAATATTATCAAGCCCTTAAGCTCCCTTCCGCCAGCCAAAAATGACTCCCAATTAGAGCCTGCTTTTCATCGTGCTCAAAGTATGTGTGTAAATATGAGCCTGCGTATACATGATGTATTGGTTCTTTTTTCTTTTTTTTTGGGGGGGGGGGTGGTCCTAAGATACAACTGGGAAGAGGTAAACGTTGTTCAAATACCTGAAGCAATGGTCAAAGAAGATCGAAACCCATGCAACTAAGTAGGACCTTGGTTCTCTTAAATACTTAAAAAGCAACAAGAAGGAAGAACTAATCTAGTAGAAAGGGTTTCCAAGCTTAGAAGAAAAGAACTTCAGCACTTGTTTAACAAAGTTACAAACTAAATTCATTTCTCTCATATTAAGGGAGGGATACATATACCCACATAATTGGAGAAAGAGGTTTAGGGAGTCTTAGAACAACTTCTGCAGAAAGGCTTAACCCACAGTTGTCTCTCTATTTTGTTGTTAGACTAATTATAGGATCATCATACACCTCAAATAAGTTAGTACTTCCTTTAGACAATTTACCACACAACCCTCTATAAGATTTAATTGTACGCCTTTTAGAAGTCAACAAATACCATAACAGGAGTTTCTTCAATTTCCTATATATACATATATATTTTTTTTCAATCACTGTCAAATTTGAAAATTGAATTCTAACTTGACAAGCGAGCCCTTTCCATGCTAATCATTCATTAACAGATCTATTCAAATGTTTCAATCACATCCCAAAAGTTACATACTGCAAGTATTGTCGATTAGACTAGTCAGTATGGGATCATATGTATGAAGAATCATGTTATGGCTCAAACATGTAAAATTGGCTCCTAATAAAATAAAAAAATGACACAAGAATTATTTAATTCAAAAAAAGACATCCTTTCCACAATAATCAACACTTAGACTAGCCAATTGGGAATCATACATATGCAAAATCATGCTAAGGCTCAAACATATGGCTTTTGGGAAAAAAAAAAATAATAATAAGATGATGCAACAACTATTTTTTAAACAAAAAGGACACTCCAAAATCAACAACAATCAAGCCCACAGCAAATGAACCAAAAAAGGCTCAATATATTAAAAAAGGCAACCGGCAGACTAAAGAAGATATATTAAAGAATGCTAAAGAAGTTAGAGCAAGCACAAAGTTGCACTTCTTGATCCAGATAATTCCTTGAGCAGAATCCAAACAGCTGATTTTCTGAAATGTACACCATGAATTTGACTATGGTGTTGACAATTAAGCAAACAAGAAACCAACAAAGTAATCCGAATTCAGGCCAATTCTTTCATTTTGTCCAAACACACCATTATCACGAATTATAGGTTCTGCCCAAGAATCTAAACTGGCTAAAAAAGTTTGTGCACTACATGAGAAACTTGTTGTAGCAGAGTTGTCAAGACAACTACAAACAAAACCATTTTTCCCTTTTGTGTGTGCAATTCATTTTTCCTTGGGAAGGGTACCTTCTTACTCTTCCAAGTCTGCATGCAACTCATTGTTAAAAGGTCTCAACTCCTCAGCTAAAATTAGAAAATAGTAGCAGATTGTTCATCTACAAAAAATGAACAAAATCTAATACTTTTCATTACAATGTAACTCTGCTGATTTCATTGCAAGCAAGCATCAAGCTCCATTCCCATACTACTAAGCTACATTTTATGGTAGTTTTGTGCAATTGAGGCCAATGAATGGATTTTCATGTTTTCCTACTTAGTTTAATGTCAATTTTTTACATAATCCACCTCAGTGCTAACTATGCCTGTAAAATTCTTTATAGCTTGTAAAATGAATGTTCATCCACTTTAAAATGTTTGTACAACCAACATATGCTTATGTACTTCATTAGAAGTATATTATGTTGCCCTTGATACCATAAGTACCTAATTTCAAATTATTTGCTAGCTTTCTATATCGGCATGTCTTAAATCTGTCCATATTTATGAATCACTTAGCTAGGATTGCATCAAAGCAAAATTGAAAATCAAAAGCACATAGGTATGACCAAGTAGCAACTTCCAAGAAAAGTAATGCTGCTTCCGAAAGGATACAACATAACTGCAATACAACATCATTATTATATAATAAATGGTAGTGAATATTGTCCCAATTTGTTATTATAAACCAAAAGGCTTCTGGGTACAAACAAAAAGCAATGTTGCAATGGCATCATCAGGTCTTAAGACTTATTGTCACGCCGCAACTCTCCCGTCGAGCATGTAACAACCGTCGCGTTATCCCGAAACACGTGTGAATCCCATGGAGTCGGACAATTTTATCAATATACAATTTAGCTTACCTCGCCAAATAGTAGATATTCTGGATTGGAATGACATGCACTGATTTAATGAGCCTATCAACTATCACCCAAATAATATCGTGACATCTTGGAGTACGTGACAATCCCACCATGAAATCCATGGTGTTGTACTCCCATTTCCATTCAGGTATAGGCAATGGTTAAAGTATTTCGACTGGTTTCTAATGTTCAGCCTTGATTTGTTGACACACAAGACACCTTGCTACAAATTCGGTTATTTCCCGCTTCAATCCTGACCACCAATAGATTTCTTTAATGGTTCGGTATTATTTTGTACTTCCGGAATGCATTACATAAGTCAAAAAGTGTGCCTCTTCAAATATGACCCTTTGAAACTTATCATTCTTGGGAATACAAATCTGTTTCCCATAAATCACCATGTCATCCTCCCGGATATGGAAGTCACCACTTTCACTCTTGTGGACTTTTTCCACTATACTCTTTAACTTCTCATCGGTTGCTTGGAGCTCCTTAATATGGTCCACTAAAGTGGGTCGTATCTCGAATTTGGCCAAAAGTGCACCATACTTATCACTAGCCAAATTAACTCTAATCAAATAATATTGCTTCATAAGAGAACAGCTTTTCCACAAGCACGTAATATTTCACACTTAATGGAATGAGGTTCCCAATTAATTTATAAGTCCAATCAGTAGCAGAGAAGTAAGAGCCATTTCAAGAAGCAACATCACTGGATAGAGATGGAACAGCAAAAAATGACATCAGAAGGAGAAAGAAATTCAACAGGAATTCAAATATGTACCTTGTTCCTAATGGCTTCATAGGTCCCATATACGGCACCTGGAGTAAACATAAAGATCAGATCAGATATGAAGTAGCTCAAAAGCAACTCACTATACATAAAGACATAAAAATCCCATGCACATACATAATGTGCTTACTGCTTAAATAGGTATGCATGCATATATATCAGCTACAATTACCTACAGGCACACAAGATTGGCAAGTGATTAAAGAAAATATATAATTTGGGTGATACATAGTAAGAAAGTGCACATGCTTCCAATGAAACCGAATCCAAGTTAGGAATAGTTTACAGGACAGCCAGCAACACTCTGGAAATCTCTTTCTAGGTTAGAAAAATCAGCTAACGGTTTGATTGTATAACTCTATACAACTTTCAAAAGCATTTTTCTTTAGTCCAAAATATGGTTAACAAGTGATCCCATACACAGTCTCAACTGCAGAAAGTATCAATAAACTCCATTGACCACTCAAATGAAAAAAAATATATATATGTTTTCAAAAAAAGATCTTTAACAAAGAGGGCCAAATTCAGAAAACCAATTCAAGAACTGAGGGGGCAACTTCATCTGCTAAGGATAGACCAACCCAATAATTGAACAGAACTAAGACCTTTTTTATGCATTAAACAAAGCCTAGATGTCATAATTGTTCCCTCAAGGAAAAATGCGAGCAACTTTACCATCAGCCCAATGGTATTTGCCCAATTTTCTTTCTAATAAAAGAGAATACAAAATTTGGAATTTGAAAACATCATAATACATAATATAATGATTCTCTTTGTTTAATCGTGCTGGGGTTTTGGGGGGGGGATTTTTTTCCCCCCTAAATTCAACTTCATTTCTTCATTGATGACTTTTTTGCGACTCATTTCATTTAGTCTCATATAGGGGAAGCCCAGGAACTATAAAAGCATACAGAGTAAAATAATTTAAAAATCAATAACCTAGCTTAAAAATAGAAATGAAATCCAAAACCCTAATCAAACAGCTGTCGCATAATAGTAATACATGGAAGCAAATAAATAGAGCAGCCATAACCCTGAAGAGATTTTTATCATAACATGAATAAAAGAAAGGAAAAAACACAAAATTTCAAATAAAAAACTGCTAGGGTTTTGCAGCGAGAGAGAGAGATAGACGGGTTCTAGAATAAATACCAACAGCGCCACCAACAGCACCACCAACGGCGACGCCTGTAGTCACACGAGCCAAGCAGCTATCTCTCGTCCATGCCATCTCTCTCTTCCCCCACCCCCCTCTCTCTCTCTCTCTCGCCCCTAATCGAGAGTCCGGCTCCTCAGGCGGTGGTGGGTGAGGCCGGACACTATTTTACTGCTTTGCTTTGATTTGATCTTTTTTGCTTTTAATTCCTTTCAATAATAAGAATATTTTTTTTAGCCCAAAAAATAATATAAATCATTTTCTACGTCTCTGTTTTTTCTTTAATTAGTTTCTTTCCTCTCAAGGATCCCTATGAATCCACACATTTTTTCACTTTTTTATTTTTAGGTCTATTTTACCCTTTTCTTGGTTTTCTCTCAAATATTCTATTTTCGTGTCTATTTTTTTTTTCTTTTAACTCGTAAAAATAAAAACTTGTTTTATAATGTTTATTTTTTTAAAAAAAATGATAGCAATAAATACAAACAATGGAGCTTGTATTTTGATTTATGTCCTAACTCAGTTATTATCTATTGGATCAATTAATCTATAATTTTAGAAATTTATGATCCTGATTTGTAATTTTGAGAACATATTTGTCATGTTTTATAATTTTTTTAATTATTTATCCTATTTTATAATTTCGAAAATTAATGAGGTTGTTTACAATTTCAAAAAAAATATAGGGGTGGTTTTATAATTTTGAAATTATAGAGATTCTAAGCTTTTTAATTTGGATTTAAACCCTTTAATTAAACTATTACACTCTATCTAAATGATTAATTTTTTAATTCAATTAAAATAGTTAGAGTAATATCTCATAACTCAACCTACCCAGAGAATATACAAGAGTTTGAGTTATGACTGATGGATAAAGATTTAGATTTGATATCTTTTTCGTTGTAAATTTATGTATTAAGAAAAAATTGATCGAAGATTTGGGGTTTTACCCAATTCTCTAGAAAAACATATTTAAACGAATGGCATAAGTAATTTTTAATTTATTTTTAATATGATTTAATTTTTAAATATCATATTTTAATGCGTTATTTTTCATTTAGTTTTAATTATTTCACTAATTATTTGGATTTTATGAATAAAATAGACATAATATGATAATTCTAAATCCTAAAAAAAAAAAAATTAACAGGTGTATTTTGTGAGCAAGGGTATAAATTATACATAGTGTTTGCTTGAAAATTATCAACTTTATTCCACTAATGTTTATTTTATTTGTAAAATTTTTCTAACTATAAAAAATGATAAAAAAAATAAAATTTTTTACAAATATAATTCAAATTTCTTTAAAAAGAAATAAAACTCTTATTATTATATTAATAACTATTTTAATTGAAAACTCAACTTTATGAAATGGAACCATAAAATCTTTTCTGTCACCAATTAGAAACTATTAACACATATGCACACATGAACAACATTTTTTGAAAATAAAATCTTGATTAAATAGTGAATAACGTTTGTGAAATATGAAACCAATTAAAAAAAAAAAAAGCCAAAAATGTGCATTGAGTAAATGAAAATGTCTACAAAATTGTATATACACAATCAATGAAGTAGAAAGGAAAAACAGAAGAGGGAAGAGTTCATTTTTAAATTAAATCCCATAGTTACTTGAATCAATTGATTGAATTTTTGAATATCAGTAATTAAGATTAAAAAAAAAATAGAATTGGAACATAAATCTATTTTTTGTATTTCTAAGAAATTCAACAATTATAATATTACACGATCTTTTATTGAAAACAACTCACATGTTTATGTTTTTCTTTTTCTTTTTTCTTTTCTTTTTATCAAAATCTACGCAACAGCCCTATTTAAAGAACCACACCATGGCCATTCAAAGCCATTGTCAGCTTTAAAAACACATTCTTTTCTTATGCTTTAATTTATTGAAGTATTGATATTCTTAGGAAATATATTATATATTAAAATTAAGTTAATTATTGATTTGATTTTGTTACGTATTTGATTTTTCATATTTTTATATTTATAACAACTGTTTTTATATTTGTCGCAATTAATTTTTTATATAAATTCAGTTTATTGTAATAATTTATTAAAATAATTGATTATTAAATTTTATATTTTTATATTGTTCTCTATTTCTAACACGATATCATAATTATGTTCATCTATTTTTTATATTCATATTATTATTTTATATTTTTTTATCATTATATCATAGCTCCCTTTGTCCCAAAAAAAAAAGAAAAAAGTTATTCACGTATTCGCATGCACCTTCAACGGTTAGAACTAATGCTGGAACCATATCGGCCGAGCTAAAACCAGTGCCAAAAACCAAGAGCCAAGATTCAAAAGTCTAAGCAAAAAGGTTGATTTTGAGCCTGCCTCAACCCAAAGCTAGCAGCCGAAGCCTGGATCCAGAGCCTGAGCCTGTGCCGAGAGGTAGCGCTAGGGTTGGAAATAGTATTTTGCAACCCGAACCGAAATATGAACTGGTCATGCTAAGGGATCATTAGGTCATTAGGTCAAATCGATCAGATTGGATGAAAAAATCGAATGACGTTATCATGAAATCATAAATGAGTTTAAATTATAACAAATAAAGATAACAACAATTTTTGATCTAGCAATAAAAGTTATGTATTTTTCTATTCTGTTCTCAGGTTTGAATAGAGCAATAAACATGCCTGGAATTTTAGGATCATCTATCTAGATTTTCTTTTAAATTCAAATAATTTTCATTGCAATAAACATGCCTAGGATTTTAGGATCATCTATCTGGATTTTCTTTTAAATTCAAATAATTTTCATTGTATCATATTGAGTTTAAGGAGATATTAGAAAATATATTATATACCAAAATCAAATCAATTATTAATTTGATTTTAATATATATTTGATTTTTCATATTTTTATATTTCCATATCTATAATAACTATTTCTATATTTGTGACAATGAGTTTTTTATATAAATTCAATTTATTATATTATAATAATTTATTGAGATAATTGAGTATTAGATTTTATATTATTATATTAATCCTCATCTCTAATATGGTACTATAACTATATTTATCTATCTTTCATATTCATACTATTGTCGCACATAATCTTTAGACATCTACGAAGGATCAGAGAAGCATGAAGAAATGGAGAAATCAAATAAATCCATGAACTTTTTATTAACATGAGATTTAATAATTTAAACCTTTATTAACACCGAGATTTTATAATTCAACCAAATATTAAGTGAATTTTATTATCGTTCTCGTATCGTAGAAATTAATAGTTATTTAACTTTAGTATTCGGTATCTAGTTCTACTAAGCAAGCAGCTTTGTCTCTACTTTGTGCTGCTTGGGTTTGTTTTTCTATGGTTGACACTGTAATTTTCTTTTTCAGAAGAGGAATTTAAGGTTTGAAGTTTACAAAAATAGATACCCATACTATCTGTTACCATGTAACTTTCTTACCTTGGTGGGGTGTTTGTGCCAAAAAACTCCACTTTCATTATTGATCAGATCTTAATTTGACTATAAATCTGCACAAGGATTGCATTTTCTCAAAATATGGTTCATTATCATTTGCCAGTTTAGGGTTAATAAGTATCTATGGTATCATTAATAATCATTCAACTCGAAAGAATAAGAATTAGTAATGAGATTAATAGCCTGCAATGAATCTATCTGCAACATCAGATTCCCAAACATCTTCCCCCAAGCAAATGTTAAACTGCTCAAAATTCATCATTCATGTTAGAAACAATGTCTGGCATGGCAAGAAAAACACTTTTAGACCCTAAACCAATTTTGAATAAACCCCCCACCGAGAAAAACACTTCTGGTTTTCCAACGAACTATGATCCACGTCAACAGACAGTTGGTTTAGTGAGTAATGGTGTTAAATCTATTAACTAAATTTCGTGTTTAAAAGTTGGGAATGAAAAAGATTATATTGGGAGAACTCTCCCCCCTAAATTAGATAACGATCAGATTTCAGTTGTTTATACCTAAAAAAAGAAACTATGATCCACATTAATTTTTAAAATGTCAATGGAGGACAAGGCAACTTTGGCAACTTACTTTGATTCTACTTGTGATGTTATTCAAATTAAATTTCCTCCCACCACCAAACATTCAAAATAACCACCGGTTATATGATCTTCTTCTAAACTAATTGCAAGATTGCCGTTCTGAGCTTATTGAAATCTCTCCTAATAAATTTTATCAATGAATCTTGTCTCACATTTGACAAATAATTGAAAATTTTATAATGTATATGTTTATGGATAGTTTTATTTTTAAATAGACCATTAATTTATGGTTTGATATACATACACACATCTAAGGTAACGGCGGAATGTCCCATTGTGTAGAATAGAAGGTAGAAATTAGTCGAGTTAGCGGAATTGATGTTAACTCGAGTTCAGCTCGATCAAATTTTGTTCGCTTATTGTTCGACTCATTTTTTAAGCAAACTTACATACATTATATGATTAAAGTTGCTAAATCATGTATCCTAATTAAAGAACCAACAAATAGCTAACTATAATTATAAATTCATGATATAAACTAAAATTTAAAATAAACCATTCTACATTAAAAGTAAACATAACCAAACAAGTAATATTAATAAATCGTTCGATATCATAAATGAATTCATAATAAAAATAAAAAGAATAAGGAATTGAGAGCAAGAATGAATCCGGGAGTATAGAATGAAATATCGAAATCGGATTTAGGGATTTTTTTTTTTCTTTTCGCCGAGACTCTTAAATTTTCTTTTATATCTTTTATATGTTTTCTCTTTAGGTTTTGAAAATAGTACTTTCAACCTTTAGGTCACAACTTTTAACATTAGTTCTGAAATTTCTTTTGTATCTTCTTAGCTTTATCAAGTGCTAAGTTCTTTGTGGTTTTCAATATTTTTTAGGTTCACATGTTCTAGTAATGATAGTCAGAAAATAAAATTAATGAATTTTAATATATATTAAAAATTAAATATAATTAATTTTTTTTAAATTAAAATACTTATAAATCAAATATGTCTAACACTGTCTAACTCAATTATATCTATATTTTAAATGAAATTAAAAATTATAATTTAAATATTATTTCTTTGAGCTTAATTTATCATATTAATAAAGAAATCGAACCCTGAGTTAGCACAACTCGAAGCTGGTGTTGTTGATCAAATCTTAGGAGTTAAAATGGAGCTGAAATAGCTGTCACGGGGCATATTAATATTTTGTCAAATATTTTATTATATTCTATAAATAATTTTTTAGATAACTCAATATTCTATTAATATTTTCCATCTTTATCAGATAATTGAATCGTGAGTTAGCACGACTCGAAGCTGGTGTTGTTGATCAATGCTTAGAACTCAAAGGGGAGTAGAAAGAGCTGTCACAGGGCATATTAATATTTTTTTCAAATATTTTATTATATTCTATCAATGTAATGTAAATAACTTAATATTCTGTTAATATATTTTATTTTTAATAATACAATAGTTAGAAAATATAATAGCATATTCGCCGCATATTCCATAACATAATCATCGTATATTTCAAATAATATTCTACTACCAGATTAAGATTTAAAATTTACAATTATATCGCCGTATAATTATAATTACACTGAATAATACAATATCTTCTCATTCTTTCTATTATTATTTCCACATTGCAATTGTCCCCCCGGCCTCCTAGAGTCCGATTATCTGTTCCCTTAGTAGCAACTTTTTTGGTAATAGCATCAGCTGTGATCCATCCTAGTCACATTTAGGATTACTCTATTTAAATAGAAAAGAACCCCCCCCCCCAGTTCATTCTCTTTGTTAATTTTCCAAGTTCAAAGATTACTAAATCAAAACTGGACCCCCTACATTCTTAAAAGTTTTCATTCTGATCCAGAATCCGCTTCCTCCACCCCCCGTGTGGATTCTCCCTCTTTCTCTAGTTTTTGCTCAACAAGCTAAACCTTAGAAGAAGTTGTGATCTTAAAACTGAAAAATGGGATCTTTGATGACTCCAGATGAGTTTTTATTTGACGGTAAAGAATCTGCTTCTGAAGCAATTTTGTACGTTAATGGGGTTCGCAGAATTCTCCCGGATGGATTGGCTCACTTGACCTTACTTGAGTATCTTAGAGGTACCCTCTACTCTACTTCTCTGTTTATCTGCATTTCTCTCTGTTTTTCCTCATTTGGGTATTTCTGATTTCTGTATTCTGTTGATAGACATAGTGACTTTTCTTTGTCGGTTTCTTAATTTTGTGAAAAAATTTTAAGAATGCCATGTTCTTATGATCAAATTTGCTATTCACAATTTACGAATCAAACTTTGTTTTGTTCAAATTCCTGTAATATTCCTTCTTTTTCCTGGACACTTGTTCTGAATATTTGCTTGCTAGTACATATATACGCATGTATCATCCTTATTAGAACTTTTCCTTGTCTTTCAATTTTTGGTTCTATTTGCTGCTATTATGTGCAGAATTTGTTATGTTCCTCTCTGAATCTTCTATTTAAATAGCTGAGCTTGCTCTGATCAAATTCTAACTAAATGTTTGCTTTTGAGGTAATAAAGATATAGGCCTGACTGGTACAAAGCTGGGCTGCGGTGAAGGTGGTTGTGGTGCTTGCACCGTTATGGTGTCTTCTTTTGATCAAACATCAAAGAAATGTCTGTGAGTCTCTTTCTCTCCCTCTCCCTCTCTTTCTCTCTCTCTCTCTCTCTCTCGCTCTCTCTCACTCTCCGTGCCACAGTGCCGCAGTAAGTCTGACTTTCAGAGTTGCTATGTTATACTTGTAAAGAAAATGGACAAAAGGTTACTATGACAAATTCATTCTCCATTTAGTGTGCCATATAGCTAATGAAACCAATGCACTAGATCCTCTAATCACTCTGCTAATAGGAAGCATTATAAATGTCAGTCTTTCACATTTTTGGGTGAAGTTAATGTAAATAGCTTCTTTGTGTAAGTACTGTTTCAAGATTATAGTGTTCTACAATATCTTGCTTTTAAATTATGATTGGCTGAGGGTGGAAAGGGATGAAAGGGTAAATGTAATGTAGTAGCTATTTATGTATCAAATGCATAGATATTCATAGAAGAGAGGAGAGAAAAAGGGATAGAAAAAGAAAGGGGGTAACGAGTTTTGCATACACGAGATGTAGGTAAAAGTAATTCTCCTTTTAAGGCATAATTTTCCCCATTGCAGATGTACTAACTTAAAACTCCATATGGATAGTGTTATCCTTCTAAACTTACCCCTCTAAGCTCTTCCCTTGCACCAAATATGTACTATCATGCACCCGAGCTATCCTAGCCATTGTAATCTTTGTTATCACTGAACTGGCCTTTTGATTCTTGAACAATTAACCTCACGCAACTTGTCATCATATTCCTCAGGCACTATGCTGTCAATGCATGCTTGTGTCCACTATATTCTGTAGAAGGGATGCATGTAATTACAGTGGAAGGGATTGGTAACCGTAGAAAAGGGTTGCACCCGATTCAGGTATGTTATGCTGGGATCTGTCTTGTTCTTTCACTCCACACACATGGACGCACGCACACACACTCAATATTTGGTCACTTTCCAACTTTATGTTGCACTGTGCAGTTGAGTTTTCTAGCTGTAATTCTTGTTCGCAAGTTTTAAGGCTGAAAGGTTTTGAAATGATGTCTGATTATTCTTTTTGGAGTCGTGAATTTGAATGCTTAGAAGCTCTTGTATCCTAGTTTCATATTTCATTGGCTGCTACATGGAATAATAGGGAGATTCAATGAGTATTGAACTGCTGGTTTGCCCTGTGCTAGTTATCACTGAGTTAATGGTCCATTCCGAATTTCTAAAAGAGGATCGTGAGGGTAATTTAGCAATTTGGCGTAGCGACTGTAGTATACCGCATTTTGAAGATTTAAGAAACGGGTATGTTTTGCAGTGAAGTGTTTGAATCGGATGTGAAGATTTGTTACTGATCCAAGCCAGATAGATACAGAATGGTGGAAAGAAAATTCAAGAAAGAGGGAAAAAAAAAATAGCAAGTGGAGAGTTAGGATCAAAAAAACAAAGAAATCAACAAAATCAACATAAAATCATATCAAACAAAGCAGAAGAAAAATTCATATGTTTCGACTCACGTCTACACCCACGGACAGAGAAAAAACATTAAATAAGAGATACAAAATGTGTAGAGATTACAATAAAGAGAATCGTAAAAGAGAATCCTTCAAAAAAGAAATTACTACATATATATAGAGTACAAGAGGAATTGTTGAAAGAATAGGAGCTAAACGCACAGCATTCAAACCCTAATACATATTATATACATGTGAACAAAAATAAAACTCTACCCCAAAATATAACAGCCCATACTTCAGATTGGATCAAATAGAATTCGGGTCACCGTACTATAACAATCTTCATTTTGACACAATTCAAAATGTAAAACTCCAATTTATATCAACAGAATTCTCCTCCAAACCAAAAACGGGTAATCACAAATAACAAATATCTCCACCTTGACACAAATTCTAACAATAGTGAAACCTTCTAACAAAACTCTCCTACAAACAAAACGGGTAATTGTGAATTAAACTCAATGTCTTGAGATGGCCTATACATATAACAAATCTCCACCTTGATTTAAAATCTTTATCAAACCTCCAAAATCAAAATGTCACCTCTAACAAGTCTTTCTGCAACCCAAGTAAAGAAAAAGAAGGAAAAGAAAAAAAAAATTCTATCTTCGTTCTATGTTTATCACTTATTAGGACCCAAAACATGCCTACATCCATGGGCAGAGAAAATTTCCAACAAAATTGACTTAAAGTTCGAAAATTTTGGCTCTAATACAACTTGTTAGTATACAAAAAATAAGCAATCAACAATTGAATATAAAATCACATCAAATAAAGCACAAACTACATTTACATGGTTCGGTCAATATGCTTACATCCACAGATGTAGAGAAAACATAATTATATTATATCACAATGAGAGATGCAAAATGTGTGGAGATCACAACAAAGAATATTATCCACCACCGTAAAAGAGAATCTCCCAAAAATGGAAAACCATCAAACCCTAGAGAGTTACCACATATATTAAGAGTACAAGAGGAATTGTCAAATGAATAGGAATTAAATGCAAAATATTCAAACTCTAACACGTACTATATATGTGCACAAAAATAAAACCCTATCTCAAAACATAACAGGTCCATCCTATGGGTTTATGGAATTGGATCAAATAGAATTCAGGTCACTGTACTATATCATGAAGGAAATAAATATTATGTGTAAGAATTTGGAAATTTGTTTGTGTGATGTGCAAGATTGTTACTCCTATAAATGTAGGAGAATGTGTTAGGATTGGAGCATGACTCTTTGAGTTAAACAAGGAAATGGTAGCCTAGTAGGCATTTTACAAAAAGAAGATGAGAGTTTGCCATTAAAAACCACCTATCGAGGCGCAGTGTAACCAAGAGGTGTTGCCTGTGTAGCACTAGGTATGAGCAAGAGTGTAATTGAGTAAAAGCATTTGGTTATGATGATTGATTGCGAGAATAATTAAGGAAATTGATTAATTGTCATAATTGATTGGTATGAGTGAATTACTAGCAACGGATGATGATTGCAGACGTAAATGTGTTGAACAAACCCATTGCCCATGCATATTTTTATAGCAAGAGCAATTTTCCCTAGTAGGAAGCCTAATGCTTGAATTCCACCTTTGCATTTCTGGAGTCAGAAAGTTTGCAGATACTTTCTTGTGCTTAAGCCTTTGATATATTGAAAGACCACGGTTACTTTATCTAGAGTTCTGAAAGTTATACCGAGATTTCTTGTTATGCTTGTGTTATGGTTGTAAAACTCCAGTTGCCAAACTAAACTAGGCCCACCTAGCGCAGCCCCCATTTAACTGAATTCCCCATTCATGTTACTTAAGAATGTTATTGCCTGGTAAATTGAAGATGCGAATAACTTGCTACTAATTGCTTTGGTTCTTTATCTTTTCTTCACCTGCCACTCTAGTTTCACCAGTTGTAGTGTTATTACGCTGTTTTTGCATTATGATCTTAGAGCCATAAACTTCCCACCACCTTGGATTCCAAAAATGTTCGCAGGAATCATTAGCACGTTCTCATGGTACGCAATGTGGATTTTGTACTCCCGGTTTTATTATGTCTCTTTATGCATTACTGAGGTCATGCAAAACACCACCCAGTGAAGAACAAATTGAAGAAAGCCTTGGTGGAAATTTGTGCCGGTGCACGGGCTATAGGCCAATAGTTGATGCATTTCAAATCTTTGCCAAAACAGAAGATACTTTGCATACTGAAAGGTCATCCACAGGCCTTCAGGAAGGTGAGTTTACATGTCCTTCAACCGGAAAACCTTGTTCATGTGGTCCAAAGAGTGTACGCAACAAAGACACCAGTGGGAACAGTCTGGCTTCTGGCCTAAATTGCAGGCCCATCTCGTACAATGAGATAGATGGAAGCACCTACACTGACAAGGAGTTCATCTTTCCTCCAGAACTCTTATTGAGGAAATTAACTCCATTGAATATGAGAGGATTTGGTGGTCTCAAGTGGTATCGACCATTAAAACTAAACCATTTATTAGAGTTAAAAGCAAGATATCCTGATGCAAAGTTTATTGTCGGAAATACAGAGGTTGGGATTGAAATGAGGTTGAAGAGGATTGATTACAAAGTTATTGTCTCTGTTGCATATATACCTGAACTTAATACCTTAAAAATAAAGGATGATGGTTTGGAAATTGGTGCTGCAGTCAGAGTGTCAGAGTTCCACAAGGTTTTAAAGAAGGTTGCAGCAGAACGTGCTGCTTATGAAACTTCAGCCTGTAAGGCTTTTATTGAACAGATTAAGTGGTTTGCTGGGACACAGATAAGAAATGTTGCATCTGTTGGTGGGAATATCTGTCATGCTAGTCCAATATCAGATTTGAACCCTCTCTGGATGGCCGCAAGGGCAAGGTTTCAGATCATTGATTGCAAAGGAAATATTCGGACAGTCCTAGCAGAAAATTTTTTCTTGGGTTATCGTAAAGTGGATCTAGCACGTAATGAAATTCTGCTTTCAATATTTCTTCCCTGGACTAGGCCATTTGAGTATGTTAAAGAGTTCAAGCAGGCTCATAGGAGGGATGATGATATTGCTCTTGTAAATGCTGGAATGCGTGTTCATCTCAAGGAAAAGGGTGAAGAATGGGTAGTTTCAGATGCGTCAATTGCTTATGGTGGGGTGGCCCCTGTTCCGCTTGGTGCATTGAAAACAAATAACTTTCTCATAGGAAAGAGTTGGGATCAGGATCTTCTGAATGGTGCTCTGGATGTTTTGGGCAATGACATTTTGATGAAGGAAGATGCTCCTGGGGGTATGGTGGAGTATCGGAAATCCTTAACCCTTAGTTTTTTCTTTAAATTTTTTTTGTGGGTTTCTCATCAGATGGATGGCGAAAAATCATTTAAAGAGAGAGTACCGGCACCTTATCTGTCAGCCGTGCAGTCTTTTAGCAGGCCAACTGTAATCGGAAATCAAGACTATGAAATCGTAAAACGTGGGACGTCTGTGGGCTCTCCAGAAATTCATATGTCCGCAAAACTTCAGGCATGTGATTCCTACGATTACAGATTGTTAAGGAATATAGCGTTGTATTTTCAATTTGGCATGCATCTCTCTCCATACATGCATATTATAATTGACCTTTTTGCATAAACTGGTTTATGTCCCATAGCGTCTTATACTGATGTACGTTTTTAACCTTTTATATTAAATTGTCCCAGGTTACTGGAGAGGCAGAATATACCGATGATGTGGAGTTGCCTCCTAATGGCCTCCATGCTGCTCTAATATTGGGCAGAAAACCTCATGCTCGCATACTTTCAATAGATGATTCAGAAGCTAAACGTTCCCCAGGAGTTGTGGGCATATATTATGCCAAAGATGTGCCAGGCGATAATAGAATTGGACCAGTTAGACATGATGAAGAACTTTTTGCTACAGAATTCGTGAAGTTTTTCGGCCAGGTATAATGCTTACATGAAAAGCCATTTGCATCTGCAAATGCTCTGGTGCACTTTTTGCTCCTCTCTCTCTCTCTTTTAATTTTAAAGTAGTCCAGAAAAAGAAGGAAAGAAGGCACGGACTTACAAACCTTAAAGATTAGCAAGACCTTGAAGACTAAGCTAGTTCTTCATTTGACATAGAAAACTGGGAAAACAACGGAAAAATTAGGGGTCATCAATGATCCACAGAGAATTTTTATTCCTCAAAATCCCTTTAAATCTCTTTCCATTCAAGCTGTTGAAAACATAGGAAGAGGTATCTAAAAGTCTTACTTTTCATGGTACAACGGTTCATACTCTGCCTCACTCGTAACTCACCATTAACATTTTGAGCAGACGCCTGGTGGATATGAAGGAATGGATAAAAAAACCCCATAGGCATCTTTATTTAAGCAACACGAGCTGCAGTGGTATGGATTGGGTTAAGGTATATTTATTTTCCAGTTCACAATCTCTTGTTGGTTGCATGATCTCCACATTTCACTAGGACTCTTGTGGAAATGCTTGTAGCCGCATTATCTCTATCAATGCCAAAACGATGAAGAAAAAGGTCCTTTAATTATAGCAAACATCCATCCATGGAAATACCATTCATCACTCCCTACTCTATAGCCCAACTCTGAAGGGAACCTCCCTCAATATTTTGGGATTTCCTCTCACACAGTCCATCATAGAAGATTTGAACATTATTAGTCATCTATTCGTAGTCCTAATCACCACTCTCCAAAGTAACTTCCTCTCTAACATAAAGCTCCATCTCCTTTTCCCCAGAACCCATAGATTTTTGGGTCTCTGTTATCTTGGGTCCCAACTCACAAAGCTAAGCTTATGCTTCCCCTCCAAATTTCCCACAACAATGCTCTTTGGATGCTTTATCCTTTTAGTTACTGATGAAGTAATCTAGGAGAAAATGTGGTGTATCAGAAGAGTCACAGGGTACTTGATGTTGGACAACTAAGGTACCTGATGGCGGAAAAAGCATGAGAAAAGCTTAGGATTTGTGGTTGAAAATTGTAGAGAAGATTTGGCTGTTCAAAGGTTAATGAGCACTTCGATCAACAAGTGTGCAGAGAACAAAAAGAATAAGATAGCAACAAGAAGAAAACCTGGGCACCCATGTCTTCAGCATCAATAACTAAACAATGAACTCATTCGTCAATTCCGTCACTCCATTCATGTTTTACATCAATGAGACATTTCTAAAATACTAATAATTTTAGCAACTTAATTCTAGACTAATAAACTTACTAAAAATTTAAAACATTACATTCGACACTTCTTAAAGGACCAGAAAGACTTCACCTTTGCCATGGAACAATTGCCCTTTACCCCAGGCTGCCAAAGATCACTTTTTTGGGGGCAAGCTATGGCTGCGCCATCAGTTCTCTTTGCAGGAATAAGAACTCCTTTCCCACCTTGCTAACTTTCTTTCAAATGTTCCTTCTATTTTATTCAGATATCTCTTTTTGCATTGCTTCCTGGTGCCGCCCCATCATCCAACGTACTCGCCTGATAAATTTTCAAGAATGGGTCTGTTTATAGATATGGTTTCTTCTCTTAAATGGTTTATAACAATGTAATGACATTGATTCATGCCAACTGCCGGTAAGGTGTAACTGCCCCATTAAGTACCATGTTAACACATTGAAACAACTATAATTCTGCTTTATAAGCAAATTCACAATTATATATATTTACACCTTGGTGGGCGAAGCCTGTAGTTTTAGTTTCAATTCTGGAAGCAGCTTCTTCTTAATAAAAAGAATTTAAGGTTGTATATGTAGTGCCCATCCTGGACTTGGTGCTTAATTGGATGCTTTAAGCTCAAGGTGAATTGTTTGTCTTTCTCCCTGGATTGTATGATGTGCAGGTTATTGGAATAGTTGTTGCTGATACTCGCGAAACAGCAAAAATAGCAGCGAGAAAGGTTAACGTTGAGTATGAAGAGCTCCCAGCAATCTTATCTATACAGGATGCCCTCAAATTAAATAGTTTCATTCCTGATACAAAATTATTTGCGAATAAAGGGGATGTGGATCTCTGTTTTCAATCCGGTCAGTGCGATCATATTATAGAGGGGGAGGTTCCTGTATCAGGGCAGGAGCACTTCTACTTGGAGACCCAGAGTACATTGATATGGACTACGGATTATGGCAATGAAGTTCATATGCTCTCTTCCAGTCAGGTAACTCATGCCAGTGTTTTATTTTTATTTTTTAATAAATACTACTATTATTGTCAGTTTCAGAATATATCACTTTGAAATTTAAGCATTTTAACCCCAACCTGCCAGTAATGTCAAAATGATATGTCCTTCCCATAGTTCTTTGGACCGGACCAGACAGTGATATCATAGTTTCTTTTATCCATGATACTAGTTTTTGAAGCTAGAAGGTATGATTCATAACAATGGCATTTTGATTAGGCACCATTACCTTATGAACAACCCTAATACTTGTGGCAAAAACCTTAGGAGCAAAATCTTAAAGTACTTTCTAAATAGTTATCCAGCACAATTTAAATTATCTGCAGATCTTGTTGATTCTAATGATCGGCAATAAAATGTTACGCATAACCAGAAAATTTCCAGTTGATTCTAACAATAAATACTATTATTATTGTCTGTTTAAGAACATACAATCTCAGAAAGTCCTTCCCATCTCTGAATTGGGTTCCGGAAAATCTATTATGAAATTACCCCAATGATAAGGCTTTATCTTCAGTGGAATCGTTAAGAATATATATCATCTCGTCTCTGTTATTTGTTTCTATTACGACAGTGCCATCTTTTCTGTTCAAGTGTGAAATATCATTTGTCTTCCTTAAATTTGCCTCCTTTCTGCATGCACCTTTTCTAGTGTTCCCATCTCCTTCCCTTCTTGACCCTAGCAAAACAGCTAGAACGGTAGTATCCTAACTCCATTTTTAACTCCATTCTTCTTGCCTTACAAGCTATTTATTCATTTTTTATCTACTTCAATGTGTGTACTCCTCTGTCCACCTCCACCTGACATTTTCCCTTTCAAACCTTAAAATTTTCCTACCGTGAGGCTTGCTTAATCTTTAACTACCATTCGTAGTGACATAACAATATGCATTGCATAATGTTGAACGAGATTTGGTAGTTTCTGATTCTGGTTATAGTTCACAATTTGAAGTCTCCCTAGGAGACAGTGAAGTTAATAAATGAGGTCAGGAGGAGGACCAGTATATGCTCAGACGGGAAGTCTCTTTTTCTACATGAACTTTAGTTTTTGGTTTGAGGCATCTGTTAATCAACATAATCTCTCTGCTGAAGCTGGAAATTTGAGTTAGAGGATTACCTACAGAAAGATGTACTCGTCTATGGTTTGGGCTTTTGATTCAACAGGATCTCTCTTATTACCATGTAAAAAGCTAGCTAGTTTTGAACATAAATGCGATGTTGATATGCAGCATCAATATGAATTTGCTTGTTTATCCATATGTGCATGATATCCTGCAACAAAAATGTAAGCAATCAAAATGCCTTCATGGCCATTTCTGATATCTTGGTGCTCTATTGCAGTTGATGTTTATCAAAAATTGATTTACTGAAGCATTTTAAACACGCCTGATTTGGAGAACTAACCATTCCTTATGAAAAGCAGTGCCCTCCAAAGCACCAGGCATATGTTGCTAGTGTGCTTGATCTTCCAATGTCCAAAGTTGTTTGCAAAACCAAGCGAATTGGTGGGGGATTTGGTGGGAAGGAAACAAGGTCAGCTGTCTTCGCTGCTGCAGCTGCTGTCCCAGCTTATTTGTTGAACCGACCTGTGAAAATTGTATTAGATAGGGACGAAGACATGATGATTACGGGGCAGCGCCATAGCTTTCTTGGAAAGTACAAGGTATTAACTGTGTTTTCCAGATGAGATATTCAACAGAACACCATTTTTTTAACTTAGAATAGAACAAGTATCACAATGAGCTGTAGGTGACATTAAATATGTAGTGCCTTTTTCATTACTTCCTCAAGTAACTAGAACAAATTCTAAAAGTAAGATGAGAAAGATGATTAGATTCATATCTGATCTAATCCTTTGGTCTACATTATGATGTTGGATTTTTCATTACTTCATGTTAGGTTGCAGTTGTTGAGTAAAATAATGGGGCATGACTTCTTGATCCAGGTTGGGTTTACAAATGATGGAAAGCTTCTAGCATTGGATCTTGAGATATACAATAATGGTGGAAGTTCATTGGACATGTCTTTTGCTGTTCTTGAAAGGGCAGTGTGTTGCTCGGATAACGTTTATGAAATTCCAAATATGAGGGTCTTGGGAAAGGTATTGTTTTCCCATATTCCTACAAACACTGCCTTCCGTGGATTTGGTTCGCCTCAAGCTATGCTTGTTGCGGAAAACTGGATTCAACGAATTGCCATGATCCTGAAGAAGAGCCCAGAAGAGATTAGAGTAAGTTTATCTTAATGACGTTTGTCTCTTCCACCTACATATTACTGCCATGCTTGTTATACTTTTCGCTCTGAATTTATGTGTGGCGGGCTTAGAGGGGCCTGACCCAAAGGATTGTATATATATTTGTACCCTCTAGGTTTTCAGATTGGCTCTTTTGAGTTTTGGTTTGGTTTTTATCTCTTTTCTTTATTTTTTGATATAACCAACCAAACTAATCTAGTCTAAATATTGTCGTATTCTCCTAACGTAGTTTTTCTATTCTCAAGTTTTGAAGTTGAGATTTGATTAAGATATCTAATACCCTTATTCAGATTGGTTGATTTGTACCTCTCTTCGACATAGGCTAGGTAGTTGTCTTTGTTTGTCTAATTGTTGGTTGTACTTTGTTCTTTGCGTTTGCCTTTTGAACAATGCCGTTCCCATTTACTTGAATATTTGGAATTTTGCTGGGACAGGAAATTAATTTCCAAGGTGAAGGGTCAGTTTTGCATTTTGGTCAAATACTTGAGAACTGGACATTAGATCGGATCTGGAGCCAATTGAAGTCCACTTGCAACTTTTCGTTGGCTCGCAAGGATGTTGATGAGTTTAATTCTAAGAATCGGTGGAGGAAGCGTGGTATTGCAATGATTCCTACAAAATTTGGGATTTCCTTTGGCCCAAAGTTCTTGAATCAGGTAACTTGTGATGACGTATATTACATTCTTTGCTGGATTCCTACATATTCAGACTTGACCTCTGATTGCTTTCGATTCATGCTTCTGGATTTCATAAATTTTTCTTCCAAATATTTGAGTCATTTACCTTTTTCTTTTTCATTGTCATAATGTTTCGAAGAATCCTTCCATTCTCTCGGACCGTCCTTCTCATATGCTCTTAAACTTAATGGTCCTAGGGAGCTGCCCTTGTACAACTCTATACAGATGGAACTGTACTCGTTACACATGGAGGTGTTGAGATGGGACAAGGTCTACACACAAAAGTTTCCCAAATTGCTGCTTCTGCGTTCAATATTCCACTAAGTTCCGTATTTGTATCGGAGACGAGTACTGACAAGGTAATTGCTGTGGCAATTTCTTTGCCTCCCCCACTGCCTTCCATTTTCCAAAAGGTTTTGAACTTGGATCATTTGTTTGTTGTATCAGTGTGTTACGAGCATTAGATACATATAGCAGAGGAACAGGCTTCTTTTTTATTACATGGTAATCGAATATTTGACCCAACAAGGTTTAACATGTTCCTCAGTTGCATTTCATTGTTTAGGTACTAGCCTGCAAGCCTTGCAGGTGATCCCTGAGAGTGTGTGTGTGTGTGTGTGTAGATTCTAGCTCTCCCACTCTGATGTTCGTTTTGTCTTCATCAATTAGGTTCCTAATGCATCACCTACGGCAGCGTCAGCAAGTTCTGATTTGTACGGAGGAGCAGTATTGGATGCATGCCAGCAGTTAGTGGCAAGAATGGAGCCTATTAAATCAAAAAATAATTTTGCTTCATTTGCTGAGGTAATCTTAGCATCAAACCCATTTGCTTTTCCTTTGTTGTTGACCATAGGTTCAGTAAATCACCTATAAGAAGTCTTTTCCATTCAGTTTGCCTAAATGTTTTCTTGCTTTAGCTCTTGATGTTTGTCAGATATTTGCTAATGGTAATGCACTGAAGCAGTCCCCAACTTTTTTTTAAACCAAATGGCAGTGATGGGACCCTTTGTGCACTTAATATGCTTGGAAAGGACAGGGTCTGACAAAATTATCAACAATTTTCATACACAATTATCAAGATTTTGTGTTATATATGCTTCAAATGGTTGATCTAGCGCAAACGCTTCTATTGTTTTCTTTGTGTACCAGCTCGTCACTGCATGTTACCATGAGCGAGTAAACCTTTCTGCTCAAGGATTTTATGTTACACCTGGTCTTGGTTATGACTGGAAGACCGGTAAGGGGATCCTATTCAGGTACTTTACCTATGGCGCTGCATTTGCAGAGGTTGAAATTGACACTTTGACTGGAGATTTCCACACGAGAAAGGTAGATTTGATTATGGATCTTGGACATTCGCTTAACCCAGCAATAGATGTTGGACAGGTTACCTTCTTTACTATTTTCCTTTTCTACTCTTACAAGTTTTCACCTTCTATTTCTTCTTCGAATGATTAACATGCAAGTGGGAGGCACAATTGCTAGGAAAAATTACTTCACTATAAACACACGCAAACATGCAAAATTAAATCAAACATAAAACACACAATTTAGGACTAGAATGCATCTATGATCATCATTACGATTCATTTGTCCATACTGTTCATTCACTACAATCAAGTCAGTCTTGAACTCATCGTATGCATGTGCACAATCAACTATTTACCCGTAACCATAACAAAAATCCAGTTACACCCTTGCTCATCTTATACTAACTAAAGAATACCAAATGCTTAGTCTTAACCAAATCAACAAGGACCAGCCAATACCACAGGGCTAGCCTTCGCAACCATACCACACACCATTCCCGCTTTATGATACCCAATCCAGAAGGAATTTACCCTGGCTGACCCCTCATCATCACATGTGACGACTCCTCACATGGCCACACCCTTCTTACTCACATTATTTGAAACCCCCTTAGGCCACCCTCACCTTGGCGAGTCTCTGTCATGTACACGTCCTCTGCTTAGACCCTGAACGTTAGGATGTGCAGAAGCTTAAGTTGTTGAATAAATTATCTCCTTCTCCCAAACCCTTTGACACATGAAGATCATCAGCTCTCCCATTTTAGTTTCTGTTCCTTACCATTCGCTCACAAAGAGTTATATAGATTCTCTTCCTTTTCCCATGCTTCTTATTTTCCCATTAGCATACTCATTGAAATCCTATTTTCCCTTTATTTAAATGTGTTTTCACTGCATCATCACCATGCTAGTTGATCCTTTTTCATAAAATTAGTGTTATCCTCTCCCAATACAGATTGAAGGCGCATTTGTACAAGGTTTGGGTTGGGTTGCTTTCGAAGAAATTAAACGGGGAGGTCCAGCTCATAAGTGGCTCCCACCAGGCTACCTCTTCACTTGTGGACCTGGAAATTACAAAATTCCTTCCATGAATGATCTCCCCTTCAAATTCAGTGTCTCACTTTTAAAGGTAAATTTGTTAGCTTCCCAAGTGCTTGTTTCTTAACTTCACTGGAAGTAACTTAAATTATTGTAGTTGTCCAACTAGATGTGATACACACTTCATACTTCTGAAAGTCTGGGTTTGATGTCTGCTTAATAAAAACTATTTGCAAAAATATGGGCGAATGGAAAAATTTGTCTTCAGGGCGCATATGGTAAATTTGCTCAATGATGGTCAACCCCTGCCACACTTTTTACTCGACAAAAAATAAAAAATAAAAAACCCTTATGCTTCCTTTTGTGTGTGAAAGTTTTTCATGCTTCTTGATAGGATGCTCCAAACAAATATGCTGTCCACTCATCTAAAGCAGTCGGAGAGCCTCCATTTTTCCTGGCTTCAGCCGTCTTTTTTGCCATTAAAGATGCCATTGTAGCTGCAAGAGCAGAAGTGGGTCGACATGATTGGTTTCCTCTTGATAATCCAGCTACACCGGAGCGCATTCGAATGGCTTGTGTGGATGATATCACTGCTCGATTTGCTGATCACAGCTTCCGCCCCAAGCTCAGTTATTGATGCAATGGTTGCCGCTTATCCATTTAATATCATATATACATACGAGAGATCATACCAATACTAATGTATAGGGTCCTATTGGAGTGTTCTATGCCAGTGTTTAAAAAAAAAATGTGAAGCTCAAGTCTAGATTACCAAAGCAGAAACTTTCAAAGGAATGAGAACCTTTTTTTTTTTTTCCTTCTTTTCCTTTACATAAAGGGGGAGGGGATTCATGGGGAGAGGTTTTACAAACCTACCAGCAATCATTTGGAACACATGATTTAGAAACTCTTTTTCTCATGACTCACCCCCCCACATTACATGAAATTATTTGAAGTGGAAAACGAAGAAGGTTTTATTAGGTTAAAGTTCATGGTTAACAACTACACATGCATTAAAGCTTCACTAAATCTCATCCAAAATGCCTCAACTCCGATTAGTTTAAATCTGTGACTTTCAAGGATGGAGGATTGAAATTTTCTAATTTGAGGTTCGTACCTGCACGTTTTTTGTTTTTTGTATAGATTATTAGGTTCAAGCAACTCAACCAATAAAAGGTTTCTAATCCATTATTGAAGACTTTGCAAGAAGACTTCTTCGTCAAAGGCAATTTCATGTAGACCATGATATTTCCTGATATAATTAAACATTTAGGTAACAAAATATGAGATACCAGCAAATCTTTGAATATTGCATACCTAATCATGCAGAGAAGTAAGAGCCATTTCAAGGAGCAACATCATTGGATAGAGATGGAATGGCAAAAATAAAAATAAAAAATAAAATAAAATCACAAGGAGAAAGAAATTCAACAGGATTTCAAATATGTACCTTATGGCTTCTTAGATCCCATATACAGCACCTGGAGTAAACATAAAGATCAGATCAGATATAAAATGGCTCAGAAAGCAACTCACTGAGAATCCATGCACATACATAATGCTTACTGCTTACGCAGGTACGTGAACATGTAGATCAGCTACAATTACCCTGCAGGCACACAAGATTACAAGGAAAGTGGTTAAAGAAAACATTTAATTTGGGTGATCCATAGCAAGCAAGTGCACATGTTTCCAATGAAACCCAGTCATTTTTCTCTGGTCCAAAACATGGTTAACATACACAGTCTCAACTACAGAATGTATCACTAAAAGAAGTCCATTGACCTTTCAAAAGATAAAATAATATGTTTTCGAGAAAAGAACTTCAACAAAAAGGGCCAAGTTCAGAAAACCAATTCAAGAACTGAGGCTCTTTGCCCAGTTTTCTTTTTAATGAAATAGAATACGAAATTTGGAATTTCAAAACAACACAATACATCATATCATGTTTCTCTGTTAATTCATGCTAGGGTTTTGTGGGGGTGGGGGTGGGGGTGGGGGTGGGGGTGGAGGAGGTTATTTTTTCTAAATTCAGTTTTATTTCTTCATGATGACTTTTTTGCAACCCATTTCATCTAGCCTCATGTAGGGGAAACCTAGGAATATAAAAGCATACGGAGTACAATCATTTAAAAATCAGTAACCTACCTTCAAAACTGAAACGAAATCAAAAACCCTAATCAAACAGCTGTCGCATAATGGTAATACATGACAATAAATAAATAAATACAGCAGCCATAACCCCGAAAAGATTTTTAATTTCAAATAAAAAACTACTAGGGTTTTGCAGCGAGAGAGATAGATAGGTTTTAGAGTCAATACCAACAGCGCCACCAACAGGACCACCAACGGCGACCTGTAGTCTCTCTCCCTCCCTCCCTCCCTCCCTCCTAGTTGGGAGTCCGACTGCCCTGGCGGGGCTGGGTGAGGCCAGAGACTATTATAGTGCTTTGCTTTGATTTTGTCTTTTTTTTTTTTTTTTGCTTTGAATTACTTTCAATAATAAGAATATTTTTTTCTTAGTCCAAAAAATAATATAAACCATTTTCTTGGTCTATGTTTCTTCTTTAATTAGTTTCTTTCCGCTCAAAAATCATTATGAATCCAGACATTTTAGTATCTATTTTTTTACCATTTTTTTATTATTTTAATTAATTTCTTTCATATGATCAATATATCATATTCTTTTATATTTATTATTTTCTTTTCCTTTAGCTTGTAAAAATGAAGATTTTTCTTTTAAGGTATTCACCTAATTATTAGGTGTTCGTAAAAATGAAGATTTGTATAAGTCTTTTTTTTTTTTACTCATAATAAAAGGCTTTTTATTTATTTTTATTAAATTAATGAAGTTTTTTATTTAAATAATATAATTTTAAAAAGAGGCAAAAATAAGAAATTGAGGTAAAAATCAATCAAATTCCAGCCCACAATAAAAAAGAAGTTGAATTCTTTCATGAACCAACTTTAGAGAGAGGGAAAGAAAAAAGGGAGAGAAAGATAGAGAGAGAAAGAGGGGTTAGAATATGAAAGAGAGAAAGAGAGAGAGATTGGAGAGAGAGAGCGAGTGATATGACATAAATTAGTATAATAATTATGGTTTATTTTATTCTATTTTTGAAAAAATATTACACTAATTATTGTATTTTATAGTCATTGATATAATAGCAATGATAGATGAGACTTTTAAAGAAAAAGGAACGAAGAAGCCTAATTTGGAAACATTGAAAACTTTGAAAATTTCATTTTATTCCTAATATTTAGGAATATAAATTTTTAATTTTTGTAATTTTCTATTTTAGTTAGACTATTTATTTGATAAGTCAATTAGGTTTTTTATCATTAGAATTTTTTTTTTTTATTTTGTAGTTGCCTAGAATTTAGAAAAACTTTATTTTAGAAAAATAGGCAATCCATTCCTATATATACGGGACATTACACAATTAGAGAGAGGAGAAGCCCTAAATAGGGCAGCTGCCCCTTCACCTTTTTTCCCATTAGATATACATCATTTTTTCAGTTTAGGTTTTGTCTTTATTGGGGTGCTTCAAGTTCAAGCCAGCTGCTCTTTTTGTAAGAAAAGTATGGCTGTCATTTTGTTTTCTCCTTCTATTGTTCTTCAACTTCAATATTGAATAAAACTTTGTGAGTTTTCTTTTTCCTATGTTTTCTTTTTAATTTTATTTTTTAGTTGAAAATTAGTTGAACTTTGATTCATGATATTATGAGATCTAAATGTGTTTATTCTTTCAACAATCTTAGGTATTTATTTAATTTTTACACTTCATGGATCATGATTTTTTAGAATTATTAAATAGATGACTAATATTTAATAGATTAAGAATAATCTACAATTAATTAAAATGACAAATTCGTAATTATTTATTAGTTTTAATAAAGTGGTAAATAACATTCGTATCATAGGAATGACATTCGTGTCATGGGATTAAATAATCTAATTTAAATAAACCAAATGTGTAATCATTAATTAGAATTGGATCTCTCTAAATCTTAATACTATTGAGATTTTCAATTCTAAGAGTTTTTCTAGAGTTGATTCTCGATTAGGGAAATAATTATTGAATTTTTCTTAATTATTGACGAAATAATGAGAAATTAGTCGTTAGACGATTGTCGGCGACTATAACCAATTTATTTATGTGTTATTGAATTATCAATGAATCAATGATCAATCGATTGAATCAAAATAGAAATGAACCCTTCATCTAGGTCAACTTTTCTTAATTTTTACTCCTTTGATTTTGTCTCATTTTATTTTACTTATAGTTATTCTGATTTTAATTATTTGTTTATCCAATTTTTGTTAGGTTATTTAATTCATTCAAACCCCTAAATTTTTATTTATTTTATTTTATTTATTTGAAAGAGATAAATCCCCTTCTTCCCTATGGATTCGACCCTGCTTACCATAAACTCGTCTTTGTGAAAGTAGGTTTCTTTATTTTTATTGGTTTGATACCCACCAAAATTTGGCACCGTTGCCGGAAAATAGTGTTAAGTGATTTATTTCTTTTAAGTTTTTGTTTTCTTTTTACTTTCAGAACTAATCTTTGCAGTGAACTTATTGAAATTTGATGGTGACATAGAAGAGAAGGACTTGACGAAAATATGGCCACACAAAAGACTTTGATGGAGTTGTTATTTTCTAATTTTAATGAACATACTTTTTGCAGTGATTTTCCTAATATTGAGACTTCCAAACAATTTGGAATGAGGCAAGAAATTCCAAAGAGGGTCAATGAGGTAAGTGATTTTTCCCTTGGTCAACAATTAAAAGAACTAATTTCTCTTATGCGTAATTTTATTATAGAAAAAACATAACAGGTCAAGGTACGTGGAGTTTGTTTTGATTTTGGTTATCCTACGGATTTGTGCCTTACCCTTCGAGAAGATTCAAACAAACAAATCAATGCAGTGGGGGGATTTCCGAAACAACCACAATGGAAGTATGATCCTTATTCAAACACCTACAACCCAGGATGGTGGGATCAACTAAACTTCAGTTATGGAAATTGACAACAAGAGTTCCCACAACAACCACAATGTCGAACACAATTTCAGTCTCAACAACCCATTTCGAATCAAGATACGTCTCTAGAAGAGATTGTTAAAAGTTTGGTTAACAGCACTTTGTTAATTCAACAAAAAAATCAACGATTTTAATAAGAAAACCAACGATTTCAACAAGAGACAAATGCCAGTATCCAGAATTTGAAAAATCAAATGTTACAATTGATGACAACTATGTGTCGATTGGAAAAATTATTAAAAGAAGTACAAAACAATTTGTCAAAATTGAAGAAGAAAGGGAAATTGAGCAAATAAAGAAATCATCAACAGCGAATGAATCCACCAAGGAGGTAAGTAATGAGTCCAACATTTTAAAAACAAAAAATTTGATTTTACCACATTTTCCTGATAGGTTGGCACAACCAAAAGAAGAGAAAGAGAAAGAGAAAGAGATTTTGAAAACTTTTCTAAAAGAAGGATCCAACAGTCCTCTATTAGAAGCAATAAAGCAAGTGCCAAAACCATTCATGAAAACAGTTAAGACAAAAATTAATGCGAATTTGGATATTCTAAATCTTGAGTTTGATGGTAAAGTTGTTACTTTTAATATTTTTGATATTATGAAGTATTCAAATGATTTTAAATCTATTTTTCATGATAGCATGATGGAGTTCATTATTCATGATAATTTTATACAAGATGAATTGGATTTTATTTTTAAGAAAAATGTGACAAACAAGATTGCACAGTGTAATAAATTTCTTGATGACAAACTCTCACATTGGAAACAATCATTGGTAGACCATAAAGTCCTTTACCTCAATTTAAAATTGAAATTCATGCCAGGTATGTTGAAATCTAAATGGGCCGAACCGGTTTTTGAACGAGGTTGAAATGAGGAGACAATGTTGAGCCAAAGACACTAAACAAAGGCGCTTGTTGGAAGATAACCCAATATTTTCTTTTATGATTTTTATTTCATATTTATTTGGTTTGATTTAGATTTAATTTTGATTTTTTTAGGTAAATAAATATTGAAAATTTTCATGATTAGAAGTGTTTTGCCATTAAGGCGTGCCCACGCCTTAACAAACTTCATTGCTGCCCAGTTTTGCTAATGTTCTCAAGTGATCAGAATTTCACATGAGTTAGGGCATGCCCACGCCCTAAGAAGGGGTCCATTATTGCCACCATAATTTTTTTTTCAAAATTTGTTGGATTTGACTCTCTATTTATCACTCCACCCTAGAGAAGTCTTGTTCTTACTTTATCTTTTTATTTTTGCTTTTATTTGAGATGAATGTTATTTATTTATTTATTTTTATTTTTTCTCTCTCATTTAGTATACATTGAGGACAATGTATGATTTAAGCATGATGGGATATTTTATGTTTTTATTTTTGGTAATTTGTTTGTTTTTCTACAATAGATTTAGTTTTGTTTCATTTTATTTAATTAAAAAAAAAGACAAAAAAGAGAAAAATTAAAAAATTTTTGAACTTTCTAAATTGATATGTGTTTTTTGGTTGGCTAGAAATTTATAAAAAATAACTCGTATCAATGGTTTTTGTACTTATAATGACCATTTATATCTTTAATGGTTTTCTTTGAGAGATGAGTATATAACATTTGACACAAAGTCCATTTAAAAGTGAGGATTTGAGTCTAAATCGAGCAAATTCATTCTTTATGTTTAGGATTATTTTTTCTTGATGAGTGATTATCACACTTAGATTGAACATTCTAGAATTTGCAATGTTATTCATTTCGAGATCACATTTAGGTTTCATGCATTGAAATGATAAAGACACTTAGATTTTACCCCCTTTTGGCTTTCGTAAAAATCTCTATCATGATTTTTATTTCCCTTAGTGAACCAAATTGAGTCTGAAACTTTTTCTTTCTTCATAACCCCTCATTACAATACCAAAACTCTTCTTTTTGACTTGCGTTTCAACCCTTATACCAAAGACATATATAGTTAATTGCATAATTTTTGTAAATTTTTGGCTCAAAAGACATATATAGTTAATGTTGACATTTGCTACATATGAAAGATGAAGGGACTTGATGATTAGAAAAGAAAACAAATTGATTTTGTTCATCTTTTGTGCTGAAAAATTCTTCATAAAAAAAAAATAGAACAAAACAAAAAAATATGAAAAAAAAGAAGAAAAAAAAGCAACAGCGAAAAAAAAGAAGAAAAAAAGAAAAAAAATACCGCAATTCTGAAAATTTCATTTCAGTCATAGATCATAGAGAAAAAAAGTTTGATATTTTTTATGTGTTCTTAACTGTTGGCTATATTGAGTATGTGTGGATTGCGAGATCATATATTTTTGGCATGCTATTTATGATGGGCGAATGTGTTATTGTTGAAAAATTGTGTAGTTAGTTGCATATTTTATTTGGTACATTTTAAATCTTTGATATACCTTTTATCCTATCTCTAACCCTAGTCACGTTATAACCAAATGAAAGACCTTTAGATTGATGCATGAAATTCAAATTTTTAAGTGGTGGAGATTTGATATATTTATAAGCATATGGTAATATCAATTTCAATGTATTGATTTGAGTATCATTGACATATTATTCATCCCTTCTCGAGTGTATTTGAGTGAACCTTTGGAGAGAGTGATGAATGTTGCAGTTTTGATTTCATTAGAAATTGTTGGGATTTGTAATAATTGTTCTCGTTTGAAATACTATGAAATACTTGTTGTTTTGATTATTTTTCTAGTTTGACTTTCATGGCATATGTTGGCTCAGTAGTTTGAAAGAAAAATATGTTGATTTCAGTAGTTTTGATTTTATTTGAGTTAGGAATGATTGAGGACAAGTATCATTTAGGTGTGGAAAAATTTGATAGGGCATAAATTAGTATAATAATTATGATTTATTTTATTCTATTTTTGAATAAATATTACACTAATTATTGTGTTTTATAGTCATTGATATAATAGGAATAATGGATGAGACTTTTGAAGAAAAAAGAAGGAAGAAGCCTAATTTGGAAACGTTGAAAATTTTGAAGATATTATTTTATTCATAATATTTAGAAATATAAATTTTGGAGAATTCTAATTTTTGTAATCTTCTATTTTAGTTAGGCTATCTATTTGATAATTCAACTAGATTGTTTATCATTAAAAATTTCCTTTTTTTATTTTATAGTTGTCTAGAATTTTGAAAAACTTTTTTTTAAAAAAATAGACAACTTATTCCTATATACATGAGACATTACATAATTAGAGGGAGGAGAAGCCCTAGAGGGGGCAGCCGCCCCTTCACCCTTTTTCCCAGCAGAAACACAATATTTTTTTTAGTTTAGGTTTTGTCTTTTTAGGTGTTTGAAGTTCTAACTGACTGCTCTTTTGCAAGAAAAGTATAGCTGCCATTTTGTTTTCTTCTTCCATTGTTCTTCAACTTCAATATTGAATAAAATTTTGTGAGTTTTCTTTTTCCTATATTTTCTTTTTAATTTTATTTTCTGGTTAAAGGTTAGTTGAAACTTTGATTCATAACATTGTGAGATCTAAATGTGTTTATTCTTTCAATAATTTTAGGTATTTATTTAATTTCTGTAATTCATGGATCATGATTTTCTAGAGTTATTAAATAGATGACCAATATTTAATAGACCTAGAATAATCTACAACTAATTAAAATAACAAATCCATAATTATTTGCTAGTTTTAATAAAGTAGTAAATGATATTCGTGTCATGGGAATGATATTCGTGTCATGGGATTAAATAATCTAACTTAAATGAACCAGATGTGTGTTTGTAAATTAGAATCTAGTCTCTCTAAATTGTAATACTGTTAAGACTTTCAATCCTAAGAATTTCTCTGGGGTTGACTCTCGATTAGGGAAATAATTAACGAATTTCTCTTAATTATCGATGAAATAAGGAGAGATTGATTGTTGGGCGATTGTCGGTGACTATAACCAATTTATTTATATGTTGTTGAATTATCAATGAATTAATGATCAATCGATTGAATTAAAGTGAAAACGAACCCTTCAATTAGGTCAACTTATCTTGATTTTTACGCCTTTAATTTTGTCTCATTTTATTTTACTTATAGTTATTCTGATTTTAATTATTTGTTTATCCAATTTTTGTTAGGTTTTTTAATTCATTCAAAACCCCTAAATTTTTATTTTTTTATTTTATTTATTTGAAAGAGATAAATCCTCTTCTTCTCTATGGATTCGACACTGTTTACTCTAAACTCGTTTTTGTGAAAATATATTATTTATTTTTATTAGTTTGATACCCACCAGCGAGAACAAATCAATTTTATTCCATTATACCCTCTTTGTCTTCCTATACCTGGTATTTAAATATTTATTCCTATAACTATTTAACCACTTTACTAACCCTATTAACTACTAATCACTTTACTGGCTATCTACTAACTACTAACAACCCAATTAACCACTAATTATTATTATTAATTATGATTAACTACTAACCACTATTGTTAGTGTTTGTTACAATAGTCCCCTTTAAACATCCTTGTCCTAAAGATGAAAAAAAATATCAAAATTTGAAATTTTATCAAATTTATGAATCTTGAATCAAAATTTGTATTTATATTGAGAGATAAGATGATGCAATCAAACAATGAATTTGACTTGAGTTGCAGGGAGAGTAATGGAGAAAAATGGAGATGAGAAAACTTGAGAGAAACTTTCCTTGAATTAGTTTTTGGTGGAGGATTTTTCCTTATGGTTATCAAAAGTTCAGTCATTGAAAAACTTTGCAAGAAACCACCATCAACATGTTCTTTTTTGGACAATTGAAATCGTACTTCTAATGAAGGATTTTTCTCACTAAACCCCGAAAGTTTAATCTTTAGAGAGTTTTCCAAGAAACATCATTAATTGGTTTGTTCTTGGATATTTGCAAAACTCCTTCTACTCTCAACTTTTTTTTTTCCACTAGAATTAGGTAGAATGAAAAATTCACAGAATGTATCAATATCTTGTTTTTTTGGGTTTGTCTTTATTTAGCATCTTCATTAGGGCGCTAAATTTGTCATCAACACTTGCCATAAAAACGTCCAATTTCCAGTCTTGTTCATCAATTTTCTATTTGATTTTATCCATTTTTCAATCTAACTAGAGATGATCTTCTTTGATTTCCATGGTCAATTCGTACATTCGTTCTTCGATGACAAAGATTCGTTGAGAAATGTAAACTCTGATAATAATTTGTTACGAATCAGAGAGAGAGAAAGAAAGAGAGAGAGAAAGAGGAATTAAAATAGTAGAGAGAGAGAGAGAGAAAGAGCTAAAGAGAGAGAGAGAAGAGAGAGAGTGAAAACAAGATCAATTTCATTCTATTATGCCCTTTTTGTTTTCCCATATCTAGTATTTATATATATATTCCTCTCACTATTTACCCATTTTACTAACCTTATTAACTACTAATCATTTCACTAACTACCTACTAACCACTAATAACTCAGTTAACTATTAACTATTATTACTAATTATGATTAACTACTAACCACTATTGTTAGTAGTTATTACAATACTTCCTCTTTAAATATCTTTGTCCTCAAGGATGGAAAAAAAATCGAAATTTGAGATTTTTTTAAATTCATGAATCTTAAATCAAGACTTACATTTGTGTTGAGAGATAAAATAATAAAGTTGAATAATAAATTTGATTTGAGTTACGGAAGAGTAGTGGGACGAAAATGGAGACAAAAAAGCTTAAGAGAGTTCTTTTTTGAATTATTTTCCAATAGAGAATTTTTCCCGGTGAATATCAAAAGTTCAGTCATTGGAAGACTTGCAAGAAACCACTATTAATTTGTTCTTTCTTGGACAATTGAAATCCTACTTAAGGATTTTTCTCATATAAACCCGAAAGTTCATTCTTTGGATAATTTTCCAAGAAATCACCATTAATTGGTTTTTTCTTGGATATCTGCGAATCTCCTTCTATTCTCAACTTTTCTTCACTAGGAGTAGGTGGAATGAAAAATTTAGAGAATGTATCAATACCTTATTTTTTGGGTTTGTCTTTTTTCAGTATCTTCATGAGAGTGTTGAATTTGTTATCAAAACTTGCCATAAAAGTGTCCAATTTTCGGTTTTATTTATCAAATTTTTGGTTGATTTTATCCATTTTTCATTCCAATTGGAGATGATTTTCTTTGATTTCTATGGCGAATTCTTGTATTCGTTCTTTGATGGTAAAGGTTTGTTGAGAAACGTAAACTCTGATACCAATTTGTTATAAACCAGAGAGAGGGAAAGAAAGAGAGGGAGAGAAAGATAGAGAGAGAAAAAGGGGTTAGAATGGTAAAGAGAGAGAGAGAGGAAGAGATAGAGAGAGAAAGAGAGAGTTCAGGGAGAGAGAAAGACTAAAGAGAGAGTGAAAATAAGATTTGCTGAGAAACGTAAACTCTGATACCAATTTGTCATAAACCAGAGAGAGGGAAAGAAAGAGAGGGAGAGAAAGAGGGGTTAGAATAGTAAAGAGAGAGAGAGAGAGAATTCAGGGAGAGAGAAAGACTAGAGAGAGTGAAAATAAGATCAATTTCATTCCATTATGTTATCTTTGTCTTTCCATATCTAGTATTTATATGTTTATTTCTCTAACTATTTAACCACTTTACTAACCATATTAACTATTATTCACTTTACTAACTATTTACTATCAACTAACTACTGACCACCATTGATAGTAGTTGTTACAATATTTCCTCAGTAAATATCTTTGTTCTCAAAGAGAAAAAAAAATCAAAATTTGAGATTTTATGAAATTTATAAATCTTGAATCAAGACTTACATTTATGTTGAGAGATAAGGTGATGAAATCAAATAATGAATTTGACTTGAATTTCAAGGAGAGTAGTGAGAGGAAAATGGAGATGGGGAAGCACTTTCTTTGAATTTGTTTCTGGTGGGGGATTTTTCCCAATTAATATCAAAAGTTCAATTTTTGGAAGATTTGATAAGAAACCACCATTAACATGCTTTTTCTTGGACAATTGAAATCCTACTTCTAATGAAGGATTTTTCTCGCTGAACCCTGAAAGTTCAATCTTTGGAGGGTTTTCCAAGAAATCACCATTAATAGGTTTTTTTTAGACATCTACAAATCTCCTTCTACCTTCAACTTTTCTTCACTAAGAGTCGATAGAATAGAAAATTTAGAGAATGTGTCAATACCTTTTTTTCGAGTTTGTCTTTGTTCAGCATCTTCATGTGTGTATTGAACTTATCATCAAAAGTTGTCATAAAAGTGTCTAATTTTTGGTTTTCTCCATCAATTTTCTAGTTGATTTCATCCATTTTTCGTTCTAACTGAAGATGACATTCTTTGATTTCCATGGCGAATTCTTGCATTCATTTTTCGATGGCAAATATTCGCCAAGGAACATAAACTTTGTTACCAATTTGTCATAAATCAACTTTGGAGAGAGGGAGAGGGAGAGAGAGAAAGAAAGAGAGAAAGAGGGGTTAGAATGGTAGAGAGAGAGAAAGAGATGGAGAGAAAGAGAGAGAATTTAGGGAGAGAGAAAGATTGGAGAAAGAGCGAGAACAAGATCAATTTCATTGCCTTATGTCCTCTGTCTTTCCTAATATTTATACATTTATTTCTCCAACTATTTAACTACTTTACTAACTCTATTTACTACTAATCACTTTACTAACTATCTACTAACAACTAATAACCCAATTAATTACTAACTATTATAACTAGCTATAATTAACTACTAGTTGGTTAGCAGTTGTTACAAATTCTCACATTTAAATCCAAACGTGGTGAGCCCAAAGATTTAAGCCTAACCGATCTCATTCTCAAGCCCAAGCCAGGAGAAAATCAAACAAGGTCAAGGCCCAAGAGTCAAAACGCATGAGAACAAGAATGGAAATAGAACAGATTTTGGAGTCATGTACAAAAATGACCTAAAAAAAAAAAATTCTTAAAAAAACCTACTCGAAAAACAAATTCCAAATCTAATCCACGTTAATTGAGTGTTGAACACTCGTCTAATATTATTGATTGAGTGTTTAACATTTGACAAACATTGATCAATATTGGTCGAGTGTTTAACACTCGACCAATTCGTTCATCCGCCCTCTTCGACACTTTTATTTCATCACCGTCTCCTCTCTTCGCCTCCACACCATGTCCACCCTAAATATCAACCCTAACTTCTTTTCTCTGCCACCACCACCATTTGCCATAGAAATTCCCATCACTATGCTAAACTCATGAAAAAACCCTAGCCCTAATCGACTCCATATCCATCCCAAACATCAACCCCAACTCCATGTCTCTCCCACCACCACCATTTGCCATGGAAATTCCCATCATTGGACCCATGACGAAACCCTAACCCTAATCGACTCCTATCGCAACAAATGGTACTCCCTTTGCTATGGCCAACTCTGCTCCTCAGACTAGGAATCCGTTACCTTCCAATGTTGAACGGTGTTAAAAATATTAGTCGAGTATTGAACACTCGACTATGAATCCGATTTGGAATTTGTTTTCCGGATAAGTTTTTTTAAGAATTTTTTTATAAGGTTATTTTTGTACATTTTGCAATTGGTAAAAACAAGATCTCATGATCGAAGAAAAAAGGATAAAAAAAATCTAGGCTAGGGTGGAGAAAGATCCGAGAAGCAGAATCGCACGAGTGTGCATTGTTAAAATCGTGCTTTCCATTGTGTTCGAATTTAGAACTTTTTTTCGTTGTCTTCTTTCCTTGTCGTCGATTCTTCTTCTGTTAATTTTCGATTTTGGTTCAAACACCATTCTCAGCCTCCGATTACTCATCTTCGCCATTTGTTCCCTTCCAACTAGGGGTGTTTATCGGTTCGATTTTCGGATTCCTCGGTTATTTCAGTTCGGTAAATTCGGTTTAGACATTTTTCAAAAATCAAACCGAACTGAACCGAATTCGATTAAATTCGAATTCAATCCGAACCGAATTCGAATTCAATTTTCAAATTCGAATTCGGTTTCGATTCAAATTCGAATTCAAATTAAACCAAATTCAAAATTCGGTTTCAATTTGAATTCGAATTCAAATTAAACCGAATTCGAATTCAAGTTTTCAAAAATCTCTGTAGATTATGAATGTGCCTGTTCAGAAGTAAAATTTGAACATCATAATGCATTTGACAATTCCTACATTGTCATATGATTAATAACAAGATAATTCCTTAAAATAAAACCATCCAAAAAAGACTTAAATAATTAGTCTAAGATTAGTCTTTTTGAAAGAGTGCTGTACCAAGTATCATCAAAGCCCTCTTACCTAGTACCTGTACCAAGCATCATCAAAGCCCTCTTACCTAATGCTGTTAAGTAACTACATTGATAGGGGTAGGGTTAGGGGTATCATGAACTTAAAGTTACTCAATGTAACAAACATATTCAAACTACACAAATAAAATACAGGAAGCATTTCTAAGGCCAGAAATACATGTAAATAACATACTTTATACAATCACAATAAGAAAAATCTAGCTTCTTTGTCCCAACTTCAGCAAAAGTCTCAAACTTTCCCATGAATGGTGCAACCTGCAGCCAAGGTAAGCACTTTCCCTATGAATGGTGCAGCCTACAACCAAGGTAAACAAAGTATTTAATGAGAAATACAGGCAAATAGCATCAAGTGTATCATTGGCACCACATTAGAAGCATTGCTTTTGTTCTAAGAGAAGCACAATTCATACAATACAATTATGTTCTTAAGTGATTATTTTTATTTTTCTAAAGAATACAATAAATGAAGCTATATTTTATTATCAGATGGTACTTCATTCTTTATGTAGTTATTCAAGACCTTTCAGCAAAAAGATTGAAAAGATTGCCTCAAAGAAAATCCAAACAATATTTTCTTTAACTTTTTCTGTAAATGAATGTTAACTAGACCAACAAAACAGTTGCAGCAACACTTTATTTCACGGTTAACAACATTCTATAGTTGCATTTGCTTTGCTAACATGAAATGGTATATACTAAAGGGGTCTGCTTGTGATCATGGAAAATGGTACTAGTTTGCTGCCTATTTTCCATGTTTGACAACCTTGGTAGCAGAAATTATATGAATTAATTGGTTTTGTAAATGCAGGAAAGAAAGGAGCTTTTAGAAAAGAACAGGTAATTTAATAAGTTGTCAACTGATCTGTAAGCATGATGGTTGAACTAAATATTCTCTCATTTTTATTTGTCAATGCTAAATGGCAGTGCAGGCACAAGACCCGTCTCCATGGAGTCTAGGCTTGAGAGGGTTTGACATACACTACCACACCTCTGCAAGCAGAAAACCTCTAATATGAACCCCTGTCCTCGAGGATGACCTTAATGTTACACTAAATTCCAGCATTATCTTCATATTTACCTTATATATCCAATTTTATAGTGGACAGTAGTTCAACAATGAGATAATCTAACCTCTATAGACCAAAATGGAACATCATCAACCTTTAATTTCCTTTTCTGGAAAGTAAGAATAATGATGAAAGAGAAGAATAAGAGAACAAGGCGAAGAATACATTATCCACCCAAATCCTAATAAAGAATTTGAATCACATTATATGCAACTAAGAAATAGTAGGAAAATTATAGGCTTAGAAGTGTTGGCAAAAAAGCAGACCTCTTCAAATCAAATAAGAGGCTTGTAGGCCCATGGCCTCATATAAATCCTTGTAAATGCAACACAATCACATCCTGCAATAACAGACTTGTGGAATCAAAAGCTCCTTGCACTACCAACAATCAGCAAAATGAAAAATAAAAAATGATTAACTTCTAGGGCATAAACTTTTCAATCTACCTGATAATCCCCTAAAACCAAAATGAATTCCTATTACAGACATGGACTTCAATTATGCAATCATCCAAAATTACTGAATGCTAGTTTCTTCTAGTTCATTTTTAATTTTTCCCCATTCTTAAGTTGTTAGGCTTGAAAGGTGTTCACATATGCCATTCCAGAATTGTTATAGTCTTCTTATTCCAAACACAAGGATTACCTCAAGGTAGGGAATTCAGCATCTGCAGAGGATTCAGGGCTGCATCAATTACCAAAGGAAAAAAAACTTACACCATTTAATCACTTCGGGGCTGCAATACTTTTAAAACTTCAACATCACCTTGCAATGTTTGTCAATGAAAAAATGAATTAAGACATCTTCCAATAGTAAGCAAAGAAGACCATGCAAACAAAATGTAGGTGTGCTTCTGCAGTAAAGTTACCAAGATGGGCTAACATGCAGTAAAGTTACCTTCTGCAATGATAAGTTACCTTCTACAGTAAAGTTATCAAGATGAGCTAAACTCAACAACGGTTGACTCAGACATTGATTATTTAACTTCTGCAATAGATTGAAAAAAAAAGGCATTACTTTTGTATTATATTAATTGTTATACTTTTGCAATAAACAAAAGTATTACCTTTTTCAAAATTTTCAAAATTCTCAATGTTTTCTTCCACATTAATCGGAGATCCACCTGAACGGAGCCAATCTTGGATACATATTAATGCTTGTACAATTTTAGGAGTTAAAGAACTCCTAAAACAATCAAGAACTCTTCCTCCAGTATTGAAAGCAGATTCAGAAGCAACTGTGAAAATTGGAATGGCTAAAACATCACGAGCAAGCAAAGATAATATATGAAATGCTGGACCCTTTTTCTTCCACCAACCCAAAACAGTAAATGTTGGATTTTCAAGATTATTTTTGTCTTCTTCATCATCCTTAGTCAAATATCTATCCAACTTTGACTTAGAGTCCCTCATGGCACCAGAATCTGCCTTTCTCCTTTTCAATTCAGCCATGTGCCTTTCTTTTATTATTTGCATAGGATCACTATCACTAGCATTAGAGCACCAATGTGTATCTACTGAATTGGACCCAAAGAAGTGGAAGACAATGAGGATGAAGAAGATGAAAATCCAACACTCCTAGAAGGATGATCCGAGTGAATTCTCTTATACTCATTAAACAACTCATACAATGCATCCTTTACTTTTTCAACCAATTTTCTGTCATTTTCGTCACCATACATATTACAAAGGACAATATCACAATAATCAAATTTGTTCCTAGGATCAAGTATACAAGCAATAAAAACCAGCAAGTTAAACTTTTCAATATTGCCCTAATATTTGACAAATTTTTTCTTCATTTGTGATGCCATGTCTCCAAAATGATCATCTTCACTTGAAAGACATTTTTTCAAAATTTCATAAATACAGCTAATGTCATCTAAATAAGAGTTTGCATTAATATATTTTGTACTGGAAACTCTCAAAGTGAGAACATAAAAATACCGAAGAAAAACAACAAATTTTCTGACATTCTTCCAATCCCAAGACATTGGAACCCCAGGTTTAGTGCCATGATTTTCAAGATCCTCCCGAAAAGAAGAATCCTCCATATCCAACCTGTCAAATACCCTTTCATACATCTGAGCCACACTTAACATCAAATAAGTAGAGTTCCATCTTGTAGCAACATCCAAGCATAAAGATTTACTGCAGTCACATTTTTCTAAATTAGCAAACCCCATAAACTTTTTCATCCTAGCAGGTGATTGTCTAACATATCTAACTGCTGCCCTAACACTTTCAACTGATCTACCAAGATCCCTTAGGCCATCTTGAACAATTAAGTTCATAATATGAGCAATACACCTAACATGCATTCATTTTTCTTGTGAAACGCATAATCCTCCCCAATTGACACACTTTTTTTTTCAAATATTCAAGTGCTACATCATTAGAACTTGCATTATCAACTGTAACAGTGAAAACATTTTGCAAACCCCAATCAACCAAACACATTTCAATCGTCTTTCCAATGTCTTGACCCTTATAACTTGATATAGGACAAAAATTTAACACCTTTTTTTGCAAATTCCAGTCACTATCAATAAAATGAGCAGTAAGACACATAATTAATTTTTTGCAGAGATGTCCAAGTATCAGTGGTTAAGCAGACTCTGAGAGTTGTATGTTTGATTTGAAACTTAAGTTTTGCCTTTTCATCAAGAAACAACTGATAACAATCCTTTGTTACTGTACTTCTAAATGGAATTACAAATGCAGACTGAATTGCTGAAACCCACATTTTGCACACACTTAAATGGAAGTTCATCAATAATGATCATTTCAGCTATAGCTCTCCTAGCAACTTGTTGATCAAATTTCCATGCTAATAAATTAACCTTTGTCTCTCCAGTGTCTTCATTTATGGAAGTATTATGGGACAATTGAGTCTGGTTGGTAGGGTTTGAAGGACAAATTCTCATGTGATTCAACAAAGTGGAAGTCCCGCATGACTTGGATGCACAGTTATACTGTCTACCACAATAATTACATGTACACTTTTTCCTACCCCCAGTATCTACAAATTCAGTAAAATGTTGCCAAACAACTAACCTCTTATTATGTTCTTTGTGTTTTCCAGCACTCTTCAATATAGTATTGCTTCCTATAGACCCTTGGCTTTCACCTTCGGTGCTTCTACTTTGGCCTTGGCATGTTTGAACTATAGAATTGATCTCATTTGATTGAGACATCCTAACCACCACCTGCACCTCTACAAAACCAAAAAAACAATGTTATTAGAATCTGTCAAATGCAGAGTGCAGAGAGTGAAGATTATAGAGAGTGAACTAATACCTGATGCTGATAGTTGAGTCGATATGAGAGCAATGAGTGCAGAGTGTAAAGAGGAGATAATGGCCGAAGATGACGGTAAGACCAAGACGATAGATGCAGAGAATGAAGACCAAATGCAGACAAAGGTCAAATCGAAGAGGAGATGATAGATGAAGACTGAAGTGATTTCGTGAAGGGAAAAAGTGAGTTCGCAAAGACAGATTAGGGTTGTGGTTTGTGAGTTCGTGAGAGTTAGGGTTAGGGTTAAAGGAGATGAAGGCCGAACAGTATATGAGAGTGAAGATAAGATGATGGTGAACAGGGTAGAGTGAACTGTGAAGACGAGAGTGAAGATGAGAGAGCGAGAGACTGTCAGATGGCAGATCAGACAAAGATCGAAGTCACACACCACACTGTTAGATGAGAGTATAGATGAGAGAGATGAAGATCGAAGAGGATATGCAAAGAAGATGAAGATCGAAGATCGAAGACTGAACTGAAGTGAAGAAGATGCAGACGAACACGAACTCACGAACAGATGCAGACGAAATTGAGTTGAGATGAGGACCGAAGTTAAGTGACGAACTGAAGTCAAAGATCGATTGATCGAGTTCAAAATTAGATTGAGATCGAAGTTTAGATGCAGATGAAGACTATAATCGGATGAATATGCAGATTCAGGGGAGATGATAAGAGTGAAGAAGGGAAAAAAATGGGTTAGGGTTTCATTCGGCTGATTTTGGGAAAGTGAAGAGAGATGAAGATCGAAGAGAATATGCAAAGAAGATGAAGATGGAAGATCGAAAACCGAATTGAAGTGAAGAAGATGCAGACAAACACGAACTCACGAACAGATGCAAATGCAGACACGAAGTTGAGCTGCGAACTTGAGATGAAGATCGTAGTTAAGTGACGAACCAAAGTCAAAGATCGATTGATCGAGTTCAAAATCAGATTGAGATCAAAGTTTAGATGAAGATGAAGACTATAATCGGATGAATATACAGATGCAGGAGAGATGATGAGAGTAAAGAAGGGAAAAAATGGGTTAGGGTTTCATTCGGGATTTCGGGTGATTTTGGGAAAGTGAAGTGAGAGTTTGAGACTTCAAAATTCGATGCGATCGAGACTCAAGAGACTAACGAGTGTTTTGATAGTTTTTTGTTTTTTTTTAATAAAAAATTATAAAATAACACTTATACCCTTCCAGATTTAACTTACATCTAAGATTTTTTAGCCCTTCCAGATTTAACTTACATCTAAGATTTTTTAAGGATATTTTCGTACTTTCGTTGGAATAAAAGATACCTAATTTGAAGTCCGAATTCGATTCGGATGAAAATCGAATTTGAAAACTGAATTCAAATTTAAATTTGATTTTCGGTTCAAATTCAAATTAAAAATTCAAATTCAAAACTTGATTCGAAAACTGAATTCAAAATTCGGTTTTAACTGAAAATTAATTCGTAATTCGAAAACATAATTTGAATTTAAATATTCGAATTCGATTGAATTTGAATCGGCTAGATATTCGAACAAAATCGAAAATTGCACGCCCCTACTTCCAACTCACCATTCGCCGTCTGCCCGTTCTCCATCGTTGAAGTTCAGAAATCGCCACCAAGAAGTTCAATCATCTTCGAGTTTCAGATTTTGCATTCTTTGTCCATTCCAGTCATCGATTCTCGCTTCGATCGCCTTCAACCACTGCGAGCACTAGACTCGGACTTCGATTTCGCCGTTCGAACCTCGAGTTTTCCGGTTGCTTTCGATTCATCATCGCCGCCCTTTGATTCTTCGTCTCCGCCATCTGATTCGATCGCCATCGCCTCTGCAGCTTCACCATTCGAAAGCACTATCGTTCTAGAGTCCAGTCTTCTTCAACCTCCGCCGCCCTCTTTGATTTCCAACAGCCTCCTGTTGTTTCGTTCATCGCTAATCGTCGTCGTTTGCGTTCGACTTCATTATCTCCGTCCAAACCCACCACCAGTTTCGCCTAGATTCGCCTTCCACCGCCGCCCGACCTTGCCACTGCCGCTTGCCACCGCCGTCGAAGGAGGAGACGAAGAACACCCTCATCGAATTCAACACCTTCGAGAACTCTCCTGCTGGCTAGTTTTTTCTGAATTTCAATTTCTGGCTTAGGGTCATGTTTGGTCTGACAAAATTAATTTTGAGTGATTTGATTTTGACGGTGTTTGATTTATTTATAAATTAATTAAATCAGTTTATAAATTAAAATTAGAATTAAAATTATTTATTAATTAAAATTTATAAAAATATTAATAAAGTCAAAAATTACTTGTTAAAAAAAATAAACAGTTTTTATTAGTTTTTTTACTTTGATATTTTTATACACAAATAAAAGAAATTAATTTGACTAATAAAAACATATTTTCATTATTTTATATTTAAAAAAAATTATAATTATACCACAACCTTTATTTTCTAATCCAGTAATAGGTTTCAGGGTTTCTCATTTTTCAAGTGGTATTTTATTCTCTTGCTCTCTATCATGTATCTTCTTCATATTCCACTATTGATAAATTGGAAAAAATTCTATATTTTGATTAGTATATCTCCACTATAATACATCTATCCTGAATATCACCAACTTACGTGATAAAAAGATTATAAAAAAAGTTTTGAGCACTATTTTCTTAATCTTAAGAAATTTTGATATTCAATAATCTTAAAAAATCAATTTTTTCAATAATCTTAAAAAATCTCATTATGTCGACTTATATATTTTTCTGTAATACATCTCTCTCCCCACCCGAAAATTTTTTGTTCCGGCTTTTATTTTTGTGCTGCATTTATGTTTTGTATTTTGTGCTCTCCATTTTTTATGTTCTATATTTTTTATGTACTGCATTTTTCAATAATCTTAATAAATCCCATTATGTTCTGCATTTATATTTTTTCTGCTTTTATTTTATTTAGTTCTCCATTTTTTATGTTTTGCATTTTGTGTTTTGTTGCATTCTTTTATTCCGGAAGTTTTCTACAAATGACAACCGATAGGACATATGGATGAATGTGTCAATCAGCTAATCGCTCAAGTCGCGGCACTGTGAGATGCTCCTGATCAAAGGAAGGAGGATGCGGGGGCAGAGGAGGCGCTCAGACCTTGCTGGTTGAGAAAGAGGAGGAAGTGAAGAATCTGTGGTGGAACTTGGATTTATGTCAGAGTCATTGTGAGAAGCTGGAGATCGAGAAAAAGACCCTTGAGGCGCGATTACAAACTGCTGAGGTGTTAGCTCAGTTGCGCGAGGAGTCTCTCCTGGTGATGGAGCAGAGAGCAACTCAATTAGAAGAGTTTTTGCTTAAAAGTGCCACTGCCTTTAGGGATTCCCACTGCGAGTTGACAGAGAGACTAAAATGTGTCGAAAAAATAATCCGTCGATTTAGATTGGATAGAGTTCTGCCTCCGATCAGGAGGACTACTAGTTAGGAAGCGATGGATCGAAATATGATTCCCACCAGGTCGATTGGTATTTTGGCTAAATCATGTGCGGTCGCTGCGAGGACTTCTTCTCAGGAGATCTTGGCACTTCCCCATGTTCCCCTAAAATCTGCATAACTCTTGTGTCATTGTATCATAGTAATTCTTAATGAAGAATTCTTTCATATTCTTTCGTTTAGCTTATGTTAATAGCAAGGGATGTTCCCTTCATCGTATAGATGGTTCGAATAGACTCATTGACCACACTTAGTTGTTTCAGATTTTCTTGGTGAGCATCGGTTTGTCTAAGGGCATTTCTTAGGTATGCGTTTCGACAAGTGCCTCTGATTTTCTGACAGGCAACGTTTACAGAGATTCGTCCATAAGAGAGGGGTGAGGATGTCTTTCGGTAGGTTAGGGTGACATACACCCATTCGGGGAGATAGATCCTATAAGTAAATTAGGGTGACGTAGGTCCGTTTTGGAAGATACATCCCTTCGGTACGTCAGGGCGATACAAAACCATTATGGGAGATAGATCCTTTCGGTCGGTTAGGGCGACGCAGGTCCGTTCGGGGAGATAAATCCCTTCGGTAGGTGATAGGGCATAAATTGGTGTAATATTTACGATTGATTTTGTTTTATTTTTGAATAAATATTACACTAATTATTGTATTTTATTATATTTTATATGTTAGGAATGATTGATGAGAGTTTAAAGAAAAAGGAAGGTAAAGGAGTCAAAATGAGAAGTTTTGAAAATTTTCAAAATCATTGATTTATTCCTAATATTTATGGATAAATTTTAGAAATTTAACTTTCAAAAATTTTTATCTTTTAGGAAATTTTTCTTCTTAAAAATAAGGTTACTATTCTTATATATATAAGAGTTCTTCATTATGTAAAGATAAGAGAGGAGAGCCCCAAGGGAGGGGGCAACCGCCCCTCATTGTGCAAACACTAACCCACGGCCCCCTGCAGCACACCATTTTTAGTTTAGGTTTTGTTTTGGTTGCTTCAATTCTCTCGTCCAACGGCTGTTACTTTTTGGGGAAAAACAAGGATAGCTACGTTTGTTTTATTTTCTCCATTGTTTTGCAATTTTAATGTTGAATAAAATCTCTCTGAGTTTTTCTTTTATGCTTTTTTTCTAATTTTATTTTCTAGTTGAAGGATTTTGAAATCTTGATTTTTAATGTTTGTGAGATTTAATTGGGTTTATTAAATCAATATCTCATAGGTATTTATTTGATTCCTGTATTTTATGGATTATGATTTTCTAGAATTTGTTAAATAGTGGCCAATATTTAATAATTCTAGATTAATCTACAACTAATTAAAACGACAAATCCGTAATTGTTTGTTGGTTTTAATAAAGTGGTAATTGACATTCGTGTCATGGGAATGACATTCGTGTCATGGGGTTAAATAATCTAATTTAAATGAACCCGATGTGTACTTGTTAATTAGAATTAGGTCTCTCTAAATTTTAATGCTGTTGAGACTTTCAATCCTAAGAGTTTCTCTAGGGTTGACTCTCGATTAGGAAAATAATTAATGAACTTCTCTTAATTATCGACGAAGTAAGGAGAGATTGGTTGTTGGGCGATTGTCGGCGACTATAACCAATTTATTTATGGGTGTTAAAATATTTAGATAGATCAATGATCAATCACATGAAATTAAGGTGGCTATAATTCATTTGACTAGAAAAATTGATTTTCTATTAGTTTTATTTTTATTTTTCGAATTCTTTATTTTATTTTAATTAGTTTAGTTAATTTTTACAACCCCTCATATTTTTATTTTATTTTATTTTCTTTAAAAGAAGTAAATCTATTGTTTCCTATGGATTCAACTCTACTTGCCCTAAATTCGTCTTTTGTAAAATAGGTATTCTATTTTTGGTTGTTTGGTGACATACTAGTAGGTCAGGGCGACACAGACCCATTCGGGGAGATAAATCCCTTCGGTTGGTCAAGATGACGCAGACCCGTTCGGGGAGATAGATCATTTCGGTCTGTTAGGGCAATGCAGACCCGTTCGAGGAGATAGATCCATTCGGTCAGTCAGGGTGATGCAGGTTCGTTCGGGGAGATAGATCCCTTACCGACAGCATGTTTCTTTTCTATAAAGAGCGATTGATAGCAAACGTTTGATAAAATGCAAACGATAAGGTAATCATGTGTGTTCACTGCTAAACGGAAGAATACTACTGTAATAACACGAGGATTGCGTAAGACAATTGAAATGTACCGTGATGATCACTGTGAGGTGGGCACCGAAGGCTCTTGGTCACAAGACAATGTCCCAATCCCAAGTAGAGTTCTGAATTTAACATTCATATGTTTCGTGTTAAGCAGGGCCTCCAGGGCGTTCAAGCACGGCCTTCCCAAAATAACATTATAGGGTGAGGAAAGGTTGACCACATTGAACATCGTTGTGGATGTCGCATGGTTTGATGGCGTGCCAAGTGTGATTAGGAGTGAAATGATCCCTTTAGGGTATATCCATTCACCGGAAAATCCTTTGACTGAACCTATGTGACGTTGGAGATGTGTGGGGCCAAAACTCATCTGTTTGAAAGCATCCCAATATAAGAGATTGCACCCAACTCCTTGATCGACAAAAACCCTTCAGACTTCGTACGAGCCAAGTTTGGCAGTGATAATGAGAGGATCATGGCGATTTGGATCCACCCTGACTAATTTTTCATCGGTGAAATCGATGATCGGTTGTTTGCTTTAGGTTCTTTACCAACTGAGTTGTTAGTATCGCTGGCGGAGTAGGGAGAGGGACGTTAGGCGAGTAAAAGATTAGTATAACCAGGCATTTGACCTTGCTCCCTTGCGAACTGTCTAGAGGTTCTGAAATGTCCAGTAAGGGATGAGGCATTCGAGAGGTTCACTCCCCATGGATTTGGAGGATCACTCTATCATGAAATTAGCTGGTGGTTGAACGACCGGTTGATTGTTCGGTCCGTTTCATCGTGGTGGTGCCTATCAGTCAGGATTCTGTGTGTCTCTCCTTTCTCTACTGATGAACCTTTGTAACCTCCCGTTTCAGAGCAAGAATTCTATCTCATCTTTGAGTTTTCTGCAGTCGTTGGTCATGTGACCGTAATCGTGATAGAAGTGATAGTGCTTGGTCCTATCCTTCTTGGGATCAACCTCCACGGGTTGGGGAGGCCATCGGATATAGGATTGGTCCTTGATCTGGAGTAGAACTTGACTGGGAGTCTCATTCAAAGGGGTGTAAGCATTAAACCTCCGAGGAGGTGGAGGGTCTGGTCGATTTCTCTTTGGTGAGAGCTGTTAGTGCGATCGACTATATTCTCTCCTAGATGATCAGTTTCTCCTTTGGTCAAAAGCATCGATATCTTAGGCCACAATGTACTTCTCAGTATAAGAGTAAAACTCTTGGATAGTAGAGGGAGGATTCTTCGTGATCGAAGTTTTTATGCCTGAGGTGCGCAATCCAGTGAGCAGCGCGGCTAGCGTGATAGAGTGGTCTAACACTGGGACTTTCATAATCTATGTTTTGAATTTCTCCAAGAAGTCTTTCGAGGGTTCATCTTTGATGTAACGACAGTAAAGAGGTGGATTTTCTCTTTACTACCGGACTTATCACAAAGTGGGTCTCGAATTTCTACTGAAGTTGAGAGAAATTTTTTATTCTTAGTGGTGGGAGTGAGTTGAACCATGTTAATGTATTCCCCTTAAGGGTGACAGGGAACTGTTTGCACATGGCGGCATTCATCATATTTCTTGAGATCATCACCAATACGAAGTGTGCCATATGGACATGGGGATCAGTTATTTGTCATATCTTTCTATGAGGGGTAAAAGCAGTCACGGGTATCGGTTTCGAAGAGACCTTCGAGTCAAAAGACAAAGTGTTATTAGGGTACAGGGGGGCTTGGTTATCTCGAGCATTGGTCGGTTTGAGTTCATCAGCTACATGTTACTCAACTTGTCTCCTTAGGTCTTCGGGGTCATGGCGGGAAGTTACCGAGAGCTCATAGTTAAGCGGTGGCATTTGCTGTCGGGGGCGTGCATGCCCATATTCTCCTGAAGAAGATTGGCCCTCGGGCCTCACGGCATGACTAAGGTCTTCCAACTACTTGCTCATGTTATGGATCTTGGACTCTAGCCTGTCCATTTGAGATTGACTGACTCGTTCTTGGGATACCGGCGCAGGAGGCACAACTGGGTGTTCTTGAGGCGCCGATTGTGGGGCCTGCTTTGGGTAAGGAGGTTAAGCATGAACGGAATAATTGTCAATGGAGTGAGTGGGTATCATAAGAAAGGTTGCGTCAGTGGGGGTAGCAATATGGCCGTCCATAGTGGATGCAACCTTCGATATAGTTTTGGTTCTCCTTTTTGGAGGCATATCAGTCTGGTGATCCAGAGGATTCAATGAAGTTTCTCTAGTCTGTTTCCCATGAACGGCACCAATCTGTTGGAGGTAAGTTTTGACTCCACAGATTCGGCTCATTATAACTTGAACGAGTGCTTGATAAAGAAGTTTGGAACCTGCAAAAGATCGCTGGAGGGTGCTCCGACAGGGGAGGCTCCGATGCTCAAGTTAGAAAGAGCGATTTTCGAAATAAATAAAACAGACTGAGAAAGAAAGGAATGACAGATCTCCCTGTGATTTATGTGCCCCTTATAAAGTCAAGGGAACTTACCTGGTTTGGATATATTGAAGGCTTTTATATGGAGTGTCGCAAGAGCCATGTGCATTCGAGACGATACAACCCTATTTTCTTTATGAGAAGATTCGATAATTTTGGAGTTCAAATGTCAGAAATTTAAAATCATTATCATTCAGAAAGTTTGATTATACGGGGAGATTCTTTCTCTTTTTGATTAGATTCTCAAGGGGTTTCCTTCCTTATCCGCAAGATACATTTCGTGCTGCAATATGAAACAAAAGTCGCTGTGATATTCGTTTGAATATTATCTTTGGTTGACAAGAATTGTAGTTGTTGGTCCCTCAAGAAACTGTTAGTTATGGGTCGAACGTAGAGAGGGGCAAGTATTCGGGAGCATCGAATACTTCTGTGGATTGACTGCATAGAGCTCATCGGGAGTTAGTCGAATAGCGAATAGGATATCACAAATGATAGATCCTCTTATGGGTTGGGACAACATGGCCCATTCAGGGAGATAGATTCCATTAGTAGAGCGGGGCGACACTGGCCCCATTGTATTTAAACATATTGAACCTTTTGAATGGGGTCCCATCAAAACCCGTTGGGACATGGTCCCTTCAGACCCTTTACTATCAATTTTATTATTAACTTTTAATCGTAATTAATTCACCTTTTTGTGTTCTATTTTGTAGCAAGATAATAGGTATAAGAAATTCAGAAATAAGGACTTATCCTTGTTTTGGTATCGATATGATGCAATATTTTCTGATATTATTGCCACTGGACATAGAGCTCGAGCTCCAAGCCAGACTTATCCACCAAATCAAAGTTTAAAAAATGGAATAAACTTGTTGCTTGATGATATAAATGAAGGTGAAGAGGGATATAAAGTTGAAGATCATGATATCAAGGATACTGACAAAAGTGATGATTCTCAATTTGATGTTTAGAATATTAGAGGTCTTGATGACACTTTTATTAGTGATGAGAACCTGCTTCCTCCGACCTTCAATGCTAAGGAAAAGGAAAGCGCGAGCAAGACTAGAAAGACGATAAAGGCCTCTAGTACTACTGGACTTAAGGAAGATATTCAATCTCTTCTCAAACTAATGTCTACTAAGAGCACATTTGTATTTTCTTCTAGCAACCAAGATGGTCCAACTTTTGCTAAGTGTCTTGATATACTAAAAAATCTTCCTTGAGTTGAATTAGGTAGCGGACTTTGGTTTTATGCTTGTGACCTTTTTGCCAAGAAAGAGCAGCGGGAAATAAAAATTAGACAACCAAATGATAAGCTAAAGTTAGGTTGGTTGCATTGGAACTTTTCTCTATTTTGTAACAACAGAATGCCATGATATGTATTCTGTTTTTAAATTGTTAAATCCTAGATATCGTGAATATTCTTGTTACTTTTCTTTTATTTTATGAACTTACCATGGCATTGATTTTTAACATGTTCCTTAATCATACATTGTGGTACTATTTATGTTCAAAATTGTTTGCTTGCCATTTTGATATTTGGATGTATAAAATTGTTGTTCTTTTTGCTTTTGTTTTTGTTTTTAAACCTTAAAGTCTTAGCATTTATATGATGCCAAGCTATTTTATAATAATTTGCCTAGATTTTAATTTGAATTTTTTTTGTAAACAATTAATACAAGTGTTTTGTTAACTGTTTCAGTTAAATGGATTCTTGGGGCATTACAAGTGTTATAAAATTGTGTAATGATGTCATAAATGAAGGAGATGTCGAAAATGAAGAACACATTCGCCAAGTAGAGGAGGATAATTTAGAGTGGTGTATCTTTTGTTAGTTAACTTATGCAAGTATTTGGGAGTACTATGAAAAATACATTCACAAAGTTCCATGCCGCACTTCAACACGCAGTTGGCAAAAGTTAATTAATAAGATAATGGCAGGTAATGAAACTCGATATTATGAGGTATTTTGAATGACCAAAACAGTACTTATAGATTTTTGTCAAGATCTAAAACATAACTATGGATTAAACCCAACAAGAGAAATGAGTATATATGAAGAGGTGGGTATTTTTTTAATGACATGGGCTGTAACACCAAGAAAAGTCAGAGAGAGAGGGGGGAAAGAAAAGTAAAAAAAAAAAAACCAACCCACTAATTTCTCTTTTCTTCCCTCCCACTCACCCGAAAACCCATCCCCTATTTTTTTTTCTTCTCAGTCTCTTCCTCCTCGGCTCCTTCTCTCATCTTCCTCTCCCTCTCCCTCTCTTCAATCTCCATTTTTCTTCAAATATCACCCATGATTTGAGATCTCTGAAGCACAAGGACACATCAGAGGATAGAATGGAGATCTAAAACCATTCAGTTTTATCTCTTCTCGGCTAGGGTTTGGTATGCACATCCTCTAAAAATTTGTTTAATTCTTCAATGATTTGTAAAATCTCCACAAAGCCCAACCTTTTTCCATGTGTTTGCAATGTTTTTAAAGCATTTTCAAAGTCTGATTCATTCCAAGAGTTGAAGAGCATCACCTCCCCTTTTCATAAGCGGCAGCAGTCCCGAACATTGGGTATTTTATCCATTTTTGCTCTTCTTCTGTTTTCTTGTTATTTTTAGTGTGAGAAACCATGTGGATGATAGCTCACCTATCCGGGTTCGAAGGTGTTAGCTTTTCTCTAAAGTTTTGATGTTGTGTGCTCTAGTTGCTTAGATTGGGCAAGGAGAAGTGATGTTGTCGATTTGGGAACCTTGATTCTCTACAAAACTAAGGCAGGTACTTTTTTAGAATTAGGCCTATGCTATTTTTAAGATGATGAAGGAACTTTTGCATGTGTTAGTGGCTATTTGTGCTGAAAGATGAAAAATGTGGTATGTTGGATTTATAATCTGTGGGTAGAATATATGAGCATGATGAATATGATGTCGCACAATATTTTCCTTGATTCTGGGCTTGAATTGAGATATTTGGATGATGAATTGGCACGTTCTGCTTACTAGCTACATTAGTTCTTAAGAAATGAGATGTTTAGCGTATTGTGACTAGAATTTAAGATCATAGGTTTGTGTATGTTTATATATTGAAAGTGAGTGGTGTTGAAAACTCATTTAAATATGCAAAAATCAAGGAGATATATTATTGAAACTCTAGGATGGTAACAAAATTTGGCAAATTTTATTTGTTGGGTTGTTGTATTGCATGTACTATTACTTTAAGTCTAATGTGAGCCTATGTATCCCCATGAAATATATATATTAAGTTAGGGAGTCAAGTTCTTGTGTTGCATAGAGAACTCTTTTGTTTATGGGTATTAAGGGAGATGTTTATCTATGAGACATGCTTCCCAAGTATTGATTTGCGAGATTAGCCAATGTTTGCTAAATTTCATGCTTTGATTAATGACTGGGTTATGAGAAATTTAGGGGTAAATTGATTTACCCTAACCCTGTAAGTAATTACAATTGGAATTGGTGTTTAATGTCTTAGACTAAGGCATTCGGAATCAAAAGAGGGATAATTTTTATTTGATTGGGAAATTTGGGAGTGATTTCCCTTCTAAAAGGTGAGTGGATGGTTTATTGTGTCTTAAATGAGTAAAATTATTTCAACTCTTTTTATAAATGATTTTAAATGTTTTTATATGATTTTGAATAAGTTTTTGTGATTATGAGATATTCGAAATGTGAATTTGAATTTAGTGTGCATCCATTATGTTTATAACTGAAAATGTGCCATGTGTTGTTGGATATTTGGTTCATGAATGCTAAAATATGGTTTGGTCATTGTTTATTGAAATTTTGACACATTGATTGTGAGTTGAATGATTGTGAAAAGATGGTGCACGTGTGTAAATGGCTATAGTCAATTCCTCTACGGAGCGACCCGACGGGATGACGTGATTGATGTTTAATTGTGAGGGGGGTAGACGCGGCATTTTCTCTGCCACGTCGTACTATATCTGGTTGCACCTTGATGAGATACAAGTCAACGCCGAGGAAGGGGGGATGTAGAGATGTGAAATAAATGGATTGAAAACCCCTTGTCGGGCTTTCACCCGGATTCGACTAAATCTTGAGCGGGAGTGATTTGTTAGGGAGACCCCGTGATCTTTGAAGAACCTGAATGTATAGATACATGTCTTTTTGAATTACCATGTTTTGTTGAAACTACTTTATATTTAATGAATGGTTTGTGATACATATGCTTTGACTTCCCTACATTCACCCCTAATTTATCGACATAATTATATTATTGCATTTCACTCACTGAGTATTCCCATACTCACCATTTTTTTTATCATTTTTACAGAGAAAGTCTAAATTAGTGGAGACTTAATTGACTTCGGAGTGGAGACTTAATTGACTTCGGAGCCGGAGTTCGTCAAGTTCTAATTTTGGTGAAGTTTCTCAATTCCGGTACTAGTCTATTCTTGGTAGAAATTTTGAGGAGATTAGAATGGACTCATATGGAGGGTATTTACTGAAATTGTAATTAAAATTTCATTTTGTCAGCCATTGGGAACTTCCAAACTTGTGGATTGTATTTAAACTTTTCTTTTTCTCCATTGAACTTATTTTTGGATTTGTGAGAATTTTATGTGATTCTAAATGGCCGGGTGGGCTAGATGTATGTATTGGATTTGGAATGGTCGGGTTGGCTCCATGCATGCCTATTGAGTCAGAACGGATTGGGATGGTCCTTTGAGTGTTGTTGAGATATTTTTGAAAACATGTTGGATTTTAGTTGAATATTTTATGTTGTCCCGGTATATAGGGAGGTCATGCCCGTATGCCGAGATGACACGGCGGTTGTCGCGTACTCGACTTGAGGGTCGGGGCATGACATATGCACATGGTGTTGGTAATCACCTGATTCAAGAAATGTTCAATAACTCTGGTGAAACAATTCACAGGCATTTTTATCAAGTTTTAGGTGCTGTAAACAAACTTGTAGAGGATATCATCAAACCACATCCACACTATAATAATGGAGTTGGCTATCACATGCCTCAAAACAACAAATATCTCACTTTCTTTAAGGTAAGAAATTCTGTAATTTTTTTTTGCTGTATATTTTGTTTAACTGCAAACATGGCTATGTATTTTAATCATTTTTGAATTCTTGACATTGTTTCTGCTGAATTGCATTGGAGCTACTCATATAAAAGCTTGTTTACGAAGAGGAGATGAGATTCCTTATATTAGATGAAAAGGTTATCCCACGCAGAATGTGCTTGTTATTGTTGATTTCAATATGTGTTTCGCCTTTGTTTGGGCAGGATGGGAAGAAGCAGCACATGACAATAGAATCTTCGGAGAAGCTATATGTAACCAAAATTTGAATTTTTCACATCTGTTAGGGCATAAATATTATTTGGTAGATGCTGACTATGTGAATAAAATAAGATATTTGCTCTGTATAAAGGGGAAAATATTCACTATCACCTTGAAATTTTTGCCATGCAAGAACAAGACAATTGCGTCAACCTCGTGGGGACAAAGAAAAATTTAATTTTCTACATTTATCTTGTAAAAATATCATTGAGCATATTTTTGGAGTCTGGAAAGCTTGTTTTTTAATTTTAGGTGATCTGTCATATTATCCCATTAATGTACAGACAGAAATTGTTGGTTGTTCATAATTATATATGCCAAATAGGTGTAGCAGACAATGGGTTTCAAATTGCTCAGAATGAGACATATCTCACATCTAACATGAAAGTGATAAGTTTATCAAATCCGTCTGATACAAATATGGAGGTCGAAAATGAAGATGATGATTGGGCAGCATTTTGTGATATAATTGCATTGGAGATTGCAAGAGTTTGATTAACTGCACCTATATCATTATAACATATTTATGATTATAGACTCTAATGTAAAGTATGTTAATTTAAATTATATATTTTTTATTTATAGAAATAAATCTAAAAATTATTTATTTCATTTATCCATTTTTAGTTGAATTGTTTTAACTTTAGTTTCTTGTTATTTAAATTGTAATACTGTTCACTTTTGAATGATGTATTTTTTAGTTATATAAAAGCGTCTTATACCCATAATGGTATTTTCTCTATTTTATATAGTTTGTAAGTACTCATTTTACCAAACATATAACCATTTTTAAGCAATATTTATCCAAACAGATAATAATTTATATTTTAAAAAAGCTAAAATGAGATTATAAACTAAAAAGTTGTTTATAAACACTAAGTGCTTATAAGTATCATTTTTTAAACAATTCCAAACAGCCTCTTAGTGCTCATTTGACATTTGATGGGGCTTGTTTCTTCCAGTTTCTCTCATCCTTACAAGGAGAAGCCATGTCAAATAGATTTTTTTTCTTTGAAAAGTAGTTTTTTTATGAATAAAAATTTAAAAAAGTAATTTTTTTTTTTTAAAAAAGCTAATGGAGGAGCTTTTGCTTCTCTTTATTTTTTGTATACAAGTTTTTTAGAAAATATATTTATTTTTATTCTATTTATATTCTTACTTGAAAGATATGAAATTTTAAATATATTCATACCATAAATTCATTTATCTGGACTTTTTTCTTTAACTTTAACTTTTAACTTTTATTTTTTAATTTTTAACTTTTAACTTTATTTCAAAAACTATAAAATCAGTTTGTTTTTAAAAGTAAAATTACTAAATAACTTTTAATTTTATTTCAAAAACTATTAAATTCTATTTTTTTATAAGGAGAAGAAAAATTTTAAAAAAAACCTTACTAAACGGGTACTTATTTTTATATTTTTAATTTATTACTAAAAATTTTAATTTCATAATTTTAATTTCAATTTTAAAAAATAAAATAAAATCAAAAAATATTAATTTTAGATCCTATTGAAAATTAAGAATAATTTAGTATTTTCTTGTAATTTTAAAGTTGTTAATTCTTAGTTTTATTTTTATAAATTAATTTAGGAATAAAAATAAAACTTTTGTATTTAGTTGGGTTTAGTTATTATTATTTTATTTATTTCTATTTTTAATAGATTTAGAATTAAAATTGATTTACATAATTTTAGATAATTAAAATAAATTAACTAATTATCTAAAAATTGACATCCACAATCACCGAAAATACTACACCAACTTGCTTTATAGTTTTTCTTTTATCCAAAGAGATAATAATAAATAGAAGCAAAGGGAATTTGTGTTTTGATTCATGCCCTTAACTTTTTATAAATTGAATTTCATCTTAACTCAACTAATGTATGTTATTATTTTACATTTATTAAGTGGTTGATATTTCATATTAACAATAATCATAAACATACATTCTGTTGGAGGTGGATTTTATTTCACAGGTAATTGTTCCTTTGATTGAGCAAAAAATCGAGTGTTGACAAGTCTTTTAGGGATTCGTGAGTGATAGGATCCACAAATACTATCAAAAGGTACTCCAGCGGAGAAGATTTTGACACTTAAGTCAGAAAAAGCGGTAATAAAATACTTAGAAACTGATTGAGTAGATCTATTAGATAGCGCTATGTTATCTCTTTATGTAGGGTGTAGATTATTAAACGTATCTGGTTGGTTGCCTTTACTAAGTATATATAGCATGCATACTTGTAACATCGACACTACGGTGTTCGTAATTCCGTTTTTGAATTTAATAAAATGATCCTCAATTTATATATATATATGTAAATAATTATTTATTTATTAATTTATTTATTATTTATTAATTTATTTAATTACTCAATTAGCTAATTATAAAATCTATTTATATAAAAAAAAATATATAAATAATAATAATAAATAATAATAATAATAATGAAAAAAAAAAACGCGGGTTAGGGTTAGAAAACCCTAACCCTTTTCACACACTCTCTCTCCCTCTCTCTCACTCTTTCCACCTCTCCATCTTCCTCCCGCGCAGCCTTCCCCATCGCCGCCGCCTCCTCCGCCGCTGCCATCCGCCATCGACCGCCCACGGTCGCCGAACCCACCTTCTCTCTCTATCTCTCTTTCTCTCTCTCTATCTCTATCTCACTGTCTATCTCTCTTCTTCTCTCTCTCTCGGCTTTTCTCATCGCGAATCTCTCTCTTTCTCTCGCGGTCCTCCACCGTGTTCCGCCACCCAAAGTCGCCGCACGACCACCTCTTCCTCTCTCTACCTCCCTATTTTCTCACTCTATCTTGGTTCCCTCTCTATTTCTCTCTCTATCCTTCGCGGTCTCGCGATTTCTCTTCCTTCCGCCGCATCGCAACCACCAACTCCGCCACCCCACGGTGGTTCGACCACCACCAAGTCAACCCCTCACCGTTTCTCTCCATCGCCCTCTCATCTCACTCTCTGTCTCTCTCTAGTTCGCTCTCAGTCTCCCTCAGTCTCTCTCACTCTGCTCCTCCCTCTCCTGCGCGTGACTGCCAGCACAAGTGCGCGCGCCGCGCAATAGTGCGTGCGACCGGCCGCCCAGCCGTGCGATCGCGCCTCGCCTGGGCCGGGCGTCTACTCGCGCAATACTGCCCGGCGCGCGGCTGCAGCGTTGCTTTCCTTACTCGCTCGCTCGAGCAATCTGCATTCCTTCGAGAGCCCACTGCGACCCCTTCACTGCATAGGTAAGGGTTGGTCTCTCAATAACCCTAAAGTTTAATTCTTTAGGTGATTTAGTCTAACGGGTAGAATTTGTTTCAATTGGAAATACTACAGGTTCCAGAATGAGCTGAATGACGCACGGATATTAGGGTTTTGGATTTGCAGACCACTCTAGGTGAGGTAAAATACTAATTCCTTCAATTTATTTGGATGAATGTAGGGTAAATTAGAGTAGGAATATATTGAATATGTGTAGGATGTATGTTAGATTCGATTTTATAATGCTTTGGGTGAAATTATATGTGATTATTAAGGCTAAGTATAGAATTTTAAATGAATTGAGTTGTTCTAGATGATAGAATCGTATTGACTTGATTTGAATGACTGCTCTTAGAGTTTAATTTGACGAATGCACGAAAACAGTCGAATTTGGGATTTAAGTTTAAGAATTTATGCAGTCTGTTTAATTATAAGTTGTCTTGCATATAGGAAATCAAAATACTATTTCCGTATGATGAAAATAGGCTTCAATACCTTTAAAATGACATATGGTTTGAAGAAATCAGATGAGAAATGAAAAGTGTATGAATTTTCAAAGATTTTTCTAATTTATAGAGAATTTATGTATTTAGACGTGTTTTCGATTTTGAACGGTTTTAGGTTTAAATTTAGATTGGTTTTGCTTTTGTTATTTATTTATAAATGGAATGAAAATTGATGACATTGGAGTTTATTCATAAATTGGAGAATTTAGATTTGTACAAACTTAGGGAAAATGATAAACCCTAAGAATAATTGGAAATTTGATGATTATTGTGATAATTTGATTAGGTTGATCTTGTTGGAGACTCGAGGACTCGAGTTTGGTCTGATTGTGGAAATAGGGAGTGATCACCCTCCCTAGAATGTGAGTGGAACCCTAATCTCTTGCATGAAATAGTGAAAATTTGATTTTTACCGTGTTTTTATACAAAACATGTTTTGATATGCATTGATTCGATGTGTGGTATTTAATCTCAAATCTGTTTTGTGATTATTGGAGTGTCTTAAACTTATGATTTCTATGAGTATGCTTCCATGTTTGAATGAAATGAAATCGTGCCATAATTTGAGAAATGAATGATTTTATTCTACCGTTGCATTGGTATGCTGTTTTGAAATGATTTTGATGAAATTATATTGGCACACGGATTTAAAATGTTTTGATGAACTGTGAGGGCACTGGGATGCTCACTTGTGATGAGATTACTGTGATGATGACATTGATGATTCCGTAGCTACGAAAGGCGTTTGTAGAGGCATGAGTTACCCGGATACGCTTCTGCAGGAGGTATCCGTAAACGTCGTGATTGTGATATGTATGGGCCCGGTTGAATCAGGTATTGGGGAGGTCCGTCAGAATAGGCGGTCTAGTACCGGGAGTTGCTTGTACATGTTTGTGATGTTTCGTATGGGCCCAGTTGAACCGAAAGGGGAGGACCGTCAGAATAGGCGGTCTAGCACTGAGAGTTGCTTGTACGTGCCAACGTCGGGGTAGAGAGCTACTTTTGAAACACTTTGCATATTAAAACCCCCGATGCGCCTGTCCTTGGTTGCGGTTGACTTTGCTAGGATTCTTTCGGCTAACTCTATGTTATACTTGATTTTTAAAATGGATGCATATATGTGTGATATCGTGTGACTGCATAAATGAGTTTATTGTATCGAACATATCATGATTTATTGCGAAACTTGAATTATTGTTTACGAATGATATTATTTGACACTCCAATTTTTACCTACACTATTAATACTTGAGATTATCCCCTCACTCACTGAGTATTCTTCCCTGAGTACTCACCCCTCCTCTTTCCCTCCCCAGACAAGATTATTGTGATAGGGCGACGTATTTGGCTCGAGGACTTGATAGATTGTTGGCGGATTGGGTGATTCAGGAAGGTGAGATCTTAAGTTTAAATTGAAAGATGAATTATGTATTTTATTGTCGACCCTGCGTGGTCTTGTTGAGGTCCGTAGTTGACCGTGTACATATTTTTCGATAACTGTATAATTTTTGAAATTTTGTTTGCAAAACTCTCATTTCAATTGCATTGAGGCATTTGTAACTATTTAAAGTGTTAACTTAGGAATTTGTAATATATTTGTATAAATTTAGATCCGCTCAGTGTGGCGGCTGATTATGCTCTAGTTGGGCATGACAGTAGAGGTCTGTGGCTAGGACTGTTGGTGATTTATAGCCTTGCGTTGTTCTGGATGTCGGTTTTGGGAGTCATTGGTTTTGGAGAGGCCGGGATGGCCATTTGATTTATTTTCATATTGATTTTGAATTATACAGGTTTATACAGGTTATTTGTACATTGGGAGACCTCCGATTTATGGGGAGGTTCTGCCCGATTTTTTGTAGAAATACAGCTGACACCAGGGCAACGGGCGGCTGTTCACGATTCCCGGTTCGGGGCGTGACAATACTAGCCAAGTCTCGTATGCGTTTAGGGGTGTAGAAACTCTAGTTTTTTTGTCGAGAGATTACCGCTACTCTTTTGAGATCACAGAGACTGTAATCAAGGATCTTTAGGAGTGTTGGAATCCTATTGATTAAGAAAACTTCAAGTTGTCATTGAAATTCCCTACTTTACTAGAAGTGATTATAGAGATTTGCTTCATTATTGAGAAAGATTTCCTCGAAACTATGGGAGATTTGTATCAGATTAAGAAAGGTTTAAATTTGTTAACGATTTCTTTTCTTATCGGATAACTATATGTTGAACTTATCGCAAAATGGGAATTACTTTTGTATTGACGGAGAGTATCCAATTAGGAGTGGCAATAGCCGAGAGGTTCGGAGGCTGAGAGTTAGAATAACCAAGAGGTTAGGGGACCGAGAGGTTGAGAGGTTGTGTTAGCAAAGCGTATCGGGAGAGAGACAAAGGAGTGACCGAAGGCGAGATAGTGTTTAACTGAGAGGTTCCCTTAATGGTCTATGGACTTTGTAGTTATGACTTAATAGGGTTTGTAGCTTCCGGACTTTAAGTAATGGACCGTTAAACTATATACCATCATTTGCCCCCCACTCCTATGTTAGTTCGGAGAAATGGCATTAGAAGTAGAGTTAGAGAGGAATTGGAAAGGACGTGAAGAGGGAGCGGTTTTGGGTAAGTGGAATGGGTGTAAAAAAGGAGCATTAAATATGAAATGTGCCACTCCTTAATGTTTGCAAATCTTTTTTGACACGCTTCTTTTTAAGTGGGTTGTGATTGGTTATAGCTATTGTAGTGGTTGCACTTTTGTTAGTTTGCTTTTGTTGAGAGAGAAAAGATTCGTTGAAGTAGGTTTTGTGAGATTTGTGAGGGAGCTTTGTAAGAAATCTGAGATTGTGAAAGGTTTTGGATCTCGTGTTCACCATAGCATTAGCAACATTAAGAGTATGATACCAAAAGAGGAGTCGCGCAAGGTTGTGAATGATATGGCATTATGGGACGATTATAATTTTTTGTTGCCGATGAAAGAAGATAGGGCAAATAGGCAACTAAAGAAATGTGTGCCAATGTATAAGTAGTATGTGAAGTATGGCCTTCGGATGCCATATACGGGTCCTTTCACCCAGGTTTTGAGGCATTGGAATATCTTTCTAACTATGTTGATACCCAGCGCTTGGCATCTTGTTATGGTAGTAGTGAGTTTGTTGAGTTACTATCATTTGAAATTCATTTTTAAGATTTTGTCATCAGTCTTTTCTTTGAGAAGGTGTGCTATTGAGGGATTCCATAAAGGGCTGGTTTTGTCTCCAAACCACCCAAGTTGGGATGGAAGTTTTTCTATAATGAGACTATCGATTAGAATTAGGTGCAAAAAGTTCTTTTTCATAGAATTTGTGAATGAGCAAGGGATGTTGGTGTTACTTGAGGTGGGTGGAGAGCCTTTTCGGGGTTGAAGTCCCCAAGACCTTCTCGTCACTCTAGGTTTGTGTGTTTGGTTGGGGGTTTTTGTTCGGAGAAGAAAAGATCCATTTGCACGGAGACTCTCCTAGATAAGCATATGATAACGTTGGCCAGTATATTATTGGGTGAGAAAAGGGAATTCGAGAGGTCTCTTTTGGTGAAAAAGAAGGCCACGAGACTTCTAGATGTTGTTCCTACTGCGGAGGAGGAGGATCTGATGGTGGTAACCATCGACAAGCAGATAAGGCCAAAGTCTAAGAGAATATTAAGGAGGGGGAGAGCATGTCAGAGCGGGGTACTCCATCAAGCGATACCCTTCCTATTTTAGCATTGGGAAGGAAGAGGAGGAAAGTGCAGGTGATAAGCTCCAGTGAGAAAGTTGGAGAGACTAAAGAATAGGGTTTGCCGATTACGTCTAAGGTTCCTCTTCTAAAGGCGGCCAAGCAAGTGGGTGTAGCTGGAGGTAACATTTCCTCGGTCCTCGATATTAGTTCTTGAGGAGGGTTTTGTGAGAGAAGATGTAGAAGGTGAAGAAGAGGGAAAGGACACCGAGAGGGGTACTCTTGGTGAAGCCAAGGGTGTGCCTTCCGAGTGCAAGGTTCGGGAGGTTGGAGTTGGGCCTTCTTTTGCCTTTAGTGAAACTTTGTAGTGTATAGGGGCAAAATGAAGGTATTGAAAAGGACTACTCCTCTTCTTTTTATTTTTGTCAGGTCCTACAATGATATGAAGGATTTTAAGGAGAGGGGACTTGTAGCGATCAGTGCCGACAACCATCACTACAGCTACCTAGATGTCATGGAGGTGAGAAGGGTGGCTGAACGGATGGATTATCATTGCTCTGAACTTGAGTTAAATGGCTTATCAATGGAACAGGGCGATGAAGTTCTCATGTCCATTGGGCTTGGGGTATGAGTTTTCCTTTTAGGATATACTTTATTTGGGTTTTCAATTTTATTTGACTAATTGTTTTATGTAGACTATTGTTTTGATTGAGTTCCAAAGGTAAAAGAGAGAACGATTGATCAATCATCTAGAACATCGCATGGACCAAATGGGTGAAGAACTCTCCTGGTTGTGTAATGTTTTGGCATAGAGGGAGAGGGAGATAGAAGAGGAGAAAGCAGTCAGGGTTGCTTTAAATAACAAAAATGAGGAGGTGGAGTACTTGAGGGCTAACCTCGAGTTGGTGTTTAAGCAATGTGAAGCAGCTTTGATAAGGTGCAAGAGGTTGGAAGTGACAATGAAGGAGTATGAAGCCAGGTTGCAAGCTATTGAGAAGTTGACACAAGCACGAGAGCAATCGCTTTTTGACATAGAACAAAAGTTGGCCGAGTCGGGAACACTTTTGCAAAGGTGATCGAGAGAAATGAAAATTCAAGTTTTTTACTTTTCCACCGAGTTGGCACAGGTGTGCTCAACGTAGGTTGCTTGAGAGGCTATAGTGTGTCGAGGAGGTCATCCATTGGGCGGGGTTAGGGGAGGCCGTAACTTTATGTAATATTGAAAATTTAGTGTTTGAATTTTCATTAAGACCTTTTATATAATTCCGAAAAGATTTGGCTTTGTAGTGATTATGATGTCTTCTATCCTATAAGGTGAATTTTAGTGTTGTAAATTTGAACATTTGACCTTGCAGCGATTAAGGAATATGAAATTTGGGCTTGAGTTTGAACTAGGATTAAAGCCCAAATTTGGAGTCCAACTCATGAGTTGACAAATTACAAGTCCTAACCAATATTTTTGTTTGTTTTTCTCCTTTATCTGTCTTGAAACATAAGGTGAAAAAGTCAAAAGAGAGTTTAAAAATTGTGTTGGTGGCATTTAATGCAAGGAATGAGGCGATGTGGTAAGTTGTGTGTGTGTGTGTGTGATCGAGAGGGATAGAAAAAGAAAGAGAGAGAGAGAGAGTGAGCACTTTCCTCTCCAAGGAAACTTAATCCTGAAATTCAATCTCCTCTCCACAAAACTCACCCAAAACTCTATAAAAACCATCATTAAAGCTTGGAATTGATAACTTCCATCTATATACAAACTAACCTTAGTTTTGGCAAGCATAAAAAGGTGTAAAGAGCTTAGAAAGCAACCTGAAAAACCCAAAGAAAACTTGGAAAGGGAAAACTAGAAGGTTTAAGGAAAAATCTTCAAGTTTGAGGCAAGTACCATTCTTATATTTGTTTAAATAATGTCTAATGACTGTGTATAACACGTTTTTTATGTGATTATGATGTTAAAGTAAAGATGGAATGGTTTAGGAATGAAAGGAGCCATGTTTTGGAATATAAAAGCATAAAAAATTAGGGATTCTACTTGCTAGACACTCAGACCATGCTTATGTGTTTAGCTTATAACTTTCTCTACATAATAGTAAATTAAATGAGGTTTCTTCTTATGAAATTAGGTTTTAAGAGCTTAAAAATGACATATGACTTGAAAGATTTCATTTAAAATTAAATTTTTGGTGAATTATTAAGTAACACGAATTTTACAGAAAATTTGCCTTGTTTCTACCCTGTTTTAGCATTGGGATTTGTCTCGAATTTTATCTAATTTTTAGGCTGAATTATATTAAACCATGAATATAAAAGTTGTAGATTTATATCTTATCTTTAAATGAGTACTAGAATCATCTCAATCCAATATGTGCGAAAAAAGTTATGCAAATTTTTTCGAAAACCACTCATGTTGTGTTCTCAATTTTAAGTTGTAACTTTGAGTGACTTGGGTTGATGGGAATTGAGGCTAGTCATAAACATAAAATTTATAGCCTTATGTCTTAACTTTAAGTAACAATTGGAATCATCTCAATTCAAGTTTTGTGGGTTAAGATATAATAGTTTTTCTAAGACACATTTGTATTGGAAAACTAGGGTTGTGAAATATTAGGGAGAAACCAATTAGTCCTAGTGTCGGTTTATGATTTAATGATTAATTGGTGTTCAATGTTTTAGGTTAAAGCATTTGAAACTCAAAGAAGAATTAGATTTTGGTTTAGTTTGAAATTGAGAGTAGTTCCCCTCCTAAGAATTGAGTGGATTGTATATTATGTTTTAAATAAGTAAATGTTTTATTTAATTTTTTGAAATTATTTTTAAAAGGTTTTTGAATGGTTTTGTGTGTGTGAAATATCCATATACATGAAATTGTAGTGGTTATGCATTTAATTTGTTGAAAATGAATTATGTGTTGTGTTTATATATGTGATATTGCAAGTTTTGCCATTGATGACTTGAATTGAAGTTTGTATAGTTATATTGGCACATAAAATGGTTAAAAGGGAATGGTGTATGTGTTGGCTTGGGGTATGAGTCTGAAACCCTATTAATGACTATAGCATTCTCTGTCATGGAGAGGCCTGACAGGACAACGTGGTGAGAGTTTTATTAGACAGGGAGGTAGTCAAACTTGAGAGATGCCTCTTTTGTCCTATCAGGATAACTTGGTTCCATTATCAAGGAGGTCTCGAACCAACGCCAACGTTAAAGGTATTTGATAAATGTGAAATGTATAAAAATCCATTTGCGGTTTCGTCCTTGGTCATTGTAGGCCATGGTCGAACTTGTTGTTTTTAGCATTCCCCCTTTGGTTTGGAAAGTATGAATAATGTTGAATGCATAAATTTTATCTAATCATAATGATTGGATTTAGTTGAAAAACTTTGACTTTTATGATGAGCATTGTTGTATTTGATTTATGATGAAAAAGATTTTAGGAATATTACTTGACATATCTATACCCGCTTCTCATTCATTGCATACCATGTTATTCTACTAATTAACTATTGTTTATATTTATTCCTCTCATTTTATTTTTACAGAGGACACTTAGTTTGAAAATTAACCCTTATTTTGAGCTGGACCGAACATATTTTGAGGACTTCTTCACGTATCGGCCGTTTGGATTATATTTTGAGGTATTAGTAGACTCTTATGGAGACGTTGGTTGTAAACATTTTTGGAAAACTATCTTAGATACTATCTTTGTTGATTTTCGATTTTGAATTTCATTTGGTTTTATATACATATATTGAGAACCTATTTGATTTCCAAAAGTTTACTTGGGAATTATTTTTAATTGAGTTGGTTTGGATCCCTTAAGTAAGGATTTGTTTTATTTCTATGAATTTGATTGGATTGACTAGGCTGGCTTTATGCATGCATGTTTTAAACAAGGATGGATCGGGTTGGTCCTTAGCATTGTGTGGATTCATTTGGATTTAAATTGATTTATTTGAATGTCTTTGTTTGGAAAAGAATGAAAGTTTGAATGCCTTGTTGTACTTTGGTGTACGGGTTAGGCTCACTTGTATTCTAGGATAACGTGGTGGTTGTCGCGTGCTCAATTTAAAGGTTAGGCATGACACTTTAGGTGTTAAGGGTGTTAACCCCAATACGCCTAGCTCAACCCCTATTGGTACTAGTTAAAGCGATGCTCCTTATGAGTTAGTTGACACAAGTGCTGATGTTGCTGGCCTTTGGGCTAACTTTGAGTCTGTGCAGTAAAAGGCCCTTCCTCCTTCTCTATCTCCTTCGTCATGTTTCTGTACCTTGCTTTGCTTTCTCCTTTCTTACTATATCTTGCTTGTATGTTCTTCTCCTTAGTTTGTACGGATACTGTCTATTCCGCTATACAGGTGATATCATAATGAAAGTATTAAGATTTTTGACAATCTCATTTTCAGATATCTTCTTTTCTCTACTACATTCATGTTGCTCTATTAATTGTATGTTGAAATAGAGAGACTTAAATGTTTCGTTGTCTCCTGGTGCATTATAATCATAAAAGGGTGGTAAAACCTTTTTAAATGTTGACTTCTCAGATGTCCTGCTAAGGCATGTGCGAGGCATTGGGCTAAGAATAAGGGCGCAGAGCGCTTATGAGGTATGGGGCAAAGAGAGAGAAAGTAGAGAACCTTTTCGAGGTGTAGAGCCAAGAGAGTGACAAGAGTGTGGGCCCTGTCTATCTGGTCAGGAATTACATCTGTGTTGACAATGCGTTTTAAGCGTAGAGTCGAGAGAGTGGTCATGTTACCTGGTTGAGAGTTACATACCGTATTGACGACACATTTTGAGGCTTAGAGCCGAGAATATAGGTTGCGTCTACCTGGTTGGGAGTTACATCTTGTATTGATGATGCGTTTTGAGACGTAGAGTCAAGATAGTGGCATGTGTCTACCTGGTCGAGAATTACACCCCATATTGACGACACGTTTGAGACGTAGAGCCGAGAGTACGGGCCACGTCTACCCGATCGCGACGTGTTTTGAGGTGTAGAGCCAAGAGAGTGGACCATGTCTACCAGGTTGGGAGTTACATCCCATATTGATGACATGATTGAGGTGTAAAGCCAAGGGTATGGGCCACGTCTGCCCAGTCAGAATTACATCCTGTATTAATGATGCGTTTCAAGGCATAGAACTGAGAGTGGGTTGTGTCTGCCCAGTTGAGAGTTTCATCTTGTATTGATGATAGTTTGATATCTATCTGGTCAGAAGTTACATCCCCTATTAATGACACGTTTTGATATCTACAAATTGCATTCGACTAAATGCGATTGATATGATTAGGGCATTATAAGAATGTAATAAAGTATGAAAAATGGAGATATTATTAAAGAAATAATCATAAAATGAGAAGTTCAAATCAACATAACTAATTAGCAACTCAGATGGCACTATAAGATGATGGTGGCTTGACTACATTGAATGTGGTCATAGCTGTTACGTGATTGGGTAGCATTCCCAAAGTTACTGGGAGAGAGATGGTGTCTTCGAGATATAGACACTTGCTTGAGAGTCCCTTCAAAAGTCCAGCATGAGGTTGGAGATGTGCCTAACTAAGGCCCATTTGTTAGAAAGCATCCAAATAAAGAAGTTCGCAGTCTGATCCTTGATCGACAAAGATTCTTTTTACCATGTATTAGCCTACTTTGGCGGTGATAACTGGTGGATCGGGGAAACTTGGATCAACTCCTACCAGATTATCATCATCAAAACCAACTGTTGGTCTTTTCTTCTTCCGCCTTTTCTCAAAGCGAATAGTGAGAACCTCTTTGGAGGTGGATGCCTCAGTCATTTAGAAGATCGGGGCTACTATCTGCTCCTCTTGGCTTCGTCGTGTGTTTATCCAGCCTACTAGATTTTGAATCAGAGAGGGTGATGTATCACTGAGAAAGAGAGGTGTTGAAGGGGAGTATCTGCCCTGTATTTGAAGGATTACTCCGTTTGTTTGGTTGGGGTAACTCATGCAATCAGTGGCTCATTTGGCTCATGGGTTTGGCATGGAGCACACTGACTTCAAGGAGGATTGTCTTCTCATTGCATGCTGATAAATCTTTGGAGTCTGCCTTCTTGAGCCAAAACCTCAAGTTCATTCTTCAGCTTTCGACATTCATCTGTTAGGTAGCTGTAATCCATGTGGAAGTGGCAATATCAAGTATTGTCCTTCTTAGAATCATCCCCTATAGTATGTGGGCGCTATCTAATGTAAGGTTTGATCCTAATCTGCATTAAGATTTGGTTGAGTGTGTCATTTAGGTGTAATTGTTGAATCTATGGTGAGGCGGAGGTCCTAGTCAGCTCCTCTTGGGTGAGGGTGGTCGAGAGGAGCGACTGCGCTCATTTTTTCCTGTGCTACTTCGGCGTTTATTGAACGCCTTAGTTTTTCTACCGTAATGTATTTTTTCACTTGAGCATAAATTTCTTGAATGATGGATGACAAATTCTTCATTATGGAAGATTTCATCCTTGAGGGGCCGTAATCCAGTAAACAGTGCCGCCAACTTGATGGAATGGTCTAAACCTGAGACCTTCATCATCTCGGTTTTGAATTTGTTAAGGAAGTCTCTTAAGGGCTTGTCGTCCTTTTGTTGCAATGACAGGAGGGAGGTACATTTCCTCTTGGCCCCCTAGCTGATCACGAAATAGGATTTGAATTGCTGCTTGAGTTGTAAGAAGTTCCTAATGCTGAATGAAAGGAGCGAATTGAGCCATGTCAGTGTATTACCCTTCAGGGTTGTAGGGAAGTGTTTATACATGGTTGCATCTGACATGTTTCTTGAGATCATAGCTGCCACGAAATGAGTCGCGTGGTCTTGAAAATCAGTAGTACCATCTTTCCTCTCCATGAGGGAGGAGTACATCTCGCGGTATCGGCTTAGTAGAAATTTTGGGATTGAAGGGTGAGAGATTGGTGGCATATTGAGTGGTATCATCCTTCCCTGCGCAATTCCTTCCAACATGGATGCTAAATTTTAACAATTCAGTGTGAACTTACCTTTGTTTGGGAGAAGTTTCAAAATCTAACATTACAAATAGATTCATTGCAAGCGATAAATCTCCTTGGTAATTTTTACTTTGATCGGACCCTGTATTCACCAATTACTAATGATATCATATACTTATTGGTTTCCAAATTCTCATGGGTGTAGCGGTAGGACGTTATACTTTCTTAAACATAGATCTCGAGTTCGAGACATAAAAATAGAGAAATAGGATTTGGAAGAACCAACCCTATATAGACTTCACAGTACTTAGATTGAATTAGTTGGGTGAAACTTGAATACGGGTTAGTGAAAACCAAATATATATATATATATATATATATATATATTTGCACACACTTACTTATTGGTTTGAAGTTAGCAAACAAAAATGAACCATGTAAAATTTAATTAGTAGAATTAGATCTAGAGTACTAAAATATAACATTTAATTTCAACCATACCAGAATCATAATAAAAATTCATATACCATTTGGTGTCGATAAAATTTTTAAATTATTAAATCATGTATTAATCAAAAGTTCAAATGGTAGGTAGACGGATTTATTTCATTTCTCCATTTCTTGATGCCTCTCTCTTTCTCTCTCTCTATAGTTTTTCAATCTAAGAGAGAGTCATTCTCATTGAATTGGTTCCTTCGTTGATGCCTAAAGATTATGTGCAATCAATATCAACAACATGTACAATAAATTAAAGCATAAGAAAAGAGAGTGTATTTGAAGCTTGATAAATGGTTTTGAATGGTTGTGATGTAATTTTTCAAACTTGGCTGTCACAATCTTAGGGGAAAAGAAAAAGAAATAGAAAAACATGTGAGTTATTTTCACCAAAGGATCATATTAATGCAATTGTCAAATTCTTAAAAAGGCAAAAAAATAAATTTATGTTCCTACTCCACATCCTTGATTATGTGGATATAGTTTTGTCGACATTTTCATTTATTCAATGCCCATTTTCGGGTGTTTTTTTTTTTTTAATTGGTTTCATATTTCACAAACATTATTCACTATTTTGTTTTATCAAGATTTTATTTTCAAAAAATGTTATTTATGAGTGCATATCTTTTAATATAATTTATATAATCATTTTTATTAATATATTATATATAATATTGTGTAAGCTGAACATGAACTTTTGCAAAGGAGCCTAAGAAACAGTGAGGGACGTAGTTTGATCACCATCATTGACACCTAAACAAATTTATGGTAGAAGAAGGATTCTTGGCAAATTTGGTAATGGAGGATATATGCTTTGTGCTAAAATGAATAGAATGTTACTATATATGGTCTAACGGCCCATTATCATAAAACTCAGAAGCTATCAAGCCCATTAAGTGATAACTACAAAGTCCATGGACCATCGAGAGAACCTCTCGTTAAACACTCTCTTGCCTTTGGTCACTCTTTTGTCTCTCTCCTGATATGCTTTGCTAACTTAACTTGTTGACCTCTTGATCCCCCGACCTCTCAATCATTCTAACTCTAAGCCTCTGGACCTCTCGATTGTTCCCACCCTTAATGGATACTCCCCGTTAATATGGAACTAATTCCCATTATGCGATAAATCCAACATGTGATTATCCAATAAAAAAAGAAATTTTTAACAAATTTAAATATTCCTTAATTTGATATGAACCTCCTCCAGTCTCAGGGAAATCTTTCTTAATAAGGAAACAAATCTTTATAATCACTTCCGGTAAGTTAGAAAATTTCTATAACAACTTGAACTTCTCTTAATTAATAGGATTCCTACACTCTTAAAGATCTTTGACTACAATCTCTATAATCTTAAAAAATTTTCAGTAATCTCATTATAAAAAAAAAAACTAGGGTTTCTACACTCCTAAATACAAACGAGACTTGCCAGGCATGCATAATATATATATACTCATCACAGACAACCATTCATGTATGTTCAATAACTCTATACCTTACATACAGAGACAATACAAGGCTATCCAATAGCTCTACTCAATCTATCTTTTATTCTTTTATTACCATTGCCAGAGTACCCTTTGGTGGTATTTGCAGATCCTATCACTCACGAATGCCTAAAAGACTCATCAACACTTAGTTCCTTGCTCGGTCAACAGAGTAATTATCTATGGAATAAAACACATTTTCAACGGATTGACGACGTTCGTGGGAACAGACTGACTTTTCAGCTGAACACACTTTGTGCCCTACTTTATTATCATTCCAACCATCATGCCACCAAAAAGAAAGAACGAAAACACCTCCAAGGCCACGTCTATGGTAAGGGGACAGACGTCCAACCCCATGGACCCTCCTCCACCGACAGCCCCAGATAATCAACCAGATACTTTCTGTCATCCACTTATTGCATCAAACGAAAACACTCCCTTAGGGAGAGCTCCGACCTCCTGACACCCAATGTTAGAACCAACCGATTTCACCCTATACTTTGGCATCTCCTGATGGAGTCAACTACTCCCAAATGGAGAGGCTCAAATCAAAGATGTAAGGCATGAGCAAGTAATTAGAAGAGGTTAGTTGTGCCCTCAAACAAGAAGCGTCATCCTCCTCTCAAAGATCAGGGCATACATGCTCACACAGGATTTAATCCTTAAGGCGTCGAGAGCCCTTAGTGGCCTCTCGATATGACCCAGACGATCTAAAGAAGTAAGTTAAAAAACCCATGGCTAATGAATTGAAAATTTCCCTTTTCAGACCACTAACTAATCTCAAATTAATCTACTAAAACTAAACCTTCCACAAAACTATCATTCACATTAGTTTTGAAAATGTTGACTACAATTCTAATCTTATTGAAATCTCTCTTAATAAAATCTATGGTGAATCTAATCTCTATTAATAAAATGTATAGATGAATTTGATCTTAATCCATCAAATAATTGAAAAAACATATGGCATATATGTATATGTATCATTTATTTATCAGTTTAATAATTTAAATAAAATATTAATTTATGTTTAAATATGCATATACACCTTCGAAATATCGGTTTAGGGTTATAAGTATCGATTCAAAGTTCTGAAAGAGTGTAGTTATAAAAGGTGAAAATGAGTCGAATTGAATTGAACTAAATAAATATTAGTTCAAGAACGGTTTTCAATCAAATTTTGTTCACTCGCTGCTTAACTTATTTTTTAATGAACTTACATACAGTATATAATTAAAATTGCTAAACTATATATCCTAATTAAAGAACTAATAAATACATAACATAATTACAAATTTACAATATAAATGAAAATGAAAATAAACCATTCAGCATTAAAAGAAACACACTTAACTGGCTAATTAATATTAATAAATTACTTAATATTATAAAAAAATTAAAATAAAAAGAATAAGAAATTGAGAACAAAAACGAATCAACAAATATAGAAAGAAATATTGAAATTTCTATAAATTTCACAACAAAAATGATATGTTGGGATATAGTTGAAATAATTATGGATAATATTTTTGCATATAATATCACACTTGAAATTATAAAATCGAGAATTTTGAACCAAAATCGATTAAGGAATGTCAAATGAGAAATGATTAAACTAAATGGAAAAATACGATCCAATCTAAATTGGAATTATTTACTAAACGCAAAGTTTTTGGACCTATAATTCAAGCACCTGAATGTGTAAAACCCATAGAATATAAATAGATTTTCATGCACAAACGAAATGAGAAAAATGAAATTGTGCGCTATAAAGCATGATTTGTAGTACAAGGGTTTTCGCGATTTTGATTATAGTGATACATATTTACATGTAATAGATATTATTACATTACAGTTTCTTATAATCCTAATAGTGTATGAAAAACTCAAAATATGTTTAATGGATGTAGTGACTGCTTATTTATATGGGACATCGGAGAATGACATTAATATGAAAATTCTAGAAGAATTTAAATTACCTAAGACATGTGATCTAAATTCTCGTGGAATTTACTCCATTAAGTTGTAAAGATTTTTATATGATTTAAAACAATATGAACGAATGTGGTATCATCATTTAAGTGAATGTTTACTTAAAGAGGGTTACACAAATAACCGAATATGTCAATGTATCTTTATCAAGAAAATTGAAATGAATTTTGTGATCATTGCCATTTATGTTGATGATTTGAATCTCATTAGAACTTTTGAAGAGATTTTCAAACCTGTTGAATATCTAAAAGGAGAATTTGAGATCAATGATTTTGGAAAAACAAAATTTTATCTTAGTTTACAAATTGAACATTTAAAGGATATGATATTCATTCATCAAATAAGTTATATTGCTAAAATTTTAAAACGTTTCTATATGGACAAAGCATATCCATCAAATACCCCATTGATTGTCTGATCTATTGATATTGACAAAGATCCTTTCAGACCATAGGAGAAGCATGAACAACTACTTGGTCCTGAAGTATCAAATCTCAGTGTCATTGGAGCACTTATGTATTTTGCTAATTATACAGAACCTGATATATCATTTACTATGAATATATTAGCAAAATTTAGTTTTTCTTCTATACGATGACAATGGAATGAAGTCAAGCACATTCTTTAATATCTCCAAGGAACAGTTGACCTTGATTTGTTCTATTCTAATCATTTTAAAGCAGTATTGATTGTATATGCGGATACTAGAATTTTATCTGATCCAAATAAAACACGATCTTAGACCAGATATGTATATTTACTTATAATGATACTGCTATATCATCACGATCTACAAAATAATTTACAATTGCAACTTCTCCGAATTATATTGAGATTATAGTTATTTATGAAGCAAAACGATAATGTATTTGATTAAGGTCAATGGTTCATCATATCCAAAAAACAGCGGACTATCCTTCAAGGAAGATATTCCTACAGTATTATTTGAAGACAATATTGTTTGCATTATACAATTAAAGGGAGGATACATTAATGGAAACAAAACTAAATATATTTCATCAAAACTTTCCTACATACATGATCTTCATAAAAATATTGAAATTAATGTGCAATAAATCTAATTAAGTGAGAATTTAGAAGATTTATTTATGAAATCTTTGCCAACTGTTATCTTTACAAGATTGGTAAAAGGAATTGAAATGTATCGATTTAAAAATTTTAAAAAATATTCTCAACAGGAGGAGTAATATATTATCAAGCACTTTGAATAGTGTACTATTTTTCTTTCACTATAACTTTATTCCTATTGTTTTTTTTTCTAATAAAATTTTAACGAGATCTACTTTTTTTATAATGTATATCTAAGGAAGAGTATTATAAAATCTAGAAAATTTAGATAGATGTCCAATATGGAAGGTAAATATTTATAAAAGATATACATGACACCATATAATGCCATTATTAGTAGTATTTTTTATATATACAAGTTATGTTATCTCGAATATCATAATATGTTGAAATATCATATATTTAGAAAAATATTTTATTAACTTGAATTTAGACATTTTCTTTTATGCATACACCCTAATTTGTATACCCAATTTTGTTTAATGTATTAAACACACACAAAAAAGCAATAAAAAAATAAATTGGCTCTTTCTAAAATTATTTTCTCCTTACATTATATTCTATTCTTTGTATTTATAATGATTTCTGAATTTTATAATAAAATTTTTATTTATCCATTGATGGTAATAAGCTCTTTTTAGAAAAAAATAAAGATAGTCAAAGGGGAGTGCGTAATGCACGCAGGAAGACGTCACGTTTCCTCCACGAAATGGTGAAAGTAGAAGCAGCGACAATTTTGGTAATAGCATCAGCAGTCACCCATCTCCATCTCCGTTCACCTCTATTATTTATTAAAATTGAGAGAAACCCCTCCTTACATTTTTCCTCCTGGATGAAACTCCCTCCAATCCCAGCTGGATTCTCTCTCTCTCTCTCTCTCTCGAGCTTTAGCTCAACAAGTTAATCTTAGAAGAACTTGTGATCTCAAATTGAAAATATGGGGTCTTTGAAGAGTCAAGATGAGTTTGTATTCGACGATCAAGATGGTTCACGGGAAGCAATTTTGTATGTTAATGGGGTTCGCAGAATTCTCTCTGATGGATTGGCTCACTTGACCTTACTTGAGTATCTTAGGGGTACCCTCTACTCCACTTCTTTGTTTCTCTGCTTATCTCTCTGTTTCTCCTCATCTGGGTATATCTGATACCTGTTTTCTGTTGATAGACAGAGTGATTTTGCTGTTTTGGTTTTTTTAATTTTGTGAAATAATTTTATGTTCCTATGAACAAATTTTCTATGCACAATTCACAATTGGATGTCTTAAAGTTGATGTACTTGTATCAAACTTTGTTTTGTTCAAGTTCCTGTAATTTTATTTTCCTTTTCCGGAACATAAATTCTAACTATTTTCTTGTTACAAACTTTTACGTTTGTACGTATGCCATCCTTGTTAGAACTTTTCATTGTCTTTCAGTTTTTAGTTGTATTTTGCTGCTATTATGTGCAGATTTTCTTGATGTTCCTCTCTGAATCTTCTGTTTAAATAGCTGAGCTTTCTCTGATCAAATTCTAACTCAGTGTTTATTTTGAGGTAATAAAGATATAGGCCTGACCGGTACAAAGCTGGGTTGTGGTGAAGGTGGCTGTGGCGCTTGCACCGTCATGGTGTCTTATTTTGATCAAACATCAAAGAGATGTGTGTGAGTCTCTCTCTCTCTCTATGCCACAGTACCGCAGTAATTAGCACTTTTCAGAATTGCTATGTTATACTTGTAAAGAAAATGGACAAAAAGTTGCTATGGTAAATTCATTCTCCCTTAAGTGTGCCATAATGAAACCAATGCTCCTCTAATCACTCTGTGCTGGCCTAATCTAATAGAAACAGTTTTATATGTTCAGTCTTTCACATTTTTGGGAGAAGTTAATGAAAATAGCTTCTTTCTGTAAATACTGTTTCGTGATTATAGTGTTCTATAGTATCTTGCTTTTAAATAATGATTGGCTGAGGGTGGAAAGAATGAAAGGGTAAATGCATTGCAACGCATGTTTATGTGTCAAATGCATAGATATTCATAGAAGAGGGGAGAGAAAAGGGATAGAAAAGAAAGGGGGTAACAAGTTTTGCATACATGAGATGTAAGTAAAAGTAATTCCCCCATCTCCCCCATTGCAGCAAAAGCATGAGATGTACTAACTTAAAACTCCATATGGATGGTGTTATTTTTCGAAGTTACCCCTCTAAGCTCTTCCCTTGCACCAAATATGTCCTGTTATGTATCCAAGCTATGCTAGTCATTGTAATGCTTGTTATCACTGAATTGGCCTTTTGATTTTTGCCCAATTAACCTCACACAACTCATCATCTAATTCCTCAGGCACTATGCCGTCAATGCATGCTTGACTCCACTATATTCAGTAGAAGGAATGCATGTAATTACAGTGGAAGGGATTGGTAGCCGTAGACATGGGTTGCACCCGATTCAGGTATGTTACGCTGGGATCTGTCTCGTTCTCTCATTCAACACATGTGTGCACACATACACAAAAACTCAATATTTACTTTCCAGCATCTTGAAGGCCGAAGGGTTTTGTGTTGATGTCTGACTATTCTTTTTGGAGTTGTAAATTTGAATGGAGTTGTAAATTTGAATTCTTAGAAGCTCTTGTATTCCTTGTTTCATATTTCATTAGCTGCTAGATGGAATAATGGGGAGATTCAATGACTATTGAACTGTTGGTTTCTCCTGTGCTAGTTATCACCAAGTTAATGGTCAATTCCATATTTCTAAAAGAAAAGATCGTAAGGGTAATTTTGCAATTTGGTGTAACTTTGTAGCATGCCATGTTTTGAAGATTTAAGAAGCGGCTAAGTTTTGTGGAGAGTGTTTGAGGTGGATGTGAAGATTTGTTAGTTATGGTCCAAGCCAGACCCAGAAATATAGAAGGTAGATATATATATATATTGGTGGAAAGAAAATTATAGAAAATAGAGAAAAAAATAACAAGTACAGGAAATGAATATTTCATGTGTAAGAATTTGGAAAGTTGTTTGTTCAATGTGCAAGTTTGTTACTTATATAAATCTAGGAGAATGTCTTAGGATTTGAGTGTGGCTCTTTGGAGTTAAACAGGGAAAGCATAGCCTAGTGGTTGTTTTGCAAAGAGAGGATAATAACCACCTACTAGGGGAAAGTGTTACTGAGAGGTGCCGCTTAGGTAGTTCAATTATGGGGTTAGTTTAGGTTTGAGCAAGAGTGTAATTGGTAAAAGGGTTTGGTTGTGGATGTAAACACATTGGCCAAACAACATAAAATATTGTATCCTATTTATTTCCATTGTGCATGCATATTTTTATAGTAAGAGCAATTTTGCCTAACAGTGGCCTAATGCTTGAATTCTACCCTTGCATTTCGGGAGTTGGAAAGTTTGTAGATGCTTTCTTGTGCTTAAGCCTTCAATATATTTGGAGGTTCACTTACTTGATCTAGAGTTTTGAAAGTTATAATGAGATTTCTTATTATGTTTGTTTTATGGTTGTAAATCTGAAGTTGCCAAACTAAACTAGGCCCACCTAGCGCAGCCCCCATTTAACTGCATACGCCTTTTCATGTTACTTAAGAATGTTGTTACCTGATTAACGTGAATAGCTTGCTACTAATTGCTTTGGTTCTTTACCTTTTCTGCACCTGCCACTCTAGATTTGCCAGTTGTTGTGTTATTTATGCTGTTTTTGAATTATGATCTTGGAGCCATACACTTCTCACCACATTCGATTCCAAAAATGTTCACAGGAATCATTAGCACGTTCTCATGGTTCACAATGTGGATTTTGTACTCCTGGTTTTGTTATGTCTGTTTATGCATTACTGAGGTCATGCCAAACACCACCTAGTGAAGAACAAATTGAAGAAAGCCTTGCAGGAAATTTGTGTCGGTGCACGGGCTATAGGCCAATAGTTGATGCATTTCGTGTCTTTGCCAAAACAGATGATACTTTGTATACTGACAGGTCATCCACAGGCCTCCAGGAAGGTGAGTTTACATGCCCTTCAACCGGAAAACCTTGTTCATGTGGTCCAAAGAGTGTATGCAACAAAGACACTGGTGGGAACAGTCTGGCTTGTGGCCCAAGTTGCAGGCCTGTCTCTTACAATGAGGTAGATGGAAGCACCTACACTGATAAGGAGCTCATATTTCCTCCAGAACTCTTATTGAGGAAATTAACTCCCTTGAATATGAAAGGATTTGGTGGTCTGAAGTGGTATCGACCATTAAAACTACAGCATTTATTAGAGTTAAAAGCAAGATATCCAGATGCAAAACTTGTTGTGGGAAATACAGAGGTTGGAATTGAAATGAGGTTGAAGAAGATTGATTACAAAGTTATTGTCTCTGTTGCATATATACCTGAACTTAATACCTTAAGAATAAAGGATGATGGTTTGGAAATTGGTGCTGCAGTCAGATTGTCAGAGTTCCGCAAGGTTTTAAAGAAGGTTGCAGCAGAACGTGCTGCTTATGAAACTTCAGCCTGTAAGGCTTTTATGGAACAGATTAAGTGGTTTGCTGGGACACAGATCAGAAATGTTGCATCTGTTGGTGGGAATATCTGTAATGCTAGTCCAATATCAGATTTGAACCCTCTCTGGATGGCCGCAAGGGCAAGGTTTCAGATCATTGATTGCAAAGGAAATATTCGGACGGTCCTAGCAGAAAATTTTTTCTTGGGTTATCGTAAAGTGGATCTAGCAAGTAATGAAATTCTGGTTTCAATATTTCTACCCTGGACATGGCCATGCGAGTATGTTAAAGAGTTCAAGCAGGCTCATAGGAGGGATGATGATATTGCTCTTGTAAATGCTGGAATGCGTGTTTATCTCGAGGAAAAGGGTGAGAAATGGGTAGTTTCAGATGCGTCAATTGTTTATGGTGGAGTGGCTCCTGTTTCTTTTTCTGCATCGAAAACAAAATCCTTTCTCATTGGAAAGAGTTGGAGTTGGGATCTTTTGCAAGGGGCTCTGCAAGTTTTGGAAAATGACATTTTGCTCAAGGAAGATGCTCCTGGGGGTATGGTGGAGTTTCGGAAATCCTTAACCCTTAGTTTTTTCTTTAAATTTTTCTTGTGGGTTTCTCATCAGATGGATGGCAAAAAATCATTTAAAGAGAGAGTGCCACCACCTTATCTGTCAGCTGTGCAGTCTTTTAGCAGGCCAACCGTAATGGGAAATCAAGACTATGAAATAGTAAAATATGGGATGGCTGTCGGGTCTCCTGAGATCCATCTCTCCTCAAAACTTCAGGCATGTAATTCCTATGATTACAGATTGTTAAGGAATATAGTGTTGTATTTTTGATTTGGCATGCATCTCTCTCTCTCTCTCTCTCTCTGTGTGTGTGTGTACATGGAACCTATTCTGAAACATATTTCTGCATTGTGGGCTGAACATGCATTTGCTTTATCAGTTGCTAACATGTTATAGCCTTTTAGAAATACAGAATTGAATGGTATTGATTGATAGAAGTCTGATTCATTACTTAACCTGTTAAAAGTTAAATCGACTTTTCATTGGTAAAAGTGAAAACCAATTACAAGGAAATATTAATTGACCAAACTTGTCATTTTAAATGAATGGAAATTGCTCTTCATGACCTTTTCGCATAAACTGGTTTATGTCCCATAGTGTCCTATACTGATGTAAGTCTTTTTAACCCTTTATATTAAATTGTCCCAGGTTACTGGAGATGCAGAATATACTGATGATGTGGGGATGCCTCCTAATGGCCTCCACGCTGCTTTAATATTGAGCAGAAAACCTAATTCTCGCATACTTTCAATGGATGATTCAGAAGCTAAATGTTGCCCTGGCATTGCAGGCATATATTTTGCCAAAGATGTGCCAGGTGATAACAAAGTTGGACCAGTTGTAGCTGATGAAGAGCTTTTTGCTACCGAATTTGTGACTTCTGTTGGCCAGGTATAATGCTTATGTGAAAAGCCGTTTCATCTGCAAATTTTCTGGTGCAGTTTTTGCTCTTGTTTTTTTTTGGGTCAATAAAAAATAAGCAAAGAAGGCATGGACTTATAAACAAAAGATTAGCAGACCTTGAAAATAGGCTAGTTCTTCATTCGACACATAAAATTAGGAAAACAACAGAAAAATTAGGAGTAACCAATTATCCATAGGTAGAAATTTCTAGTCCTCAGAATACCTTTAAATCTCTTTCCAATCATGCTGTTCAAAGCATTGCTAGAGGGTAATGGTTCATGCTCTGCCCCACTCATAGCTCACCATTAACAATTTAAGCAGATTCCTAGTGGATATGAAGGATTGGATAAACCGCCATAGGCATCTTTATTTAAGCAACACATGAGTTACAGTCCCAGGCCTCAGCCCAAAAGATTGATTTATTAGGTCAGAACCCCCCCACCCCAAAAAAAAAAAAGATATAAAAAAGATATTGAGGGAGCTTAAGTTAGAACCTTTTGGATTGAAGCACAACGAACCTGTGAAATTTTCCCCCACCTAAACATGTAGTGCCTTTGGTGTTACCATTCCCTTGCCTACTCATGGGGGTGGTGTGGATTCAGTTAAGGAATATTTACTTTCCAGTTCACAATCTTTTGTGGGCTGCATGATCTCCACATTTCACTTAGACTCTTTGTGGAAATGCTTGTAGCCGTATTATCTCTAGCAATGCCAAAACAACAAGGAAAAAGGTCCTTTAATTATACCAAACATCCTTCCGTGAAAATACCTTACATCACTCCCTACTCTATGGTACAACTCTGTGGGAACCTCCCTCGATATTTTGGGATTTCCTCTCACACATTCCATCATAGAAGATAGGAACATTGTGAGTCCTCCATCCATAGTCCCAATCACCACCCTCCAAAGAAACTTCCTCTCCAACTTAAGCTCCATCTCCTTTTCCCTGACAAAGCTAATGACCTAACCCCTGAAAGCCATAGATTTGTAGGTCTCTGTTATCTCTATGTCCCAACTCGCAAAGCTAGGCTAAGCTTATGCTTCACCTATAAATTTCCCCACAATATTCTTCTTTGAATGCTCTATTCTTCCAGTCACTGGTGGAGTAATCTAGGAGAAAATGTAGTGCATCAGAAGACTTGCAGGATACTTGATGTTGGACAACTAGGGTATCTGATGTAGTGGAAAAAGCATGAGAAAAACTTAGGATTTGTGGTTGAAAATTGTACAGAAGAATTAGTTGTTTAAAGGTTGAGAACAACAAGAATAAGATAGCAAGAGGAAGAAACCTGGGCACGCATGTCTTCAATGCCAATGGCTAAACGATGAACTTATTCATCAATTCCGTCACTCTTTCCATGTTTTACATCAATGGGTCATATTTCAAAAATGCTAAAAATTTTAGCAATTTATTTCTAGACTATTGAACTTACCAAAAATTTAATGGACCAAAAAGACTTTGTCTTTGCCATGGAACAATTGCCCTGTACCCTAGGCTGCCAAAGACTTTGTCAATGTATTGCCCATTCTCGACCTGGTGGTTAATGTGATAGCACAAGGTGAACTTTTAGTATCTTTAACCCTCGATTGTATCATGTGCAGGTTATTGGAGTTGTTGTTGCTGATACTCATGAAAGAGCAAAAGTGGCAGCGAGAAAGGTTCATGTCGAGTATGAAGAGCTCCCAGCAATCTTATCTATAGAGGATGCCCTTAAATTTAATAGTTTCATTCCTAATACAGAAAAATGTTTGAGTAAAGGGGATGTGGATCTCTGTTTTCAATCTGGTCAGTGCGATCATATTATAGAGGGGGAGGTTCAAGTAGGAGGGCAGGAGCACTTCTACTTGGAGACCCAGAGTACATTAATATGGACTATGGATAATGGGAATGAAGTTCATATGATCTCTTCCACTCAGGTAAATCATACCAATGCTTTATTTTTATTTTTTAGTAGATATTATTATTATTTCAGTTTCAGAATATATACCCTAACTTTCCAGAAATATCAAGATGATATGTCCTTTCTGTATTTCATTGAACCGGACCAGACAGTGATATCATAGTTTATTATGTAGTTTTTGAAGTCAGAAGTTATGATTCTTAACAATGGCATTTTGATTAGGCACCCATTACCTTATGAAAAAGCCGCATACTTGTGGCTAAAACCTTAGGAACAAAATCTTATGGTACTCTCTAAATAGTGATCCAACAAAATTAAATTATCTGCAGATCTTGATGATTCTAATGATCAGCAATAAAGTGTTACGCACAATCAGAAATTTTCCGGTCTTCTGGACTCGAACACACAATCTCAGAAAGTCCTTCCCATCTCTGAATTGGGTTCTAGAAAATCTATTACGCAGTGATAAGGCTTTATCTTCAGTGAAATCATTAAGAATATGTATAATCTCCTCTCTGTTACTGGTTTCTATTACGAAACTGCCATCTTCTGTTAGAGTGTGAAATATCATTGTGGCTTCCTTAAAATTTGCCTCCTTTTCTGTTCTCATCTCCCTCTCATCTACTATCTGGTGACCTGTCTCCAAGAAAAACAGCTACAGCAGTAGTATCCTAACTCTATTTTTGACTCCATTCTTCTTGCCCCTACAAGCTATTTATTCATTTTTTCTCCACTTCATGTGTGCATTCCTCTGTCCACCTCCACCTGACATTTTCCCTTTCAAACCTTACAATTTTCCTACCACAAGGCTTGCTTAATCTTTGACTTCCATTCGTAGTGACATGATAATATGCACTGCACAATGTTGAACGAGATTTGGTAGGTTCTGATTCTGGTTATAGTTCATAATTTGGAGTCTCCATAGGAGACACTGAAATTAATAAATGAAGTCGGAAGGAGAACCAGTATATGTTCAGGCAGGAAGTCTCTTTTTCTGCATGAACTTTGTTTTGTTGTTTGAGGCATCTGTTAACGAACAGAATCTCTGTGCTGAAGCAGGAAATTTGAATTAGAAGGTTACCTACAGAATGATGTACTCATCTATGGTTTGGGCTTTTGATTTAACCGGTTCACCCTTGAGTATATTACCATGTAAAATGCCTGCTAGTTTTGAACATAAATGCAATGTTGATATGCAGCATCAATTTGACTTTGTGGTGGTTGCATCTTTTTGTTTATCTGTATGTGCATGATATCCTGCATAAAAAATGTAAGCAATCAAAATGTCTTCATGGCCATTTCTGACGTACAGCTTGGTGCTCTCTTGCAGTTGATGTTTGTTAAAACTGAATTTTGTTGAAGCATTTTAAATACGTCTTATTTGGAGTACTGACCTTTCCTTATGAAGTGCAGGCCCCTCAAAAGCACCAGAAATATGTTGCTCATGTGCTTGATCTTCCAATGTCCAAAGTTGTTTGCAAAACCAAGCGAATCGGTGGTGGATTTGGTGGGAAGGAAACAAGGTCAGCTTTCATTGCTGCTGTAGCTTCTGTCCCAGCTTATTTGTTGCGTCGACCAGTGAAAATTACATTAGATAGGGACGTGGACATGATGATTACAGGGCAGCGCCATAGCTTTCTTGGCAAGTACAAGGTATTAACTATGTTTTTCCAGATTAGGTTGGTTAGAAATGTAGTCTAGCACTTTTGGTACTCAAAAGAACACCAATTTTCAACTTAGAATAGAACAAGAATCACAATGGGCTGTAGGTGACATTACATATTACTTGCCTTTTCCCCATTAGGATCTTGTCCTTACTTCCTCAAGGAACTAAAGCAAACTCTAAAAGTAAGATGATAGAGATGATTAGATTCATATATGATCCTTTGGTCTACATTATGAGGTTGGATTTTTTTATTACTTCATGTTATGTTGAAGTTGTTGAGTATAATAATAGGGCATGATTTCTTGATCTAGGTTGGGTTTACAAATGATGGAAAGCTTCTAGCCCTGGATCTTGAGATATACAATAATGGTGGATCTTCATTGGACCTGTCTCTTGCTGTTCTTGAAAGGGCAATGTTTCACTCAGATAACGTTTATGAAATTCCAAATCTGAGGGTCTGGGGAAAGGTTTGCTTTACTAATATTGCAAGTAACACTGCCTTCCGTGGATTTGGTGGGCCTCAAGGTATGCTTATTGCGGAAAATTGGATCCAACGAATTGCCATGGAATTGAAGAAGAGCCCAGAAGAGATTAGAGTAAGTTTATCTTGATGATGTTTGTGTGTTCCACCTACATATTGCTGCAATGCTTGTTATAGTTTTGCTCTGAATTTATGTGAATGCCTGAACTAAAGGGGAGATCTTGTGTGGTGGGCTTAAAGTGGCCAGGCTCAAAGGTTCATATAAATATATTTGTACCCTCTAGGATTTTAGATTGGCTCTTTTGAGTTTTGGGTTTATTGTGGTGTAGGGTATCAGCTTAATTGATCTTCATGGTTTGAACCTCTCTTAGACATAGCGAATTTGCACCCGCCTTCGCCTGTGAACGTAGGCTTGGTAGTTGTCTTTGTTTGTCTAATTGTGTGCTATACTTTGTTCTTTGTGTTTGCCTCTTTAACAATGCTATTTCTATTTATTTGAATTTTTGGATTTCTACTGGGACAGGAAATTAATTTCCAAGGTGAAGGGTCACTGTTGCATTATGGTCAAAAACTTCAGGACTGTACATTAGCTCGGCTCTGGAGTGAATTGAAGTCCTCTTGCAACTTTTTAATAGCTCGCAGGGATGTTGATGAGTTTAATTCTAAGAATCGGTGGAGGAAGCGTGGTATTGCTATGATTCCTACAAAATTTGGGATTTCCTTTACCACAAAGTTCATGAATCAGGTAGCTTGGGATGATTTATATTAAATTAATAATTACGTCCTGATGGCTAAAGGCGTGCTCGCTAAGATTAATTTTTTAGTTAGAAATAATATGAGCCATTTTATAAATTTGGCAATTGATAGTTTGAAATGACTGATGACGTGCAACTTTTCAGCACTTAGTGATAAGCTTGCAAGTTCAGACTTGACTTTTTTATCTATCTTCTATAAAGGTCATGGGGTGCATTCTAAGAACTGCTTTGCTGGATTCCAAGATATTCAGACTTGATCTGTGATTGCTTTCAATTCATGCTTCTGCATTTTGTTCTCTCTTAAGGCTTAACTATATCTTTATTTTATAAATCTTTCTTCCAAATATTTGATTCATTTATCCTTTTTCTTTTTCAGTGTTATAATAGTTTGAAGAATCCTTCCATTCTCTCTATTTGCATTCACTGCTGTTCTCATATGCTCTTAATGGTCATAGGCAGGTGCCCTTGTACAAGTCTATACAGATGGAACTGTACTAGTTACACATGGAGGTGTTGAGATGGGACAAGGTCTACACACAAAAGTTGCCCAAATTGCTGCTTCTGCCTTTGATATTCCTCTCAGTTCTGTATTTATATCGGAGACAAGTACTGACAAGGTAACTGCTGTGGCAATTTCTAACGGTAGTGCTTTGGGCTGCTTTTGTCTCCCCTCTACCTTCCATTTTCCATTGGTCCCCATATTGCTTCATCTTTAGGAAAAGTACATTGCTTTGTGTTTTTTCAATAAAAGAAAAGGTTATAATATTATTTTCCACAAAATAATTAATGAAATTAATTTGACCTTTACTATAAGAATCAATTTTGAACTCTGATTGTTCGTTTGATGTATATCATTGTGCTAGCAACATTAGATACATATTGCAGAGGAATAAGCTTCTTTTTTATTACCTGGTAATCAAACATTTGATCCAACAACCAAAACCTTTTTCTTAGAGTTTAACATGTTCCTCAGTTGCATAAAGTCAGTTTTATTTTTTAATTACTAGCCTGTAAGCCTTGCAGGTGATTGCTGAGTGTGTTTGTTGATTCTAGCTCTCCCAGTCTGATGTTCATTTTGTCTTCATCAATTAGGTTCCTAATGCATCACCTACAGCGGCATCAGCAAGTTCTGATATTTATGGAGCAGCAGTATTGGATGCATGTGAGCAGATAAAGGCAAGAATGGAGCCTGTTGCATCAAAAAATAATTTTGCTTCATTTGCTGAGGTAATCTTAGCACCAAAGTCATCTGCTTCTCCTTTGTTGTTAATGCTAGGTTCAATAATCACCAATATGAAGTCTTTCCCATTCAGTTTTCCTAAATGTTTTGTTCCTTTAGCTCTTGATGTTTGCCACATATTTGCTAATGGTAATGCACTCAAGCAGTCCCCAAATTTTTGCCAAACCATGTACAAATTTATTGCTCAGAATGGGACTTTTTGTGCACTTGTAATTTCTCCTTTTTCCCACATTCTTTTCTTTTCTTTTCTTTTCTTTTTGACTTTTTAAATTCATGCCATTCTTGCGATGACATTTTCCTAGTACTGTTTGATTTGCTAGCATTGCCACAATATTCAAATGGTCTGATTTGTAATTCTACATGCCAAAAATTTTCTCTAGGATCTCAATGTTCACAAAGAGAGTGAGGAAAAATCAGAGACTAGGATCTTTGTTTGTGTTCTGTATTATATATACATTATGTAGCCTCATTAAATGATCAATTGTGGTAGTCCTCTTACGCAGTATATTTAGAATTTCATGTTGCTTCCATTTCGAGGAAGGATGAACTGTTCTGTTACTCTGTAAAATCAGTCGGCCGCAACCAAGACCTGAGCACTTCCTTATGGAGATAAATGCAAGTTACAGACAGAATTTAGTTATCTGTATCTTACCTTCCATTTTCAAGTCTGCCGTAGTTATACTTTAGAATAATAACCATATGAAACATGTACCGTGTGACACAAGTATGAAATGCATGAGAGCAAGCCCTTTTTCTGTGTATCCTCATCAGTTTCCATACTGTTCGGAATTCATGTTGAGTCAAATTGGAGTTCATCTTGAGTCATGCTGACTTCAAAATTCAAATACTGGAATCTGTTGGAAGACAATTCAGAACAAAGTAGCCACTATCTTGGAGCCTGTAAATAAGAAAAAGGAAGTTAACACTCTTCTGAGCAAAGACTATGACTTGCTGGTTATTGGTATACGATAAAGCTTTAGAAAAAGATCATAAAAATAATAGTTTTAAAACTGCATGGATGGCAAGCAGCCAGAAGGCCTGGTAATTCAATGTATTTGTAACAACAAGTATCTAGATCTGCATTATATTTCCTTCAAATGGTTGATCTAGTGCAAATGCTTTTGTTGTTCTCTTTATGTACCAGCTTGTCACTGCATGTTACTTGGAGCGAGTAAACCTTTCTGCTCAAGGATTTTATGCTACTCCTGGTATTGGTTTTGACTGGAAGACTGGTAAGGGGACCCCATTCAAGTACTTCACCTATGGCGCTGCATTTGCAGAGGTTGAAATTGACACTTTGACTGGAGATTTTCACACGAGAACGGCAAATGTGATTTTGGATCTTGGATATTCACTTAACCCAGCAATAGATGTTGGACAGGTAACCTTCTTTACTGCCATAAACACATGCACACAGGCGAAAATAAATCCAACATAGAACACACAATTTAATGTAGTTCGGCCAAAATGAGTTTGGCCAAAATGTCTACATCTATGATCATTACTATACTTCATTTGTTCATACCGTTCATTCACTACAATCAAGTCAGTCTCAAACTCACCATATGCATGTGCACAATCAAATATTTTCCCGTAACTATAACCAAAACTCGGCTACACCTTTGCTCATCCTAAGCTAAACAATTCCAAATGGTTAGTCTAACCAAATCAACAAGGGCTAATCAATACCACAGGGCTAGGCTTCTCAAAAATACCACACACCATTACCAATATAATACTCAAACTTAGAAGGAATTTACCATGGATGACCCCTCATCATCACGTGACATCTCCTTACATGGCCACACCCCTCTTCCTCACATAATTTGAAATCCCTTTAGGCCACCCTCATCTTGGTGAGTCACTGTCATGCATGCATCTTCTGCTTTTTGAGCCCCTCTGAACCATACTTTGACTAAATAGACCCAACTTATTTACAATGATAGCAGCCTTGCTTTAGAAAATAGTCACAGCTTTAAATATATTGGTACTAATGACAGAGAGTAATAGAGTTAATATGAACTTAACCATTGATGCTAGCAAAATCAGCTTTTAAGGAGTTGTTCTGATAGCTGAGCTTGTGATAATCTTTGGGCATGGTAATACTAGCAGCAGCAATAAGTTACTAATGTGTCTTAACAGGGGCATGACATCATGTGGAATGGTGTCAATGGTGGCACTAAGTTAGCAGACGTTTTTGGTCATTTCCATTGGTGTTTGATTTTTGTTCATGCATTTTCTTTAAGTTTCTTGCTTACTTGGGGGTTATTTATCACATATAGCAAACGGAAAAATAAGTAAATAAAAAAAATTCCTGTGTTTATTGTGGATTGTGATAGGTAATGGAATTTCTCGCTATTAGGCTTAGCATCATGATAATGCTAGTTGATCCTTTTCATAAAATTTGTGTTTTATCCTCTCCCAACACAGATTGAAGGAGCATTTATACAAGGTTTGGGTTGGGTTGCTTTAGAAGAAATTAAATGGGGAGATGCAGCTCATAAGTGGATCCCACAAGGTTTTCTTTACACTAGTGGACCTGGAACTTACAAAATTCCTTCCATGAATGATGTCCCCTTCAAATTCAGTGTCTCACTTTTGAAGGTAAATTTGTTAGCTTCCCAAGTGCTTGTTTCTTATTGTCACCGAAAGTAAAACCATTGTAGTTGTCCAAGTAGATGTGATGCACTCTTCATAATCCTCAAATTCTGAGTTTGATAGCTAATTAATAAAATTGTTTGTAAAAGTACGTTGGGTGAATCCAGAAAATCATCTTCAGGGGGCAAAGTACAAAATATAGAGGGCAGGGGGGACGGGGCAGAAACTATAATTTTTAAGTAACAAATAACATCTTAAAGAATTTTAATGACATTTTACAGATTTTTACTGATATTTCTAGGTTTTTGCAAAAATGCCATTAAAAGTGTTCACATTAAAATTTTTTTCTCAAAATCTTTTTTTTTTTTTGTTGAACATCCAAGTTGTGGAGGGTTTTGTTGCCGGTTGGCATTTTGGTGGGGTTGTGGTGATGAGTTTGCTCAAAAGGCAGTATTATGACAAACTTTGACATTTCACAGCAGGCAGAGACACTCATAGTGACTTGGAGAGGGGGTAGTGATGATGGTCATGGCCTGCCATCATTTTTACTTGGCCAAAAAAAAAAAAAAAAAAAAAACTTATACGCATGCTTTGTTTTGTGTGTGATAGTTTTTCATGTTTCTTTATAGGATGCTCCAAACAAAATGGCCATCCACTCATCTAAGGCAGTCGGGGAGCCTCCATTTTTTCTGGCTACCTCCGTCTTTTTTGCCATTAAAGATGCCATTGTGGCAGCAAGAGCAGAAGTCGGTCGAAGTGATTGGTTTCCTCTTGATAATCCAGCTACACCTGAGCGCATTCGAATGGCTTGTGTTGATGAGTTCACCACACGATTTGCTGGTAACAGCTTCCGCCCCAAGCTCAGTGTTTGATGCAGTGGTTGCAGCTTGGGAAGTCGTTGCTCTTTTTTTAAATAAATGGTACATAATGTAGTAAAAAGGTTTAGATTTGTAATTGTTGGGCCCTAAAATAGGTTTTCTTTGTATTTATCAATAAACTGTAACAATAAAAAGACATACAAACTTAACTTTTGGAGTTCCTAATAAATTTTTATTGGACAAGGTTGCAGTTGTTGGTGAAATGAAGTTTGCAGGGCTGTATCTTACATTTTATTGTCTTCCACAATGCATTCTAGTTTGCATGAGCCGTGCTAGTACAGGACAAAGCTCAAGGCTGGAGTACCAAGGCTGAAACTTTCTTAAGGAATAAGGAACTTTTTCCTTTTTCCCCTTTACATGGAGAAGGGGGGGTGGGGGTAATGGGGTGGAACCCTTATAGTCACGACAGGTTTTACGAACCTACCAATAATCATTTGGAACACATAATTTAGAAGTGGATTGAAAATGGCTATGACTTTCAAGGACAGAGGATTGAAAATTTTGATTTGACATTCGTCCCTGCACCTTCTTTGTTTTTCATATAGATTATATGGTAGGTTTAAGCAACACAACCCATAAAAATTTTTCTAATCCATTATTGAAGACTTTGCATGCAGACTTATTCGTCAAGGACAATTTCAAAGATCGTTTTTTGTTTTCATTGGAGACCATGAAATTTCCTAATACAATGAAAGAATTAGGTAACGAAATTTGATATACTAGCAATTCTTTGAACAATTCATACCTAATCACGTCGGTGTTCTTCTTCCCTTATCTTAATTAATTTTGGAAGCTTTCATTTTTAGAGTAGGAATCCACTTGTCAACAAACTATATATATATATATATATATATATATATATATATATATAATATAATTTCAACCTGATAAATTTATTTATTTTACTTTATTAATATTATCTTTTTTCTTAATAACATCTTGAGTTCGAACTTTAGAAATCGAGAAAAAGAATTTTAAAGAGTCAATCTCTCAATGAGTCTCATAGTACTCGGACCAGATTAATCAGACGAAAACTTAGACACCGGTCGGTGAAAATCGAAAAAAAAAATTTCTCTGAATAATATATATATTAATGACAATTAAAATCTCGGGTAATACATGTTGGTGTGTGTGTGTTTAGTCTATTAAGTATGCCTAATAATTTATAAATCATGTGTATTTCATATAAATAAATAAAAAAAAGAAAAAAAAAACTCTATATAAACTCAACCTTTTTAATACAAGGGTCTTGCTAACCAGTGCCCTAATTGCAATGGTTAAGGAGCATTAAATTAAATACTGTTTAAATTGATAAATGTAATGTCGATTTTTTAATGCTTGATAACGTTAAATATTATATAGTTTTTCCAACATACGGCATTGAACTTCTAGTATATTGCATCATTTACTCACTCATATTGACATAAGCATTTTAGATGTATACAGATTTGCGAGACAAATTTTACAGAGAGAGAGAGAGAGAGAGAGAGAGAGAGGGTTTCAGAAGTTGTTGGATTAGAACCAACCTTGGTTATTGCAGTAAGACAAATTCAGAATCATGTGTTCCTACTACGTACTTATACAAAGGTAAGTAGAGCTAAGAGTCAAACAATCACAGTTGGGATAACAATATGATTCTTATATGAAACAATTTATTATCCTAATTTATTATGACTCATTAAACTAAAGCCGACCCATCATGACATACTTTCTCTCTCTCTCTCTCTCTCTCTCTCTAGGATTTAGGATTTTGGTAACATTTGATTAAATTAACCAAGTCATGATTAGGGGCTGGTCTTTTTAACTTACAATAAACATCTTACATACCCTTTGTTTGTCTTTGTTGGACAAACACGGTTACTTAACCACCTGCTCCCTTTGTATAATTGAATCAATGTAATACTTGACTTCTTCTCCAACTTGTTTAATCTACGCATGCATGGGAAGAAATCCTTGGAGTTAGTGGCATCCCCATTTTGTGCAATTTGTAGATTAAATTACTTGTTTTTTCAGATTCGACTTCTTGGGGGTGGAGGGCGGTGATGTTGGATGAAAGCTTCAAACAATCACTGAAGAATGTACTCAACTCACTATATATACCTCCCAAGCCTCTCCTTTTGTCATTCACAACTAGGTTCTCTCTCAAGTAGCAAACAAGAGAAACTTCTGGTCGACACCTGAGTGGGCAAAAATGGCCAATTTAAGGCCTCATTTAGCGTATGCCTTTGCCTTGGTATTATGCTTGATTGTTCCAAATGTAGCCGCTGATGCTCATGACAAGCACGGCGGTGACCACGACCAATACACTTATCAATCCCCACCATCTCCATATTACTACTACTACTCATCTCCACCGCCACCTCCTTATTACTATACCTCACCACCACCACCATCTCCACCTCCTCCATATTTATACAAATCTCCACCCCCACCTCCTTATGTCTACAAATCACCCCCGCCACCACCTCCTTATGTTTACTCGTCTCCACCACCTCCACCTTACATTTACCAATCACCGCCTCCACCTCCATACGTTTACAAATCACCCCCACCACCACCTCCTTATGTTTACTCATCTCCACCACCTCCACCTTACATTTACCAATCACCACCTCCACCTCCATACATTTACAAATCACCCCCACCACCACCACCATCACTACCTCCTCCTTATGTTTACAAGTCTCCTCCACCACCTTCACCATCCCTACCGCCGCCATATGTTTACAAGTCACCGCCACCTCCATCACCATCACCTCCCCCTCCATATGTGTATAAATCACCGCCTCCACCATCACCATCCCCACCACCTCCATATGTTTACATGTCACCGCCGCCCCCATCACCATCACCTCCCCCTCCATATGTGTATAAATCACCACCTCCACCATCACCGTTACCACCTCCTCCTTATGTGTACAAGTCACCACCACCACCATCCCCCTCCCCCCCCCCCCCCTATGTTTACAAATCTCCACCTCCTCCATCTCCATCACCACCACCTCCTTATGTCTACAAGTCACCACCTCCGCCCTCACCTTCACCTCCTCCACCCTATGTCTATAGCTCTCCACCTCCACCTTATGTTTACAAATCGCCACCTCCTCCCTATCTTTACAAATCACCGCCACCACCTTCGCCATCTCCACCACCTCCTTATGTATACATATCCCCACCACCTCCATCACCATCTCCTCCTCCACCATACTACTACAAATGATCACCTCCACCATCCCCCTTCACCTCCTCCCTCAGACACCTGTATGTCTTTCCCTCCATCACCTCACCATCATTTCCTCATTACTACTATAAGTTTCTTCCTTCACGTCCTCCCTATTGCTACAAGTTCCCATCTCCACCATCTTATTCACCACCTTTCCCGTTGTATTATTTATACACATTTACGTTTATGCTCAAAATAATTCGACTGCGGTTTTGACATGCAACTTATAATTATTCCTTTCCAAGTGGATCAACTCTCTTTCTTCCTATTGAAATATATTTGCAATGCAGCTCAAAAACAGATAAATAGAATTATGTTGGGGAATATCAATGCTTTTTGATCTCAAGGGAGGGAGCTAGTTTGTTGTCATGGAATTTGTCAAGACTGCAGTTTGTTGTCAAGAGTTTGTCATTTTGTCTCAGAGAACTTTTATAATATTTGAACTTTTATGTTATTTGTTTTGAATAAAAAGTAATAGTGAAATTATATATGGATCAATGTCGTTGTTATTTCTTTTCGTAATTCAAATTCTCATTAACTTGACGTACGAAAAATCTTTAAATGGAGAAAAATGAAAACAAAAAGGAAACAAAGGGTCACAATGAAATGGTGATTTTATTTGAGGAACACATGGGCTGTAAGATATGTGGACAAATAACATGAAAAGGAAAGAACCAATAACCTTATATTGAAGTTCTTGGACCATAGAAAATTCACTAGAAAATGCTAAGCCGGCTTGATAAAATGATTTAAGAGATATTTGTGAGACATTTCCATTCATCACTCGGCAATCCTAGTGAAGAAAATGAGCCAAACAATCCTAAGGAACTACTTGTGCTGGTAAAAGTTAGCAGATTGATTTCGGTTTTGAAGGCAAATTATCTCTTACTCCATATTTATAATAAATATATAAACTTCTTTTATAATATAATTCAATTGAAAAATAAATCAATTTTTCACAACAAAAATAAGAAAAGAAAAAAACCCACTATTGTTCAGGCCTCAGTATATTAAAAAAAAAAATTCTAAGTGTTTTTTCTGTACGAAAGTGAATGCCTTTTCTGACGTAAACCTAGAAGAAGTCTCAGAAATCATGAGATTTGAAATACATTCAACAAGTTTTTGATTTAGACGACAAACAATTCAAACTTAAAAAGAAGCATTAAAAAACAAGAAAAAGATTAACAAATTAATTTTTAAAATGCCAAGATTAACTAGATCATACGGTTTTTAATTACCTCAATAAGAATCCAAACAAAGGACTTGCAATACAAACCCGTACCCCTTTTTTGTTTTTTAATTTTTACCATATATTAATAAATCTATCCTGGGCATGAATTTGAGCACAACAGTGAAATTGTTCATTTGATAATTTCGAGATCATAAATTCGAGATATAAAAATATTCTCTTCACAAGAATGTAAAGAAAAAATCGCGTACATATACGCCTACCCTCCTCCTATCTCGTATTAAGTAAAAAAGCACTTGAGCCATTTATTAATAAATCCATCTACTCATAAAAGAGCCTAAAATGTCATGCACTCTTGTTGTTTTTTATGCCCGTGAGGGGCATTTTTGGAAAATGACATGGGTTAGTGGGGTAACTCCTACTTACCCATAACCACCATATTCTCTCCTAAAATCTCTCTTTTTCTATGAATGATTATTCTCCCAATGTGAGTAGACCTATTTGAGGATCGGAGAACAATGAAAAAAAAAAAACAATGAGAGAATTCTCTAGAGTGAGAATCAAAAGAAGGATCGAGAAATTTTCATATAAAAAAATTTATTCCGTCATCGAATCATCGGATTTAGGGTTACGGTATCTTAAATCCGTGGTGGTAGTTCGATTAATCTCATAATCACCATTCTGATCGTGCATGAGAAAGTTCGTAGTTCAAAGATCGGTGTATTTTTTGAGGCCCTATATTGAGATATTTACCCGATCCGATTTATTTTTATTTCTAAAAAATTATTTACTTTCACTGTACATGGGAATTAAAATCCAACATTGATATAATGGGTTCAAATCACGAATGAGTTTCGTGAATTTGAAAACACCACCATGTTGCCCATGATTCATAGATCACAAAAATAATTTTTGTTGAATTTTTGGAACACATTTAGGGCATGAAATCTGAGGTTGAAGTTTTCGGCCTCAATAGTGACTGTGATTCTAGATTTTTTTGGATTTGTCGAGTTTAAGGACAAATTGATGCATGAAATCGGTTTATATGTGTTCCTCATAACCTAATCTACATTTTGATATACATATTGTGTGTTTTCGTCATCGAAAACTGGGATTTCCAACATTGGCCGCAAGGGCAGCGACAAAGGGTGTGAGATTTGGCCCATTTGGGGCTTCAATCCTCCAAATAATCAAGTTAGGATGATTAGAGGTGGTTCAATTATACTTTGCAACCAAAATTCGACGGAAAAATGGCTGGAAATGGAGTTTTTCAACAGCAGGGTCGTGCGACCCTGTTGCAGACCCATCAGGTGGATAAGAACAGCTCCAATCCCGCAGGCACGTGCAGTGCACGTGCGTGGGAGGAGCGTGAGGCTCCTGGCAGCAGGTGCGTGAGGTTCACATGTAGTGAGGCGCGTGAACCATGTTGGGGGTGGTTTGGTTAGGTTTTGATCCGGATCCGTGTCCTGACCCGCTCTGCTCTCGACCCAGGTTGTGACCCGGGATGCCGGTTCTCGTGCGTGCAGGCGCGTGGCCAATGTGCTACACGTCTGGCGCGTGCGCTAGTGCACATGCCATGCGTGCAGGCGTGTGGCGGCGGTGGGACCACCGGCTGATTGTAAATTCAGGAGCTACCAACCACGTAGTTCGAGACAAGAGCATGTATAAAGAGTTGCACCGAGTGAATCCTCAGATAGGAGGATTTGCCTGGGGAACGGAGCGTTTTTCGACATCAGAGAGAATGACACTTGCAAGTTGGAGTTGCAAAGTTGTTAGACTTTGTACGTTCTTTATGCTTCGGATGTTCAACGAAATTTGATCTCAGCTTAGGATATACTTCGATTACTTGGAAACTTTATAGTTTTTATTTATTATGACAGTTCTTTGATTGATTCTAGTTTAGTTCATGAGAGACTATATACACTGGATGTGACTCCTTTTAATGTTGTTTCTTGTTATCCTCTTAGGGTGAGAGCGGATGAACCGGCTAACAATGAGTAGTCTATAGGGTCCGCTAACTAGTTTTGCCTAGATAACAAAATTACAAGAAAAACATTCGACAATGCTGTGAGAGTTGGGACTCTATTATAGTCGGTTTACTCTGACATCTGTGGCCTTATGAATGTGAGAACCTAAATGGAGTTATGTACTCTATTACGTTCATAGATAATTACATATGTTTCAGTTACTCTATTTGATCTCGCACAAGTCTGATGTATTAAAATATTTCAGGAGATTTATTAGCGATGTTAAGAGTCAGTTATACTTGTGGAGACTCTCAGAACCGATCGAGGACGCGGATATTTCATCTGAAGAGCTTTGTTTCGAGAAGAGTATTACGAGAAAACTGACCATTCATGCTACTCAATGGAGTAAAGTAGCCATGAGGAGGAATAAGACTATATTTGAGACGGTGAGGTTGATGATGACGCATGCCAATTTGCTCATTTCTCATTGGGGAGATGTGTTATTGGCTACAACCTATGTTCTCAACCGTGTGCCATCGAAGTCCACAGTCAGTACCACAAATGAGTTTTGGATAGGAAGACAGTCTGACCTTAGCCATTTGAGGTTATGTGGTTGTGCCATATATATTCACGATTTCTTGCATCTGCACGGTAAGTTAGGCCTGTGAAAAAAGGAATGTATATTTATGAGATATTAAGAATACTCCAAGGGGAATGGGTTCTAAGTGAGCATACAAATGACACTGTCACTGAGATTGAATCTCATGATACTGTATTTTTTGAAAATGATTTCCCTATAAGAGGTGAAATTGATTGGGATTTTACCTTCTATGAGATGAGTGAGCCTAGTGGCTTAGCTGAGCCCAGCGACGGGACCTAAGAACCCATTACGGATCTTGGTTCTAGTGGGAGCGATCCATCTAGAGGTGAAAAGGTTTCCCCTTCTCGTAAGAATAGTCGATAACGCGTACCTAACCGTTGCTTCCCGATTGAGGGAGAGACTCTTATTGTGACTCTTGAGGATGATGAGAAATCTTTAATGGTCCTAGAGGCTCTTAAAAGTTCTATGAAGGACCATTTGTTAAAGGTTATGGATGAGAGAAGGAGTTGATGAGAATCAACGAGATCTGGGATTTAATTGATTTGCCTGAAGGTAGTAAGGCCGTTGAGAACAAGTGGGCTCTCAAGATCAAGAGAAAGGCTGACGGATCGATGGAGAGGTATAAGACCCGTCTGATAACCAGGGGTTACATTCAGACTGGGGGCGAGATTAACTCGATCTGTTTATTTTTAACAATTGTCGTGGATATAGATCTGGAGTAACACCAGATGGACATTGAGACTGCCTTCTTCAGTGGGAGTTTTGGATGAGCAGATCTACAATGAACAACCATCTGGCTTTGTTCCTATAGATCAGGATGGTAAGCTTTGTCGACTTCAGAAGTCGACACACGACCTTAATCATCAATCTAGGTGGTGGCACTTGAGATTTCACGAGTAGGTTATATCTCACGGTTTTGTGATGATCGAGGAGGATCATCGCGTATACTTTATACGTTCTCATGACTCTTTTGTGATCATGTTCTTGTGTGTGAATGATATTCTGTTGACTGAAAATAACAGAGAGTATCTAATGGCCACGATGACATGGTCATTATCGAGTTTTGATATGAAAAACATGAGTAAGGCTCAGTTCTTCCTTAAAGTTGAGATCCAGAGGGATCGTTCGAGACAGATGTTGGCTTCTACATAGGAGTCCTATATCAGGAGAGTTCTCAAACACTTCGAGAAGAACGATTGCAACCCTATAGATACTTTTATCGCTAAAAAGTTAAAACTTTAATATTGACATATGCCTTAAAACTCGGGAAATGATAAGGGAGATGAGTAGAATCCCTTGTACCAGTGCAGTGGGTAATCTGATATACGTAGTGTTGCGTACACGACCAGACATTTGCTTTATAGTCAGTTTGGTTATTAGGTATCAATCGAATCCTAGAAGAGATCTTTAGAGAATAGTGAAAAGGATTCAGAGATATCTTGAGGAAACTGCAGACCTCTCATTGTGTTACGGAGGAGGTGATTTGTGTCTCGTTGGGTATTCAAACGCCGACTGAGGTGGTGATCTGAATAGACGCAAATTGACAGGTTTTATGAGAAACATGTGTATCTCTATTTACGATAGAGGTTGAGCTTATGACATACTCAGCGGCAACTCAAGAGAGTGTTTAGCTCCGGAGATTTTCGGATGACTTAGGGGTTGTGGCAGATAGTGAGAGGCCAATGATGATTTATTGTGAAAATCATGCCGTTATTGACCACACCTGAGACCCTAAGTATCATTGTAGGATCAAACATATTGATAACTAATACCGCTTTATGAGAGACATCACCGAGAAGGGTGATGTGACAATTAAGTACACTTCTATATAGTGTGGTGACTGATCCCTTCACTAAACCATTGTGAGAGATTCTTGTCCGAGATATAGGAATCATTGGATTTACGTGTATTTTGACATTTCTCATTTCGTACTGGTGATACGTATTGTTTTGTGTATATATGACATATATGCACTATTCAATCACAAGTTTATTTATTGCACTGATTTGTTATCATATATTTGTGATTTATTATGATAAATAATATGTAAGGAAGACGTGGTCGACTTTCTCACATGAGTGACCACCTCCAGTTCTGAGTGAGCAGAGATAAAACGGTTTTTAGTTGTAAGAGGTTTTGAGAGTAGTTTTGCTAGAATATAAGTCATCCTGATACGTATTCAGCATGAGCTTATATGTGATATGACCGATATGGAAATATCCACATCTATGTTGTCTGTAAATAGTCAGCTTTGAGATCTCTGATATCACCTGCGACTAGTGATATTATTTCTGAGATACTCTTTCTGAGATCTCTAGGTAAATTCTTATGTATAGATTGAGTTCCATACCTGCACAGTATTTGAGAAATCAGACATATACTATTTTGAGAGATGGAGTAATAACACTGTAGCATACGTTTCATACCGTGTGTGATAAGACGACCAATGATAGTGGGAACATTATTTGAGACATTGATATGATTTAGATTATCGTTCCCACTGTATGAGACCTGATATCCATTGGGTAGAATTTCTTGTATCCTTATTACGTTTGGCTGTTTTTAGAGGTCTCGGCTCAGTATTTGTTACTTTAATCTGTTTGCCTATGGTTCGGAAGATAAATTGAGATTTAAGAGATAGGTCTAGGAAAACAGTTAAATTAAGGCTGATGGATTCGAATTTGGGAAAAGGAAAACTAATTGACATTACACCATTATATTGTTTTCACCGGTTAGCCTGTCCATATTGCGATATAAACATAATAGTGGAAACACAGTCGACCAATTATTGAGTATTACTTTTGATGAGGAAAGTAGCTTAATGGATGCAATTAGTTTTGGATCTGGGGTACTGCGAGTCCTTTTTGATACTAACGGTGATTTCACGATCATCCTAATAGGTGCATCGAGAGGTTTTTGCTTGCAGGTGTACTCGTTGGTCGCACGATGCCCAATCCTGTATGAAAGTTCAAAATCGCATGAGTTGTGATTTTGTGATGGACGTAAAATGCCCTCATGTATAAGTGGGAGATGTTAGTTTTGTATACTCGTGAGGGGCATTTTTGGGTAATGACTTGGGTTAGTGGGGTAACTCCCACTTACCCATAACCACCATATTCTCTCTTAGAATCTCTCTTTTTCTATGAATGATTATTCTCCCAACGTGAGTAGACCTCTTTGAGGATTGAAGAATATTAAGAAAAACAATGAGAGAATTGTTCTTTGAGAGAGAATTCTCTAGAGTGAGAATCAAATGAAGGATTGAGAAATTTTCATATAGGAAAATTTCTCCCATTATCGAATCACTGGATTTAGGGTTACGGCGTCGTGACTCCGTGGTGGTGGTTCGATTAACTTTGTAATCACCATCCCGACCGTGCATCGTTCGAGAGTTTGCGGTTTAAAGATCGGTGTATTTTTGGAGGCCTTATATTGAGATATTTACCCGATCCGATTTATTTTTATTTTTGAAAAATTATTTGTTTCCGTTGTGAATGAAAATTAAAATCCAACAACTCTAATTTCTAGGCTTGAGTGGACAAAATAAATATTTAGGAGGCCCTTGGTTCATTTCTAAGGTATTTGTATTGGTTATTTTATCTTATTTCAAAAATAATATTTATCAATTAAAGCAAAAAAATCATAAAAATAAATTTTCTTTCTAATAAAATTAAAATTTTCTCGTAAATTGCTTTAAAATGTATAATGAATTCAAAATCGTTTTAATTAAAAAATAATAAATTCATAAATAGTCAATAAATATATTTAATAAATATATAAAATAAATCATTCTAATGAGTGCAACACACTTGCCGCCCTTTTCCTTTGGGGACTCTGTATAAGTCTCTATGCAGATTATGGTGGTTGGATCATTATCTAACAAATAATAAGTATTTTATTATTTTATTTCACAAAAAAGTCAATAACTAGATAGTGATTTAATAATTACAAATTTTATTGATATCTCTAGAAATCATATGGAGACGTTTTTCTCTGCATACGTGCATGTGAACGGGGGAAGGTGCCCTTGGGAAAAAAGGGCACAAGGAGTTGGAGGGTCAATGCCTTAAAGTCAATCTATCCTGTGGCCAAAGCCAAAGTGGACCCCTAATGGGCCTAATAGTTCCGGTCTCACTGTGGAAACATTGTGATGGTACCAAAATTTGGAGGAATTTTTGTTTTGTTTTTTATTTTTTATTTTTTATTTTGGGTACAAGGAGATATAAGTAAGATCAAATTAAGAAAGAAAAAATAAAAATGAAGAGTTTCTGTCGTTTGTGTTGTCCATGATGGACAAAATTTTGAAAGATTAGTCACGCTGGGTTCTCAATCTTTTTTTCGTTATATCAACTAATATTCAAAACGATATTTTGATTAATTTGATTCAATATTTATTGGGTTCATTTTAAAAAATAATTTTTTTAGCATAATTTTTTTAACTTTTAAATTTTGAATTTGAGACATAATTAAGGAATCCACACCACATTCACTAAATCGACTGTTCATAGATGAAGCTGGCTTGTCTTCTTATTTAATAAATAATCTTGACTTATAAATTTCAACTTTGTGCGGGTAGAAATATCCTTACACCAACCAAATCTCACACCTCAACATGCATAGGCCTCGTCCTTCTGCGATTAGTTTTTGAAAATATTATTAGCTAATGATGTTTCAAAATGGATGATTAAGTGTTCTTTGCTGCAAAATACACATTGTGCCACTAGAGAAAATATTCATGCAAAATCGATAAAAGGGTAATTTTTAATGGCTCCTCGTAGGGCACAGGTTAGGGTATCCAATTTTTTTTTTTATTAAATTTGGAAAAAAAGAATCAACATTATTTGCATTAAATACTTCTTAACTTTTCTTCAAAAGGGTAAAATGTTCTATTTTGTGTTAATCATCTTCTACCCAAAAAATTGACAAGAATAGTTATTATCACAACTACCAATTGCATTAACGTACTGTTAAAAGATATCATATATTATAAAAAATATTTGATTTTTTTTTTTACATTTGTAATATTTATTTTCATATTTGTTTTAATAAATTTTTTTATATAAACTTAACATATTATAATACTTTATTTAGAGAATGCATCATTAGGGTTCATATTCTTATTATTTCTCTTCATCTTTAACATGATATTGGAGTCGTGTCCAAATTAGTTAGCTTTAACATCCATCATAGAAACCCATAAGGAATTATACAACTTAAAAAAAAAAAAACCTTACCTTAATTTTTTTTTAGAAAAATCATAATAGGTAAAATTCTTGTAAAAATACTCATAAGATTAGCAGCTGATAACTCACTATATATTTTTAAGAAAGAAATTATGAATTTGATTATTAATTTTTTTTTTTGGTTTTAATAAATTGTAAGATTGGTTGGGCTCTATACTAAAAAAGCATATATGCACAATATAGTCAAGTCTCGAGACAAGTCTTTTGGCCGAACTTGTTGCTTGAACTGTGAGGAAGTGACCACCGTCCTAAATGATGCAGTACGACGACCAATGCAGATCTGGTTGTAACAAATTGATGGGATTTTTTTCCCCAATTTTGTGTTCTACTTTCTAGAGTCTCTTGGACAATACTTTTGATATCATAATAGATTACATTGTAAACAATGTATTCTAATATTTTCTTCATTTGGTACCAAAAATTTGGCACAAGAATTTTATATTAATGTATTTTTGTTTTTCGATTTTCACCGATTGATATCCGAGTTGAGCTTAACTAATTCAAATCGTGGGGTCCATTATAGGGTTCACTCTCTTAAATATTTTTTCTCCATTCCTAAAACTCGAACTCAATACTGATTAAAGGGATAGAATATCCGACCACTGAATTCAAAAGAGTTTGGTAATATTAATATATTTTTGTGTCAAAATCACATAGTAGAGTAGAGTGTTAGAGCATAGACTTGATTAATGGACAGTCAGTAGTAAAAGTACTAAATCTCTTAATTGAATTTCGAATTCGAAATTTGGGAATAACAAAAATTATGATGAAAGAGTTTTCTTTAAATTAAACCCGACAATATTTGGATCAAATTAATCAAAATATGATTCTGTATACAGATTGATTATTAAAAGAAAAAAAAAACAAAAAAGGCAGAGACTTGCACTAAAGGGGTTGAAAGTTTCAAACTAAAAGTCTAGAAAACCTATACTTTTCAACTTGGAGGAAATAGAGCAAAACAAGTGCTGTCTTTGAGACATGATTACTATAAATTGTGATTAGCCTCTCCACCGTTTCCGCACAACAAAGAAGAAAAAACCAAATGGGGTTTCTGAAAATGACAATGTGGCCTCAGCCTCGGTCTGTTCCCACATTGGCTTTCATTTGCTTGGTAATGGCCATTAGTGTGGGAGCTAACTCAGATGACTCTTATGTCTACAAGTCACCACCACCTCCTTATGAGTACAAGTCTCCTCCTCCACCATCACCATCCCCACCACCACCATACATTTACACCTCCCCTCCTCCACCATCACCATCACCACCCCCTCCATATGTTTACAAGTCACCACCACCACCTCCATACGTCTACAAGTCACCACCACCACCTTACATTTATAAGTCCCCTCCGCCACCATCACCATCACCACCCCCACCATATGTTTACAAGTCACCACCACCACCACCACCCTCACCATTGCCATCACCTCCATATGTCTACAAGTCACCACCACCACCATCTCCATCCCCACTACCTCCTTATATTTATAAGTCCCCTCCTCCACCGTCAACAGCACCACCGCCTCCATATGTTTACAAGTCACCACCACCACCACCACTCTCCATTGCCACCACCTCCATTTGTCTACAAGTCACCACCACCACCACCTCCTTACATTTATAAGTCCCCTCCACCATCACCATCTCCACCTCCTCCTTATGTTTATAAGTCTCTGAACCCACCATCGCCATCACCACCATCCCCTTATATTTACAAGTCCCCTCCTCCTCCTCCTCCATCACCATCACCACCCCCTCCATACATCTATACGTCCCCACCTCCACCATCACCATCTCCACCTCCACCATACTACAAGTCACCACCACCACCGTATGTTTACATGTCTCCTCCACCTAAAAAGTCACCTCCACCTCCACCATACTACTGATAATCAAGGCTGAAGTAAATTTCTCCAAATTTATGTTGGAGGGCAATGTGGAAAACATGCGAATAATTCTTCTCCAATGGGTTGAATGTGGGCGTTACAAATTTCTCTCGAGATAATTTTATTTACAGAAATAATTAACTTTCTTTTGGAAGTTGTGGTTTATGCATTTTTTCACAATGTTCTCTCGTGTATTGTTTTACAATAAAAAGGCCCATTGGGGGAGGAATTTTAGTTATTTTCTTTTCAATTTTTGATTATATACGAAGTTAATTAATTATATAATAATAGCGACTCTACTCTTACTCTTTCCAAGTGGTGTACACAAGGACAATATGAGGTAGAATTCTTGGCTACTTGAGCATGTCCGCTGACTGATTTGTAAAATCTTTTGCATGCTACTCAACATTTAATCTGAATCTCCCTTTAGAGTAGTTTGAATTAGAGTTTTTTTTTTTTTTTTTGGTGGTTCTTCCTTGTTTTATTGATTTATTGTTTTGAAATGACAATGGTGAACCCATCAGATATATGCAATATTCTAAACATCAAACACGTTAAGTATAAAAATTAAGTAAAATTTGGGATTTATTTAATTAGACATGCTTAAATTTTCATTTCGAAACCGAGTAGGAACTAAAACTTATAGCATGGAACCAGAATTTATGAAATTGATTTTGATCCGATTTTGAAACTTAAACTTTTAGGCTTTTGATTGAGTTTTGGTTCCTTTAAAGAGCCTTAGAATAAGTTTTGAAATCAAATAGTGAAAGAATAGTAAAAATTTGTAAAAATCATAAAAACTACAAAATCATATGCTGTAAAAATATAAAATCAAATCAAAATCGGATCTGAACCAAAACCATTTAGCTCTAGAATCAAAACTGAACCGAAACGAAAAGTGCGATACCGGAGCCAGACCAAAACTATGTTGAAACTTTGGGATGTATATATATCTAATAGATCAATAAAATTTTTCTAATTTCAAAATTAACACTTTGAAATTGATTGGGTAAAGATGCATTCCTCACATTCCTCGCGGTTGGAAGTCATCTGTTTGAGTAGGATAGATAAGAATTTCACCCTTGAATGTTGTAAATAAAAATACTATTCTGATCAAGTTCAAAAATATTTATTTAAAAAGAAAATGCAATGGAGAAAATCATTTAAGAGCGTGGAGGGTCAAGTAAAAAAACAGTGAACAAATCCAATTTGTAATAAAGTTTTCATATTCGAGTTTCGTCTTGTTTCTTATTGTCTCAACCAAAAATGAAAGAGGAAAAGAAAATAAATTGCCATTGTAACTTTATGAGAATAAAAGCAAAAGACAAGATTCACTAAATCACTTCATAATTGATTAACATAACATTAATTCAATAATTTTAGAAAAATTTTCAATAGAACTTAGCTCTACTGTGGAAGTAGCTATGACGGTCCAAATTAGTATGGCTGCAAAGAGCTTGAGGGTCGAAATTGTCGACTTAGTCTAGGGTGTTATGAGTCAAGTAAGGAAGCTCAGATTTTCCACCTTTGGACATTTACACTTCTCACTTTCTTTGAAATTTTAATTTGGTAGCTAAGCTACCAACCCAATGCAAATTTTTCTTTTTAATTAATTAAATTTATTTATATATATAATAATAATCTATTTTGTATTCAAGGTTACGCTGTAATAATAGATTTCCTCTTAGAAAGAGACAAATTTTAAGTTTTGATCCTATCAGGGAAAATGTTGGGGCTATGACATGAGTTTTGTTAAAAAATTTAATACTTAGAAATTGGATTTGAACTATTTTGCAGATCTTTGAGTATAGAAGGTCAGTACAATTTAAAATCGTATATTTTGTCCATAATTGAAATTGATAGGTAGCGTTATTGTTCTCGCAATCCAAATACATTTGGGACTTTTATTCTAAAATTTTATAAGATTCAAGCATTCATCACATGTAATTAAGATTAAGATATATCAAACTCCTTTAAATTGAGTGATCGGATACTCTACTCTCTAAATCATAAATCTCGAGTTCGAGTGCTGGAAATGAAGAAAAAGAATTTGGAAAAATCAACCCCTCAATGAATTCCATAATATTCAAATCGGATTAGTCGGGTAAAATCCAGATACCAGTTTATAAAAATCAGAAAAAAAAATTAAGACTAAGATGCATAAACCAAAGAGAACGACAACGTTTGTTGGTTTTTCCTGCTTATTTTGTCCGAAAAAAAATCCATTGTATGGTAGTATTGGAGAGAACTTATCAATTTGAGACTCTCGAGGAGTGTTGAAAATGAAAAAAAATGATTTAAAAAAATCAATTCTTCAATGAGTTTCATAGTATTTAAATTGGATTAATTGGGTAAAATCCAGATACCAGTTTATAAAAATCGGAAAAAAAAAAATTAAGACTAAGATGCATAAACCAAAGAGAGCGACAACGTTTGTTGGTTTTTCCCGCCTATTTTGTTGACAAAAAATCCATTGTATGGTAGCATTGGAGAGAACTTATCAATCTGAGACTCGTGCAAGTCATCATAAAGCCCAAGCATTCAGCCTATGAAAGTAAAATGTAATAGGTAGGGTCTGCCACGCTCGTGCGAATGTTAAACTCATGCGGTGAACCCATTTGAGGCAAGGCCCATCCCAAGTAGCTTAGGCCCACTGAATTTTTTTTTTTTTTATTTCCCACACGATATCTGAGTTTCGTTCCAATTAATCCGAATCAACTTAGGAGCCTTTTCGGGAGAGGTCACCTAACGTAATTTTTTTCGTACTTATAAAAAATCAAATTTACGACCATAATTAAGGGAATTCAGTTGACCAACCAACGTTGGTGGCCCACTGAATTCTCTACCTGCCTGAATGTCTTAATATTAAGAAACTATACTAGGGATGGCATTTCCGACTTGACCCAACCTGATAAATATATGAAAAATCTGATCCCTTGGATATATATATATTTTATCGGGTTAGGGTTAAATTTTAATATTAAAATAATTAGATTGATTTGAATACAAATTTAAGTTATAAATAATCTGTTCTGTAAATAAAATTTTATTTTAATATTATATTATTAAATAGGAAACTGCTTTTAGGTTTTGTTGTAAGTTTTATCTTCAGAATAAATATTGCTCTTCATTGCTCTAGGCTCTTCCCTCCCACTGCCCATCTCTTTCGCCTATCATTGCCGCCTTCCAAAGTCAAGCCTCGAGCTTCACTTCCCCTTCACCGCCGCCTTTATTTGCTGCCACTAGAGTCCAGTTTCACTTTACCCTTCTCCCCTTCATCACTGCTTCTCTTTGTCGTGTCCTTCGATTGGGTCTTGCCACCTCTCTCTGCTGCCACCAAAGCTGATCTTCACTTTCCCTTTCATCACTGATGTCGACAAATTCATCAGTTTTCCTTCCTCATCTCTCTCTCGCCGAACTCGACGACCTTCATCACTGATGCCAGAAGACTGTGCACTCCCTTTCGCCGCAGCAAACCCATCTCAGTGAATGTGAGTGTGGCCGCTGCAACCGTTCTTTAGGGTTGTCTCCGGGTCATGTACCTGAACCTGAACACATATTTTAACCCGAACTCGAGGTATCTCGAGGTATCTAGGTTACATTTAATATTGTTCCTTCAGTCGAGAAGACAAAGAAAAGGAGAAAATTTTTTATCATTTTTTTTTTGCTATATAGAGCTTAAAGGAAGTCTTGTACTTACGGTATTCAAAAAATTAAGAAAAAAAATTTAAAAAAAATTAAACTTTTTTAAGAGAACTCTATGTTCAAACAAAAAAAGAAAGGAAAAAAAATATTTTTTCTTATAGGTTGATGAAGATGAAGAAAAAGAAACGGAAAAATTTTAAGCATAGAAAAAAGAGAATATGAAATAAAATCACTAATCATATTAGTCGATGGATATGAGCCACTAGAATGATATTTCAAGAGAGAAATTGCTAGAGCTAGACAATATTGGAGACGGTAGACAGATGAGTGGTTAAGGTTTCTCTAAGAAATATATATATATATATATATACATATATATATATATATATGATCTTTATAAAATATCTTTTTTGTCATGCTTTCACTTTTGTCTTTATAATTATAACATATTTATAAATATATTTTGATTAATTCAGGTTGGTCGGATTAGTTTGAGCTTTTTAATTATCGATCCAAACCCGTTCTGATATAACAAAAACTCGAATTAGCCAGACCTGAATACATCGGGTTTGGACGGATCATAGGTTTTGTCCAGATCTAACCTAGCCCTATCCTTTGTTTTTTTTTTCCCTGAACTTTTTTTTTGAAAATTCGATTTTGGTCTGTTTGGCTTGTGTTGTCTATACAAAAATGAACTACTCTTTTCTCTCTTTTTTTTTAGTACCATATCTTGAACACCGCCTGGTATCTAAGGTTTTATCCCGACTAATTTGGATCGACTACTGCAATGACTTCTTTCGGAGGACGGGTCTCCTAACGGGGAACGCTCCATACATATGAGGGTCCGATACTCCCAACGGGAGTCGAATCTTGATCATGCTTAAGGGTACTTAACCTCACATCCAGTTGAACTAACCCACAGAAAGGAGAATGTACGATTCCATTGTAAGAGTCTAGCTTGTTAATTTTTGAAATGCAATCAATCACCCTTTTGAGAATAAGTGGTATAGTACCATTTTTCCTATTAGTTTGATCACCAAATTTTTGTATAGTCTTTTGACCTTCATTGGTTGCTGAAACCTCTTTACTAGAGTCAATATATCCCAAATATTAACTTTAACAGGCTTTAAGAAATTTAAACCATCATATTTCAGAAAATTTATATTATTTACTTGAGAAAGATATTAGGTGATTTGTTATCTATTTCAGAAAAATTCAGAAGATTTCTCTATTTCTGGAAGATGGGTTTTTGCTGTGCAATTTAAGACTATGAACAATGTATAAACTATGTTTTTGCTCTAAGCTTTTTTATATTGTAAGAAATTTATAAACTATGTGTTTTTACTATAAAATTTCTATTTATATTTAAGATTATACAACTTGTGTTTTCGACTCTTTAATTGCATGGATTCAATCCCTTCATCTCCTCATGATGTAATAGTTTCAACTCCCACCAAAAGTGTTTCAATTACAATCCCAACAGTCACTGATGGTGCAGATACTCCAACGCCAACTTAACTTAAATTTTAACATCTTAACATCTAATTATGAGGGTAAACGTAATATATATTGGAGTAGTTAAAGATTGGATCGGACCAATTTTTTAAAATCATTTAATATATTAGATCGAATCAAATTTTTAGAGAAATCTGTAATATCAAATATGGTTGTTTATTTTTTAATCCAAGTTGATTTAGTATCAGAAATGGATATTAGAATTAGTATTTAATGTCGGATATGATATTAATTTGACTTGAAGGATAATTGCCATCCCTAAACTATACAATCATTTTTCTTAAAACTAGTTATGATTTAATCAAGTGGGTTTTAGTTTCTCTTGGGTGGTGTCATCAAGGACAAATATCTCTACCATAAATAGGACTCTTACCTCATCCACAAAGTGCTCAGGGTGCCAACACATGCTACAAACAGGCACGGGCCTGCCCTCGCCCCGAAGTGCTCAGGCGGGTTATTGTGCCACATTGCCGACGCATGCATTTTTTTTGCCAAGGCTTATGCCGGTGTTAATGATAGTGAGCCGCATGTATCGAAGTAACAATTCTCATTTCTTTGTGACGTCTTCTAATCAATTTTCCTCTTTAAATTGTTAAGGAGTATTAAATAGTATATTTTACTCTTTAAATTGTTAAGGGTATGACCAAGAGAGTCAAACTGATAGACTTAATTGAAAGCGTTTGACCTAAAGAGTATGACCAAGAGACTTAATCGAGAGTCCATGATCGAGTGGTTTAACCGATGGGGTCAGATCGAGAGTGTGTAATCACGAGACTTAACCAAAAGGACAAGATTGAGAGAATATAACTAAAAGACTTAACCTAAAGTGTCTGGTCGAGAGGTTTAACTGAGAGAGTCTGGCCGAGAAATTAAACCGAGAGGGTCTGATCAAGAGATTAAACTGAGAGAGTCTACCGAGAAGGTTTGACCAAGTAAGTTTGATTGAGAGGCTAATCCAAAAAAGTCTGACCGAGTGGATTTGGTCGAGAGAGTCAAACTGAAAGGGTGTAACCGAGAAACTTAACTGAGAGGGTCTAAATGAGAGAGTCTGACCAAGAGGTTTAATAGAGAGGGCTTGACCGAGAGGCTAAACCGAGAGAGTTTGATCGAGAGAGTCTGACCGAGTGGTTTAAAGGAGAGTCTGACCTAGAGGCTTAACCGAGAGGGTTTGATCGAGAGACTTAACTGAGAAAGTCGGACTGAGAGGTTTAACTGAGAGGATCTGACCGAAAGAGTCTTACCGGGAGGTTTAGTTGAAAGTGTATGATTGAGAGACTTAATCGAGAGAGTCTGATTGAGAGAATCTGATTGGGAGACATAAATAAGAGAGTTTGGCCGAAAGACTTAATTGAGAGGGTCTAACTGAAAGGTTAAATTGAGAGAGTTTGATCAAGAGGATCCGATTGAGAGAGTTTAACGAAGAGGTTAAGCCGAGAGAGGCTGATCGAGAGTATCGACCGAGAGAATCTAACTGGGAGAGTTAATCCTAAACCAAATGGAATACAATCAATAATGAAAATTAATGGTATTTAAATCACTTAACTAAAATAACAATGCATTAATTAACGATAATTCCAATAAGATTTTTTTTTTTAATTTTCCAAGAAAATTTGAAAATCATTTAGGAGTGTTAAATATTCCTTAACCGTTGCCCTTAGGCCAGCTTAATATAATTACCAAAAATTAAACTTCAAAGATAGTCTAAAAGAGACTTATCGCTACCTACTTGATTGAGATTTCAACATTGATAAATATTATATAGTTTTTCCAACATACGGCATTGAACTTCCAGTATATTGCATCATTTATTCACTTATACACAGAGAGAGAGAGAGAGAGAGAGAGCGAGAGAGAGAGAGAGAGAGAGAGAGAGAGAGAGAGTTTCAGAAGTTGTTGGATTAGAACCTTCGTTGCTTATGGCCGTAAGACAAATTTAGAATCATGTTTTCCTACTACGTACTTGACAAAGATAAGTTGGGCTAAGGGTCAAACGATCACAATTGGGATAACAATATTAAACAACTTATTATCCTAATTTATTATGACTCCCTAAACTAAAGCCGACCCATTATGACTCACTTTCTCTCTCTCTCTCTCTTACCCTGGATTTGGTCCACCGTTAAATATCTGAATCTTCATCCCGACTATTGTCGGTCAAACTGTTGTTAGGTCTACTATAGGGAGCGATTAATCTCGGTCGAACTGCTGTTAGGTCTGTTATAGGGAGGGAGCTCTCCCAATATGATTTTTTTTGTTCTTAAGGAGATTCAAAATCGAACACTTGGTTAAGAGGTCACAACGCCCTTCTCACAACACTAACCAAACGTCGGTCTCTCTCTCTCACACCACGTAACGTTTGATTAAATTAGCCAAGTCATGATTAAGGGCTTTTCTTTTTAACTTACACTAAACATGTTACATACACTTTGTAAGTCTTCGTTGGACAAACACGGTTACTTAACTACCTGCTCCTTTTGTATAATTGAATCAATGTATGGGAAGAAATCCTTGGAGTTAGTGGCATCCCCATTTTGTGCAATTTGTAGATTATATTGCTTGTATTTTCAGATTCAACTTCTTGGGGGTGGAGGGCGGCGGTGATATTGGATGAAAGCTTCAAACAATCACTAAAGAATGCTCTCAACTCATTATATATACCTCTCAAAGCCTCTCCTTTTGTCATTCACAACTAGGTTCTCTCCCAAGTAGCAAACAAGAGAAGCTTCTGGCCCATACCTAAGTGGGCAAATATGGCCAATTTCAGGCCTCATTTGCTGTATGCCTTTGCCTTGGTATTATGCATGATTGTTGCAAATGTAGCCGCCGATGATCATGACAAGCGCGACAGTGACCACAACCACTACCAATACACTTATCAATCCCCACCATCTCCATTTTACTACTATTACTCATCTCCACCTCCACCTCCTCCTTATTACTATACCTCACCACTACCACCATCTCCACCTCCTCCGTATTTATACATATGTCCACCCCCACCTCCTTATGTCTACAATTCACCCCCGCCACCACCTCCTTATGTTTACTAATCTCCACCACCTCCAACTTACAGTCACCAATCAACGCCTCTACCTCCATATGCTTACAAATCACCCCCTTCACCATCCCCACCGCCGCCATATGTTTACAAGTCACCGCCACCTCCATCACCATCACCTCCCCCTCCGTAAGTGTATAAATCACCACCTTCACCGTCACCATCCCCACCACCTCCATATGCTTACAAGTCACCGCCGCCCCCATCACCGACACCTCCCCCTCCATATGTGTATAAATCACCACCTCCACCATCACTGTCCCCATCTCCTTATGTGTACAAGTCACCTCCACCCCCATCTCCATCACCTCCACCTCCTTATGTTTACAAATCTTCAACTCCTCCATCTCCATCACCACCTCCTCCTTATGTGTACAAGTCATCACCACCACCATCCCCGTCACCTCCACCTCCCTATGTTTACAAATCTCCACCTCCTCCATCTCCATCACCACGACCTCCTTACGTCTACAAGTCACCACCTCCACCCTATGTCTGTAGCTCTCCAACTCCACCTTATGTCTACAAATCGCCTCCTCCTCCATCCCCATCACCACCTCCTCCCTATCTTTATAAATCACCGCCTCCACCTTCGCCATTTCCACCACCTCCTTATGTATACATATCCCCACCAACTCCATCACCATCTCCTCCTCCACCATACTACTACAAATGATCATCTCCACCATTCCCGTTCACCTTCTCCCTCCGACATCTGGAAGTCTTTCCCTACACTACAAAAAAACCAAGGTTTTGCTACAAATTTGTAAGAAAAATTCATCACAAAAAAAATTTGCAACGAATTTAGCAACAAAATTATTTTCGTTGTCAATAACTCATTGCAAACATTAGCGACGAAAAATTTATTATTCGTCTCAAATTTTGCAATAAAAATTTTTTTGTCGCAAAATTCGTTGCATATATTAGTCACAAATAAATATTTCGTTGCAAAATCAGTGATGAATTTTGTGATGAAAAATAATTTTGTTGCAAATTTTGCAACGAAAATCATATTCGTCGCAAACTTTGCGACGAAAATTTTTGTCATCTCAAATTTTGAGACGAAAAAATTTTTCGTCACAAAATTTGCCACAAAATTATTTTTCGTCGTCAAATGGTCGTCGCAAAATTTGGGACGAAAAAATTCATTACAAATTTTGCAACAAAAATCAGTTTGTCGCAAAAATTGTCAGGCACATTTGGCCACAAATATTATTTTCGTCATAAATTAGTAACAAATTTTTCAATGAGAAACTTTCGTCGCAAAATCAGCGACAAACATATTTTCGTTACAAAATTAGTCGTTAACTTGAATTTATAGACAAATGTAGCATCGAATTTGGTATTTTTTAGCGACGAATTTTGTGACGAGTATAATTATCAGCGACAAATTTTGTGATGATTCTGAAATTTTTTCGACAAAAATAAATTTTATTGGCATTTTTAGACCATTTTTTCCTATATTACCTGTTTTTATACCTGCATATCCTACTTCATCATCAACTAATCATCTAACCGTCATCAACAAGTATCAATATCAAATTTTTGCTATCTGTACTCATCAATGCAACTAACTATCCAATAAGATCAATCTACTAAGATTTCAATGACAACTAATCATCAAAGCAGTATGAAAAACAAGCAGAGTAATATCAAATCCCAATGTTCAAATATCAACAACCATAGACAGCCAAGAAAATCAAAGTAACCAGTATCAAATATAACAATCAAATAATAATAAACAATCTCAAGCACCAGTACCAACATCATCATCATCATCATTGAATATATCATCACCATCATGAGTATTATCTGGAGTAGATAGAGAAGGGGGAATCTGACTTGGAGCGGGGGCTAACTGAAGATGCTGCATGATTAACATCTGCTGTGCGCGGAACTTGTTAAATTCTTGCATGTGTTGTGAGCGAAGTTCGTTTAATTCGTGATCTCTTTACCTCTATAGTGCGCTTACCTCTTGAAGTTCATTATCCCTTTGCACTAGTAGGTCTTTCTAGTGGCTCATCTCTTGATTCAATTGCATTATTTATACCCTTACTGCTGGTGGGGTGGAAGAAGATATACCAGCAATTTTACAAGTTCTGCTCAAAGAACCCATTCCAAGTACTCTACTCCCTTTTGCTTTACCAATTGTCTCGAGCCATAGAGCTATACTATCAATAGATGACTCAGATGAGCTAGCATTATCACTAGCATTCGAACTTCTGAGTAAAAGCTCATCATATCTCTCCTGCATTGTTATGAGAAAAATTAAAAGAAATTTAAAATAACAATATAATAGAAACGCATATAATCTGGATTAGATATATATATATATGAAGAAAAATAAAAAATTTAGTAATATGAATCATAAGACTATATAACTTGTTTAAAGAAAGAGTAATACTTCTACAAATGTTATTTTATAGGATCTAAATTATGAACATTTATATTAATATTGAATAAGTTGAAAGTTATGAAAAAAAATAAGAAAATCTTTATCAAGTGATTCATTATACAAAGATTATATATAAATGACAAGTGGATATTTCAAGAGATATAAGTGAAGTCGTGCAAAGTGGACATGTTGAATGTTCAGTTTTTATAGTTTAAACTAAGAATTCTTGAATGGAAAGATCTTTTTTAAAGTGTAGCTAAGTACAACAAAATAGGGATTGAGTCCATATCCAAAATTGGATTAATAATGATGAAATAGAAGACTATATATTAGGAATGAAAGAATCAAGTAAGCAATAAAAATAAATTTAGAAGAGACTAATCTAATAAATTTATTTTCCTACATTGTTATAATTGGTTCAACACAATATATTCAAATCAATATTGAAAATGTTCATAAAATAATTGAAAGTTTTGAAATTACATACCTTAATTGCTTTAACTCTCTCCCCACTCCACATATTATCATTTTTTTTGAAATGTTCATATGAAAGTGTCTATGAATAATGACTCGGTTTTCATTTCCTTGATCTAAGAAAACACTGTTAGAAATAATAAAATAGTTTAAAAATAATTGAATTAGATTAAAAAATTAGTGTTTGAATAAAATTACCAATCTATTTCTATGTTCATCTATATTGATTGAACCACCCGTATACGTCGTAGACGATTCTCCAGAATTATAAGCTCAGTTTTTCCTATTTTGTTCACTCCTTTATCTGCTCTCATCAGATTCCTAGAAATCCATAACCCTGCCCCAATTCTCCTTGGTGATGTAGTTTGGTTTCTTTCCACTAGTCTTTACATGATTTAGTATGTTTCGGATGTGATCGCCTTATTTTTTTTTCTAAAAATTCTTTTTATTTCCAACTCTTCAGTCTTATCCCAAGTGAATGTTCACTGCAATAGAAAAAAAATCAATTGATTATATTAAAGTTATAAACTTAGTTTCATATATAAACTAATTGGCATAACTTATCTTGAACTCGCTCTACCATAACTCTTTTGTTGCTTCTGGGGTGCTTGTAAAAGTTATCGAAACCCCTCCCCAATGGTTATTCACTATTCTATTGAGTTCGTGAATAACATGTACAGAATTTGTAAATCTATTATAAAGTTACAAACAAATAATGATAAATAAATAAAATAATTAAAAGAATCATATGAATGTTGTACTGAAGGGGTCGGCGAAGGTATATTACTAGCCATGTGTTGAGAATGAGAATGTACTACAACTGAAGGGGAAGCGAAGATACATTGGCAGCAAGGAAATGGGATTGCGAAGGTGCTGAAGTGGACTGTGATGGTGAAAAACGTAATCTTCCATCTGTATTTCATCTATGGCCGTCATGTTGAAACTGTCAACCATAAATTTTAGAACGATAAAGAAAATAAAAATTACATATTTATCAGATACATAATGAAGTATATGAAAAAACTTACCATATTTAAATTTACAAATTAAATGCGAGAAACAAGGCATCAATATGTCACAAAATCCTCTCTAATGACTTATAAAAAAAAGATAGTATATTAACAAATAAAATATATAAAATTAAACATGAGACAGTAAATAGACAACAAATTGAGTAATGAGATTTGTAAATTAACACTAAACTAACTTACCCACGATAAAAAATAGATTACCATATATGAAGATAAATATCAGATTTTTATTATATTAAGAGAACAAAACTTACCCGCAATAAAAAATCAAAGTCCTCATTGTCATTCTCATCCTCACCATCTGTCTCAAAATTAGATTTTTCAATATCATCATCATCATCATTCTCATCCTCATCATCTGTCTCAAAATTATATTCTTCATCGTCATTCTCATAAATTTCACTTGGATCCACATCTATCACTATTCCGCTGGGATCTCATAACATTGGAATATTATATTTCTTGGTCTGAAATGTGTTGGCAAGTTTCTCTTGTTGATATGCTATGTCTTTCCAACGTTTCTCAATTTTTTTCTGTAATTTCGTTTTACAAATAGCCTATCAATCAATTTTGTCACGTTTCAAATTGAGATATGATTCATAAAATACTTGAATCGCTTGTTATGTCAACACAAATGGTTCATATCTTTTATACAATTTCTTATGATTTATTTCAATCAAATTAAACTGTGGATGCACTTTCATCCCTTTGACGGGTCAAACCATTGACACATAAATAAAACAACCCGCAATTCTAGTCCAGGGTACTCTACCTCTATGATTTCATCCAACAAACCATAAAAATCATTTTTTGTACCTCTATCATTAGATGACTAAACACAAACAACACTATTCATTGTAGTTTTCTCGATTCTATATTCTTGAATATGAAAATTATATCCGTTTATGAAATATGTTGGCCAAGTTCGTACCCTTGATTTTGAATCCCATGACAGATAGATTACCAATTTTTGCTGAACTTGAACTTGATTATCATGAACCTAAAGTCAAGTAAATATGTTAATATATTTTAAAGTAAAGATGTAAATAATTTATAGTCTACTTACATATTTTTTGAACCATGGTACAAAATTTTCAACGTAGAAACAATCAAATTCATGTATCGAAAGTTCAGAATGTAAGTTTTGAAAAATCCTATCATCAAAGAAGACGAATTTTATCATAAATAATTTATGACACAAGAAATACATCAATTAGCAAATATATACTAACTCGAAATATGACGTTATTTTTAGATAATTCAGTAAAATATATGTATGGGCTACCCGTCATTCTTGATCAGTTAAGTATCTACGTTTACATGGTCCACTTGGTCGACCAAGGTAGTTAAAAATTGAGAATGACTTTAAATTGGGGTCAATAGGACCCTCATTATTTCTTCCCACTCTCTGCCTCTTGCACTGTACGTGAGGCTCAAAATAATATGAAGCAAACGTTGTTATTTTCTCTACAATATATGCAATAACAATAGAGATTTCAACATATGCCTTATTTTTCACTTTTTTTTTTCAAATGATATAGGAATCTAATTGTGATAAAACAAAGTGTATTATAAAATAATATATAATGAAATTAGTCATTTGACATGTATTGAAAACGAAGTATAGAAGATGAAAAATTCACATTTCAAATGGATACATCCATCGAAATTGGACGGAATCTATAACTTTGGCCTCATATGGCAAGTGAATCAAAAGATATTCCATGGAATCAAAAAATGATTGTGGAAATATCCTTTCTAAATTACACAAAATGATATGAATATCTCTTTCTAACTTCTCTATGTGTGTATGTCTCAACACTGTCGAGCAAATATTATGAAGGAAAATACTTAACTCCGTAATAACATCTCATATAAAATTTGGTAAGAGTTCCTTCAAAACAATAGAAATTAGTCTTTCCATAAATATATGATAGTCATGACTTTTCAAACTAATCAATTTGCATTCCTTCAAATCGACATGTTTCCCAAGATTTAAGACATAACTATCAGGAAATCTCAATGATTTCAACCATTTACAAATAGTCCGTCTCTGATCCTTATTTAATGTATAAACCATTAACAAAAAAGTCGCATATCTTTTCTTGTATTTAAGTTGTTTTTCGTTTTTCCAGTGATATTCATCACCGTATTTATCAGATTATCAAAAACATTTTTCTTGATATGTATTACATCAAGATTATGATGAATTAGATGAGTTTTTCAATATGATAAATCCCAAAATATACTCCACTTAGTCCATTTATGTGTACTTCCATAATCATATATTGTACCATATGGGTCTTCAATAACAGATGAAAAGTTAAGAACTCTATACCAAATTTGTTCACCGGTTAATCTCAATGAGGGAGGTATTCTTTCAATTCTATTCTTAGTGAATTCTTTTTTATTTCTTTTGAATTTATGATTTAACGATACAAAATTGTCTATGATAATTAAAATAACTCACTTTCTTACCATGTTTTAATCTTAATGACTTTGATCTCTCCATACATATTGGATATCCTAAAATCTCAGTGGTACTCCATCCCGATAACATGCCATAAGCTGAAAAGTGATTTATGGTCCAAAGAAGAGTAGCCTTCATTACAAATATCTGATTAGTATGAACATCATATATAGAAACACCTTCATCTCATAGTTGTTTCAACTCCGCAATCAGTAGTTACATGTAAATATTTACTAACTTCTTCGGATTTTGCGGGACAGGCACGACCAATGTTAAAAACATATACGGTGTCTTCATACACATACCAGGTAGAAGATTATAGGGAGTTAAGATAACTGGTCAACAAGAATAAGTTCTTCCTGATTTGCCAAATGGAGTAAACTCATCAGCACAGAGATTTAACTTAATGTTTCGAGTCTCTTTCGCAAACTCAGGATATATTCTATCAAAATATTGTCACGCTTTTATATCTAAAGGATGACACATTGACCCCTCTTCTGTTTCATGATTTGTATGTCAAGTTATTTGTTCAGCAGTGGCCTTAAATGCATAAATCCTTTGTAACCTAGGAGTTAAGGGCAAATAAAATATTTGTTAGTATGGTTTACGTCATTGATTATGACCCGACCTCCTAGTACTCTTATACCTACATTGGTTACAGAATTTACAAAATTCTGCATTTTCATCATCTCCCCAATATAACATACAACCATCTCTGTAAATATCAATCATTTCCACCAGAAGATCTAAGTCTTTCACCAGCTTTTTCATACTGTAGAAATCATTGGACATAATGTGATAACACGGCAATGCTTTTTTAATAACTTGAACAAAATCATTGAAACAATTCTCAGACACATTATACTCTACTTTGACATTCAACAGTCTTGCGGTTAGAGATAACTTACTGTGGTTGTCACAACTAGCCCACAAAGATTCGTCTGCAGCTCCCAACACTTTGTGAAATTGGAGAGATGGTTCATTATTTGCATTTTCATCCACACCTGTTACTTCTACCTCCTCCAATGGTGATGCATAATTAGTATACATTTGTTCAAATGTTGGAGCAAAACTAATACTTGCATTGCTCGGTTCGGGAACAAAATTCTGACCCGTTGCATCAATTACTATTATCTGATATAGATTCAATTGATCATATAATTCTGATCTCTATTAATTGAGAATTGTATGTTTCGTCCATACTCTTCATTAGATATGAACGGTTCACTATGATATGTCCAATTATAGTAATTTGGAGTAAAACCAACTCTACAAAAATATTCCCTAACTTTATGACACCGAAAAAATTTACTATTACGACACTTTTGTACATGGACATCTTAATTTATTCTTATTCATAAAATCAATTTTACTACAAGCAAAATCTAAAAATTGTTCCAACCCAATAATAAACTTATCAGTTAAATCCCGATGTTTAGCTAAGTTCTTTTTATACATCCAATCTCTTTCGTTTTGCATTTTCCCTTTTTACAAATATAAAATTTATATAATATTAATAAAAACTTCTACTAATAAAAGTTATTTGATTGGAGTAAAAAAAAGAATGAGATTACATTGATAAAATATATAAACAACTACGTTGATAGAATATGTAAATAGCTACGTTGATAAAATATATAAACAGTTACATTGATAGAATATATAAACAGTTACGTTAATATAACAAAAAGGAATTCTGATGCAGTTATAAATATTATCTTAAAAAATGAATCTCCACGATATTCACCAACTCCATCACAAGTTCGAAATCATTATATAAACGTTACTACAAAATATTAAGAATCTGATTATAAATATTTAAATGAAAGATATTATATTAAACAATTTCAATCAAAAAGATCTTGGTTTAAACAATTGATGAATACATACAAGATAAATTAAAAGAATTATAGATTAAAGACCATTAGAAAAAAATAATATGATCCAATCTTATGAAACACCATTACTACAAGCAAATACAAGTTTATATAAAAACTAAAAATTAACAAATAATAACAAAATAATAATATTATTAAATCAACCACTAAATACAATTATAATAAGCACAAATGAAGGAGATAATATTGAAATCAAAATAATACATATATATACATTAACATATTCACAATTTTCACTACAAAAAATTTTAAATTACTTATCATCATAGTATAAATTAAAATGTTCCACACCACCGAATAATATTCCTTTAATGGTCTCGGATATCAACAGTAGCAACAACTTCCAATCTAAATGTTCGACAATGGCAAATTTAGATGCAACAATAATAATTATAAATAACTAAGATATTGTTAAAACAAAATTATAAAATTAATTTTTTTTTAAATAACACTTAAAAAAATATTTAACAAAAAAAAAGACTTGTAGTTGGTCACTGCAGGGGAGGCTCCCCCACCCCTGCAGTGGAGCCGCCACAGGGGGAGCCGCGGAGGGGGAAGCAACCGCGACCGGGGGAGCTCCTCCCCTATGTAGCTGCGCCGCGAAGGGATGGAGCCCCTCCCCCCTGCGATTGCAACGCGAAGGGGGTAGCGCCCCCGCCACGGTCTAGCTACGAAGGGTGGAGCCCCCCTAGGAGTACACTAGTACAGATACCGCAGTGTCGGTGTTACATAAAAAGTTTAATTCACAAATTAATAAAATGAATTAACCGTAAATAAAAAAACTATGAAGCACAAGCATGGGAGAGTACGTATCTACTAATTCAACCATAAGGAAAAATAATTGTATTAATATAAATATAATTCTAAAATGTGGATATCTTCTTGACATTTTTTATTTATAAAAAGGTTTAATTAACAAATTAATAAAATGAATTAACCTTAAATAAAACAACCTATGAAGCACAAGTATGGGATAGTAAAGACAAGTGATGCTACATATTTGAAACTAGTAGGACACATAGATTTGACATTGACATGCCTAATAAGGAGTAAAAACTCATCAAGATCTTCTTATGTAAATACAGAACAACAACTTACATTAGAAAAATAAAAAAAAAAACAATGAAAATGAAATTGATTATCGAGACCTAAAACTTTACACATTAGTAATAATTTTGACCAAAATTAGACAAGCTATTGGAGTAGCTCAGTTGGTTAGAGCATGTGACTGTTAACCACAAGGTCAAAGGTTCAAATCCTTCCTCTAGTATATCTACTAAGTCAACCACAAGGAAAAATAATAGTATTAATATTAATGTAATTGTAAAATATGGATATCTTACTGATATCTTTTATTTATGAAAAAGTTTCATTAACAAATTAATATAATGAATTAATCTTAAATATACAACCTATAAAGCACAAGCATGAGATAGTAGAGACGTGTGATGTTGCATATTTTAAACTAGTATGACACATAACTTGGACATTGACATGTCTAATGAGGAGTATAAACTCATCAAGACCTTTTTATGCAAATAGAGAATATCAACTTACATGTGAAAAATTAACAAAACAACAATAAAAAATGAAATTGATTATCAAGGCCGAAAACTATACACATAAGTAATAATTTTGATCGAAATTATATTAAAGAAGCAATTAGAGTAACTCAATTGGCTAGAGCTTATGGCTATTTACCACAAGATCAAAGGTTTAAACCCTTCCTCTAGCGTATCTGGTAATTCAACCACAAAATAAAATAATCATATTAATATTAATATAACGATAACATGTGGATATCTTCTTCATATTTTTTATTTGTGAAAAAGTTTAGTTAACAAATTATTATAATGAATTAATCTTAAATAAAACAACCTATAAAGCAAAATATCAACATACGTCTAAAAAATTAGCAAAACAACAATAAAAATAAAATTGATTATCGAGACGTAAAACTATACACATATGTAATAATTTTAATCAAAATTAGATAAGCAACTGGAGTAGCTCAATTGGTTAGAGCGCATAGTTGTTAACCTTAAGGTCAAAGGTTCAAGCCCGGTTCAAGCCCTTCCTTTAGCGTATCTGCTAATTCAACTGCAAAGTAAAATAATCATATTAATAAAAACATAATTATCATATGTGGATATCTTCTTGATATTTTTTATTTATGAAAATGTTTAGTTAATAAATTAATATAACGAATTAACTTTAAATAAAGCAACCTATGAAGCATAAGCGTGGGAGAGTTGTGACATGAGATGTTGCATATTTTAATCTAGTAGGACAAATAGTTTGGACATTCACATGCCTAATGAGGAGTACAAACTCTTCAAGACCTTCTTTATATAAATACAGAACATCAACTTATATCTAAAAAAATTAACAAAACAACAAAAAAAATGAAATCGATTATTGAGGCCTAAAACTATAGACATAAGAATAATTTTGATCAAAATTAGACAAGTAGCCAGTGTAACTCAGCTGATTAGTGCATGTGGTTGTTAACCACAAGGTAGAAGATTCAAGCCATAAAGCACAAGCATGGGAGAGCAGAGTCATGTGATATTGCATATTTTAAACTTGTAAGACACATAGCTTGGGCATTTACATGCCTAGTGAGGAGTACAAACTCATCAAGACCTTCTTATTTGAAGACAAAGTATAAACTTACATCTGAAAAATTAACAAAACAATAATAAAAATGAAATTGATAATTGAGCCCTAAAACTATACACATAAGTAATAATTTTGATCAAAATTAGACAAACAGCTAGAGTAGCTCAGTTGGTTAGAGCGTGTGGCTGTTAACCACAAGGTCGAAGGTTCAAGCCCTTCCTCTAGCGTATCTACTAATTCAACCACAAGATAAAATAATCATATTAATATAAGTGTAGCCATAAAATGTGGATATCTTCTTGATATTTTTTACTTATGAAAAAGTTTAGTTAACAAATTAATATAACAAATTAACCTTAAATAATACAACCTATGAAGCATAAGCATGGGAGAAACACAAGTGTATTGAAAATTCAAAACTAGTAGGACACATTGTTTGGACACTGACAAACTCATCATGACCTTCTTATGTAAATACAAAACATCAACTTACATCTAAAAAATTAACAAAACAATAATAAAAATGAAATAGATTATCAAGACTTAAAACTATACATATAAGTAATAATTTTGATCAAAATTAGACAACTAGTTGGAGTAGCTCAGTTGGTTAGAGCGTATGGTTGTTAACTGTAAGATCGAAGGTTCAAACCCTTCCTCTAGTATATCTACTAATTTAACCACAAGATAAAATAATCATATTAATATAAGTGTAGTTATAAAACCTGGATGTGTTCTTGATATTTTTTACTTTTGAAAAAGTTTATTTAACAAATTAATATAACGAATTAACCTTAAATAATACAATCTATGAAGCACAAGCATGGGAGAGTAAACACATGTGTCACGCTCTGAACTGGAGTCGTAAGCAGCCGCTCGTTGCCCTGGATACCGATTTTATTTTTACAGAAAATCGGGCAAAATCTTCCCATAATTCGGAGGTCTCCCATATACAATTTAACATGTATAATGGACATCCATCCTTTCAAATAAATAAATAGTCATCCCGGCCTCACAACAATCACCCATTCAAATCCTGTCAACAAATCCACATCAGACAACCAGGACAACGCAAGGCTAATATAAGTACTAGCAGTCCTAACCACAGACCTCTACTGTCATGTCCAACTAGAGCATGAGTAGCTGCCACACCGAGCGGACCTAAATTTATACAATTGTATAACAAATTCCCAAGCTAACATTTTAAATAATTACAAATGCCATAATGCAAGTGAAATATAAGAGTTTTGCAAACAAAAGTCCAAAATTTATACAGTCATCTCATAATATATACACAGCCAACTACGGACCTCAATATCAAGACCACACAGGGTCGACATAAAGTACGAAATTCGTATTTTCAATTAAAACTTAGCTCTCACCATCGTGAATACCAAATCCACTAACAAACTATCAAAACCTCTAGAGCCTGTAGCGTCGCTCAAGCACAATAATTCTGTCTGAGGGAGGAAAGAAGAGAGGTGAGTATTAAGGAAGAAACCCAGTGAGTGAGGGGATTAATCTCAAGTACAAATAGTGTAGGTGAACATTGGAGTGTCAAATAATATCATTTGTAAACAATAATTTAAGTTTTGTAGTAAATCATGGTATGTTTAATAAAATAAACTCATTTATTCAATCACACGATATCATACATATTTGCATCTATTTAAAAATCAAGTAGATCATAGAGCAAGCCGAAAGGATCCTGGTAAAGGTCAACCATGACCAAGGACAGGCGCATCGGGGGTTTTATTATGCAAAGTGTGCAAAAGTTGCTCTCTACCCCGACGTTAGTTGTGAGCTTAGCCGCCAATGGCTTACTCAGACTCGTCAATAGGACCCTGCCCGGTGCTCGACGATGATGGACACACGTCCTCCCCCGATGTGGGTTTAACTGGACGCGCCTATCGCATGCATATAAACTGACATTTGCGGATACCTCCTGCAGAAGCATATCCGGGCATCTCGGTGCCACTACAAACGCCCTTCGTAGCTACGGAATCAAGTCATATCATCTCATCATATCATCACATCATATCATCACATAACTAGTGGGCATCCAACCCACATAGTTCATCAAAACATTTCAAATTCGCGTGTCAATACATTTCATCAAATCATTTCAAATTAGCATACCAATACAACGGTAGAAAAGGAAACTTATCAAATTTTCAAGTAATGGCACAATTTTGTTTCATTTCAAACATGGATGCATAGTCATAGAAAATATAAGTTTACGACACTCCAATAATCACAAAATAGATTTGAGATTTAATATCACACATCGAATCAATGCATATCAAAGCATGTTTTGTTTAAAAACACGATAAAATCAGATTTCACTATTTCATGCAAGAGATTAGGGTCCCACTCACATTCTAGAGAGGGTAATCACTCCATATTTCTATAATTAATCCAAACTGACTTCTCGAGTCTCCAAAAAGGTCAACCTAATCAAATCATCACAATTGTCATCAAATTTTTAAATATTTTTAGGATTTATCCATTTTCCTTAAGTTTGTACAAATCCAAATTCTTCAAATTTTTGTATACATTCGAATGTCATTAATTTAATTTCATTTATAAATAAATAATACAATCAAAACAAAGTCTAATTTAACCCTGAATCACTCAAAGTCGGAAACAAACCTAAAATAATAAATTTCCTACAAGATAGAAAATTTTTGAAAAATCATACACTTTTCGATTTTCATCCGATTGTTTCAAATCATATGTTATTTTCAAAGTATGGAAGTCTAGTTTCATAACATGAAGATCGTATTCAGATTGCCTATATGTAGGACAACTTATAATGAAAAAGACTATGACAGTTTTTAAACTATAACCACAACTTTTAAACTATCCTTTATATACATATCATTGTGCAAATCAACAACTCAAAGCAACCTAAGAAAGACATGAAATGTACAATATCCTTCATTTTATGGCTCATTTCATTCCAACCCCAAAACCGTAATACTTTCATGCATATTTCAAATTAAATCTAAAGGAAACCATTCAAATCAACTCAACTCGATCCCATTATCATTTAAGATGCTTCTTTCATATCAGACAATCTAATTTCTGTAATATTCTATACTTAACATTCATAATCACATATAAACATTTCAAAAATCGTATTCTATTTGCATTCCACTTACATTCTAAACACATACAGAACTTTTCACCTTAGATTCAACCCTAGATTCATTCAATTTATCGAATAGAACAGAAATTTCCTCACCTAGGGTTTCCGCAGTTCACAACCCTAACTTCCGAATACACTCCGTTCAGTCCAAGACCTGCAAAGTTTCCAATTTGAAGCAAACTCCATTAGTTAGTCTAAATTACCGAAGGAAATCAAACCTTAGAGCTACTGTTCAAAGGAATCGCTCTTACCTGCGCAGTGGATGAAATTGTAGGTCGCGGTCTAGGGCTTTCAAGGGTCGATTGACGACTACCGGTTGGGACTTCTGCGAGGGTTGCAGAAGAGTGTTGTAGTGGCGAGGAGCACCGCGCACGAACGGGCGAGGGAGCAACACCGCGCGCGAACGAGGAAGAGAGGGGCAGTGGGACTGTCGCGCGCGCGGGGAGAGAGAACTTGATCGAGAGACAGTGTGAAATAGAGAGAGAGAGAGAGTGAGATCGAGAGGTAGAGAGTGAGAAACAGAGAGAGAAAGCGAGCGAGTCGCGGCTGAGAAATAAAGAGAGAAGGAGGGAGTTCGATTGAGAGAGAAAGATAGAGAGGGAGATTGAAACAGAGGTGGTGGTGGTGGTGGTGTATGGTGGCGACAGTGGCGGAGGACGACAGTAGAGATGGAGAGAGTGCGGGAGAGATCGCGAGAGGAAGAGAGAATCGTGAGAGATAGAGAGAGAAAGGGAGCAGAGAGAGAGAGAACCAAGAGGGAGGTAGAGGAAGAGTGGGTGATCGGAGATGGTGGTGGTGGTGTTGACGGTGGAGCTCAGCGACGGAAGAGAGAGCGGCTATGGAAGAGAGAGCGGCTGCGGGAGAGAGCCGCGGGAAAGGAAGAGACGGAGAGAGAAAAAGGGAGAGGAAAAGGGGTTAGGGTTTTCTAACCCTAATTCCTCTTTCTTCTCTCTTTTATTATTATTATTATTATTATTATTATTATTATTATTGTTATATATATTTCATTTTATAAAATAAATTTATAAATAATTAAATGAGTAAATAAATAAATTAATAATTGAATAAATATTCATCTATATATTTTTATACTCTACACCACAAATCGAAAATACGAATACTTTAAATATATCAAAAATTTAAATTTAACACCTCAAAATCGAAAATCAATATAAATAAAAAAATTTTATATGTATATATAAACGAAGGAATATTATATTTATATTTCATGAACAGTACATTAGTACGGATACCGCATGGTCGATGTTATAACATGTGATATTGCAAATTCGAAACTAGTAGGACACATTGCTTGGACACTGACAAGCTCATCATAACCTTCTTATGTAAATACGAAACATCAACTTACATATGAAAAATTAATAAAACAACAATGAAAATTGAAATTGATTATCGAGACTTAAAACTATACACATAAGTAATAATTTTGATCAAAATTAGACAAGTAGTTGGAGTATCTCAGTTGGTTAGAGCATATGGTTGTTAACCACAAAGTCGAAGGTTCAAGCCCATCCTCTAGTGTATCTACTAATTGAACCACAAGATAAAATAATCACATTAGTATAAGTGTAGTTATAAAACGTAGATATGTTCTTGATATTTTTTACTTTTGAAAAGGATTAATTAACAAATTAATATAATGAATTAACCTTAAATAATACAATCTATGAAGCACGAGCATGGGAGAGTAAACACATGTGACATTGCAAGTTCGAAACTAGTAGGACACATTGCTTGGACACTGCCAAACTCATCATGACCTTCTTATGTAAATACGAAACATCAACTTACATATGAAAAATTAACAAAACAACAATGAAAATGAAATTGATTATCGAGACTTAAAACTATACACATAAATAATAATTTTGATCAAAATTAGATAAGTAGCTGAAGTAGCTCAGTTGGTTAGAGCGTGTGGCTGTTAACCACAAGGTCGAAGGTTCAAACCCTTCCTCTAGCGTATCTACTAATTTAACCACAAGATAAAATAATCATATTAATATAAGTGTAGTTATAAAATGTGGATATGTTCTTGATATTTTTTACTTATGAAGCACAAGCATGGGAGAGTAAACACATGTGATATTGCAAATTCGAAACTAGTAGGACACATTGTTTGGACACTGACAAACTCATCATGACCTTCTTATGTAAATACGAAACATCTACATCTGAAAAATTAAGAAAACAACAATGAAAATGAAATTGATTATTGAGACTTAAAACTATACACATAAGTGATAATTTTAATCAAAATTAGACAAGCAGCTGGAGTAGCTCAGTTGATTAGAGCATGTGGCTGTTAACCACAAGGTCGAAGGTTCAAACCCTTCCTCTAGCGCATCTACTAATTCAACCACAAGATAAAACAATCATATTAAAATAATTATAATTATAAATTGTGGATATCTTTTTGATATTTTTTATTTAGCGCATCTACTAATTCAACCACAAGATAAAACAATCATATTAAAATAATTATAATTATAAATTGTGGATATCTTTTTGATATTTTTTATTTATGAAAATTTTAGTTAACAAATTAATATAATGAATTGATCTTAAATAGAACAATATATAAAGCACAAGAATCAGAGAGTAGAGACATGATGTTGCATATTTTAAACTAATGGACATTTATTACTTATAATGAGTTAAATAAAGAATGTCGAAGGGTGATTTAAGAATAGTTGACATAAGCTAAATAGATAGATTTGGAAGGTAAAAGTTATCCTATAATTATAAATGAGTTATGCCCCCGGCTCAATATATCACTCTAATATTCTGATACTCCCATCATATATAGAGATTTTGTAAAATTATATTTGACCTAGAAGACTAAATCCAGAATTTTGCCTAGACTAAAATTTCATTCAATTGAGTCTTTGACTAGAAATAAGGTATTCTTCTATCTGATTTAGATTTCATTTTCAATTATCAAATTTTAATTTCGATAATTTAACATGATATTTGATATATTTTACATTTAGTTATTTTCCCAACAGTTGGAATTTTGGACATGTCTATATATCTAGATCAATAGAATATTTCTAATTTTCAAAATTCACACTGAAATTGATTGGGTAAAGATGCATTCCTCACGGTTCGAAGTCATCTGTTTGAGTAGGATAGATAGGAAATTCACCCTTGAAAGTTGTAAATAAAAATATTTTTCTGATCAAGCTCAAAAAAATATTTAAAAAGAAAATGCAATGGAGAAAATCATTTAAGAGCATGGAGGGTCAAGTAAAAAAATAAATAAATAAATAAACAATGTACAAATCCAATTTGTATTAAAGTTTTCATATTCGATTTTTATCTTGGTTCTTATTGTCTCACCAAAAATGAAAGAGGAAAAGGAAATAAATTGCCATTGCAGCTTTATGAGAAGTTATAAGAGTATCGCCAATAAAAGCAACAGGCAAGATTCACTAAATCACTTCATAATTGATTAACATAACATTAATTCAATAATTTTAGAAAATTTTTCAGTAGAACTTAGCTCTACTGTGGAAGTAGCTACGACGGTCCAAATTAGTATGGCTGCAAAGAGCTTGAGGGTCGAAATTGTCGACTTAGTCTAAGGTGTTATGAGTCAAGGAAGGAAGCTCAGATTTTCCACCTTTGAATATTTACACTTTTCACTTTCTCTGTAATTTTAATTTGGTAGGTAAGCTACCAACCCAGTGCAAATTATTCTTTTTAATTAATTAAATTTATTTTTCTATATAATAACCCTTTTGTATTCAAGGTTACACTGTAATAATAGATTTCCATTTTAAAAGAGATAAATTTTAAGTTTTGATATAACTTGCCACTATCATGGAAAATTTTGGGGTTATGGTATGAGTTTTGTTAAAAAAAAAAAAAAAAATAATAATAATAATAATAATAATGCTTAGACATTGGATTTGAACTATTTTGAAGGTTTATTTATCAATAATGTAGATCTGAGAGTATAAAAAGTCGTATAATATAAAGTACAACATAAAATCTTAGTTTTTTCCATAATTAAAATTGATAGTTGCCATGATTTTTCTTTCAATCCAAATACTTACCGTTCTTTATTCTAAAATTTTATAAGATTCAATTATCCATCATAGATATACTAAACTTATTCCTACATTTAATCGCGAGTCACATTTAATTAAGATTGAGATGTATAAAACTCTCATTAATTAAGTGGGTGGTTCATATTTATTGCTATCTAATTAGATAAAACCAAAGAAAGTGCATAAAAATCTATGAGCCAAATTAAGATCGTATTAAACTCATTAAATTGGGTTCATATCTGTGGCTATCTAACTGGACCAAACCAAGGAGAGCGATAAATTTTGTTAGTTTTTCCTACATGTTTTGTTTGACCCAAAAAAAGCAAAAACAAAAAAAAAAACAAAACAAAACACACACACACATTGTGTAGCAGCATTGGAGAGGGCTTATCATTTAGAGACTCGCCCCCACCAAAAAAATAAATAAATAAATAAATAATTTAGAGACTCGCGCAAGGCATCATTCAGCCCAGACATTCAGCCCTGGGTCTCCAACATGCGCGTGCGAATGTCAAACGCCTGCGGTGAACCCATTTGAGGCAAAACCCATCTCAAGTAGCTTAGGTCCACTGAATTTTCTGCATGCATGAATGTCTTAATATTAAGAACCTATACAATCATTTTGCTTAAAACTAGTTATGATTTAATCAATTGGGTTTTAGTTTCTCTTGGATGGTGTCATCAAGGACAAATTTCTCTACCATAAATAGGACTCTTACCTCATCCACAAAGTGCTTAGTGTGCCGGCACATACTACATAGGGGCACGGGCCTGCGCTAGCCCTGAAGTGCTCAGGCGTGTTATTGTGCCACATTGCCGACGCATGCGTTTTTTGTGCCAAGGCTTATGCCGGTGTTCATGTTGGTGGGCCACATGAATCGAAGTAACAATTCTCATTTCTTTGTGACGTCTTTTATTCAATTTTCCTCTATTGAGGCTCTTGCTTAAAATGTCTTTACATTAACAAAGAATGAAAGACCAAGAAACAATGGAGCAGCGCATCTTGTGCTTCGCATGGTAAGCAAAAAGAAAAAATGAACTGTTAATTTTCACTTGTAGAACAACCGCAGTATATGGTTTTCACAAACATGAAACTTGACTTCTATTTATTGATCGAATATCTTGACATTATGGCAATGAAGTTTCATTGCTCTAATAAACAATTAGAATAGATCACTACAAGATGATGGAAATATGATCCTCAAAGGGGCCATCAATTAAGACCCTCTTATTCAAAATGCACTTGCTTTTAGAATATATATATATATAAAGATAAAATATCCTCAAACACAAATTTTAGTAAAGAAGAGCTGAAACCACTCGAGCTCCACCGCTAGCTCTCATAAATCATCATAAGTGCGGGAATGGTCAAAGCCATTTATTACTTCGTTGTGATTTTTTAAGAAGTGCTAGTAGTGGGAAGGTGGTGGTGGAGATGCATAATAGTAAGGAAGCGGCGTTGACTTCTTTGGTGGAGGTGGCGATGTGTAGTGATAAGGAGGAGGTGGTGACTTCTTTGGTGGAGGTGGGGATGTGTAGTGGTAAGGTGGAGGTGGAGACTTCTTTGGTGGAGGTGGGGATGTGTAATGATAAGGTGGTGGTGGTGACTTTACTGGTGGGGGTGGGGAGTTATAGTGATAAGGTGGAGGAGGTGATTCCTTTGGAGGAGGTGGGGAAGTGTAGTGGTAAGGTGGAGGTGGAGATTTCTTTGGTGGAGGTGGGGATGTGTAGTGGTAAGGGGGAGGCGGTGACTTCTTTGGAGGAGGGGGGGGAAGTGTAGTGGTAAGGTGGAGGTGGAGACTTCTTCGGAGGAGGTGGAGATGTGTAGTGATAAGGAGGAGGAGGTGACTCCTTTGGTGGAGGGGGGGATGTGTAGTGGTAAGGTGGAGGTGGAGATTTCTTTGGTGGAGGTGGCGATGTGTAGTGGTATGGGGGAGGCGGTGACTTCTTTGGAGGAGGGGGGGAAGTGTAGTGGTAAGGTGGAGGTGGAGACTTCTTCGGAGGAGGTGGAGATGTGTAGTGATAAGGAGGAGGAGGTGACTCCTTCGGTGGAGGGGGGGATGTGTAGTGGTAAGGTGGAGATGGAGACTTCTTTGGTGGAGGGGGGGATGTGTAGTGGTAAGGTGGAGATGGAGACTTCTTTGGTGGAGGGGGGGGGATGTGTAGTGGTAAGGTGGAGATGGAGACTTCTTTGGTGGAGGTGGTGATGTGTAGTGGTAAGGAGGAGGCGGTGACTTCTTTGGTGGAGGTGGGGATGTGTAGTGGTAAGGTGGAGGTGGAGACTTCTTTGGAGGAGGTGGGGATGTGTAGTGATAAGGAGGAGGTGGAGACTTCTCTGGTGGAGGTGGGGATGTGTAGTGGTAAGGCGGGGGTGGAGACTTCTCTGGTGGAGGTGGGGAGTTGTAGTGGTAAGGCGGGGGTGGTGACTTCACTGGTGGAGGAGGGGAGTTGTAGTGATAAGGTGGGGGTGGTGACTTCACTGGCGGAGGTGGGGAGTTATAGTGATAAGGAGGAGGTGGTGACTTCACTGGTGGGGGTGGGGACTTGTAAACATAAGGAGGAGGAGGTGACGGTGATGGGGGAGGCGGGGATTTATACAAGTATGGTGGTGGTGGAGACGCATAAATGTAGTGCTCATTTGCCACCACACTGGTTGCTATAAGGCAAAAGGCCAATGCATGGAGTAGCCGAGGCCATTGCCTTGGAGAAATTGTAGCGCCCATTTCTTTGAAATGTAGTCTACAATTTCTGGGGTTGTGACTGAATGATTTGGAATTGGGGACTAGCCCCTTTATATAGCAATGTTTTCAATCATTGTGGACAAAGACATGTTGGATTGATGAAGCCAAACAGGCTGGACAAAATATCTTCTTCTTTATAATTAATAAACACAAACCTAATCCAGTGAAGAGATTATTCAACTATTTGATTGTTAGATGGAGGAAAGCATATAAAATCTCACTTTCAAGGCAGTTTAAGCCATGAAATTTTCCAATTCAAACACAAGGGAGTAGGTAATGTGCAGTCCGGCTGTATAACCCTCCCTTTTAAAATCATGTTCAAACCGCGTTTTTCTATTTGGACTTGGCTATCAAGTTTCTTTGCATGCTTTGCTGTACAGAATAAAACACACACACACATGTACATATATATATATATATCAACGAAAAAGCTTTTCATAAATTAATTTTTTATAAAAATTGGACATATTTTAACGATACTGTCTCATACAAAATTTTGTTACAAGATTATTCCATTATCAATCTGTACTCAAATTTATGAAAATTATCATGGGAATATTTCGTTTATGACCGACATTATTGAGAGAGAGAGAGAGAGAGAGAGAGAGAGCGAATGAGCTGTGTGGTTCAAACTTGCTAGCTTGCAATTTTGACTTCACAAGATGTAGTGATTATATATTAATTATTGCTTTGCATGCAGATGGGCTGATAATTGATCTCAACAAGAACATGGAGTGCACATCTACAGAAGTAAACGTCTCACACTGCCGATCATAATATATATGCAAAAATTGACCATTTCCCCTAATTTTGACATTGGAGATTCGACGGTGTATAATGTACATGAAGCTCATCATTTGCCTCTATTGCTTGCCATTCTACTAAATATATCTAATTTTAATAAGGTTTAAAAAAATATTTATAATTATATTAGTGAATTTTGAGTTCCTATCTGTTTTTTTTTTTTTTCCAATTATATAAACTATCCAATTTGCAGACATAAAAATGATTTCAAAAGTAGATAAATTCTCTGCTAACCCTCTAGCATTGCCATATTATCAAAAAATAAATAAAAGAACAAAATGATTTCATCAAATTGTTTCAGCATCCAATTAAAAATGAAAAAGAAAAAAGAAAAAAGAAACAAAAAAGAAAATATTTTAAGAGAAAGCATGAAATCCACTTACTAGGAATTTTTTTTAAAAAAAAAAAGTGTGAAAAATAGGTGTTTTTCAATTGCATTATTTCTTTTTCTTTCTTTATTATATTGAGATTTAAATTTAGAATCGTTTTTTGTGATTCTTGTATTCAGGAAAACAAAAGAACGGGATTCATTTTAAGAAAAACAAAAAACAAAGTTGTGAATGCAATTAATGAGGAGACTAAGAGAAAAAGAAAGGAACAGAGTATTTTTTTGACCTTAAGTAGCAGAATATTTTAATTTATTTTTATATATTATCCTCAATAATAACACCAAAGTCATGATATGCATTTGTAAAATATTGGAAGGGTGTCTCTGTTCTATTGGTCAAGTTTGGCTTTTTTGTATTTACTGGTCTACATTTTGGGACCTTATCTACTATTATTTCCTGATGCCCCCTTTAGTTTTGAAATTGTTGAAACCCCACCCAACTTTTATACAAACAAATGCTATATTTTCCATTAGGAATCATAAAATTCAGAAAATGTTATCCAGGGTTCATTTGGATCTGACATTCTGATTGGTTTAACATTTTTTTTTTTTTTTTTGCTTTCTGGTTTAGGAAAAATGAGAGAGATTGATTGAAAATGAGAAAAAACCATCGACACTCTCCTTATAGTCGTCACCGGAACTACAGCAGCTTCTTAGCTTCACCATCGTCGGATTTTTGAGCCTTTTCTTATCCTTTAGGTTTTGATTTGAATTTCATGAAAACTCTTGAGATTGAGATTAGTAAATTTTATTTTTATATATATATTTTTTTTATAGTAAACTAGGTTAAATTTGAATTATCTAAGACAACCTCTGCATACTTAACCATTCATTTCGGAGTCTCAGACAAAATACTTATATGCAACTGTGGATACTCATTTGGTTAAAGATAAAATATAAGCTTGATTAAAGTATGTATTCTATCTACTTCGCATGATGTAGCCACTAGCATCTTACTTAATAGCAGCCTAGCAGGATGCTTAGTTTCGTTCTGCTATGGGTCTCTGTCAGGTAACAGGATTAATTTGTTTTTTTTTTTTTTCAATACATATATATATATATTCTTATAGTAATTAAGGAAGGGAGTTGGAAAAGATGATAGTATATCATGCCAACCTGTTCGGAACTAAACAGGTCTATTTTTATTTTTTTTTTTTATGCCTTGACTTGGTCCACCACCTGATTTTTAAAATTCCGTTTCGACTATTCCGGGTCGAGTCACTGAAGTCCCTCAACGGGGGTAGAGCGGTCTATGTTTGCAACAAAAGAGAGCTATTCTGTGTTCATGAATGATGTTACTATAGTCCTATGGTATTATAGTATCATTTGGTTCCTAAAAAACCAACTTATTTTCCTACAAAGTGACCTTCTGAGCATTCATACTTTGGCAGTAACAAGACACTATGTTTTAATTTTTGTTTGTTGATTCCCTTTTGTATAATTTTTTTGATTTAAATATTCTTTTAAATATCAAACATTAGAGACAATAGAGTGCATAATGCTCTCTTTATTTATTTATTTATTTTTATTACATCACAATTTAAATCTAAGAACACCAAGATTGGAGAAATGAGTTATAATCATTAGATTGCCCTCTTGAAGACATAATGCTCCCTCCATCTTCAAGCAACTGAATTGATCTATCCAAACAGCCACCGCCAAATGAGATAAAAGATAGAAACTGTAATATTAGTTCTAAAATTAAATTTTGGGTGTGGAATCTTTTTGTAAAAGGATAGAGATTACCCTCGAGACATTTTAAGAGAAATAAAAAAGCCAAGTTGTTTGTGAATGCAATTAATGAGGAGACCAAGAGAAAAAGAAAGCAGCATTGTATTTTTTTTGACCTGAAGTGGCAGAATATTCAATAATAGCACCAAAGTCATGATATGCATTTATAAAATATTGGAAGGTTGTCTCTGTTCTATTGGTCGGGTTTGACTTCTTGTATTTACTTGTCTACATTTTGGGACCTTATCTACTATTATTTCCATGATGCCCCCTTAAGTTTTGAAATTGTTGAAACCCCACCCAACTTTTATACAAACAATTGCTGTATTTTCCATCAGGAATGATAAAATTCAGAAAATGTTATCCAGGGTTAATTTGGATTTGACATTTCTGATTGGTTTAACAATTTTTCTTTTTTCCTTTCTGGGTTAGGGAAAAGGAGAGAAATTGACTCAAAATTGTGCAATAGTTATATCTCCTTATAAAATCTTTCATCATCTTAATCTTGTGTTGTTTGAGCAATTGGATCAAATCCAGTGATGCTTATTCTCGGCTTAAAACTAAATACTTTTTGGATTTGATTTTTTGTGCCCTTTTATTTTCCATTTTCTTAATTTTTTATTAAATCTATATGCCTCTATTCAAAAAAGTATTTTAACTGGTTTTAAATAGTTTAGAGTCATCCGGTCCTAATTATAAGAACTAATACTTGTCCAAGGACCAAACTTCTATAGGTGTAGAGTAGGATACTGCACTCCCTAATTATATATCTTGGATTCGAGTCATATGAGAATAAAGAAATAGAATTTGGGAAAGTTAATCTTTTAATGGATTTCATAATGTTCGGATCAAACTAATCCAGTAAAATCTGTATATCGACTGATCAAAATAAAAAAAAAAATACTTATCCAAGGACATCTTTGGGAACACATTTGCAAATAATTTTCCCTATTTGTTACAAAAATTTCCATTTAATGAAAGGACAATTCAGAGGCGATTGTGGCACAACTAAAAATAAATAAATAGATGGAAGGTTCTGAGGTAGGAATCCAAAAATGATTGAGACAAATAATATACTCCTCAATCATCCAAAAGATTTTACAACGTCAGTAACCCTTTTAGGCGGCTGACTCCATTTTGAGTCACCTATTTCTATGACCGCGAAGAGTGTCGGTGATGATTTATTTATCATATGTCATGTAGTCGTTGGTGCCGATTTGGATGAATTAGGTAACACTTGCAATTCTCTTTGTACGATGGTATAGGTGTCTATTAAAATACTCTATTATTCGATTATTTTTTATTTACAAAGATCGTAAAAATAATAAAAATTTACGTGTTTACGAAGTTTTAAATATGAGATCTCTTTTTACGAATCGAGTGTTCCTACAAAGACTTTACTATTTGATTATGGGTTATCAATATTGATTAATGAAATAATTAATAACGATAAATAGATTTAAAAAAGAAAGAAATGAATTTTATTGAATTAAACAAGACTTTTATAAATTAATTAAAAAGTAAAAGCTAGAAGAAAAAAAAATATGGACATTTATTTCTTGAACTTAAAATTGACAACCCTTTCAGTTTCTAGATCCGCTTAAAGCGATATTTGACATATCTTTTAACTTCTCATTCCTTGAGATTAAGTTGCTTACCAATCCTTTCTAAATTCCTTATTTTCCAAAGCTTTCTTTTCTCATCTTACTCCTATAGGACACCCCCCCCCCCAAAAAAAATACTCCCCATCCTCGTTATCCAGCCATGGCTATAAACTTTACGGGGAGGAGTGGTTGTTGTTACTAAGGCCTCATCGTTTATATAGATTGTTCTAAAAAACAGTTTAATGATCACAAATTTTTTCTCTAATTTAGTGATTAAGATTTAAATTTTTATGTAATTAAAAATATATATATTTACACGGATCCAACTTTTCATTCTCTTTGTGGGAATTTTGAAGATCTATGAACCATCTCTAACCAGCGGTGGGCTGATGTTTCAGCATGAGGAAGCACTTTGTGCTGTGGGTAATCTCGACGAGAGCTTCGTACATCCTTTGTCAAGTCTGAAACATTTGAAATTTTTTGTGGGTTCTATTTGGGGACACAACTGACCCCCCAAAATTTGGCCTTTAATATCAACAATTAATTAAAATTTATTTATTTATTTATTTGTTTATTTGCTTGTGTAAACGGAAGAGACTAGTTTTATATGGAAGAGTTATTATATCTCCTTATACAATTTTCCCACAATCAAAATTTTAGATTACTCGATTGGAAAACTACCTCCTAAATTAGTCTTCTCACACACATTTAAATTGAATTAATTGAAATAAAGTTTTAGATACTGACAGTGATTAAAAAAATAATTTTCTTTTCTTATTTTTACCAAAATTAAATCCTTTCCATTTAAGGAAATAACTTTTGAAAGATAGTTGTTGAACACCAACAAAAATAAATACTTTTTAAGATATAAATCTTGTTTATGTTAAAGGCTAACCAGCTAATTTGAAAATGACACATAAATAATATTAATAATTTAAATGTGTCATATAAACTCCTCAATCATTCTAAAAGATTTACCACATAAATTTTACCCATTTTGATCTCATTTTCTTTCCAGCTAAGAAGAGTGTCATTTCATATTAAAACCCATGTATTTTTTTTTTTCCCTAAATGATGGTTTATTTGTGTGTCAATTGACCTTTTCAATAAATTTGTGAGTGTTCAATCAATTAATAAATAAATAAACTTGTGAGTGTTGGGCTGATGTTTAGGATTTATAATTGATTTATGTTCCGTTATATTTGACCTTTTAGCTTTTACACACACAAAAATGTTACACAACATACAAATCAATATGAAAAATAATTTCTCCATGGACACACTGCATCGAGGAGGTTGTAAAAAGGGCAATTGCACCGATAGACAGTTGATCTAGTGAGATAGAGTATTAAATCTTTTAATTAAATTTTGGTTTCAAAACTTGAGAATAAAAAAAATTATATTAGAAGAGTCGTTCTCCTAAATAAGATCTCTCAAATGTTCGAATCAAATTAATTGGAATCTGAGTCTAGATACCGGTAGTGAAAATCAAAAAATAAAAAGGAAAATCGCTGCTCGTGGTGAGTATTCCCATGCAGGCGACCCGATTCAATCTTGTGCAACATATTTTTTCATTTTCTTCAATCGTCTCTCTCTCTCTCTCTCTCTAAGCTAGATTCTAAGGGTTTACAAGTAATGTTTTGAAACTCGGACCAAACCGCCCAATCTAACCAGGAACTTTTCCTGGATCAACAGTTGATTCGGCTTTTTTAATATTATCAGATTTTGAAAAAATCGATCAAAACCTGAGTTGGACCAGGAACCAAATTGAACTAGCCAACCCAGGTGGTTTTTTTTTTTTTTTTTTTTTCCTTTTCTTTCAATCTTAGTCTTCACTTCATCTTACGTTTGCCTTCCCTTGCTTTAGCCACCTAAGGACATGACTTGATAAATATTTAGATGAATGAATTGTATCTTATTAATATTATATATTTTGAACATAACTTAGTAAACAATTATAATTAGATATATAGATTTTTTAAATTATTAATATATTATAATTTAAATTATTTATAACATTATGATGACATCATTTAATTTTTTATTCGACCCAACTGGTTTGAGCCAGTAATCTATTATCTCTTGGCGTGACTGATTTGTACTTTAGTTTGTTAGAATATTTTCTTAATATTAATTTCAACTAATTATATTTTGTTTTATAAAATCAAATTGAATGAAATAACCAGTATAGCCCAAAATTTTATTTTTAATCCAATAGGGTTGGGCCTACGTTGTCTCAGCATATACATACATACACATAATATATATATATATATACTTGTGAACATTTTATTTAAAATATGATATGAAAAGATATAGAGTTTGAATTAAAGTGGGTTTCTTAATGGGAGGACCTAAAATATAGTTTTTTATTTTGGCTAAGTCCCCTCTCCTATCTTATAAAAGGGTTGGTTTTGCCACATTTGAAAAATCACCGCACAGTTTCTTAAAGAGAAAGGGAGGGGAAGAGTTGGTCATTCGAAAAAAGTACAATGGAAGAAGAAAATTAAAAGGATATACAAGATCCAGTTTTTCTGTAAAAATTATTATGGTTTCTGATTCAAATATACTCCCAATTCTTTTCTTATTATTCTGTAATATATTACGTGATATTTTATATTTAATTTAAAAATTATTTTAAATTTAGAAAGATGCAGAGTGTGTTCACTCCCTAGTTTGTTCCCATAATACTAACATAAAAGAATTACATGTCAATTCATAAGTTTTTATATTTTTATAAGTTTTTTTATGCACTCGTATTTTTATATTTTTATAAAACTTTATCTCTGGAAATCCTTTTTTTTCTCCTTTTTGCTATAGGCTTTTTATCGAAATACTTGTACTTCTACTAATAGAAAAATATAATTTTATAATAGGTAGAATGTTCTAATCATATTTGACTTTCTAACGGTGTCTGGTAACTTGATGGGAAAGAGAGATAAAGAGAAAGAATGAGAAAGGAAGAAAAAGGAATATAAAATTAAAAATTACTTTTGTCAATATGTGATGAGAAATGAAAGAAAAGAAAAATAAAATGAAAAATCATATATGATTAGATAAGAGAGGAAATATAATCAAAAAGTGTATAAATTTACTATTTTATTTTCTTTACTTTTTATTAAAATTTTAAAATAGAAAGTATAAAAATAAATTTAATATTTATAATTTTAAAAAGAAATCTTTCTCTTTCAAAACCTATTGATTTGATAAAATTAAAAAATTAAGTTTCGAGGGTTTCATAGAAACTCTCTCTTTTTTTCTCTCCAATTAATTATTTTGTCAAAGATGGATGGGTTTTTTTATAAACCTTCCCTTTATTTTCTTTTTCTATCAAAATTTTCATCCAAATAGACCGTAAAAGAACAGAATTTGAGAAAAGAAATGTTATTTATTAAAGAAGTAATCGCTTATTATTTTTAATTCTAACCATCATTGTCGGAACTGTATCTACAAAATTAAAATAGTTTATTGTTGGACTGGAGAAGGGCAAAAATAATTCTTAGAAAGGATATCTCAGAGGATTTAAAAAAATAATAGTTTATTTTATTTCGACTCTTGAACCTTCATGTTCATTTAAACAGTTCAATTGTTGGTTTTCGGACGGTTTAGTGTACGGTTCAGGACTGACTTTAAACCGCACAGGTTAAACCGGCTAAGAGTTGAAAATGGACCGGTTTACGGCTGAATTCAACCAGGTGTTTTTTTTTTTTATAATTCATTGATATATATTTAGATTAATTCGATTTGAATATTATTATATTTGTTTTAAAAAACTCTCCAAAATTGATGTGAGGTTCAATGAATGAACCCCAGTGGCCCACCCGTATGCCTTATCACTCTATTAATTGTTTTCTTTGCATGCAGATGGGCTGATAATTGATCTCAACATGAACATGGAGTACACATCTAGAGAAGTAAACATCTCACACTCCCAATCATAATATACATATATATATTTATATATATATATTTATATATATATATATTTATGTAAAAATTGACCCTTCCCCCTAATTTTGACATTGGAGATTCGACGGTGTATAAAATATTTGAAGCTCATCATATGCCTCCATTGCTTGCCATTGTACTAAATATATCTAATTTTAGTAAGATTTAAATTTTTTTATAGTTATATTAGTGAGTTTTGAGTTCCTATCTGGTTTCTCTCTCTATATACATACACGATCGCATTAACTAAAATTATACACAATCACACGGTTCATAGGATTTATAAATTATTCTGCAATTTATTATACACAATCACATTAACTAAAAAAAAAAAAAGTTTCCTTTCTTGGTGGGATTTTTGTTTTGGTCTTGGACATAATTTATAACAAGTATTCATATTTATAAATTCTCTGCTTAGCCAAAAAAAAAAAAAGGAAATAAATAAATAAATATATATATCAAAAGTAGATAAATTCTCTGCCAATCCTCTAGCATTGCGATATTATCAAAATAATAATAATAATAATGATAAAAAGATGATTTCATCAAATTGTTTCCACATCCAAATAAAAATGAAAAAGAAAAAAAGAAGAAAATATTTTTAGACAAAGCATGAAATCCTCTTACCTGTAATTTTTTCTTAAATATATATATGTATATGTTAAAAACATGGGTGCCTTTCAATTGCATTATTTTTCGTGGTTCTTGAATCGAAGGAAAAAGAAAAAGACAGAGATTGCCCTCCGAGGCATTTAAAGAAAAACAAAAAGCAAAGTTGTTTGTGAATGCAATTAATGAAGAGACCAAGAAAAATGAAAAGAAAAGGGTAGTTTTTTTCACCTTAAGTAGCAGAATATTTTAATTTATTATCCTCAATAATAGCACCAAAGTCTTGATATGCATTTTTTTATTTTATTTTAAAAAAAAATAATATTGGAAGGGTGTCTCTGTTCTATTGGTCAAGTTTGGCTTTTGGTATTTACTGGTCTACATTTTGGCACCTTATCTACTATTATTTCCATTGTGACCCCTTTAGTTTTGAAATTGTTGAAACCCCACCCCAACTTTTATACAAACAATTGCTATATTTTCCATTAGGAATCATAAAATTCAGAAAATGTTATCCGGGGTTAATTTGGATCTGACATTCTGATTGGTTTAACATTTTTTTTTTTTTTTTTTGCTTTTTGGGTTAGGGAAAATGAGAGAGATTGATTGAAAATTATGCAATAGTTATATCACCTTACAATTGACTCCCAAAAGTAGAAACACATTTGCAAACAATTTTCTTTTCTTTCTTTTTTTTTTACCAAAATTAAATCTTTTCCATTTAAGGAAATAACTTTTGAATGGGGGGTTGTCGCCTGTCGAACAATAAGAAAAATAAATGCATTTTTAATATATAAAATTTGTGTAATTTAAAAATGACAGACAAATAATATTAACAATTTAAATTTGTCATATAAACTCCTCAATCATTCAAAAAATATATCATATAAATTTTACTCATTTTCATGTCACTTGCGATTGTTTCATGTTAAAAACCCATGTATTTTTTTTTCTAAATATGATTCCATTTTTTTTCCTTTTTGCTAAAGACTTTTTATCGAAATATTTGTACGCTTACTAATAGAAAAACATAATTTTATATCAAATAGAATGTTTTTATAGTATTTGATTTTCTAAAACAGGAAAACTTTGATGAACAAAACTTGAAAAAGGAAATGCTATTTATTAAAGAAATAATCGTTTATTATTTTTAATTCCACCAATTATTGTCTAAACTGTGTTTGCAAAATTAAAACTATTTATTGTTGGAGTGGAGAAGCGCCAAAAAAAAGCTTACAAAGGATATTTTAAAGGGCTTAAAAGATAGATTGAAAAAAAAAAAAGTTTATTTTTCAATTTGAAAGAATTCAAGGGTCCAACAGGCGTACCCTTGAAAAAATATTAAACCTTACCTTTAACTGTGTTCATCCGGTTCACTGAGCAGGCTCTGAACCATCCGCTCGGGCTAAACCGGCTAGGAGTTGAAAATGGACCAAAAAAAAAAAAAAAAAAAAAAAAAAAAAACCATTCTTGGAAAAATGTTGATTGTCATCACCTGAATGGGTTTCCTTTTTGATACTCAATTGACTAGGCTTTGGGTCAGCCGAAGCTTCATACGGCGCAACACTACTAAAACCCAAAGCCAAACTGTCATTTTACCATTTTTTTTTTCTACCAAACGATACTCCGAGAGTTCCGAATAATCCTATTCGAGCGTTTATAGAACCCTATTTAGGTGACAGCTCTCTAAATATAATTTTTTTTTATTCTTTAGTTTTATATTCAAAATTTGATTAAAAAATTTAATATTTTATCTTATTAAATCGAATAAACATCATTAAAACTAATATATGCGGAATAATCATCTTAAGGGATTTGTCCCGATTTGGGTCACCAATCTTTATTAACCTCAACAAGTCGATGTGAGGCCCAATGATTGAACCTTAGTGGCCCACCTGTATGCCTTATTATATTAATGTATCTTACAGGGCCAACTAATGTATGTTGAGGTTGGGCAGAATAGTAGCTGGCGGGCCAAGGGAATGAATCAACTAATAGTTATAATTCACTTTTTTCTCCTTGGGGGGGGGGGGGGGGGGAGAGAGTGTGTGTGTGTGTTCCAAGAAAAAAAAAAAAACAGAGAGAGAGTGTGTGTGTTCTCATATTGGATGCCTTTATCATAGCTTGCTTGAAATTCCAGTTTTATTGGGGAAGAGTGGAAACCATCTTAAGATATGATGCAACAGCGCATCTCCTGGGTTTAACAATTTTTCCTCCCCCCCCCCCCCAACTGGATGGAAAACAATGAACAAAGTTGCAACATTGTTACTTTTCTAGGAATCATTAGGACTCACTTGTTATAGAGCGTCCACATATTATGCTTATGGTAAGCTCAAAAACCAGCTAATTTGCACCTGTAATACAATCACGAGATATGTTTTGAAAACATGAATGTTGGCCTCTCGGAAGAGCATGGAAGAGCATATGCACATTGCCAATCAAACCTTGTTGAAATTTCAAATTTTGGATATATAAAAAGTGAACTCATACAAGATAATGATGATTTTCATATAAATCAATAAAAATATTTTTCATGAGAAAATTTTTAAAATTCGAATTGGGTTAGGATCACTAACTTTTTTAACGAATGAGTATTTTAAACTGAAAAAGTATCACGAATTCAGAGCACACCTTATTGCTCACAATCTAAGTGCCTTCGATAGAAAATGATCACTAAACCCTTTTCAAGTCCTTCCACTCTCCCTTGGAATTGTGAGAATTTCTCTCTATTTCTCACACTCTCTCTTCCACAAAAAATAAAAGAATGGCTTCCTTTTTTTTGTTTTTTAATTCACGTCTATGTCACAAAATAGCCGGAAAGTGAAGCCTTTGTGGTTGAGAATTCCTTTTTCTGAAAATTGAGAGAGGGGAGTTGGGGGTGGTTATTGCAAAATAACCACTCCCTCCCTTATTCAAATTCAAACATGTTAGAAAGGTTGGGTCTACGTACATGGGCGGACCCGCCTCTTTTCCTAATATCTCTCATTCGCACATGAGCGTTAAACTCACACATCACATGATCATTTCAATCAAATATCAATTTCATATAGGCAAATGGATCGTGTGACGTACAAGAATACCAAGAGTTCTAGAGTTATACACAATTAAGAATATATAACTGTTTATCATCAATGTGGTGTCGAGTATATCGTATTTCACTATACTCCAGACCTCTTTTACATGACACAGTTAACGTATCTCTCATCCCTCAAAACAATATAAAAACATACTTGACTCAATTCCAATCATGTATCTACAATTACGACTTCATAGACATAATTGGTCGGCCTATGAATATAGAATAATGTATTGATCAAAGACAATTTTCCTTTCATACTACTAATTTTTAACTTTATCGTAACTGTTTTCCTAAACATGCACCACCAAACCGAATTATCCATGATTTCTTGGTGATGTGCTAAAGTAGCAATACTAAAATAAAATTTCAAGAGACAAACGAAAGTGTTAAGGGTATAAATTGAGATTAAGTATAAACCTCTGAGTCTCATACAATAAGATGGACACAATAAGATAAAACGAGATGCACCATCTCATTAATCATATAGTCACATAAGCATATGTGGTATGAAACACGTATTAAGATACTTTTCCATTCCATTTAGAAATATGTCTTTTTTTTCTAAAATAACGTATTATATAGGTCTTAATTCAAGTGTATACAATACTCGACCTAAGTTTTTCTTCTTACAAATCTCCTAAAATCTCACAACGTTAAGAAAAAACCCACATCTAGTTATTTGACAAGTTTAATGGATTATGGGGAATTCATTTCGATTACTATATATGTGGTATATATAACCGGTAATCTCATCTTAATATTTAACTAAGATGACTTATATGTGTGTTAATCCACCACAAATTAACACGTCACATCTCTGCATGTCACACAGATATTAGAGGCAATTGATCATGTGAGAGAGCCAATCTCAAAACTTACCCGACATACTTTTAATTCCAACACAAAAAATTTGGATACAAAAAAAAAAAAAAAAATCAAATGTCATCAAATATGAGTATTACAAAATATATACTTTCTATATATGATCACAATCATAACTACAATAACAAATACTGTTATAATCTACACAACTTCTGTTCTCTAACATGTCTCATAATTATGTCTTTAGGTATTGGCTTCCAAAAAAAACAAACCACCACCAAATGCGTAGTTGTATACCTTAGTGTCATTTTCCTCTTTTCAATCATGTATTTAACAAAATTGATTTTTGTATCTATGTTTGGTTTTGTCATCATATTTGGAGTCTCATGTGTAAATAACAACTGATCGATTGTCACAATAAATCATCAAATTCCTACTGAATTATTTACTACTTCCAAATATTGTAAAATCTACTGAACCAAACTCTTTCTTGAACTGCAAAAACATTGACCACAAATTCTACTTCCATCATAGAAAGTGATACATAAGTTTGTTTCGTATTTCTTTATGAGATAGCACTATCATTAAGCAAACAAATATAACCAGAAACAGATTTTCTCACATCTAAATCTCCTCTCCAATTAGTGTTCATGTATCCTTTCAATACTAAATCTTTTCCTTAATAATGAAGAAAATAATCTATAATTTCGCTCAGGTATCCCAATATCCTTTTCACAACGATCCAATCACTCTTCCTAGATTGGATAGATACCTACCAACCAAACCACATAATATGATAAATATCGGAACGAATACACATCATAGCGTATTTCAAGTTTTCAATTGTGTTAGAATACGGTGTTTTGAATATTTCATCTATTGATCTAGAGCTTTAGGGCATATATCATTACTTGAACTATCGCCTATAACCATAGGAGTATTAACGGGTTTGCAGATTTTCACTAGCATTATTCAAGTGCTTTTATAATGTAAAACTCTTAGATAACTGTAGTAATCTCTTAGAACAATTTCTCTAGGATTCAATTTTCAATCTGTTTTACCCATATCATTCACCTTAAAAATTGAAGAACAATCATTTCAAGATCTAAAAGTTATACTCCTTATCATTTACCGCTAACAATATGTTCTCAACATATAAGAATAGAATTACAAACTTGTGATTGGACTTTTTAAATAGAACAATGGTTTTCGTCTGTCATGACGAAATCATAAGAGATTACATCTCTGTGAAATCTTAAATATATTATCTCAAAAACTGTTTAAGGTCATGAATTGATCTACTCAATTTATTAACTCTGTCTTCCTGGCCTTTAATGACAAAATTTTCTGATTGTGTCATACAAACTTCTTTCTCAAGTTCACCACTGAGGAAGGCAGTCTTCAAATCCATCTGACGTAATTCTTAAATCCAAATTGGCCACTATCACCAACTGCATACGAATGGAGATAAAACTCAATACCGATTTTTTTTTATAATCAATACTCTTTTACTAAGTGTAACATTTTGCTACCAGTTAAGCCTTTTATCTGTGAATAGTTCCATCTGTCCTACGCTTCGTTTTGAGAACTGGGTTGTTCTCAATAACTAAGTGTTCTAATAGATTTTCAACCAATTCCTAAATATAGTTGGATCTCATCAACTCCAATTCTTTCTTCTATTGTCTTTTCCATTCACCCTTAATAGGATAAGGTAGAGTTCCATCTATATTTTTAAGCTCTTCTTCATTTTCTGGAGAAATAATAAATGCGTACCCAACAATCTTCAAAATGATGTTTGGACACCACTTTCTTAGCACTTTTCTAAATTTGTAACTCGAAGGATTGTTAGAATTCAAATCCCTCCTACTGGGATCAACATCATACCAACGATCCGTAATGAACAAAGTTATATTCTGAATTAACTAATTCATATAAAAGGCTTTATGTCTTTCAAGTCACCTCGGCTAGGAAATTCAATCTCTTGAAATGTGTCTTTCAAACTGGTCGGAGTATTTTATAAATATATTATTACTTCCATTGGAATCCAATTTGTCAAACTTATTAGAAAAATTTTAAATACATACTACCAATTCCCAAAGTCCGAGATCAATCAGAAATAGTTTTTATCAGTCCAAAGTTCATATAATATCGTTGTTACTGACCTTGAAGGCACTTTGCTCAAAATAAAAGTCGCAATCAACAAGATATCTACCCAAAAGGAAATCGACAAGTTAATCTACACCATCATGGATCTTGTCATTTCTAATAATATCATATTCCTTCTCACCATAGCACCACTCTGGTGAAATGTGTGAGGAATGGTCAAACGTCGGATCATGCCTCTTTCATTGCTCAGATTTTTAAATTAATCTGATAGATATTCACGCCATATATCCGTTCTCAAGACCTTCATTGTCTCATCAATTTGATTCTCTATCTGGTTCGTATAACATCTGAAGCACTCAAATGCTTCAAATTTGTGAGAAATCAAATAAACATCGTCTAATGGTGAGAAATCATCAATAAATGTAATGAAACACAAATTTCCATGTGTAGCCTTCATATTTATTGGACCACGAATATCTCAATAGATTAAATACAATGGAAATATAGCCCGTATGGATTTTCCAAATGGTTTTCTCATCGTTTTGCTAAAAAGACTATGTTCACACGTTTGTAAATCAACTTTTGTGAGTGAATCTATTGGTTCTGCTCTCACCAGTTAATTCACCTTGTCTTACCCAAATATGACCAACTCTAACATACCATGTCATATCATCAACATTAGCAAAATGATAAAACCATTTACAAGTTGTCTAGAACCAATATACATGTCATTTAAATATAAATCAACTATATATTTCTGAAAGTTCAAAACGTAGTCAAATTTCAAAAGAATAAAATCATATAAGTTTTCGTCAAATTTTGATATGTAGAAAACAACATGCAAAATGAGAGTTCAACCACTTCGTAACTCCAATTTATAAGTGTCAACTCCTCTAACGCATACTTTTGTATTGTTCTCCACATAAATCTATCTATTACTAGAAGACAATCAACGAAGAAAACTACAAATATCTCTCATTCTATTCTTATATCTAGATTCGTTCTTTTGTGATCCGTTTCCAATCTCCTTTCCTTTCTTGTCTTTATTCCAGTTCCTCTCACATTTAAAACCCGAAACTCTCTTGAAACTGAACTCTACAACAAAAACATCAGCTATGGATCTTACAGTACCAAGCCGCTCATCTCCAAACTTGACGTGGCATGCAACGTCCAAGAAAATTTTTACACCGTTATTGTGAATCAAACTGACTTTCAAGTGTTCCTACTTGGTAGGAAAGAATCGGATCAAGGTTTAAACTTGTTGTTCATTGGAGAGGACACGACCAACTGACTACCACTCTCTAATCATGTTAGACATGACTCTCAAAAACTGTTTGATACTGTAACCATTTCATATTTTATAAGTATCAAATTTTAAGGTCAACTATCTAAAATAACTCACTGTTCCTCTATGTTTCTCTGAGGTACACCCACATATCATAAGTAGTCACTTATTGCTCATACTCGAGTATCATGTCATCAATCACGAAACTAACTAGGATCACTCGAGTAGTGAAATATATCCTTTTCCACACCTGGTTAGCATCTCCTTTACGGGGCTGTATTGCCCACATCAAGCTACTACGTGACATGCTTGATGCCTTCCAAGACATCTTATTCTTTCTACACATATCTAATTTTATGGTGTTATATCTCATTATCATCGTCATTCAATTTGTTAGTTCTATTTAAGTCCCTAATAATAGATTTCAATGTCATGGTTTGGATTGTTTAAGAGGGTGAACACATGTACTAATATTTATATCATACACATAATTTTGTACTTTAAAATTAACATCCTTAATAGGTCAACATCAGGTATAGAATCGAAAGTTCACTAAGTTTTTAATCATCATCTATGGTCCAAATGTAACACTATTACAAATTTAATTTAAAATCACAAAATTCTATAAATTTAATGTGAAAATTACTCAAATTCTTTTAACCTAAAACCCCTCACTTAAATACACAGAATATTTAAATAATATCATAATTCTGAATGAGAATTACTCAAATTCTATCAATCTAAAATTTTCATTTAAATACAATAAGTATTTAAAATAATATTTCAATTTTGGATGAAAATTATTTAAATTCTATCAATCTAAAATTTTATTCAAGAGAGACCCTGAAATCCTTTTATATACATGATCATCGAATAATGAATATAACTGACATATACTCAAAAGAAACTAAAAATTTTGAAAGTTCATCTATTATATGATCATGATTCTAATTAAACATTCATTACATGCAAAATGAAAATAAACGAATGAATTATCTGGTTCAAGATATATCCATTCATGATACTATGCTTATAATTTCCTTAGATAGTCAATCCCTAAGAGTGAATCTCCTTACAACATATGAGATCTATTTATATTTTGGAAAAACCTTTTCTTCACTTGGGTCTCTATTATCTAGTATTCCCACTTTTCTATGAGTAATAGTCTCACATCGTCAAATATCATATGTCCGTTCTCGATAAACAACTCATCAATCACATTAGCCCAATAAAAAATAGGAAATTTCTCAGTATATACACATCATCCCCCCAAAAGGTATGACCAAGTCGAATGAGTTTCAAACGTTTATGCTCTATGATTTCCAAATGATCCGATAAAGAATGAGATTGGTCCATTTTGTACATCAATATTTGACCCAACCTCATCAAACGTTCTGAATTTTTTAAATCTCTTTCCCTTCCCTTGAGGCCCGAAAGTTTTTCAAGAATTCGTATGATTATCACAATTTTCTTAAAAATATGAACAATATTAGATTAGACATATAGTCAATCATAATATTATAATAAACCTCAAAGGCATTTGTTTCAGATAATATGCTCATATTTTAATTAATTTTTATGTTGAAAAAATAAATTTTTCAAATATAAAAAAATGAGCATAAAATCAAAAGAGTGTAAATAATTTACATTCAGATAGTCAAAATTAAGAAAAATAATTTTTTAGTCCCACAAGAATTTTTTTAGAATTTTCTGGACTGAAAAATGATTTTTCTGTAATTTTCTAACAATTTATTGATTATAAATCAATAAATAATAATTTTCAATTCCGAAAAAATAAGTTAAAATTCACAAAAAAAAAAATCCAAAATGATTTTTCATACTCATATAAAATTTTCTAAAATTTTTTGGACTGAAAAATGTTTTCTTATAATTTTCTAACAGTTTATTGATTTAATAATCAATAAAAAATATTTTTCATCTCTGAAAAATAAATTATAATTCACAGAAAAATCAAGATAAATAAAAACTTTATTTTGGTGAAAATTAGGATTAGAAACAACCATGCACATGCCCCCACGCGCCTATGGACCTGACTATTACAAAATAAAATCTAAGTATATCTTTCACGTGCTTGTGGTAGCATGTGAAGTCCACATGCCGCCTTCCCTAGGCGCCCAATCACCAAAATTTGATTATCCTCCATTCTCGATGTCTCTGAATTCAATGGTGATCTTGGATTTTCGATCGGGCATCTCTAGCTTAGGGGTGGATTTCACTTGCCGTTGTTAAGAGTGGGAAAAACCACCAGGAACTGTTCATCTTCCTCAATTTCTCCAGAATACGAACAAATTTTCAATAGACCATATCTTTCTCAATTTTTAACCCTTTTTGCGATCTATATATGGTTGGAAAGTATTTTCTGAGATAAATATAATTATATAAATTTCATATAATGAAAGACAGTTTTTTTTTTTTTAAATTATGAGTATATTAAGTTTTAGTTATGGTTTGTAATATCTTCTAATGTACACATCTGATGCATGTAAAATTTTGCAGATTAGATTCTCATCTCATAGGCATGCTACTATGTCAAATTGAAAGTATTTCATTAAGCCAATTTCAAGTTACTATTAATGAACCTCTAATATCATGTATGATATTTTTAATTTTTTAAAATACCCAAATGAGATAGAAAATAACTCATACATGCTTTGATACCAATAATAATTTTCGTACAAACCAATGAAAATATTTTTTATGCAGAAATTTCCAAGATCCGAATTGGATTAAAATCACTTATCTTTTTGACGGACGGGTATTCTAGGTCAAAAAAGTATTACGAATTCGAAACATTTCCTATTATTCACAATTCAAATGCCTTCAATGAAAAATAATCACCAAACCCTTTTCAAGCACTTTCACTCTCCCTTGGAATTGTGAGAATTTCTCTCTATTTCTCACCCTCTCTTCCACAAAAAATAAAAAAAAAAAAAATGGCTTCATTTTTTTTGTTTTTCAATTCACATCTATGTTACAAAACAGTCAAGAAGTGAAGCTTTTGTGGTTGACAATTTCTTTTTTTGAAAATTGAGAGAGAGGAGTTGAGGGGGTGGTTATTACAAAATAACCAGTCCCTCCCTCATTCAAATTCAAACATGTTGGAAAGGGCTAGGTCTACCCACATGGTCGGACCCGCCCTTTTCCCAACAGATAATTTAGCACCATAGGAGACTATGATTTCCAACATACTTTTATTTCTTACAAGCAATTACAATGAAAACTGAATCATACAAAGTAACCAGTAAAGAGGCTATGGATTAAGACCTCCTATTCACAATATAAAAGAAAGATGAATGCACCAAAACGAAAATTTCAGCAAAGAACAATTAAAAGCACTCTTATCATACAAGACAAACAGTTCAAATGCTATTGCTATTGCCATTGCCATTTGAGTCATGGGAGCGAAGCTCGTGAAGGTGGTAAACTGTTGTAGGGTGGAGGTAATGGTGGAAGAGAAGGGGAAGGAGAAGGAATGAACGAGTAGTAGGAAGGAGAGGGTGGTAGTCTAGATGGTGGAGGTGGAGGTGAAGTTGATGGAGGAAGTGGTGGCAATGGTGAGGGTAGAGGTGAAGGTGAAGGTGAAGGTGAAGGTGAAGGTGAAGATGATGGAGGAGGCAGTGGAGATGGTGAGGGAGGAAATGAATGAGATGGAGATGATGGATGTGGAGGTGGAAGTGGACACCTATGTGGTGATGGGTGGTGACGGTGGTGGTGGTGGTGTTGGAGGTGGATCCAGTAAGGCAACATACCACTGCATAAAGTAGCCATGTTGTGGAGAACATTCTTCAAGGGGCTAAGAAAACCAATAGATTTGCAAAAGAAAGTAAGTATATTTAGAGCCTAGTTTGCCCTTGCGACTTACATGTTTTGGATGGGGGACTAACCCATTTAAATAGCAAGCTTTGCAATCATATTGTAATTAATTAATCATTGCAAACAAAATGGATGTGATTAGAATCAATTAACGAAGTGATAACACAGGCTGGAGAGAACAAAAACTTGTTGATGTTTTTTAAAATCCAAATTCATAGAGTATTCAACTTATGGAATGTTGGATTAAGGAATGCTATGCTACTAACTTTCACTTTTAAGCGCTCCACTCCTTTTATTATCTATTATTTTCTATTGTCTGTTGTGACTCTTCCATGTAAAAGGGCTAAATTTTCTTTAATACATGGAGTTAAATTGTGAAAATATCTTATTTCAATATTTGAAGAACATGGCCAATGATTGTGAGTGGAGTGACAGGACATTAAACTCTTTTAATTAAAATTTTAAATTCGAGTTTTAAAAATTAAAAAATAAGCGTAAGGGGAGTCAACCCTCTAATTAGATCTCAAAACTGTTTGAATTAAATTAGTCGGATTTTCAAATATTGATGGTGAAGTAAATATATATATATATATATATATATATTTGAAGAACATTTTACATTAAATAGGCCTTTCCAAGGAATAGTTTCAATTTCAACTAAATTATTTGTCCTACACCTATTATACTTGAAAAGGGGATTGGATTTATTAGAGCCCTCCAATGTTTCCCCAATTAGGGCAATTTTGAAATAAGATATCAATACATCTTTTATTATTATTAATATTTTTGTAACCACATTGGGTCGACTATATTTATTTACATTTCCCACATATTTAGTGTTAGACTTTGATTAAGGATTTATTATTCTCGTGTAAAATCTTGAACGTTAAAAAAGGAAAAATAAATTAGAAAACTCTATATATTATTGCAGCATCATGTTTTAAAGGGAAAAAATAATGTAAATCCAATAAGGGGGGGAGTTGACCTTAAAGGAGCAAAACATTTTGTTTGCTTTTTAATTGTTTTTCTTCTAAAAGGGGCACCAAAGTATTAATTTGCATTTGGGATATTCCCTTGAATTTCGGAAGGCCATCTTCCATGTCAATGTTATGTTACAGATGCTGTTGGCCCAGATAATATTGGTCAAACTCCAAAGTTTTTGTTAAGTTTGTGACAAAGGGGAAAATCTAGAAACGCGGAAAAAATGAGACATAGGAAATTTTTAGAATGATTTTATCAAATTTAGTATATGTCTACTATCAAGTTTTTGTTTGGATTTTTAAATCCACTAATTTAATATAGTTACATTTAATACCTTTTACAAGAATGATTTTTTTTAAATACATATTTACATTTTTTTATATTAAAAATTTATTTTTCATCTTCTTCCTCTTCTATCGCCAAGCTAATGTTCAAGTCTTACCACCTTTTTTCCACATCTAACCAATCATTTATGCAAATTTGAGATTCTAAGTTGTTGTCCATCAATTTTGACCGCTTGGACATTAAAACTCGTCTATTTGTATTAAAAACACTTTCTGATAGTACTGTGAATATCGGAAGAGTTAGTACATCTATGGCTATTTTGGCCAAAATTGAAAAATAACTAGTATTACTTTTTTCACCAACTTAAAATGTCAAAATGATCATTATCATCAAAATCTTCTAATTTATATATTTGTTGATATAAAATTAACTCATTTAATGAGAATGAGAATGATATTGTTTCTTCTTTTCTAAAATATGTCAAAGATTAAACCTAGAGCTAGATGAATGTGTTAATGAACTACTAGAACTACCACTTATATCATTAGCACATGTACTCTTTTGTTTATTTTGATATAAATAAATTTTGTAAAGTAAAGAATATCATATTTTTTAAATGTGGACCGCTAATATATATTTCCGTAAGAAAATTTTGTACAAAACAATCAATTAGAATTTCTACCCCTTCAACTTTTACCCTAAGATCTAAAACATCAGTTACTAAATATAAAATATGAATTTTTTCATAATATTTTAAAATTTTAATTTTCATTAATTCAACTATTTCAGTAAATCTTTCTATTTTTTCAAATTGATTAAATATATAACAAATTTTATATAAATTAGATAAAATTAAATGAACTGTTAGGTAATATATATCGAAAAAAAATTTGTACAAATATATAAAAAATTTTCAATTAATTGGTTAATATTTTTACAAAATCAAAAGGGTTTTATCAATAAAATCATAATCATAATTAAAATTTACAAATTCGATTAAAACATTTCTAAATAGTAAAACATCTTGTAACATAACATATGTAGAGTTCTACCTGGTATCAATTCCTGTTTTAAATTTTTTAAATTTTATATCATTTAATTGACATAAATATCTAAATTCTTATATTTTAATTGAGAAATTTCTAATTTGATAAGTTAGATTATGAATAGGTTATAAAACTATTTCTGCGGTATCTAATCCATCTTTTATATATAAATTTAATATGTGACATGTACACCTATTATGAAAAAATACTCCATCTAATACCGTTCTTAAAATATTTTTTAACAAATTAGCGGTACAAATATTGACTGAAATATTATTTACAGATAAACAAAAAATTTTATCGATTATTCCAAATTCACGACAAACATTAGTTATTACCCAAATAATATATGATGTGGGTGTTCCCATTTTTGAAAAGCTAAAATTCTTTTTTTTTTAAAAAAATCTATGATTCATTTATTCAATGAAATATATAACTATAAAATATTCACCTTATTTAACTTTTTAAATATCCAAAATTATTGAAACTCTACTCGAAATGGTATTAAGTTTTGTCACTAATCCTAGACTTTCTTTTATAGCCCGTTTGTAAAAATTTTTAAACATATTTCTCAAAAACTTTACATTCAATAATACTAAGTGGTAATGCTTTACGAACTATCCATTCAATATGACCTATTTTTTCTATCTCTACATTATATTTAAATGTACCCGTGACATTTTTTCCTATTGTGGATATTTGTGTTTATCTAGTTTGTGGTAACCTATTCAGGTGATCTTTTATAATATATCTTTTAAGAGTGCCTATTTCCTAACCCTCTAAAAATTTATATTTTTGTTGACAAATTTTGCATGTAGGCCTTTACTCCTCATAAACTTTAACAAAAAAATCTCATACATTAAAATCATCTTTTCTAATACGTGCGGTATTAAATTGTTTTTGACTAAATTCATTTTTTTTATTCCTACATCAATATTAATTTGTTCGGAAATATATTCTCGAAAAAAGAAAGAGAAGAGAGGAGATTGGTATGAAAATTGTAATGAGTGTGCTCCGACTATTTTTTTTCTTAAATTAAATTTGCAAAAAAATAAAAATAAAAATGTAAAAAAATAAACGGTACCGATTTGACATAAATTGCGGTTGTTTATCTCCAACTCTTGAATAATTTGAGTTTCTAACCTCAAAATCTTATCAAATCCATAGAGACGTTAGGAAGAAAAAAATATGATGATTTTATGGAAAAGAAAATGGTGAGGTTGTGTATTGTAGGTGAAAAAAATGGTGGGATGTTGTAAATTGTAAATAATGTTATAATTGTAATCGGTGGTGAAAAAAAAATGATGAAAAGTTGCAAATTGTAGGTGGAGAAAAAAAATAGTGATGATGTAAATTGTAAAGAAATTGTGAGAGAGTTGCAAAGAAATTATAGGTTGTTGTGTGGAATTGGAAAATGAATTACATTTATTTATAGCTACCATTTTTTATCCTATGGATCAAAATACCTTTCTAACTAGTCGTTTTATAACTATTGGGAGGGGTATTTTGAGAAAAAACTCAAAAAAACACACATTGTGACCATTGAAACTGGTCTGACCCGGCTGGTTCCATAGCCTTTGGAACTGGCCGAGCTGGGCCAATTCCAATGAATGTTGAAACCGACGGGCTAGTTCCGTGGCCGGGCTAGACCAGTTCCTAATTCCAAAACCAATGGAATCGGACCGGCACATTTTTTTCCGTGGCCGGGCTAAACCGGTCTAGTTGGCCCGGTTTCTGGGTTGGAACCTGCCCATGCCCACCTCTACCCTTAAGCATATCGCTGACACAATATGTAACTCCTAACTGGGTATAAGCGACCCACATTCCTTGACACAATGCCATCATATAATGTCTTGGCGTAATGCCAACGATCACCTCCTCATCACAACACCAACAAACTTTGTTGACTCCGTGTCATCAACTTTTCACTCTCGGTATAATGTCAATAGGCGCTTCTCGGTACACAACCACTAGATGCTCTATCCGGGCACAACGTCTCCAATTTCTTATCCAGTGCAATGCCAGCAAGCCCTGCAGATACGACTAAGCTCTCATTTGAGCATGAAGATAACACAACACTATCACAACTTCCTCGCTGTGACACCCTTCGATGCATGGTCCCTACGAAACATAATCCTTGGCCGAACAGACACAAGTCCATCCTCTGTCTTAATCACAAGCATCATCTTGATATTTTTTCTATGATACATTCTCTATGGTCCAAGAACTGTAACCTAATGGAATACCGAGGGCCTCAACTTGAGGTATCCCGACCTTCTCGGTCACCCGATTTCCCGATCATTCGACCTCCTCTGTCTCTCGACCTCACGGTCACCCCACATATTTCATGAAACTTATAATCGAAATTTTTTCTCAAGAAATTCTCGCAGTCTATCACCGTTCCACATTCAATGCTCCACTTTGTGCTTCTTCTAATTTACCAATTTATTCTATTTCTAATATCATTTCTTCAAAATGTCATTAGGTATGGGGGCAAATGATGACACTCAGTTTAATAGAAAACTTCCCTTATCCCTGTAAAACTTCGATTCTCTTATTATCATCTGATAAAGATGGTAATTCTTAACTAGTTCAACCCTTTCTTAATTCCTCAGAATTCTGATTCATTTATACTCTTAATAAGAAAGTAAACATTTCTAAAATACTAAAATTTCTTTAATCTCAAAAGATTCTAAATTTTATAAAAATCTTTGACCATAATCCATGTTATTTTGAAAGAGTTCATACAAAAGGAAACTAGAGATTTTTATACCTCTTGGGAGACTATAAAAACAGAGCAAGGGCAACCCATTCAAGGAGGATCGAACAAAAGGAAAAATGGGGTTACACTCTCAACCCTATACAACACAATTTCTCTATAATCACGCAAACACACATCTAAACAATATTTTCTCTCCCTACACACACATCTTGGGGGCATGAGAAACAACTCAATTCTCCATCATCGGAAGTATGGCTTTATGTCCTATTATATACCATTAAAGGTATGATTTCCACATCAATTTTATACTACCATAGGTATAACTTTATGTCTCATTTATTCATTCATATATGACTCTATACACAATTATATATATTCATTATCTCTTTTTGCATACATATATCACACTCGGGGTAGAATCTATAGGTTATCCATAGTTTTTATTTTATTTATTCTTACTGACTTAAACGTCAGAGTCCTTCCATTAAGTCAGTTCCGATGGAGTTTTTTTAGGTTTTCCTCCTGAGAAGATCTGACGAACATTTTCAGCATAGACTTCCCGTGTGGGTCAAAAAACATGTATTTGTGGAGGTAAAAAATACCTCCACCAGGATGTAACTTCAAATTGCATCCTTGTTCTTCATTTTTGTTAAACCCACTAATCCACTATTTCTCCTTTGCTGCATCTTCCCTATTCTACTTCCTCTTCCTCTTCATCTTCTCTATTGCTCTGCAATATCATCTTCGTCTGGATTGAAACCCATATACGGTATCAAGTTCATCTCCATCTAAGGAGAGAGAGATCCCAGGAATAATAAAGAAAGAAATTTGGTGTCAATTTTGAACAAAGAGAGAGAAGACACTGAATATGGGAAAGAAAAAAAAAAAGATAAATTACACTTTTTCCAATGTTATTTGATCAAAAATTACATACTTCTACTATAATAAAAAAATATCCATTTATACCCATTTAAAAAAATTAAAAATTGGCATAATTTTATGAAACTAAAAATAATTTAACAAAAATACATAAAATATCCAATATACCCCTCATATATACTCTCTCCTTGCACGTTCATCTTCAATCTCCATTACACCCAAAACTCATTCTTCCCTATTCACATTCATGCTCTGAAACCCCCCAAAAAAAAGCCCCTCTCTCTCTCTCTCTCTCTCTTTCCCTCGTCTTTCTAAAAAACCAACAAAAAAAAAATCAGAAAAACCCAAGAAAAACCTAGAAAAGCCCAGAAAATCCAGGAAAAAAATCTAGAAAACTCATTCTCCGCATTAACATTCATGCTCCCAAAAAAAAAAAAAAAACACTCTCATTTTCCCCTCAACTTGGAGAAAACCCAAAAAAAAAAATCCACAAAAAAAAAGAGAGAAAACACATTCTTTCTCCGTTTACATTCATATTCCAAAAAACTCAAAAAACTTTAGAAAATTATCGAAATATTTACCTCTGAATTCGGTGGCTCGGAGAGAATATGAATTAAATCCCCAACATCAATAGTTGAATCATCAGAAGCATTATCATTATTGAGTTCAACACTGGGCCAAAGTTCGAAATTACCGTCTGCCATCAACGTCGGATTCAAAATTAAAAACCCTAATATTTAGGAAATCTTCAAACCCTAAGTAATTATTCACCGGTTCTCCATACCGCAACCCCTCCCCCCAAAATTTCAAAATCTGTATGAAAACCTAATTTAAGGGGGGAAAGAAACAAAAACAAAATCAAAATATGTTTGTGCTTGCGGTACCGCCTGAGCTTGTACCACCTGGCACTGTCCGTTCATTCATTACCGTAGAGCTCTCCAAAGGCCTTCTTTCTTCTTCAATGATTGGCATATGATCCTTGACCTCGTAGGTAATACAGTTGTCAAAATGGTAAACCACTGCCAAACATCATACCCAGCACAAGATTTCCCAAAATGTCTGAAATTCGATCAATCTCAAAATTATCAAAACATTTTCAACAGTAGAAAGCTGTCTCAAATTTTAACAATCTCTCTATAACACTAATAACCAAAACCCTGAATACCACCTTTCAGAATTCAGATGTAACTTTAAATTGCATCCTTGTTCTTCAATTTTTGTTAAACCCACTCATCCATTCACTGTTCTTCAATTTTTGTTAAACCCACTCATCCATTCACTGTTTTTCCTTTGCTGCGTCTTCCCTTCATGATATAGATATTACAAATAAAACATTATTCAAATTAATTAATCAGAGAAAGTCAATCAAGACAAACAAAATACCCATTCATCGAATCAACCAAAATCAAGACCACTAAATAATAAAGAATTTATAAAATGTAAACAATGGCAGAAAAACAAGGACATAAGAATGAGAAGACCCATTTGGGCCCCAAATTTAACATCTTCACAAATAATGAGTTAAGGCCAACAAAATCCTGTAATCGAGTAAAACAATGTCTGGGAGATCACAAATAATGAGTTAAGGCCAAACATGAATTAAATTATTTAAATCTGTAGGATCCGCCTTTGAGATATTCTCAACCTTAGAACAACTGCAAAAACCTTGCTTCTTTTCTCAACACCATCTAAAGAAAGCTCCAAAAGGGGTTGGGGGTAGATCGTCAAATTTAAGCTCCACCAGAACCATATTTCTTTCCCAAGACGAGCAGCTGAAGCTTGTCGTAACCAGCCAACACACCAGCACCGGCAACGGCACGAAGAATGTTAGCTCCAGCACCCTTGAATAGAGACTTGGCACCTTCATTCTTGAGGATTTGAGCGAAGCAATCGAGCGAGCTGTTGTACTTGACAGCTTGGCCAGATGTCATCATCATTCTTCTTCGGACAGTGTCAATTGGGTAAGAAGCAAGACCCGCACCATTTGTGATAAGCCAACCAAGAGCAAAACTAGCAAAGAAACTATCCTGTAAAAGCCCACAAGACCAAAAACCATTACATTAGCTCAACCAAAAACTTTCTAGGATTTAATAGGCAATTCTTCAATCCATGGGCCAAAAACCGATAATCCTAAAACTCAAGTATGAAACATGCATCATGAAAATTGCAAATGTGTTTCTAAACTTTTTTTTATGTCAAAAATGCCCCAAAGAAAGCATCATAACATAATTCAATCTTCCTAAGTGTGCCAGAGTTTACACCAAAACTTCTTGAACAAATGTAATGACAAAAATCGAAACAAAAGGAAAGAAGAGTCAAGTGACAAACCTGCAAGTCTCCAGTGAGGATGACAGGCTTGAGAGAGTCATACATTCCAAAGTAAAGACCACGGTAGACAATGATACCAACACAGGAAATGTTGAATCCACGGTAGAGACCAGCAATACCATCTGATTGAAGTGTCTTCCTGTATACGTCAATCAAGCCATTGAATTGCCTCTCACCTCCCTTCTTTGCAGCCTTGGCATCATTGGCCAAACGAGTTCTAGCATAGTCAAGGGAGTAAACAAAGAGCAAGGAAGAGGCACCAGCAAGACCACCAGATGCCAAGTTACCAGCAAACCACACCCAGTAGCCATCCTTGTCTTTCTTGAAAGCAAACATCCTCTTAAAGTAATCCTTAAAAGCAAAGTTTAAGGCCTGAAACAATATACAGGCAAATAATTACCAAAAAGCATAGAGGCAACTAAGAGAAAATATGCATGTGATTAGGTTTTAGTGAAGACCTGAGTGGGGAAGTAACGGATGACATTAGCTGTGTTTCCTCTCCACAATGAAGCCACGCCTTCATCTTGAATTGTTCTCTTGAAGCAATCACCAATACCCTTGTAGGGTTCAGAGAGGCGGCCTTGCTTAATCATCTCGTCCTGGTTCTGGATCAGAAGCTTCACACGCTCAATTGGAGCAGCAGCTGTTTTAGACACAGCAGCAGAAACTCCTCCCATAAGGAAATCAATAGCAAAGCTGGCGAAACCCTTCTCTTTTGGGGCAGCAACAAATACAGGTGAGGGATTTGCTGCAACCAATGACATGTTCGGGGTTGCATGGCATGTTTGTGCCATGGGATACTGGAAGGCAGCATTGGTGTAGTTTCCGTATGAAAACTTTCTCTGATAGAGAGCTGGTGCCTGGAAACGTCCACAGTGCTGGCTGGGGCTCAGATGAAGCTGGCCGGCAGCCTTCTTAAGAACTGATGGGTATTGATGTTGCTCAGCCATTGATATTGCAAATTGGGTCTCTGCAAGAGGAAAAGAAACATGTCACTAGGGGCTCTGAAACCAACTAAACATTGAAACACCTAGACACTGGATAAGCATAAAAAATGATCAGAAAATGCAAATTACACCACTGCATGATCAGATGAAGATACACGAGTGGGACCAAGTCAATAGATGTATCCTATAAGAAAGAAACATTTTGAGTTAAACTACTTCCCATTGCGCAACAGCATTTGTATTCTCGAGTACAGCCATTCACTGGGTAATTAGGATTTAGATAACAAAACAAATAGTGCTATCATGTGTACAAACTACAAAGTAATTCTTAACCCCAAAGACAATCAAGCAACAAGATACAAAACCACAGACCAATACCTAGGCAAATGACCCTGAAGAGAACCATAACTAGTAGACTGTTCAAGAATTTCTGAAACAACTAACTGTGAGTCTCCATATAAGATACAAAACGGATCAGCAAAAATTAAAAAGACGCCCATATCCAATGGAAAAACTTTCAATTTTACATTATAATGAGTCATCAAATCAACTGTACCAGACAGTGAAAACCCAATGATGCTTGATAGACATACATGATATCATTAATCCAAATACAACTATAAGATAATAAAAAATTAGAGCCCAATTAAGACATATTTATGAAGCACAGGCCCAAGACAAGACCCAGGAAGTAAGCAAGGTTATAACAATCATACACCACTGTAAGCAAGCAAGACGGCCTCATTTCTAAAACTATTGGCCAAACATATAGATAGGAACCAACCTCACTCCCCTAAAGGAGTTAAGGTGCACTCCAGGATATCCACATTTCCCAATCCACAATCAAACAACCAACAGCAGGACCAGTGTCATCGTGTTTCAGTAAAATCCAATTTACATGTTCAAAATAACCTTTTTTTTTTTCAAAAAAAAAATAATAATAAATCCATGTAGCGTGATCCTGAAACCAACAACTTACAGAATCTTTCAACGTCAGGAACATTCTGGAATCACTAGATCCATATTCACACAGAGAGAGACTCCATTAACACGCATAACTCAGCAAATAGATTCAATCCAGAAATATCCGGAAAGAGATCAGAATCCAACAACCATGAAATAAGACTAACAAAAAATCATGAACAAATCTGATAAAGCAATTTTTGGGGGGAAAAGTGAGCAAAATTCAAACAAAATTGGAATGAAAACAACCAAAATCAACAGATCCAGATAAATTCAGATCCAAAAAATAATAGACGAACTTTAGATCTAAAAGGAAGAGAAACAAACCTAATCATAACAAAAAAGCAAAGCAAATAAAGAGATCTATCTAACCAGAAAGCAGGGCAGAATTGAAAAGAAAGCAGACCAGAAAAGATCCAAAGACGAGAATAGTAGGGAATGGCCTCAGACCAGAAAAGATCCAAAGAGGAGAATACTAAGGAATGGCCTTTTAACATACAAAAATAACACATCCGAAATAAAAGGAGACACCTTGTAACTTCATACAGTTAATAAACCTCGAGATCAGACCACACAAACACCGATCAAATCGCTACTTTTCTCACTGCATACAGAACCCAAAAACTAGAGAGAGAGAGACACCTGCTTTCGAATCGGCAATGGCTTCGGAGAACGGAAGGCGGAGAGAAGAACGAGGCGAGAGACACAGAGAGGGTTTGAGCAGGCGGACAGAGCGCTCGTTTTAAAGGCTAGTCCCGCGGACCCGTAGAGATATTTTATATAGAAGAAGGATTGACTACAGCGCCCTCCCGCTGTTCAACAACACATCGATTTACAGCCGTCTGATCTGAGTGAATATTATTTGATGTGGAACGTCAAGCAATCCGACGGTGTACGATGATTACAAAGATATCGATGGAAATTTGGTTCTTGGAAAGGTCAAACTTACAATTTTCGTGGGATGGCCCTTTTTGGAAAGCTATAGCTCTCGATTTTTATTTATTTTCACACTTTTGTAACCTATACATAAAAAAAAAAAAAAAAACTTTTCTTCCTTTATCTCTTTTATTTTTAAATTTTAATACAACAATAACAATAACCTAAATTTTAATATCAAATTTTAAAATTGACCGATTAAAAGACAAATACAAAATAAATAAAAATATATATAATTAAAAATAAAAATAAAAATAAAAATAAATAATACAAAAAATATATCTATAGAAACTTAAAATTTAATACAAATCATAAATTTTAAAGAGGAATAGAATATTTTTTACAAAAAATTAAAAAAAAAATCCTAAAATGACTATAAAATGGTCATTGCGCCAATAATTTCAAACAATAAACACAAGCTATTTTTGAGAATAAGGTAATAGGGACTAATAATCATGATATTTGGATATAATTTCCAAATAATAATGACCAAAAATGTGTATTATGTAACCTGGTTTTCTTATAATTGAGAAATTCCTTTTTTTTTTTTTTTCTAGAAACGGTATTCTTTTTTAATATTAGGAGTCGGTGGTCCACGTGTGGAAGTTTCTTATTCGGCCGGCTCTTGGGTCAGGTTCAAATGTGCGGCGGAGGTTGACCACGTGCTTCATTAATGGTTCCATGTGTTTTTCAAAAAGTAGTATGGTGATTGCAATTTAAGGTCAATATAACGGCTCTTAATTTTAAATTCAAGGGAATAAATATAATAGTTATTCTATTTCACTTTATTTAGTAATTATATAAAATAAATTTTTTATATGATTTTAGAGTATTAGTTCATAATTCAAACAACGGTTAACCTAGTGCACGAATGTCTGAAAATTTGACTCAATATTTATGATCACGATGGGTTCAATTCCTGAATCAAACAATAGACAGATTAATTGATCGACTAAAATGGATCGCCTAATTCATGAATACATTCAGTAAGATCGAATGATCACATTTTTTCATTCAATCAAAAACTAAAGACTATCTAAGGGACCGATCGCTTTGACCCGTATCAATTAATGGTAATATTCAATAAACTCTCACCTTGATTTGGTTTCTTATTTCAACACGAAGTGTATTTTCTAAATAAAGAAGGAAATTCTCATAAATATAATCGATAAGGGAAAAAATTCTCTTGTATAATTAAACTTCATATACGATAATGATTTCAAATTTTAAACGGTTGAACTCTGAAATTTTCGACCTTCTCATAAGAAACTAGGGTTACAACACCTCGAATGCACACGACTCCCTTGCCCCTAAAAGCCTTCGATACACTAGTTCCTTTGACAAAACACTCGGCACACAAGTCATAGGGAGATCCATTCTTCCTTTCTTGATATCAGTCTTTTTAATTCCATTCGAAAACCGCTCTTATGATTTGAGTATCGGAGCCTTCCCGGCCAAAGTACCATTCGACAGTTTTTTGTAAATTCTAAATCCTTCATCTAAGTCGTTGTGCGATTCAAGAAGGAGCCAGATTTATGGAGTCAAGACCCACCTCCAATAAATTGACACCGTCTATGAAAAACAGACTAATCACCAGTCTTTCTCACTAACCTTTTGTCACCAAACATAACATGACTATAGTCAAGAGAAAAATGTCAATTATCAGATTTGACAACGACGATCTAATCGGACTCAACTCTAGTTGTTATGATCCTTTGGTCATCACCATTAGAGTGGAGTCTTACACAGTCAAAAGAGTTCTCATCGACTAGGGCACAGACTGTGATATCCTCACTTGGGACGCCTTTCAGCAAATGGGCCTCAACTCTTCATACCTTCAGCCCCCAACCGGATCCCTTAGAGGATTATCCGATAAATGCATCTACCCAGAGGGAATCATTCACCTCACTGTGACTCTGGGGGCCCCTCCTAAACATGTGATTATCCAAGTCACCTTTCATGTGGTGAAACTATTCTCATCGTACAACATCATCTTCGATCGACCAAGTCTAAATAAGCTTGAAGCACTACCCAGCACTAAATACATAAATATGAAGTTCAAAATATCGGGAGGGGTCGTTACTATTCGAAGCCACCCTGATCCTTACATCCTCTTCGCAGACGAAGACAAATAGGAGAATTTTCCGATTGACACCCTGGAACTCAGGGGCGACATTGAACCAATAAATAAACCAGAGTCAGGGGAAGAGGTAATCAAGATCTCTCTAACTAATGATCTTACTCAAACTGTCCGAATCGGAGCTGGTCTATCTACGTCCCTACAAGAGGCAATCATCAGCCGCCTACAACGACATTCCAGAGTTTTTGCTTGATCCCCTGAGGACATGCCCGGAATCGATCCTTCAGTTATTGCTCATAAGCTAACCATAAACTCCAATTACAAACCAATCAAGTAGAAGAAGAGAGTGTTAGCTTTCGAACGCCAACATGTCATTCAAGAAGAGGTCCAAAAATTACAGACCATTAGATTTATCCAAGAAATCAAGTATTCTGAATGGTTAGCCAATGTGGTTCTAGTAAATAAAGCTAACGATAAATGGAAAATGTGTGTGAATTTCATCGATCTCAACAAAGTGTGCCCGAAAAATAATTATCCTCTCTTGAATATCAACAAATTAGTAGATAGTTCTTCAAGCCACCAACTCTTAAATTTCATGGATGCTTACTCGAGATGCAATCAAATACGAATAGCTCCAAAAGACAAAGGGAAAATAAACTTCATCACCGAGTTCGGTACATATGGCTACCAAGTCATACCTTTCAAGCTGAAGAACGCAGGAGTAAACTTCCTTTATCTCTTTTATTTTTTAATTTTAATACAACAATAACAATAACCTAAATTTTAATATCAAATTTTAAAATTGACCAATTAAAAGACAAATACAAAATAAATAAAAATATATATAATTAAAATTTAAAATAAAAATAAAAATAAATAAATCAAAAAATATATCTATAGAAACTTAAAATTTAATACAAATCATAAATTTTAAAGAGGAATAGAATATTTTTTACAAAAAATAAAAAAAAAATCCTAAAATGACTATAAAATGGTCATTGCGCCAATAATTTCAAACAATAAACACAAGCTATTTTTGAGAATAAGGTAATAGGGACTAATAATCATGATATTTGGATATAATTTCCAAATAATAATGACCAAAAATGTGTATTATGTAACCTGGTTTTCTTATAATTGAGAAATTTCTTTTTTTTTTTTTTTTTTCTAGAAACGGTATTCTTTTTGAATATTAGGAGTCGGTGGTCCACGTGTGGAAGTTTCTTATTCAGCCGGCTCTTGGGTCAGGTTCAAATGTGCGGCGGAGGTTGACCACGTGCTTCATTAATGGTTCCATGTGTTTTTCAAAAAGTAGTATGGCGATTGCAATTTAAGGTCAATATAACGGCTCTTAATTTTAAATTCAAGGGAATAAATATAATAGTTATTCTATTTCACTTTATTTAGTAATTATATAAAATAAATTTTTTATATGATTTTAGAGTATTAGTTCATAATTCAAACAACGGTTAACGTAGTGCACGAATGTCTGAGAATTTGACCCAATATTTATGATCACGATGGGTTCAATTCCTGAATCAAACAATAGACAGATTAATCGATCGACTAAAATGGATCGCCTAATTCATGAATACATTCAGTAAGATCGAATGATCACATTTTTTCATTCAATTGAAAACTAAAGACTACCTAAGGGACCAATCGCTTTGACCCGTATCAATTAATGGTAATATTCAATAAACTCTCACATTGATTTGGTTTCTTATTTCAACACGAAGTGTATTTTCTAAATAAAGAAGGAAATTCTCATAAATATAATCGATAGGGGAAAAAATTCTCTTGTATAATTAAACTTCATATACGATAATGATTTCAAATTTTAAACGGTTGAACTCTGAAATTTTCGACCTTCTCATAAGAAACTAGGGTTACAACACTTCGAATGCACACGACTCCCTTGCCCCTAAAAGCCTTCGATACACTAGTTCCTTTGACAAAACACTCGGCACACAAGTCATAGGGAGATCCACTATTCCTCTCTTGCTATCAGTCTTTTTAATTCCATTCAAAAACCACTCTTTATGATTTGAGCGTCAGAGCCTTCCCGGACAGAGTACCCTTCGACAGTTTTTTGTAAATTCTAAATCCTTCATCTAAGTCGTGCGATTCAAGAAGGAGCCAGATTTATGGAGTCAAGACTCACCTCCAATAAATTGACACCGTCTATGGGAAACAGACTAATCATCAGTCTTTCTCACTAACCTTTTGTCACCAAGCATAACATGACTACAGTCAAGAGAAAAATGTCATCATTAGATTTGACGACGATGATCTAATCGGAGTCGACTCTAGTCATAATGTTCCTTTGGTCATCACCATTAGAGTGGGGTCTTACACAGTCCAAAGAGTTCTCGTCAACTAGGGCACGGACTGTGATCTCCTAACTTGGGATGCCTTTCAGCAGATGGGCCTCAACTCTTCATACCTTTAGCCCCCCAACCGGATCCCTTAGAGGGTTATTCGATGAATACATCTACCCAGAGAGAATCATTCACCTCACTGTGACTCTGGGGTCCGCCCCTCCTAAACATGTGATTGTCCAAATCACCTTTCTGTGGTGAAACTATTCTCATCGTACAACGTCATCTTCGACCGACCAAGTCTAGAGAAGCTAGAAGCACTATCCAGCACTAAATACATAAATATGAAGTTCAAAATATCGGGAGGGGTCACTACTATTCGAAGCCACCCTAATCCTTACGTCCTCTTCGCAGACGGAGACAAATAGGAGAATTTTCTGATTAACACCCTGAAACTCAGGGGCGACGTCGAACCAATAAATAAACCAAAGTCAGGGGAAGAGGTAATCAAGATCCTTCTAACTGATGATCCTACTCAAACTATCCGAATCGGAGCTGGTCTGTCTACGTCCCTACAAGAGGCAATCATCAGCCACCTTCAACGACATTCCAGAGTTTTTTCTTGGTCCCCTGAGGACATGCCCAGAATCGATCCTTCAGTTATTGCTCATAAGCTAACCATAAACTCCAATTACAAACCAATCAAGTAGAAGAAGAGAGTGTTAGCCTTCGAACGCCAACATGCCATTCAAGAAGAGGTCTAAAAATTACAGACCACTATATTTATCCAAGAAGTCAAGTATCTTGAATGGTTAGCCAATGTGGTTCTAGTAAATAAAGCTAACGATAAATGAAAAATGTGTGTGAATTTCATCGATCTCAACAAAGTGTGCCCAAAAGATAATTATCCTCTCTTGAATATCAACAAATTAATAGATAGTTCTTCAAGCCACCAACTCTTAAATTTCATGGATGCTTACTCAAGATATAATCAAATACGAATAGCTCCGAAAGACAAAGAGAAAATAAACTTCATCACCGAGTTCAGTACATATGGCTACCAAGTCATACCTTTCGAGCTGAAGAACGCAGGAGTAACCTTTTAACTATTGGTCAATGAGGTCTTTAAGAATCAACTTGGTCGAAACGTAAAGGCCTATATAGATAACATGTTTGTTAAAAGTGCAGATGCTTAGGCTCATGTTGCCGATCTCGAAGAAACCTTTTAGACGCTTAAACACTATAACGTGCGACTGAATCCAGCCAAATGCACATTCGGTATTGCGTCTAGCAAGTTCCTAGGATTTATGATCACTAATCACATGATCGAGGCTAATCCCGAGAAGATACAAGTTATTTTGAACATGTCACCACCTCAGACACTGAAAGAAGTATAACCCCTCATCAGTCGGATATCGATCTAAACCGATTCATGTTAAAAGTCGACAAAAAGTATAAATCTATCTTTAATGCTCTAAAGAGGTCTCAACGATTCACATGGACACTCGAGTGTCAAACGGCTTTCAAACAACTCAAAGAGTACCTCATGACTCCCCCGCTACTCTCCCGTCGGATTCCTGGTGAGAAACTAAATACATTTTTATTTTTGATCGAGCGCTTTGCTATGTCCTTGTGAGATATGACTCAATTGCTTATAAACCAGTTTACTACATCTGTCGGATACTCAAAGAGTCTGAAGTCAACTATCAATCGATTGAGAAGATAGTATACGCCCTAATTATCTTGCCTAGGCACCTTCGACCGTACTTCCAGACTTATACTATCGTGGTGCTTACTAATCAGCCGCTAAAACAAATTCTCCAAAAGAAAGACATCTCTGGCTATCTTATCAAGTGGAGTGTCAAATTGGGTGAATTTGACATCTAGTATCAACCTCAACCTGTAATCAAAGGCCAAATTTTGGCCAACTTTATTCTTCAATGGTCACAATCGAACCCGAGTTCATTGATAATCCTGATGAATGGTCACTGCTAGACTGGACAATACACATCGACGGATCTTCAAACTCTTTGGGTAGTGGTGTCGAGCTTATACTGATGGGTCCGAACAACTTCAAAACAGAAAATGTCATTCGTTTCAACTTCAGAGCCACCAATAACCAAGCGAAGTAAGAGACCTTATTGATAGGACTCTGAATCGCAGCCAATATGGGAGCTCGAAGCGTTCAAGTGTTTACCGATAGTCAACTAGTTGTCAAACAAATCGAAGGGATCTACGAGATTAAAGACCCGATTATTGCTAAGTACCTAAGCAAGTTGCGTGAGATGATGGCTAAACTAGATAGAGTCGATATTGAGCAAATTCCTTGATCTAAAAATGTACGAGCCGATACACTCTCCAAACTAGCCAGTTCAGATTCGATCGCTTCTAGTCGAATGGTTTACATTGAAAGCTTACCACACCCCAGTATAGACGAACATTGAAGGGTCCTTGCAATGGACCAACCCCCCAGTTAGAAAGATCCTATCGAAGTATACTTAAGAGATAACCGACTGTCTAACTTACTATTGGAGGCCGCCAAACTAAAGCAAAAGGATGTTCATTATGCGATCATCGATGGAATCCTATATCAGAAATCCTTCTCTCTCCCGTACTTAAGATACCTGATCCCAGAAGAAGGAGACTATATCCTTAGGAAAATCCACGAGGGAATATGTGGCAGTCATTTGGGGGCTCGGAATTTAGTCCACAAACCCCTGCGTCAAGGGTACTACTGGCCAACCATGAAAATTAACTTGAAAAACTATGTCAAGAAGTATGACAAATGCCAACGTTTCTTTTCAGTCCCACGACTGCCCTCAATTGAACTCAGTCCTATGGTGAGCCCATGGCCATTTGCTCAATGGGGGATGGACATTTTTGAACCATTCCCACCAGCTACCGAGTAGCAGAAATTTCTTATAGTAGCCATCGACTACTTCACCAAGTAAGTAGAGGCTGAACCTCTAGTCCAGATAACAATAGTCACGTCTCAATTGTTCGTGTGGATTCACATCATCACTTGATTCAATATACCCTACGTCCTCATAACGGACAATGGGAAACAATTCGACAATACCAACCTTCAAGAGTTCTGCGAAAAACTCGAGATCGACCACTAGTTCTCATCGATCGCACAATCCAACAAACTTGCAGAGATAACCAACAGAATAATCCTCCAGGGGTTAAAGACCATACTGGATAAAGTTAAGGGACGATGGGTAGATGAACTCTATAGTATCCTTTTGTTTTACCGCACCACACCCTAAAGGGCAACCGGTGAGACACCATTTAGTCTCACATACGGAAGTGAAGCAGTCATACCTATGGAAATCGGGATCCATTCGTTCTGAGTAACTCAGTATGTTCCCAAACGAAACGAGCATACTTTGCAAAAACAACTGGATCTACTTCTTGAGCTACGAGAATCCGCATCTATTCAAATGTCTACATATCAGTAGCAAATGATACAGTACTACAACCGGAGAATCAAGAGTCGAATGTTTAAACCAGGCTATTTGGCATTATGGAAGCTTGAAACCACCGGTCAACCCTAACCCATGAGCAAACTGGCCCCTAACTGGGAAACTTCCTATTAGATATACTCCATCGTTTGTTTGAGAACTTATCGCCTCAATAATCTAGACAAATCAACTGTGCCAAGGACCAGAAACGCAAAGAACCTACGAACCTGCTATCAGTAAGTCATATCAATCCCCATCGGAGAAAAAACTTCCTATCGGATAAGCTCCTCTCGATTTTCCTTTCGATTGTCTTATCAATTGATTCCTAATGTTTCACTCTTATCGGTTGTTATCTAAATGAATGGATCTATCTCCCTGAATGGGTCTATATTGCTCTGTCCAAATGAAGAGATCTATCTTCCTGAACGGATCTTCATCGTCATGTCCAAATGAAAGGATCTATTTCCTCAAACGGGCCTACATCATCCTATCCAAACAAAGTGATCTACCTCCCCAAATGGGACTATGTCGCCCTGTCCGAACGAAGGGATCTACCTCCCCAAATGGGTCTACATCGCCCTATCCAAACGAAAAGATCTACCTCTCTGAATGAGCCTATGTCACTCTATCCAAACGAAGAGATCTACCTCCTCGAACGGGTTTACGTCGCCCTATCCAAACGAAATGATCTACCTCCCTGAAAGGGCCTACCAAGTCATTCATACAAGCTGTATTTTCATCGCCTAATCCTACCAAAGGGATTTATCTCCTCGACCGAATTCGCATTGGATCGACTAGACACGCTTCCTCCTACCGATTAAGCAAGTGTGAACATAGCCCTCCAAGTCATTCATACAAACAGGTTAGTCGCATGAACACTCTGGAAGTAACATCACACAACCGAACACAAACGTTACCAAAAATAATTTAAACAGAAATAGCAGACAAGTAAGTGAAATAAATTTCTTTTTTATTTCCATATGACAAGTACACGTCCAATTATATGAATAGGTACATCTTACAAGTCCCTTAGTCAGATCGATTATATCGAAAGAAATACATAAGGAATCTATTGTATTTTTCTTGGAAATAAAAAAGAGACTGCAATGCCTAGATCGACCGATAACACCAAAAATTTTAGAAATCGCAAAAAGAAATCGAAAAACATCTACAACCCTACTAAGACAAGAAGACTGCAGAAAAAGGGGGACGAACCGGTCAAGGAGAGACTGAGGATGTATTAGGATATCATTAGAATTCAAACTTTTCACTATCCCCGGTTCCCTACATTCAACTAGTACGTCCTGCCATCCAACTTGAGATAACACAAGCCAGATAACGAAACTCAACCTGAAGGGAGATTTTTATCTTAATCTCCTCATTCAAGTCAAGAACCCCAATAGGAACGTTGATAGAATCCATCGTAACATCTGAACACCGAATGGTATAACGAGCCCTCATGCCAACAGTCTCTATCCTTGACGAGACCTCACATCAACAAAAGTAACTAATACTACCAAACTCTGCGAAGCCGGAGCACCCCATTAAGGATCCCTTAGAGAAAATAACTCTCATAAGAAAGAAAGCCCTCAAACATGGATGAACACAGTGAACTTCTTGAAATGGAATGAGGTGCTATGATCCCTATTTATAGCCACTAGGGGTAAATGGAGCAATCTCACAAAAAACATATGAGATAAATGGAAGGTTTACACCTCCTCGACTTCCAGCACCACATTAACTTCGAATTAAATTAAATAGAGGTTTGAACACATTAACGTTAGGGGAAGACGGAACAGTTGAGGTAAAAGAGGATTCGTATCCCACTCGCTTTAATTTCAAATCAAAAGAAATATGCTGTGAATGATTTGCATGATCTTAAGAGACACATGTCACATTACAAGCCTTCGTGTCCCTTTACCTCCTCGAGAAATGAACATTATTCACAGCGTCTCTCTTACAAATCGACACCATGAGTTGGAGGCAAATGATAAGACATGATTCAAACAACAATTGGTGCGGTACATGGATGTCCAAAGATCTGACCCAATACTTATGGTCATGAGGGGTTCAGTTTGTAAACCAAATAACAGACAGATTAACCAACTAACTAGAATGGATTGCCTAATTCACGAATACATTCGGCAAGACCAAATGGTTACCTTCGTTTTTTTCAATTGAAGACTTACGACCGCTTAAGGGACCGATTGCTTCGACTCCTATCAATCAATTGTAATATTCAACCGAGTTTCATCTTGATTTGGTTTTCTATTTAAACACGAAATGTATTTTCTATATACGGAAGGAATCCTGACGAATATAATCGATAATGGAAAGAATCTTCCCAAATAATTAAATTTCCTAAACGATGATGATTTCAAATCTCAGACGGTTGGACTCCAAAATCTTCGGAACTTCTCATAAGGAAACTAGGGTTGTAACACCCTGAATGTACATGGCTCTCATGGCCCCTCATATAAAAGCTTTTGATACACTGAAGTCCAGGTAAGTTCCTTTGACAAAACACTTAGCACACAAGTCGCAGGAAAATCCACTCTTCCTCTCTTTTTATCAGTCTTTCTAATTCCATTTGAAAATCACTCTTTCTGATTTGAATGTCAAAGTGATAAGACACCATGAGTTGGAGATAAATGATAAGATATGATTCAAACAACAATTGGCGTAATACATGGATTTCCGAAAATCTGATCCAATACTTATGGTCATGAGGGGTTCAGTTCGTGAACCAAATAACAGACAGATTAACCGACGAACTAGAATGGATTGCCTAATTCACAAATACATTTGGCAAGACCGAATGGTTACCTTCTTTCATTCAACTGAAGACTTATGACTGCTTAAGGGACCGATTGCTTCGACTCCTATCAATCAATTGTAATATTCAACCGAGTCTCATCTTGATTTGGTTTTCTATTTCAATACGAAATGTATTTTCTAGATATGGAAGGAATCTTGACGAATATAATCGATAAGGGAAAGAATCTTCTTGAATAATTAAATTTCCTAAACGATAACGATTTCAAATCTCAAACGTTTGAACTCCAAAATCTTCAGAACTTCTCATAAGAAAACTAGGGTTATAACACCCTGAATGTACACGGCTCTCATGGCCCCTCATATAAAACCTTTTGATATATTGAAATCCAGGTAAGTTCCTTTGACAAAACACTTGGCACACAAGTGGCAGGAAAATCCACTCTTCCTCTCTTTTTATCAGCCTTTCTAATTCCATTCAAAAATTACTCTTTCTGACTTGAACGTCAAAGTCTCTTCTGCTGGAGCACGCTCTGGCGGTCTCTTGCAAATTCTAAATCCTTCATCCAGGTCGCCATGTAAGTCAAGAAGGATATAAATCTGTGGAGTCAAAACCCACATCCAACAAGTCTCTTATTACAAATGACCATATTTAAATCAAATTTTGAAAATTTAATTTCTAATAATATTTTTCGATCAAATATTATTAAGTAAAAATTATAAAAATTTTCTTACAGTTTAGAATGTCTTTTTATATTTAATTGTAGTCAATTAATTTTTAAATTTTTATAATTATTTTTATATAATGATCTCCTTCACATTTTTCCTGAATTCCCTTGATGAGGGAGAAGAGAGAGGAGGGGGGGGAGCCTCTCCTTTTTAGTTGAAGTAGTTTTATTTTTTATTTTGGTTTGAATATAATATTTATGTTTGAAATCAAAGAATTTGTAAGTCAAACGATTTCTATATAGAAATATATTATTTTAATATTAGATCAAAGTACTAAGAAAATATTTTTATAATTATTATTAATTTAAAATTTTGTAATCAGGAAATAAAATTTTTTTATTTGTTGTTGGTTTTTTTTTATACAAATTGTTGGTTTTTATTTGTTTGCTTCTAGGTATATATGATTTCAAATTTATCAAACCCATCAAATGCAAAAAACTAAGTATAAACTAAAATAAAAGGCCAATAATCCATTTTCGTGTATAAAATTTATAAATTCAATCAAAATCATTCAAAGAAAACTTAGAAGATGTGAAAATTTGTAATAAAAGAAAAAGAAATAAAAATATGAGAACATATGAATGCAAATGCCACGTGAAAAACGAATGATAGAAGTTAGGACTTCAAAAGTTATTTGGACTGTGCTTGGGTATATTTATAGAAAATATTTATTGATTACTTTAATTATTAATTTTACTAACTAAAAGATTTTTAAAATAATTATATTCTTGAAACATTTTCTTAAAAATTGTAATGCGACGTGAAAATAATATATTTCTATGATGAAGATAATTTTTTACTAAAATTTGTTTTGAGCCTATTCCATGATGCCTCGTTCTGTTATCCTAATGCATGTAGTCAAATATGAGCCTCAAACCCTATATTTTGTGCTTAAATTGAGAAAAAAAATTTGTACAGACATTCTGAGATTAAAATGATTTTCATCTTTAGAAATTGCACAGCAATGGTCTGACTTTTGTTTTGTAAGACTATGTAATAAAGTTTTAGTTGTCATACATTTTTAGTAATAATTCATTTTTGTGGTCTCTGTATAATAAGTTTTTCATATAAATATCTATAATTTGATTTTATATATAATAATACTATGTCCCTTAGGGATAGTTTAAGTGATAGTGTTTTCTTTTTTTTTTTTCTGATTCGATTCTGTTTAATTATATTTTCTTATTTAAAAAAAAAACACACTATGATTTTGGGTTCTCATTGTTGCACAAAGCACATCTTTGTTTACTATTATTTTGATCTTGCTTCTTCTTGATTGAAACTTGTAGCCCCTGTGTCTCTCTCTCTCAATCACTCTAATTCTCCAAGAATTCCTTCAAATAATCACAAAACATCAATTCTTTTTTTTATAAGGAGATATAACAGAAAATCTAAATTGTTATTATTATTGTATAAAAAAAAATAAATAAGCGAGATTAAATTGAGAAAGAGAGAATGAAAGTGAAGACATTTTACAATAATAATTTAAATTTTCTATCCCAAAATTTAAATCGATCAGTTAAAAACCTCTACCACTTGAATTATCCTTTAAGGGGCCACGTAACATCACTCTCACACTCTTAAGATCATGGTGAATTTCAGGTTACTGCTGATATTTGTGGCTAATGGCAGTCTTGAAGTTTCTTCCTCAACTGTAAGGCTTTGTTGTTTCAAATTGAAGTTAAAAATTTACTTTATCTCAACTTTTAAATTAATTACGAGTTTATCTTTTTAAATTAAATCCCAACTTATTTTATCTCTATTTTTTTTTAGTCATTTTTGTCATAACATAACACTTGTCAAAATGCTACCTCACATTTGAGAACCTTTCACCCTTTGTTGAAGTTGTCATTACTGAAAATCCCATTTTTTGACGACGGATTCCGAAACCTAACCGGTAGCTATGGTTCGATAGTTTTATCATTTTTTGAAGTTATTTAATGAATTCCATCCTTGGATGTAATTATTTATAGAACAATCATTTTATAAATATTTCGAAACTTTCATCCTTTTCTAAAACGTATTTTTTAAGAACCTTTTTGCAACTTTTATGTCCTTTCCCAAAGAGCCCTTTCTGAGTTAAAATACCAAATTTTTAAGGGCCAAAATTGCAATTTCTCAATTCTGACTTTTTGAAAAATTTTATAATTTTGTTATGTATTTTAAAGGAGCTTATAATAAATTTTAATTTATAAAAATTCCAAACTAAGATAATATTTCTAAATTTATGAGATATTTTAAGGGTAAAAATAAACAATTAATTATGTTTTATTGTTAAATTTTAATCTTTGATCACTGAATTTTAATCGGATGATATGTATTTAATAATTTATTATGTTTTCAAGATAATTTGTGTGGTATTCCTCCAAATTGTCTCTATATGCATTTTTACCATATTTCAAAGTTGTGACATAGGACACATGAAATTTATATATGCATGGATTTCATTTTTTCAGATATAGAGACAGAAAGAGAAGAGAAGAAGATGAGCAGAAGAATAGTGCTTTCATGGGTATAAATTTAATTAACCCAAACTTTTTAATTCGTCAAGAATTATTAAAACTCGATATTAATAAAGATTTTGCTTAACTATTATTTTAAACTCTATAATAATAAAAGTTTTGCCTAATGATGTATTTGATTGATTATAATATATAAAATTTGATATTTATAAATAAAAAGGGTCATTTCGACTATTTGAACCCCACGAAAATCGAGTGCAATATTTGTATCAATTACACTTGCGTCAATAGAGGATCTAGGAAGTGGGATTTGGGGGGCGGGGGGAAGGAGATGCTAAGGTAGAATAGTCGATGTTGATATAATATGAATTTGATACTAAAATTAATAAATATAATAAATATTCAAAAACTTAAGATGAGCTACTCCACAAAAAAGTAAAACAAAAGTAAAACTAACACACTGTTGGTAAATGCTCATGTAAGGGTATTTTACCTTAGCAATTTTTATTTCGAAATTCAAATGGGAGAATGGGATAACTCCTATTATCCCATAACTTTCTCCCCATTTATTGTATTTTTTTCTATGAAAATAATTATTTTAATTCCTTTTTTGAGTGAGAATAATATGGAAACAGAATAAGATTGTTCTTAGTGAGAGAGAAGAACAATTCTACATCTAGGGTTTCATCCCATAGAGAGAAAATTGCACATATTGGGTCTTTGAGAGAAAAATACTTAATTGAGAGGGTTAACAAAAATTCCAAGTAGGGAATTTTTAAGGTGATCTAATCATCGGGTTTAGAGTTGTGACATCGTGGAATTGTGGTGATGGTTCATACTGTGATCATCATCCGACTGTAACTTGTTCGTGATACAGGGTTCACAGTTCTCGGAGTTTTCTACACTACTTATTGAGGTATATCTAAAACCCAAACCTATTTTATGATTCTAAAAATTTTATTGTACCCTTCCACTGCATGATTGAATCATCAAAATTAACATTGGTATCAGACCAATGTTAGATTTATTTTAAAAATAAATTTTCAAAATTATTTTGGGTATAAAAATATAAGGTATAAAATTTGGGGTTCGGATCACGAATGAATTTCGTGAGTCCGATTATACTATGTCATTATCCATGTCATATAGATCACGAAAATAATTTTTTCGTAATTTTTTAAACACGTTTAGACCAAATTTCGGTTGAAGTTTTCGGTTGTCAATAGTGATCGACACCTTAAAACCCTAGATTTGTCGAGATTTAGTGCAAATCGTTGCATGAAATAGGTATGTATGAGTTCCTACTTTCATGATCTATATTTTGGTATTTATATTATGTGTTATTATTGTTGGAAAGTAAAGTTTCAAAATTAGCCGCGAAGGGCCAGAATTTTGGACTCTAAATTCGTCAAGTTTAGGGCGCGATTATTTTAAAAATCGAGTCAAAGATGATTGGAATATATATTATGTGTTATTATTGCTGGAAAAGTCAATTTTCGGTAGCCGGGTCGAAAGATCCAGTTGTAGGACCCGTCGGACAAAGAAGACCCGACTTGGGTCCAGGGTGCGTGCACGTCACGCTGTTGTAGATCTGAGGAGGACCATGAGGAATGCTAGGCTCAAAATTAAGCATGTCAAAGTAAGGAAACATCCCTTAGGGGCCATTGAGCGCGCAGTCGTGCTCGGTTCGCAACGACGGCGCATGAACGGTGTCGAAAGGGAGCAGATGCTATCTAGCAGCAAGAAGGACATGAATGTAGTAGTTTTTGAGCCCCAAAGAGTCCTACAGAGTCTAGATGTTGAATGCAAACAAGAGGAGTTCAAGCTAAAAGGGCCCGAGCCCAAAATGAAAGAGGTGTTCCAACCACGGACCTTTGGAGCCCAGCCGGGAGCCTATGCGCAACAGTCTGAGTATTTCATACCATCTTGGATTCCTAAAGGATGCTAAAAAATGTTTGAAGTCTTTTGGAGAGATGACCCAAAACCCATGACCCATGGGCCGACCCAAGAGAGCCCAATCTATAAGGAAGCCCGACCCACATTGCGGCCTATGAGTAGTTTGATTAGGATTTCTTATTTTGATTAGATTTGTTTACTTATTAGGCCTTGTTTGATAGCAATAAAGCCCAGCTCTAGTGTTGGATTAGTAGAGTAGGAAGTTCACTCCTTAAACTCTAAAAAACTCTAACACTATATATGCTTAAGGAGGCGCTCTTGTAACCCTAACTTTTTGGATTAATAAATTTTCAGCCGTTATTGGCAAATTGAGTTCTCTCTAGAACTTGCCTAGGAGCATTAAGGAGATCATTTTCTAGAGTATTACACCACCTTTCGAGTGATCCTTAGGTGCAAAAAGGTGAGTCTTTCAATCAATTTTCATAAGAGAAAGAAAGCCAAATCAGTCCCACAAAACCCTAACCCTAATTTTCACCACATTGCAAACCATCTTCAAGTGTGACATAGGAGTTGTTTGAAGGTTTTTTGCACTCCACCATTCTGAGATATTCTTCTATACCTAAGCCCCCATCAATTTGGTGCTTTCATTGAGAGGACAACATCCATCCCCATAAAAAAACCCTAGCCGAACAACCCTAGAGCCAATATCTTTGCAATCTGTTCAGATTTGCAGATCCCAATTGTAGCATCACTTCCTTTTGTTCAACAGCCACGACACCACTTGTTTTCATCAAAAAGTATTATATTCTATCATCCAAGTATCCATTCTCACAAACAAACCTAGCCCACAATCCAAAAATTCATTTTCAAACCCCAAAAATCGTCCTATTCATAGCCTGTCCAGAAAATCAACATTTTTCAGCCTTGATCTGTCCAGAACGTGATAGATTACCCTTCTTTCCTCTAATATTTCAATACCCAACCTTTTTAACATCTTTTTCCATCACAAAACACAGCCCTAAGCCAAAACCTAGAGCCTCACATCAAGAAACAAAAACTGCACTCAGATCTGTCCAGAAAACAGCCAATAACACATTCTCATGGCCAAACAGCCAAGGCAGTCCACTCAACGCGAATGTTTCGAGACCTTCAAGATCCAGCTAGCTCAAAACAATGCTAATATGCTTGATTTCAATGAAATGATGGATAATCTAGAGAAAAACATACAAGCAATCACTGATTTGATCCAAACAATGCAGTCGCAAAACAACATCAAATGCAGGAGACATCGGTTGCTCAATATACATCGAAACCATTCTGTCCAGCCCACGAGCAGTGAGGTGGTGGCTAAACTGATCTATACCATCCTAGATCTGAGTTCTCTGATGATGAGGAGGAGGATCCCTTCGAGCCTACTGCCCATAATGATGAAAAAAGGCCAAGAGAAAGGCGACGAGATCATTACAAGTCAAGACCAAGGGCTGCAGTGCATAAGTTCAAATTTCCAAAGTTCAATGGAGGAGATCCAAGCTCTTAGATATCTAGAGCTTAGATTTACTTCGATTACTATCCGCGAACAAGTATGAGAGTGTTAGAATTACCGGATTCTATCTGGAGGATGAGTCGCAACAATGGTTGCAATGGTTAATAGAGAGGTATAGTGCCAATCAAAAAGTTTTATCTTGGAAGAACCTTTGCAATGAGATGATGAAAAAATTTGGGGATATAACCTATGTAGACTATAATAAGGTCATATCTAAGTTGAAACAAATAGGTTCCTTGAGGGAACACGAAAAGAAATTCAAAAAATTATCAACTCGAGTCGACTGACCCGAGAAAGCACTTATTGGTGCCTTTGTGGTTGGTCTCAAGCATGAGCTGGCTGTTGAAGTTAAGTTGCAGTGTCCCAAATCATTAATATATGCCTTAGAGATTGCTAGACTCAAGAAAGATCAGTTGGAAGATATTAGACGTGCTGCCCAAAGGAAAATCACCAAAACAGCCAACATCATCGCGTCCGCAGGTAGCAACGCATTACAGCCTCTTGCTTTGCCATCTTCGAGTGCAGCAGGTTCTAACCCTTCTAAAACCCTTTCCCAAGGTGTCAAGATAATTTCCTATACTGATATGGAGGCAAGAAGAGCAAAAGGTCTGTATTTTAATTGTGATGAACGATTCGTTCCGAGACACAAATGCAGAACACCTAGAATTTTCATGGTTGAGCCGGTTTATGATGAAGACTCTTTGTAGTTCGAGGAACAAACTGTTTAGGAGCCTTTAATGCATCAAAGTATGGTCCAAGAGGAGGAGAATAGTGATGGTGAAGCCATGGTTGCCATCCACACAATGGCTAGGATCAAAAAAGCAAAAACAATGCGCATGAATGTACAAATCGGTAAGAGACAGCTCACTGTTTTGATTGATAATGGTTTTGTCCTAAATTTTATTAGCACGAAATTTGTCAAATCTTTATGCCTACCCTCAGAGAAAGTAGAGGAGTTTGAAGTTATAGTGACGAATGGTGAAAAGATGAGGTGTAGAGAGGTTTATAGGGGTGTTAATCTATGTATTCAATGTGTAGAATTGAAAGATGATTTTTATTCTTTACAACTAATTGGTTTGGATGTGTTAGGAGTGCCATGGCTTGAGAAATTTAGCCGAATTGTGTCTGATTATAAGCATATGGAGATGGAACTTTTGTATAATGGCTAATGGGTGAAACTCAAGATGGATAACCAGGCAAATGTCAATGGTGTAGAGATGACATCTATGCAGTCCATTATTAAAAAGGGTGGCCGATCTTTGTTATTCAGATTTTGCCCCGACCAATAGTCGTAGAAGTATCTAAAGATGATGTTCAAATCTCTTAAAAAGGGCCCTTGATCCCCCAAGACAATAGAACCTTGCTGGACAAGTTCAAAGAGATCACAATGGAGCTTAAATCCATGCCAATCAAGCAAAAGTTCAACCACATTATTACTCTCACCAACGAGTCCAAGTCCATCAATGTTCCTCTCTACCGTTATACCTCATTTTAAAAGAAGAAAATTGAGAGACAAGTAATGGAAGACGATGATATTGGTGACCAAAATAGTATCAAAGCCTTGGTAAATTGGAAAGATCTTGGAGACAAAGATCCAACTTGGGAGGAGTTACTTCACTTCAACCAAGTTTTCCCAACTATCAACCTTAAGGGAAAGGTCATTCTCCAAGGGAAGGCAAATGTTGCATACCTAAGGAGGACCATGAGGAATGCTAGGCTCAGAGTTAAGCATGTTGAAGTAAGGAAGCATCCCCTAGGGGCCATTGAGCGTGCAGTCATGCTCTGTGCGCAACGACGGCACATGAACGATGTCGAAAGGAAGCGGATGCTGTCCAGTAGCAAGAAGGATGTGAATGCAGTAGTTTCTGAGCCCTAAGGAGTCTTACAGAGCCTAGAGGTTGAATGCAAGCAAGAGGAGTTCAAACTAGAAGGGCCCGAGTTCAAAATGGAAGAGGTATTCCAACTGTAGTCCTTTGGAGCCCAACTGCGCAGCCAGGAGTCCATGCGTAGCAGTCTGAGTATTTTACACCATCTTGGGTTCCTAAAAGATGCTAAAAAAGGTTTGAAGCCTTTTGGAGAGATGGTCCAAGGCCCATGACCTATGGGCTGGCCCAAGAGAGCCCAACCTATAAGGAAGCCCGGCCCACATTGTAGCCTATGAGTAGTTTGATTAGGGTTTCTTGTTTTGATTAGATATATTTACTTATTAGGCCTTGTTTGATAGCAATAAAGCCCAACTCTAGTACTGGATTAGTAGAGTAGGAAGTTCACTCCTTAAACCCTAAAAAACCCTAAACTATATATACTTAAGAAGGTACACTTGTAACCCTAACTTTTTGGATTAATGAATTTTCAGCTATCATTGGCAAATTGAATTCTCTCTATAAGTTGCTTAGGAGCATGAAGGAGATCATTCTCCAGAGTGTTACATCACTTTTCGAGTGATGCGCAGGTATAGAAAGGTGAGACTTTCAATCAATTTTCATGAGAGAAAGAAAGCTAAATCAGTCCCACAAAACCCTAACCCTAATTTCACCACCATTGCAAGTCATTTTCAAGTGAGAATAGGTACTGCTTGAAGGTCTTTTGCACTCCACCATTCTGAGATATTTATATATACCTAAGCTCCCATCACACGTGCGTGGCAAGCGCGTGACGTGCAAGGGTATGGGCGTGTGGAGCTCACATGTGCTGAGGCGCGTGAGCTCCCGGGGGACCTGTCCAGGTCGGTTCTGACCCGAATCCAGACTCGATCCATGCTCCGACCCAAATCGGGCCCGACCCGCACACCCGACCCAAACCGGGTCCATGATCCCCTGGGCGCGTGACAGGCACGTCGTGCGTCTGTCACATGCTGCCCTCTTCCCTACATGCGTGGAGGTGCATGAAGACGCGCCATCGGTGTGTGGCGTCGCATTAGGCCAAGTTAGGATGAAAAATTTTATATTTCTGAAGGTCCTATGCCATTTAATATGACTAAATATGGGTTTTTGTGTGCCAAATCCTAATATGAATGGTGAGATACAATCACGGATTATGGTGTATGGTGTCCATTGACTCATACGCTCATCTTGAGGTTTGTATTCGAATCATTTGGATCTTGTTGATTCGTAGGGTGCACAAAATTTTGAAATTAAACATCAATTATCACTAACGTCTATTTTTTCTGTGTGACAGAGACATGGCTACTACAAAGACTGTCGTTTTGGATCTCGTGAAGGGAGACAAGCTGAACAGTGACAACTATGATATTTGGCATCGGAAGGTTCAGTTTATCTTCAAGAAACAAGAACTCAGGGAGGTTCTTAAACACGAGATGGTGGACCCCGGGGAGGGTACCACTCAACAAGCAAGACTGGATCAAGAGGCGTATCGTGCTTAGAAAAAGAAGGATGGACAAGCCAAAGTGATCCTTCTTAGCAGCGTGTACGATGAGCTGATCCTGATATATAAGCAGTATCCTATTACGATATCGGTCTGGCTTGATCTAAGAGAGCATTACGGCTCCCGGTCAGCTCCTAAGTTGATGATAATGACCTACAAGTTTATCACGTACAATAAGAGACCCGATCATACTATGAAGCAGCATTTAATGCATATGTTGAGTATGATTGCCTCTCTGGGTGTGATCCAGTCTTTTCCTGACTCCTAGGATATTGTTAAGACCTATCTCACACATACTGAGAGTATCCATACTTTAGGCATTGTGAGCTTGAAGAGGAGTGCCAGGAGATGCCTAGGTCTACTTCAGGTCATGCTAACATAGTGGAATCGAGTAAGGGCACCCGGGGCATTAAGCGCAAGTGGCGTAAGCATAAAAAGAAGACTAAATGCCAAGGCAAGAAGAAGCAATCAGCTAAGACCAACGATAAAAGACAAAAATCAAAAAGAATGAGATCGATAAGAGTAAGGTCCAATGCTATTTGTGTGGCAAGTATGGGCATTTCACACATGAGTGTGGCGAGCAAAAGGTACGTCCTTCTTCTTTATATGGTTTAAGTTATGTGTCGTTTAGTGTGATGCTCGCTGACTCTTCTTCTTTGTGGATTGTAGACTCAGGAGCCAAGGACTATGTAGCTCGCGACAGGACTGTGTACGTAGAGTTTCGCCGTTTGAGTCCCCATGCGAGGAGGCTGTATGTGGGGAACGAAGCATTTGTGGAAGTGAGAGGGATTAGTACGTGCAAGCTGATGCTGCGAACCAAGTCCTGTATCTACATGATGTATTGTATGCTCCTGAGATTCAGCGGAATCTCATGTCTGTCTGACGTCTTGATCAGTTAGGATATTTTATTTTGTTGAGAATCTCTAGAGTTTCTATTTGTTATGACCGTTCTTTAAAATGTTTTGGTTTAGTCCATAAGGGACTTTATGTACTGGATTTGATTCCATTATATGATAATTTTCATGTATCTCCTATTGCCTTTGCATCTAATAATGTAGTTGATGATGTGATTGTATGGCATAGTAGACTTGGCCACATAGGGCAAGAGAGGATGGCCCGGTTAGCTGCGAGTGGCTTGTTGGGCCCGCTAACTAGAGTCGAGTTGTCCTTGTGTGAGTTTTGTCTAACTGGCAAAGTTACGAGAAAATCATTTGGAAAAACAATAAGAGCTGGGACTCTATTACAGTTGGTCCATTCTGATATTTACGGACTCATGAATGTGAGAGCCCAAAACGAAGCCACGTATTTCATTAAATTTATAGACGACTACATGCGTTTCGGTTACGTCTATCTGATCTCGTACAAGTCTAAGGCACTAGAGTGTTTCAGGAGATTTATTAGTGAGGTTGAGAATCAGCTAGACTTGAGGGTGAAAACTCTCAGAACCGATCGGAGACGCAAATATCTATCTAAGTAGTTTAAAGAGTTCTGTTTCAAGAGAGACATTACGAGATAGTTGACTATTTCTGCTACTCCTCAGCAGAACGGAGTAGCCGAGAAGGAATAGGACTCTATTGGAGACGGTGAAGTTGATGATGGCGCAAGCTAATTTACCTATCTCCCATTGGGGGAATACATTATTGACTGCTGCCTACGTCCTTAACCGTATCCCAACAAATTTCGTAGTCAGTACCCCATACGAGTTTTGGATAGGGAGGCAGCCTGACCTTAGCCATCTGAGACCATGGGATTGTGTCGCGTATGTTCATGATTCCTCGCATCAGTACGGCAAGTTAGGACCGCAAGGACAGAAGTATATCTTTATAAGATATTCTGAACACTCCAAGGGACATGTGTTTCTAGGAGAGCATACGGATGACACTATTACTGAGATTGAATCTCGTGATTCCACGTTTCTCGAGAATGATTTCCTTAAGAGAAGAAAAATCGATCGAGACTACACATTCTATGAGATGGATGAGCATAATGGCTAAGCTGGGCCTAGCGGCAGGACTCAAGAGCCTTTTACGAATCTTGGTCGTAATGGGGGCGGTCCGTTTGAAGGTGTGGAGGCTTTCCCTTGTAGGAGTAGTCAGGGACATGTATCTTGACATCATTTCCCGATTGAGGATAAGATCCTTACTGTGACTCTCAAGTATGATGAAGAGCCCAGGACATTCCAGGAGGTTCTCGAGAGTCAAGCGAATGACCAATGGTTAAAGGTCATACAGGAGGAAATGGAATCTATGAGAGTTAACAGGGTCTGGAACCTAGTTGAATTATCTGAGGATAGAAGGTCATTGGAAACAAGTGAGTTCTCAAAATCAAAAGGACGGATCGATAGAGAAGTACAAAACCCGTCTGGTAGCCAAGGGTTACATGCAGACGAAGGACATTGACTACGAGGAGACTTTCTCCCCTGTAGTCAAGTTTACATCGATCCATTTACTTTTGACGATTATCGCGAGTTTGGATCTCGAGTTACACCATATGGACGTAAAGACTGCTTTCCTTAATGGGAATTTAGATAAGGAGATCTACATGGAACAACCCCTGGGTTCGTTCTAGTAGGTCAGCAAGATAAGGTATATTGGCTTCAGAAGTCGATATACAATCTAAAACAGTCATCCAGGCAGTAGTACCTAAGATTTCACGAGGATGTGATATCTTATAGTTTTACAATGATCGAGGAGAATCATTGTGTCTATGTGATACGTTTTGATAACTCTTTTGTGATCTTGTCGTTGTATGTAGATGACATAATGTTGGCTGGGAATAACATTGAGTATCTAATGACCATTAAAACATGGTTGTCATCCAGCTTCGACATGAAGAACACGGGTGAAGCGGGTGAAGCTGAATTCATCCTCAGAGTTCAGATCATCAGAGTTCAGATCAAGATGGATCGCTCGAGAAAGACGTTGGCTCTTTTACAAGAGACCTACATTAAGAAAATTCTCAAGCGCTTTGGAATAAATGATTGTAATCCCATAAATACTCCAATCGTAAAAAGTGATGGCCTGAGCTTCGAGATGTGCCCTAAAACTCAGGAAGAAGTAAGGGAAATCTGTAAAGTACCTTGCTCCAGTATAGTGGGAAGTCTGATATACGCAATATTGTGTACACGACTGGATATTTGCTATGCAGTCAGTCTGGTGAGTAGATATCAGGCAAATTCTAAAATGGGTCACTGGAGAACAATGAAAAGGATTTTTCGATATCTTAAGGGAACTACAAACTTCTCCCTGTGTTATAAAGGAGGCGATTTGCGCCTTGTGGGTTATTCAGACGCTGATTGGGGAGGCAATCTGGATAAACACAAAATCGATATCAGGTTTTACTTTCTTGCTCAATAGCGGTACCACCTCTTGGAGCAGTAAGAAGCAAACCTGTGTAGCTCTATCTACGATGGAAACTGAATTCGTGGCTTGTTCAGTTACAGTTCAAGAGAGTATTTGGCTCCGGAGATTATTAGATGACTTACGGATTGTAGCAGATAGTGAGAAGCCAGTGATAATCTACTGTGATAATCATGTCACTATTGCTTACACTCGAGACCCTAAGTTTCATAGTATGACCAAACACATTAACACCAGATACCATTTCGTAAGAGACATTATCGAAAAGAGTGAAGTGACCGTCAAATACATTTCTATACATAGCATGGTGGTTGACTCCTCCACCAAACTCATCACTAGAGACTCCTTTTAAGGGCATAGAGAGTCATCGGGTTTGGGTATTTATTGACATTTTTCATCTTATACTATATTGACGACATTGATACTTATTGATTTTCTATATATATGATTATTGTGTATTATTCAGTCACACTTGTATTATATTTCATTTAATACACTTACTTTTATTATTATATATATGTTCTGTGATATGATAATAGATATGTTAGACAGGCGAAGTCGACTCTCTCACCGAGTGATACCTCCAGCTTTGAGTGAGCGAGGATGAGACGGTTTCTAACTGTAAGAGACTTTGAGAGTAGCCCTGCTAGAACATAAGTCGCCTTGATACATATTCAGGATGAGGTCATATGCGATATGATCGATATGGACATACACACATCTATGTTGCCTAGAAGTAGGCAGATATGAGATCTCAGATATCACCTGTAATCTGTGAGATTGTCTCTGAGGTACTCTCTCTGAAATCTCTGGGTAAAGTTTTATGTGTAGACTGAGTCTTATACCTGCACAGTATTAGAGAAATCTGACATATGCCCCTTGAGAGATGGGGGAATAATACTGTGACACGTGTTTCACGCCGCGTGTGATAAGATGACTAGGGACAGTGGGAGCTATTTTATTTGAGACGATAATTTGATATATTATTCCTGAACCTCACTGTATGAGACTCGAGATCCATTGGGTGGAATCTCTTGTACCCTTATTACTTTCAGCTGTTTCTTGAGGTCCTAATTCAGTGTTTGCTACTTTAGTCTATTTACCTATAACTCGGAAGATAAATTGAAGTCTAAGGGGCAAGTCTAGGAAAACAGTTGAATTGAGACTGATAGATTCGAGTTTGGGAAAAGAAAAACCAATTGATATTGTATCATTGAATTATATTCACTGACCGGTCTTTTATGTTTATCCATTTAAAAATTTGAATATAATAATGAATACATAGTCGAACGAGTATTGGGGATTACTTTCGATGAGAAAAGTAACTCGATGGGTATAATTAGTTTTAAATCTGGGGTACAGCGAGCTTTATTTTTAGTACTAACGGTTACTATTCGATTATCGTAACAGGTATATTGAGAAGTCTTTTGTCTGTAGATATACTCGTTAGTCGCATGATGTCCAACTCTGTATGAAAGTCCAGTAGAGTGATATGGTGAGATTACATGAGTTGTGGTTTTGTGATGATTGTAAAATGCTCTCGTGTGAAAGTGAGAGATGTTGATAAATGCCCACATAGGGGCATTTTACTTTAGGTAATTTTCATTTTGAAATTCAAATGAGAGAATAAGATAACTATTGTTACCCCATAACTTCCTCCCCATTTATTACATTTTTCATTTTATGTGAAAATAATTATTTTAATTCTTTTTTGAGTGAGAACGATATAGGAAAGGATTAAGATTATTCTTAGTGAGAGAGAAGAACAATTTTGGATCTAGGGTTTCATCCCATAGAGAGTGAATTGCACATATTGAGTTTTTGAGAGAAAAATACTCAATTGAGAGGGTTAACAAAAATTTCAAGTAGGGAATTTTTACGGGGATCTAATAACCGGGTTTAAAGTTGTGATGTCGTAGAATTGCGGTAATGGTTCATACTGTGATCATCATCCGACTACAAATTGTTTGTGATAAAGGGTTCACGATTTTTTAAGTTTCCTATACTACTGAGGTATACCTAAAACCGAAACCTATTTTATGATTTTAAAAATTTTATTGTATGTTTTCACTGTAGAGTCATCAAAACTAACACACACGAAATTAAAAATAGAATTAAAACTGCAAATAATCTCCACCTGATATCCTGAAGTTCACCGGTCTCCTGATCTTTGCAAACTGGAGGGAAAAGGAGGGGGTTAGGTCAACCCTCTTTCAAAGGAATTAGTATTTTTTGTGCCATATTATTCTTTTTTTTCAAACAAAAATTATATTAATATCAACATCAATTTATTTCATGCTTTGTTGGAGTGGGTTATTTTCAAAATATTAGAAAAATAAAAAAAAATTATAAAAATATTGTGGTTTTTTTTTCTGTCGAAAGTATCGAAATCTATTTTGTGAAAATTGATTTCAAACTCTGAATTTGCTGCACAGTCTTAAAAAATAAAAAATTTAAAATCAATACCAACTATGCCTACGTGTTTCATTATTAAAATATATATACAAATAGAGTGAAAGAAATGGTCAATAGTGTAAATAAGGTAAATCTAAATGACAAAATTCTAAGAAAAAAGAATGGCGTCAGAAGTTTTCTTGGTGCATGGCCACAAGACAAAAACTAAGAGGAGTTTTATTTTTTTTTTTTTGGGGGGGGGGGGGGGTAGGGTTTATTCGAGTCGAATCAACTTTGATATTTCTCGATTTGAATTTGAACTCAAATTTTTAAAAGATACTTAAACTCTAACTCAAACTCAAATTTGATGAATAATTTGTATATATATAATATATTATATTTAATTTAATTTTTTATTATAATAATATATAAATATATATAATATATATTAATATACGTTATCGAGTTATTCGATGAAATTTCGAATTTAAAATTTTATTATTTAAATTTGACTTGATTGTATAACGAACTCGACTCAAATTCGATCAAAATCGAGTAGAGTTGAGCTGTTGATCGAATGGTTCATAAGTAGCTTGAACTCGATTCGATTCGTATAACAACCCTAAAACGGAGAGAGAAGGAGGGGGGAGAGAGAAGGGGTGAGGGCTAGAGATCGTGGCGCCAATAGTAGACAATGTTGACATCGACTTTAAAGTCAATGTCTTAAAAATGGAGACATTGATTTCAAAATTTATTCTTATTATTATTATTATTTGGATTGAGTAGGCAAATTGATTTGAAATCCATTTCGTAAAAATTGGCTTTGAAATCCAATTCCATGAACTTGACTTCGATAATTTTGAAGTGGAAAAAAAAAAAAAAACCACAATATTTTTATGATTTTTTTTTTTTTCTATTTTTCCAATATTTTGAAAAATAACCCTAGTTATGATGACCAAAAGTTTCTAAGGCTACTTGGAATTGGAAAGCCAGCTTCGATAGCCGTGGAAATGAGAGAATCTTAGGACATTATGGCTCCTTCAAAAGATTTGCTCTCAAAATCCAAGCAATTCCCTTGATAAATCTAAGTGTCGAGAACAACACACCTGACCATAACTAATCAAAAAGGAAAACCTCAACAGAAATGACTTGGAATTCTATCTCCCTAAAAAAGCTCAACATTTTATTGAAATATTAGATTTGGATCAAGACTCCATGGGGGGATATTCACAATGAAGAAAGACACTCTAACCAAGTCCAAGAAAAAAAACATGATACACTAATTTCATATTTAGCTTTTCCAAGAATACAGTCACTCATCTTCTTCATCTGAATTTTCATATGCTAAACCTAACAAGCTCTGAACAGGGTTCACCACTTCACCTGCATCTGTTGAATTGTTAGGTCTTGACTGATCCAATGGTGCATGTTCCTCAACTTTAGATTCGGGCTTGAGTTTTGATGAATCACTGTTACTTGAGGCTGGGCTACACTGATTTCCACAGGATGAGCTTGAAACTTTTTGCCGTTTAGGTTTAACTTCAACAACTTTCTTCAGCAGATCTTGTTGCCTACAGATGAATAGCACACAAACAGGAACACATCACTGTGGGGCCATTGTGCTTTTACGAATAATCACCAGAACTTTCACTTTGTGATTCTCTAGAGTTCAACTGACATGATAAATGAAGATGTAAAATAGTCCCCAGTAGAGAAAGAAGTGCACCTGATTCCACTCTTTGGTTTGGGCTCCACACGTAGAGACAAAGGAACTAAGGCGGGTGATGAATCAGATAATTTTGCAGCTTTCTGTCTGTTGATTAAGGAAAGCAGAACCCTAGCAAAAACAACCCAAGTTTGTGAAGGGAAGTTCGTAACAAAACAGAGAACCACACAGAAAGAGCAACAATTATGCCTAGTCAAACATTGCACATTTTCATGCAATTGACCATGACACAAAATTAGACCAAATTCAGCATCAAAACTGCACCACTAATTGCTCATCCACAAAGACGCTTTTGGCATGCCAAGGCTGAACAACTCAAAATGAAATTTAGACAATCCAACTATGGTTGGCCCGTGTTATGTTAAATTACTAAAATAGAATGCTTGGGCCAAACTGCCAAAGATTTACATCCAAAGAAGAAACAGATGATATCCTCCTACCCAGGAGAATATCATACCCCAGCTTTGCAAAATCAAATCTCCAATAACAATGACAACAACAACATGAGCCTTAGTCTCAAAATTTGGAGTCGATACCAAATCAAATCTCCAAAAGGAGGAAACGTAGAAGCCACACAAACACATGTGCATGAAGTAGAGACAGCTCATTAATAAAAAACAAAAACGATAGACATCTGTCCTATGACCCAAGAGACACACACCAGCATTAATAGAGCAAAATTTTGCTTAGACAAATGGGTAGTGAAGTAGAATGAGCTCAAAAATAGGCAATGTCCTAAGCAAAGTATATAATGAAATATAAGAGAACAATAATGTATCAAACATTATGTTGCAGTGGCTAAGAGCAAAAGTAGGCAAACAAGGCAAGCAAATAAAGAAAATGATATTAAATGGAGACAAAGAGGATATTTTAAAGGCAGCAAATGCTCGCTTCTCCGTGCGACGAAGAAGCCGCTCTGCATCATCCTCAGCTTCCATCTGCTCCTTAAGATAGAGCAGATCATCACTGTCCAAGGCTGCAAACAGGAACTAGATATAAGATCAATAAACTAAAGGTAGAGATAGAGAGACTGCCATTAAAACCACACAAAAAAATAGTAAAGGTATTACATGAGAGAGAGAGAGAGAGAGAGAGAGAGAGAGAGGAGTACCACCACGCCCATGCAGGTAACCTCCACATTCTCCAGCTAACTCTTGCATCTGCTTGCATCAACCACCCGGCAGAAGAAGCCAAATTCCCTGCCGGGGCATGTTATCAGAAAAATCCTCTGATGTTCGAGAAAAGTAAAGAAAGAGAGGCATGATAAATATATTTATGCTGCTCATTTAAGATATAAATGCAAAAAATGCCTTTGACATATTATAGCCGCCAAAAGGTGAAATCATGTCAAAAGAAAAAGCATATCGAGTCATGTTAAGCAAACAAATCTCAAGAAGCAGCTAATGCAACTCCAATTTTCTCATCCTTAGTTAAAGGGTGCAGAGTCACTGATACACAGGAACTTATCCAAAGAAAAGAAAACAAGAAGACATGCAACAGATGAGGATTTAGATAGAAAAAATAAAATATTAGTTGTATATTTCTAAACTATTACATTGACGACCACACATCCATACATGCTCGAAAAACAAAGAATATAGATTGTTGAATGACAAACGGAAGATGCAAATGAAGTTTAGATAGTCAAAAGTCAGGGCCCTTCTTTTCAACAAACCTGAGATTATTTCTATATGTAAATAAAAATAGATACAATGTTTTCATGTTGTTGTGTTCCAAATTAACTATGTTCCCATATGGATATTGGATCATTACATATGAGCTAGTCAAATTTCTGGCAACCCTTTCACAAATAAGTTTCCAATAGAATCAACTTAATATGATTATGGTGGCAAAAAAATGGACGGGAAAAGATATAAAACATTACCTTGCAATTGCCGCCTGACATGCCAAAATATTAGGCTCACTGGAACAACCAACATATGTAATGATGCCTTTCTAGAACCAACCAAACAGTCACCTAATGTCACATGCAGCAATTGAAAAATATCTCCGTAACTCCCAGCAATTCAACTATAAACCACAAGAACCTTGATCTCTAACTGCAGCAACTCAGAGGTCTAAGCACACCACCTTCATAAGCTTAGCACCAAATCAGATGGAACAGTGTCACACGTCATAACACGATTATTCCTCAACCACAAGCAATGTTTAGCTATTATTATCCTACTAAAACCAACTAGTAGCTATTATGAAACTTAAAAGAACCAGAAGTCTCACAACGGCGATGATTTGACCAACCATTTGTCACTCCCAAGTTTGAAACAGCATCTTCCACCAGCCTAAGCCCTCTTTTCCCCTATGCTGAGGATTCTATCCAATGAGAAAGAAAACAATTCATACACATAGAGGATGTAAGGCCGCTAACGAGCAACTTGTCTTTGAACCCCCATAGCTTTCATCGTTCCTAGTGTTAATTACCAAAATGTGCTAGGCATAAACCAAAATCAAGCCCCTAATAGAGGTACCTATGGTTGCAGTGCGAAGTCACAGTGGGGCAGTGGGGGCCGCTCCCACTGATCTACGTATGAAAGGACGAAGTGCTGGTACCATGAGGCTCTCAAGCTTCTATGGGTGCCCCAGAAGATCATCCCCTAACAATAAAATTTGCATTCCTATCTATCTAGAACGCTAAAATTGATCACACGGGTTTCTGGTTGACGTGACAAACACAAACACCTTTGCCGTTTGATCGGTGATCCGTGTGAGTATCAGAGGGACTAATACTTTTCAGCAGGCAGCCCAAATTGCAAAATTACAGATACTCATACTTCTCTTGGAAAATCTCAAAATCAGTATAAGGGTCCCCCGTTTTCTAGATTCAAGTCTACAATGCTTCCTCAAACAAGACAAAAATAGGTCAATTATGTAAACAAGCAGATTGCATGTCTACATGTCAAAATGATTTGCAAGCTCATTTGATGCATTAAATAGTTCGTTTGCCTTGAGATCAGAATATGGAATAATATGTTAATCTAGGTCTCTAAATTTGATGCACACACAAAGAGAGAGAGAGAGAGAGAAGATAACAATGGGTCTCCAACTCTAACCTTGGCAACCATACGCTGAAAAGTGATGTCTTCATCATCAATTTTATCTTTTCCTCTCCCCCACTTCTTATCTGTAAATTAAATTACAAAACGCACAGAGAAATTCGACATTATGCATTCTATTCAAGCTCAAGCACTTGATAATCAATCAAATACCAAAATTAAGGCAAAACATGTTATGAAAATCAAGAAAGGAAACCAAACCAAACCAAACCAAACCTTTAGGGTCGGTGAGATTGGTGTATTCTCTAACTTCTCTTCCAGCCATTCCTCTTTGCTTTCAAGCACTCACCCTGTAACGAAACCCGAGTTTCAACTTTTGAAGAGAGAGAGAGAATCTTGAGCGACGGAGGACTGTTCTGGATGGGATGCAGAAAGAAACGCCATAGAGCCGACTTTCGCACCTCTAATAGAAAAAGCATCGCGTTGCAGCATTTTACCACTGTGGAGACGCCGCGTTTTGAAAATTGCATGGACAGCCCTCGTATTGTTTTCTTATTTGCCCCAAGTACCTTTTCTTTTTCTTTTTTTAATTTCTGATTTACAAAGAATGGCATCCTACATAGAAAAATTTTCCGATACCTCTGGCAGAAGCCTAATTGTCTGTTTGGCCTAATTTTTTTTGGGTTTAAAATCGGCTTAAATTAAAATGTAAGTTCAACCAGTCTTTTAGAAACTATTTAAAAAAATCTAACCTTTTTTAATTAAAAAAAAAAGGAAAAAAAGAGAGACTTCTAAGAGAAGTTTTTATTTATCTACTTTCTATTTTTTTTTAATAAAAATGCAAACTGATAAAATTGTCTTTGATTATTTCAAATATTATAACTTTGTTTTAATTATATATTAGCAAAAACAATTAAACATTTAAGTAAATCCAAAAAATATTTTATCGATTATACATTTAATTTAACTATTTACAAAAATTGTTCTCTTAAAAAACATATGAGATTTAATTATTTATGAGTATTTTAGAATATTTAGAACATTTAGATTAATAATATAGGAATGAATATTTTAATTCCTACTTAAAAATCTAAAAATTCACAAAACCAAGTAAATTAGTAGGTTTTGTTGGACATCTACGTCTCATTCCCAAATAACTTTACTCTCACACTTATCTAAAATTATCAATTTCTCTCAATTTTTACACATTTTTGTCTTTTGACATTCTTAAAAAAAATTACTCAAAATCTGGATCCTTCGTTGGACAATACTTTCAGACCAATTTTTTTTTTTAAATATATCAATTCAAAATTTTTGTAAAATTAGATTTCAAATTTTAATAAATGAAATCATGATTAATTTTACAAGATAGATTTTAATTCAATCATGATTTCAAAATCTGGATCCTTCATTGGACAATATTTTTAGACCAATTTTTTTAAAAAAAATATATCAATTCAAAATTTTTGTAAAATTAGATTGCGAATTTTAATAAATGAAATCATGATTAATTTTACAAGATAGATTTTAATACAAAATCTTATTCTATTTTCTAAAACTTCGAGTCTAAGACTTCATATATATATATATAAAAATATAAAATTTTCATTATTAAGTTTTTTTTATAAAAAAAATGATATAAAGTTTACTTAATAAAATCATATAATATTTATTTTTTTCAAATGAAATTAATTTTATATAATAATTTAAAACAGTTTATTTTAAATTATTTATAATTTTTATTGTATATTAGAGTACGAGTAAAATTAAGAAATTGTTAACACCTATTCTAAAAAAAGAGCCAACTGGCCACCAGTTATGATAATGATATCTATTTTAGTATATTGAACCAGACAGATGAATAGAAATGATTCTATTTATTTTGAATTCAACAGATATGATTCCGATTCTGATTTTGATTTCTAAAACCAAACCAAACGCCCCTTAGTTTTTAATTTATGAATATTTTAGAATTATTTATGAAACTATTTATGTTATATATTATTTATGAAATTTTATTATCAATTGTCTTTTATAATAATTTTATACGTATTAAAAGTTATGTAAATTGTTTTACTACACATGTAAGTGAATTTGACAAACAGTTTTTTAGTTCAATTATAAAACTTTTATTTCTCACTTTAATTTATAAGATAAAATTAAGATTTTTTTTAAAAAAAAAAAAAGGTTGGACCATGATGGCTTTCTTTTATTGCAAGTTTTTTTTTTTATATTGCCATGACGAAGTCAATTGAGCGAAGGCCAATCCAGGCCAAACCTTTTTATGCGGTGTTAGGGAAAACAAAAGTTGAATTGAGTTGGGAATAAGTAAGATTTTATACATAAAAAGATTAACATTATGACAATTTTAACAATTTTCTAAAAAGGAAAAAATAACTTATCTTTTATTATTTATTAAAAAAATTATTTTTGGTAAAAATAATTCAATTAAAATAAGAAAGAATAGAGATAATTAATAGAAAAGAGAAGAAACAAATAGAGATTTTTCAAATAAACCATTTATAAATATGGGTCATATTTACTCTCCTATTATATCTCATATTTTATGTTTCAAAATCTGGCTTATCACCAACGTCTTGTTGGTATGGTGGCCACGCATCAGTGTTCTTTAAATAAAATTTTAAATTTGACTTTTATCTGTAAAAAAAATAGATATCATGAGAGTTTTGTCTACTTAAAGTGTCAACTTAGTTTGTATTATGATGGAGGCGGGTTTTGGCTCCTTAGATAATAGCTCCTTGTTGATTCGAACGGTTGCCGTCAATGGTGGATATACCTGCAAAAGCCGTCGGAGGGTGATCCGGTGGGGAGACTCCGATGCTTAAGTCAATAAAGAATGATTTTCGTTTGAATGAAATAGACTAAGAGTAGAGGGAGAGTGGTTCCTTGTGATCAATGTGCCCCATGTGTTAAGCTTAGAGAGCATACCTGGTGTTGAGGGTTTTGAAACCTCTTATACCTGTGAGAGTCGTGCGCCGTTAAAAGACTTTTACCCTACTTTCTTTCTCGAACTGATCCGGAAATCTCGGAAGTTAATATTATGAATTGATTACGATCCTCATATACCGGGAAACCTTCCTTTTCGGGAGGGACGCCTTCCTTATCTGAGAGATCCGCGATTTACCATTGTGAAATAGAAAACCGAAGTTAAAGAGATCTTGACATTCCTTTAAAATCATTTGGAGTGTTGCATACCGATCGGTTGCTCGACTGATAAGGGACCTTTGGGACTGGTCCGATTGGGAGACTGATGTTTGCTTATTCGGTCGGGGTGACTGTCCTTACCCGATGGGTCATGATCGGTTATCAGGGCGACTGAGACCCTATCGTTCGGTAGAGCCGGGCAATAAAGGCCTTTTAGTAGAATGATCGGAGCGACTATGGCCCTTCGGTAGATTGATCGGCAGGCCTCCTTTTCGTAGGGTCTTTTGGGAGTTAACTCTTTTGGACTGGGTCTTGGAATACGTCCCATCATTTGCTCCCGACTCATGGCCTTCTTGGAAGGAGAAGTGCCATGAGTGATAATCCTCGGAAAGGGATCTCTTTTTACTTTGACATTTGTCGCTTTGATTTCTCGAACCGTCTTATATACGCTTTGTGAGAGTTTTCGTTTCTTTAGAATATACCTCTTTTTCTTTTTTCTCCGAGAAGCTTTTTCTTTCAGTAAAAATATACATTTCTTTCAGCAAAAATGTACACAGACGTCTCTTCATCTCATAGTATAGACAACATTCAAAACATTATGACCAAAGAGGATCTGATAGAGGTCCAGGAGGAAATGTCACTCGGAAGTGACTTGAGTTTGTGTTGCCTGGCAAGGAGGATAGAGTGAGTTTTGCCCCCGAGGGTTGCGTCTCTATATATAAACAGTGCGTGAAATATGGTTTGAGGATTCCCTATACGGGCCCACTGGCGGAGATCCTGAAATATTGGAATATTCACCCTTCGCTGCTCATCCCAAGTGCTTGGCGGTTTGTGATAGCCTAATTTCCTTGTTAGGGTTTCTTCGTATTCGTTTCGACTTGGAGATTTTTGAGGCTCTGTTTTCCTTGGGACGATATAGCTTCAAATGATCTACTCACGGTTGGTACAAGCTCCAGACTCGTCGAGAATCTCACTGGAAGTTTTTCTATAGTGAGTCTCAGGACAAGCACTAGATGCAGAGGTTCTTCTTCATTAGATTTTTGAACAAAGACCTTATTCCCGCATTCCCAGATGCTAACCAGGTGTCTTACTTAAACGAGAAAATTCCATCACTCTTTCGACACTCCCGTTTTCTGCATGCAGTGGCCCGTTATTGTGAGGCCAGTTACAGGAGCTAGTGGGTGGACAGCTTGGTGAGAGACGACATGTTGATATTATCCGGTCTCCTTATGGATGAGTCAATCCAAATCACCAAGCCCCTTCTGTTGGAACAACGGGGAAAGGACTTGGTCGACTCTGTGCTGGACGTTGATGCCCGTCTTTTTTATGAAGTTTCTACTGGACGGGGAATGCGATCCCATACAAAGAGGAAGGCGGTTGACACTTCTCTTAAGTTTCGGCGAAAAAAGTCTATGACTAGGGCGTCTAGTCTACCTATTGGGGAAGGAGAGCAAAGCGAATTCGGGGGGCGTGTGTTGTCTTAGGAACATTCTGAAGCCGGAGAGGACCATTTAGTTGGCAAAGCCTTTGGTGAAGCTTTTGGTGTGTCGACCGGGGTTGGAGAAGGAGGTGGCTCTGGCGAGGGATCCTTCGAGAGGATTGAGAACATTCTGGTTCAAGAGCAAAGGTCGGAAGAGTCTCCTGTGACGTAACCTTCTGCTTCCACTCCGGACGAAGCTTCGGGACAGTCCCATTGGGGTCTCAGTGCCTTTTGGTCGATGTACCAGATGATTACTATGCTCCTCATCCTATCTTGATTGGAGAAAGACGAAGTTCTGAAGAGGGATCAGTGGCGGTCTTCATGGGAGGCTACAATTTTAATCTTGTTGATCCATTGGAAGGGTCACAATTGGCTGAGCGTTTCCAGCTTCCTCTGAAGTCCACTCTTCGAAATATGTCTCTCAGGCATACCGACAGGTCTATCCAATCTCTATGCCTTACGGTAAGTACTTTCTTTGCGTGAGTTGAAGATTTATCTTTACTGTCTCGCAACTCTGACTATTACGTCTTTTTTCCAGACTTCGGCCCTGACCGAGCTTCAAAGAAGGTTGAGAGCTGAGCGAGATGTGCAATTTTCCCATATGAGCGGTCAAGTGTTGGCACTGAAGGAGGCTTTAGAGAATCAAGGGAGGGCCGTTGAAGAGGCCAAAGATAGGCAGATCAGGCATCTTCAGGAATAACTTGTTTCCGTTCAAGCTCGTTGTAAGGAGTTGGAAACAGAGGCATGTGTTCATAATGCACGGTTAACAGTTACTGAAACGTTAGCCCGTTGAAGGGAAGAATCCTTTCGAAAGGCTGAATAGGAGATAGCTGATCTCAAGGCTTCTGCTGCTAAGGATGCTGTCGCCTTACAACTTTCTCAACGTAAGTTGTATAAGCGCCTGAAATGTGCCGAGGAGATTCTTCGAGAGGTTGGTCGGTATGAAACTCTGCCTCCGCTTGAGGGATAGGCAGATTCGAATTCTGCTCCTGCTGTTTCTTGTGTCCCTTCTGCCCTTTTGTAATTTTGTGGAATGAAGATTTTGTACCCCCTGATTTGTTGAAATGTAATAATTACAGAAGAATTTTTGATATTTTACTAGCCGAACGAGGTCGAGGGAGTCTCCTTTGATGTTGTGCTTGTTTTAGAGCGTTATTGAAAGCTCTTGGAATCAAGGGCGCTTTGGTCTATCCTTAAAAGCTTGGTTCGGAGATGCTTCCTTGATAGGTCCAGGCAACTGAGGCCTTTCGATCGATTAGAGTCTTTAGAAATCAGGGCCTTGTTCGGTCGTACGAGGAGCGACACATTCGTTCGGAAAATCCGGACGACTAAGACCCTACAGTCGATTAAAGACTTTAGGAATTAGAGACGTGTTCGTCTGTTCGGGGAGTTCCATCCTATATTAGCGACATATTCGTTTAGAAGATCTTGGCGGCTGAGGCCCTACGGTCGATTACAGACTTTAGGAATTAGGACCGTGTCTGCCCGTTCGGGGAGTTCCATCTCATCTTAGCAATACATTCATTCGGAAGATTTGAGCGACTAAGGCCCTACGGTTGATTAAAGACTTTAGGAATTAGGGTCGTGTCCACCCATTCGGGGAGTTCCATCCCATATTAGTGACACATTCGTTAGGAAAATCTGGACGACTGAGACCCTACGGTCGATTAAAGACTTTAGGAATTAGGGCCATGTTCACCCGTTCGGGGGGTTCCATCCCATATTAGCGACATATTCGTTCGGAAGATCCGGGCGACTGAGACCCCACGGTCAATTAAAGATTTTAGGAATTAGGGCCGTGTTCGCCCGTTTGGGGAGTTCCTTCCTTGAAGGTAATTTAAAGCCCCGAATCACACGTAGTCAATGAGTAATAATAAATATCGAAACCTTTATTAAAGAAGAGTGCCGGGAAATCCGGATCGTACGCTGGACAGACGCTAATGGGAATATAAGACTCGTGCCAGTTATTTCCATGGTGGAATTGGAGGATCACCCTCCTGATTCCTCGCGCGGTGGTTTGGGATCTGGCCTATGAGATGGTTCATTCTCCCTCAGTGTGTCACGCCTATTTGGGGAAGGCAGATCTCTTCCTTCTAAACTGATAAATTTATGTAGTTTTCCATTGCGGACCAAAAATTCAAGTTCATCATTGAGTCTTTTACACTCATTAGTCATGTGGTCATGGTCCCTATGGAAGTGACAATATTTAGACTTGTCTTTTTTATAATCTTCCTCCACCGGACGAGGAGGCCATCTGACATATGATTTGTTCTTTATTTGATACAAAACTCAGCTCGGGGTATCGCTCAGTGGGATGTAGATGTTAAACCTCTGCGAAGGTGAAGTTCCTGGTCTACCTTTTTTCGGAGAACGTGGGCGTGGCGACCGGCTGCGTTCTTTTCTTTTATGGTGGTCTTTTTGTCGATCGAAGGCCTCTGCTTCTTCTGTAGCAATTTATTTCTCTGCTCGAGAGTAGAATTCTTGGATGGATGTTGGAGGCTTCTTTGTGATGGAGACCTTCATATCAGAGGAGCATAGGCCCGTTAAGAGTGCGGCCAAGGCAATATTATGGTCCAGATCAGAGACTTTCAACATTTCTGATTTGAATCTCTCCATGAAGTTTCTGAGAGATTCTTCTTTCCGTTGTGTAATGACAAAAGGAATGTCGATTTCCGTTTAGCCCCCCGACTGATTACAAAGTGAGTCTCGAATTGTTGTCGGAGTTGCGCGAAACTCTTGATACTGAGCGGAGGGAGAGAATTAAACCAGATTAGGGCATTACCCTTAAGAGTAGTAGGGAAATGCTTGCACATCACGACGTCCAAGAGATCTCTAGAGACCATCACCGTTATAAAGTGAGCAGAATGGTCGCGGGGGTCGTTTGTCCCGTCATACTGCTCCATGGGAGGCAAGAGGATATCTCTCGGCGTTGGTTCTGACAAGATCTTTGCATCGAATGGCGATTCGCTCAGGGAGCGTTGGGGGTCTTCCCTGTCCTTTACTCCTGCTCGTTTTAGCTCAGCAGCCACGAACTGTTCAATTTGCCTTTTTAGGCCTTGGGGGTCGTATTGGGAGACCGCCGATGGTTCCAGTAACTCTCGTGCAGGGGGCTGCTTATATTCAGATTCTGCGGGGCAGATGAGTGGTTGCCCGGTCCAAGGGCTTGACTAAGTCCTTCTAACTGTTTGCTTATCCTTTGGATTCCAGATACCAATCTTTCCATTTGTGACTGTTCTGCCTGCTCTGACTCTGGGGCCATGATTTGCTTTCCTTGATTTGCATGTCGCGGAATTAATTTTGTATGCGACGGTCGGGGGGAAAACACGGGATTGTAGAATGGAGGATTCGGTATTAAGGGAGCTGCAGGTTCTACGGGCATAGGGGTGTTCCCCCTACAGCGGGGGCAGCTCTAGAAGACGCCTTAGTCCTTGGAGGCATGGTAATATAGGCTTCTCTAGTCTGTTCCCACAGACGACGCCAATCTGATGGAGGCGGGTTTTGGCTCCTCAGATACCAACTCCTTGTTGACTCGAACGGTTGCCGTCAATGGTGGATATACCTGCAAAAATCGCCGAAGGGTGCTCCAGTGGGGAGACTCCGACGCTCAAATTAATAAAGAGCGGTTTTCGTTTGAGTGAAACAGACTGAGAGTAGAGGAAAAATGGTTCCTTGTGATCAATGTGCCCCAGGTGTTAGGTTTAGAGAACGTACCTGGTGTCGAGGGTTTTGAGACCTCTTATACCTGTGAGAGTTGTGCGTCGTTGAAGAACTTTTACTCTATTTTCCTTATCGAACTGATTCGGGAATATCGGAGGTTAATATTACGAATTGATTACGATCCTCATATACCAGGAAGCCTTCCTCTTCGGGAGGGACACCTTCCTCATCTGGGAGATCCGCGATTTACCATTATGAAATAGGAAACCGAAGTTAAAGAGATCTTGATATTCCTTTAAAATCGTTTGGAGTGCCGCGTACCGATCGGTTGCTCGACTGATAAGGGACCTTGGGACTGGTCCGATCGGGAGACTGACGTTTGCTTACTCGTGCCGCGTACCCAATGGGTCGTGATCGGTTATCAGGGCGATTGAGACCCTATCGTTCGGTAGATCTGAGCGACTAAGGCCTTTCAATAAAATGATCGAGACGACTATGACCTTTCGGTAGATTGATCGGTAGATCTCTTTTTCGTGGGGCCTTTTAAGAGTTGACTCTTTTAAACTGGATCTTAGAATACGTCTCATCATATTACATTTAGTTTATCCGAACGTAATAGTTTATTAAAAAAATATATATATCTAGCCAATCCACAAATTGGCTAAATATGTGAGAGGTTGAACATGAAGAAAAAGCCTACCCTCAAACTTGGGTTGTGCTGTGCTTGGGCTCAATGCTTATTTAGCTGATTCGCAATGCCCAAAATTTTGTATATAATGGTACTTAGAATTCATTGATTAGGTCGTCTGAGACATTTTAAATCATAGAATCTTTTTATTTTTATCCTTTTTTCTTTAATTCAATCACTCTTAATTTAATTTCCTTATACTAAAAATAAAAATTCATCGTATAAAAATATTAAATTTAAATATTTCTATATATCAAATATATATGTTACTATATTGTAAAAATGTAAGTAGGGAGAGGGAATGGTAAGAGTTGCCACATAGGATGTTAACAGTTTGCTAATGTTTCCATTTTTCTTTTCGTTTTCTTTTGGCTTTTTTTGGATTTTGTTTTTACTTTTTTTTTTTTTACTTCTTGTCTTTTTTTTATCCTTCACTCTTATTTTTTTTTTTACTTTTTTTTTGGATTTCTTCTTTTTTTATCACCTTTCACCTTCCTTTTTTGTTTTTCCTTCTCCTTTTTTTTTTTTACTTTTTTTTTGGTCTCTTCTTTACTTTTTTTACTTCTTTTTTTTTTTTCACCCTTCACCTTTCTTTTTCTTTCACTTCTTTTCTTTTTTTTTTTAACTTTTTTTTGAATTTCACACAGCTCCTTTTTTTATTTCTTTTTTTCTTGTTTCTTATTTTTCCTTTTTACTTTTTTTTTTCACCATCCACTCTTCTTTTTTCCCCTTATTAATCCATCTCTTCTCCTCTTTTCACTTTTTTTTTTCACTTCTTTTTTTGTGGATTTCACTGTTTTCAATTTCTTTTTACATATATATAAAAAAATTAGAAAAACTTCTTCGATATTTCAGTTATGTGTTCTTCTTGGAATATAACACGTGGCCAATAAAGTTTAAAAAAATTGAAGAGAGTTAAAAGACATTTTTTTATCACGTTTACAATCAAACGATTTGATAATGATCCATGGTTTTTTTAATTTAATTTAATATATAGTGATCAGTAAATTTTAAAATAAAATAATTTATTTTTTAACTTACAAAACTGGACATGTTTTTTTAAATATGTATTTTATTTGTTTTTTAATTTAATTTAATATATACAAAATATATTTTTTAAATTTAATTTAATATACAGTGGATATCATATATTTTAATGTTAATAATTCTATAAAATCATCATTTAATTGTGAAAAAAATAATTTCATAAATAATATTTTTAAATGTTTAATTTGATTTCTTAAAAAATAAATAAATAAATTTTCTTAACATAAATATTGACTCATTTTTGTATAATTTAAATTATGATTGTTGTCAAATTAAATTTTGGTAATGATTTATAAAAGGAAAAACTCATGATTGATTAATGTAAAATTTGTAAATTTAATATATGGTCTGAAAGTATAAAAAATAATTATAATGATTTTATAAAAAATAGCGATTAATGTAAGATTTGTAAATGATGTAAATTATTTAATTGTTTGACAAGAAACAAAACAAACAAACAAGAACAAATCCCTACATGTTTTGTCTTTTATACTTTTTCTTATATTGTTTAAGATATCAACCATAAGACACTCAAATAGAATATTTTAAAATTATGAAATATAAATTAAATTTTTTTATAATCAAATTTATTAATTATCATTTCATCTGAGTAAAAAAATAAAAATTGAAACAAAATATAAAAGTTTCCATTTATATTGTTCCTCCAATTGCATTTATACTTGTGACAATGGTTGAATAAAAAAGAGAGATACCGTTAGAGATGTAGACAATAATTACAAATAAAAATATAAAATTTATTATTTTATGGTTTTATTTGATTAAAAAAACTTATGTCAATACGTTTTTTTAATTAATAATAACTGAAATTATGTTCTACAACAATAGTGATAAAAAATAACACTCTCTTTCTAAATAAGTTACAAAATCTTAAAAATTTTTAATCAATATACAAATACATATAGTCAGAACTATATCAAATATTTTTTTTAACAAAATAATTTTGAATCCTAATAATAATTATAAATTTTTTAATAATTTTATAAGAAAATTCGCTTTCATTATGTAATATTTTTTATATTGTACTTAAAAAAAAGAAATAAAAAAAAATCAACATAGGCGGGATGGCTCCACCGCCGGTGGAACCAACCCTCCTGTGTAGAACTTTTTTTTTTATTTTTATTTTTTATTCTTTTTTATTTTGTTTTTTTATTCGTTTTTTACTTTGTTTTCTTTATTTTTTTTATTTTTTTGTTTTTTTAACAATATTATATCCTAAAATATTTTAATTATTTAATATTTTAACCATGTTTTAACTCAACTAAAAATAATAAAAAATTAGATAAATTTTTTCATCTCTGCGGCCAGACTACACCTAATATATATATATATATATATATACACACACACCCACGGCTCAGAAGGGGGAAAAAACACTAAAAACTGGAAACTCGTGATCCTTTCTCATGTTTTCAAATGCTTGCAAACTTTACGAAAACGCTATGCTATGGTGCTGTTTCAACTGTGAAGCACATTGGAGGATGATGCTCCGATTGGATAACTTCAATTCTTTCTATTTTTTTTTTTTTTAATTCAAGCACCAGTAGCGGTGAGTTAAAATTTAATTATAAGGAGGACAATATAAATCACTACAAAAAATAAGAGTTTAGCAAACGATTTAGCGACGAAAATTTTAGAAAAATTCGTCGTTAAAATTTTTAACGTCGAATTTAGCGATGAAAATTTTTTCCATCGCTAATAATGCGTCGCAAAAATTTAGCGACGCATTTCCGTTTCCGTCGCTAAATTTAGCGACGGAAATCCAAATCCGTTAGCGACGGAAAGAGTTTCCGTCGTTAAATTTTGTATTTAATTTTTTTATTTGTAGAATCCATCCGCCCACTCGCCAGCCGCCGCCCACCACCGCCCCATGCCCTGCTGCTTGCCCACCTATGCCCGCACCCTGTCAGCCCTTGCTTGCCCGCGTATGTCCAACTTTTGCCGATTTATTTTTTATTTTTGTAGAAAATGTGCTTTTACCCAGATTCGAATCTGGGTTTAAGGAGTTGTCTGAAACGCTCTTATGCCACATAATTTATCTGATATACTTTTACTTCTATACTTTTTTTCTAACTCTCACCATTAAAAATATAATTCCCTAATCTAACAAAAATATAAAATACAAAATTATTTTTAATAAAAACATAAAATTATATTTAAAAAATATAAAATTATATTTAATAAAAATCAATACTCTAATTTAATAAAAATATAAATTATAAATATATATTTAATAAAAACATAAAATTATATTTAGTGACGGATTTGAAATTCGTTGCTAATTAGCGACGAATTTTGTTTTTCGTCGTTAAATTTAGCAACGAATTTTTTTTTCATCACTAAATTTAGCGACGGATTATGTTTTCGTTGCTAAAATTAGCGACGGATTTTGTTTTTCGCCGCTAAATTTAGTGACGAATTTTTTTTTATTGTTAAATTTAGCGACGGAAAACAAAATCCGTTGCTAATTTTAGCAACGAAAAATAATTCTACGCTAATTAGCAATGAATTTTGGTTTTTGTCACTAAATTCGACGCTAAATAGCGATGAATTTTTTCCGTCGCTAAAATCGTATTTTTTTGTAGTAAATATATATGTAAATTAAATTTATATATACATATATTTATATAAATGGAAAGTATAATAAATATAAAAACGTAATCATCTAAAATATAAAATATTAAAATCAAAAACATAGAAAACAGAATTTTTAATTTTTCTTTGATTGAATTTTTTTTTATTTTCAAATGAGAAAAAGAAAAGATTTATGAGAAGAAAAACATAAATATGTGATTAACATTTTAAAATTTTAAAATTGTGTATGTTATTAAGAGCATAAAAAGGTATATTCCAATAATTAGATATTTTATTAGAATTTGAATTTTAAGAGGTGAAACCATTATTTAAAGAACAAAGAGAAAAGAGATGATTTGGAAAAATTGTGTATTATTTGGCATGTAATAAATGTACAGAATGGTATTTATATAGCCTAATGTATAATCCTAATGGTAGTTAATATCAGTGTTGTGAAACTCAAACCAGAGTACGAACCGATAATGCCAAAAGATTAATGGGTCACTGAATCAAAATAATCGAATCGAACAAAAAAAACTAGATGACGTTATCGTGACATTCATAAATAAATTTAAATTATAATATATTAATAATTTAAAAAATTTATATATCTAATCACAAATGTTTATCAAATCGTATCCAAAATATATAATATTAATAAGACAATTTATTAATTTAAATATCACACATTATTTAATACGAAATATAATTTAAATATATCAAAAACTAATTCAAATAATGAGTTTGAATGCATCGAAATCTAATTTAAATAATAAGAAATGTCTAATACAATACATAATATAATTCAAATAATATGTCTGAATATATTAAAATCTAATTTAAATAATAAGAAAATTTTAATATAATACAAATAATAGATTTCAACGTATCAAAATTTAATTTAAATGAAAAGTTGAATGCATAACATTATTATGGAAAATTCCAATGTCAATGCAACGTGGCAAGGGAAAGCAAACACGACACAAGGTAAAGATCTGAAGAGGCGAGAGTGGACAGCCTTCTATGGTTTGGTGGCTAAGGCCAATCGGGCAACCCTTTCAAACTCCTGGGTTTGAATTTACACGCTAACATTCTTTTTTTTTAAAAAAAAAAAAAAAAAAAAAAAAAAAAAACCAAATTGGTTGGTTTAATTTGGTTCTCGGTTCAATTCGGATTTTGATCGATTTTTTCTAAATTTGGATCGGTTATTGGTTCGATTCCCAATTGAGCTAGCTGGTTCGATCCGAATTACAAGACACCGGTTAATATGTTATATTATACATGAAAAATATGCTTTCAATGTTATCTAAATACAAGGTAAATATTATATTATTATAATAGTAAAAATAGTGTAAATAATGGGTGAATATTGTTTTACCAAAATTAAATTAAAAAAAGATAAAAAAATATGAAAATATGAAAATTATTTTTAGTTATTAACAAGGGGAGTAAAATTAATAATATTTTTTATTCACGGGTAATATTAAAAATTAAGGGGTTTATAGATTTTTTTTTTTTTTTTTTTAAAAGGCATTGGGCAATTGTCCCTCTAGCCCCCTGTACTAATAAATTTTAAATTAGAAAAGAACAGTAGAAAGCTACCTCCATTGCAAACATAAGTCTCTGTCAGCATGCAAGAGTCAAGAACATTATAGTACAGTCTCATGCAAAGATGATTATGTCCCAAGCGGATATTCGAGTGATTTAAAATTTAATTTTTGTTGTAACAAAAAAAAAAATACAAAGATGATTATTTAAACAGATTCAAGCATTAGGTCTGCAATAAGAAGATTCACATTACTGCACATTTTCCGTTATCCACAAACTTCATTATTTACAATTCAATCAAATTAAAAGAACTTCATTCGAATTCTATTCCCAAAGAAATATCACATTTACAATTTGTTGCAGGCAACAAACTTCCACAGGGGCAGCTATAATTACCAATTTCTTTAAAAAAGAAAAGAAAATTTAAATAAATAAAAATTCAATTGTTTGGTGAAAGACTTTTTGCCTAGAACAAACTTCATAAGAGAATAATGAAAGGAAGAAGGAGCAATGTTAGTGCGTGTGAATTCTTAACAAGAACGTGCATGCATTTGCATGCAGGCGCCCGTGTACGCGCGCCCACGATGACTCTGTTGGTGTGTACTAATTGAAACAAAATATTGAAAATGAAATAAAGAACTGATGCATTGACATGAATCATATTATTTCCCCCCGTGTACACCATCGTTCCTGGTAATTCTAAATTTGTCGTTTCTGTTAGTGATTCCATCTTTATTGATGCATACCTTCCTTCCATCCTTGCAGCACATTGCAGCTGAATGCCAAAAGCCTTCATTTTAAGGTTCAATCAAAAGCAAGCTAAACTCAATGATCTTAAAACTAGCCGGAAGAAGGATTCTTACCTACATGCAGGTTTTGATTTTTCTCCCATGACCCAATCTCCTTCTAGAGGAGCTTAATTCATTCTGGTATATGCTCTGAAAAGGATCCCCACCTAAGGAACAGCATTGCAGATATACTTAGATTTTGGTGGATTGGCTAGTTCGGTCAAGTTACACCAATTGTATGTTCAAAGTCTAGTGATAAGCAAAAACAGAAGTACACAACCTTTTGTCAAGGAGGCCAACTGTGAAGGCTGTCACAAGTTTGTTGCCCTGAACCATTTATCAAGAAACATGAGAATCAATACACAAGAATGAAGAAAAGTGACACTAGGCCACTTAATCAGACCAGAATCAGATTGGTAAAGGATGCAGATGAAGAGATATACTCCTCACTTCATTCAATTAGAGTGTCCCGTCGTCCCCCCCCCCCCCAAACAAAAAAGGTTGTCATTTAGATGCAGATCACATGCGTATGGAGCATAAATTTTACTTCCCACCTGTTCCACACATCCTTTACTGTCAACAATACCAACTAGTACAGCAAGAGTTGCAGGACTTAATTCGGCAGCTTAAATGCTAATGCTCATGAGCATAAAACATAGACAAAAAGCTCAGATTAATAACCAGAGCATTAGTACAGCATCGATTAAGCTATCAGTCCACAGACAGATTGCAGTGGAACTTGTAGCAAATTACATTCAATAATAATAATAATAATAATAAAGCGCCATTGTGTGCATCTACCAAATTAGAGACAGCAAGCATTATCCATCTGTTAAAACTGCCGTAGAATATAGATGCAAGTTGAGGCTGCCTATATTTGTGGGACATCTTACATATATCTAAACATGTTGAGTACCATATGCGGTTATTAGTACACCATGAGCTCTGCAAAAACGAGCAAGGTTTGCCAACAAGTACTCCCAATAGTGCAACTATGCAGCAAACATATGCAGAATTCTCTTCATAGACGGAGAGAGTGCACCTTCAAAGAGACGGAGGGAAACTATCTTATTCTGTACATCACAATATCTTGTCATTCATGAATAATGAAGTATTCTCTACAAAATAATAATTCATCCTCCTTTCATGGTTCATTTTACATAAATTTATATATTTGCCAAATTCTTATTTCCCTTTTGTTCATTCATTTGTTTTTCTTCCTTTATTTTATTCATTTAAAAAGGAAATTTCAATCACCAAAACCGTATAGAGCCTCATAATCAACTCCTTCCCCATTAGACACATTGTCGTCCCACCCGTACATACTACGTTTTAATTTCTAGAACATTATGAAATTTCTGTGACCTCCACCAAACCTTGAATATACTTTTCGATACATTTATGTTTCTTCATGTTCTAACCAAACAGGACTTAACAAGGTCCCATGTATTTTCTTACTTGTACTCCCTACGGATAAAGTTGAATGCCAGGTATAAACATATAAGTCATAACACAAAATCCAAACATAAATGAGTTACTTCTTATGACAAGGCTTCTTTAATAATCAGGGTGAGTTTGCTATCCGAAACTGACAACAAAACTTATAAGAGCAGTAAAACCAAGGACCTCGTCAAGAAAACATAAGTAACTAGCTATGCAAATGACTATTCAAGACACTGAATTTAATGGAAGCTCTGTAAACAAGATCATCTATGCACTCATGCCTCTGGAAACAAGAAAAACATTGATTAATCACAGCCGTCAATACATAAAACTAGATCCCTTACACAAAACTAGAAGCCAATACCCCTCCAGTAAGGGAAAGGGCACCAACTAGCCCAGATCATCATGGGTCAGTAAAAGAAAAATATATACATATAAAAAAAAAAAAAAAAAAAAAAAAAACCCTTTTGTTCTATAATTATGTCAACACAAGAAGAGGCTTTCCGAAGAGATTAATATCAATTGTAGCTACTGAACCACAACACAACAGTTGGTGAAGTTTAATGTGCATAAGAAAAAACAAGTCCTCCAATCAACTCACAAGTTGGGATTTCTCCCTTGTACATCAATCTTCAAAGGTCTGAAGCAGAATTTTACTGAAACGCCAAGCATGAAAATAGCATTAGAATGAACACCAATGCAAGATAGCTATTGTATCCTGCCCAAGTCAATCTGATCTCTTCCTTGAGGTCTCTCTGTGCCGAGAACATTGGGCTCCAGGGAAGCTTCTGATCGTTTAAGGTCAATCTCCATCTCCTTTTGCTTCAGCTGCAACGTCATTCGCTCATTTTCTAATCTCATCCTCTCATTTTCCAGCCTCATCCTCTCCAACTCCCCGTCTTTCTTGCTGCAGAATCTTTGCCACTTAAGACGCCGTTTCTCCAGCTTTAATGCTTGAGCCTGGAAGCCAAGTCTTTGCTCTTGGAGTTGCAACATCTGATTTTTTATCCATTCTCCTTTTTCCCGTGGAGATTTTGTGGGGTCTTGAAATATGCCAGCCACTTCAGCACTGAAGGCATTTTGTCCCGCATAGTGGGACCAGATACCATCATCCACTTCATCAGCCATCCTTCTCTCGCCAAACTCTGTCAATCTTCCTGAATCCTCTTGAGCATTACTCTCATCCCCATTATCCGAAAAATCACCCCCAGACTCAGAATCACCATCTGCTTCTTCCTCCTCCGAACCATTAACATCTTTCGAGCATTGAACAAGCGGCACCGATATGCCTTGAAGATCAATATCCTGGCAATTGGGTATCCTCTGCCCATTATGGTAAGCACACATTTCCTGGTAAAACAAGTGTTTAGAGCTCAATATCTTCTTAACATCTTCTTTCATTTTTGCTGAGATTTGTGGCATTGAGTCCAAAAGAACAGGATTTTCTACAACCTTACACGTGGTCCCTCTCCCCAGTATATCATTCAACTTCTTGTACCGTTTATTCAAATCATTAAACTTATCCTCACATTGCTGAGGCGAAACACAACAGCCCTTGCTTATCATTATCTTTGAGACAGTCTTCCACTTGCCCTTCTTCTGTGACATCCCTGGTTTCCTCTTCAACCCTTCCACACCCTCAAGCATACCATCGTCCCCAACACATGCAACCACAGCTATAAGAAGCCTCACCACATTGTCAGTCCATTTCATTCGCTGCCACTGCGAACCATTTTTCCCCTTTGCCCCATTCAAATTCTCACCATTTCTGTCTTCGCTAAAACTTGGTTCTTCTTCTTCACTAGTGTTGCTGTTGTTAGTAGGATTGGGCACAATGGCCTTCCCTTTATTGAAATTCAAAGAAATTCCTTTCTGGGTCATCTGATTATTAGTATTCCCAAGACCCACCATCATATTCATCAAATGATTGTTGTGCTGTGGATGAGATATTTGGTATTGTGGGTGCCTACGAATAGGATTATCAAGGTCTAACAAACCTGACCCCGAAGCAGACATAAACCCACCTCCTAAACCTGAAGCATCCATTCTTTAATGCAACAATAAATTCCAAAATACTAAATTAATACCTAACAACCTCAAGAAAACACCATAGTAAAAAAATCTCTGACCCAATTATGAAAATCAGAAACCCTAGAAAAAGAACCGTTAGAGTAAATAAGCTTCAGTTGTCAAGATTTACATTCTAGGGTCAGAAGCGCTCAAAACTACTGTACTAAAGTTCGTAAGTTCGTTAGATTTTTGGGGGTTTAAAGTCTCAGAATGACTCACCAGCTTCAATTTTCGCATAAAATAGGATAACAGAGAGAGAAGGAGATGATCTTTTGTACCTCTTTGACGCCCAAGAAATGGTGATTTTTGGCTTGCAGAGAGAGGGAGGGGGGGAGGGGAGGCTTTGTTTAGTGATAGAGGAAGACGCGAAGCGGTGAGACACGTGGTTCAGGAGACGAGCTTTAGGTGTGAGGTCAGGCACGGCCCCACTACCCTTCCTCCAAATTTTTCTCATCCGTAATGCTATTTATGCCGAAGAAGTTAAATGCCGATATGACAATTTATGGTATTTATTATTAAAAAAATTTTATTCTTGAAATTAATTAAAAAATTCTTTTTAATATTATTTTTTAAACCTAAATTTTCATTTTTGTTTTTTTTTCTACTCATTCTATATTCAATTTCTTTTTATTTTTTAATTGATTTCTCCCAAGAAGATCAATATTTTGTGTTAGCATCCATTTTGCCAAAAAAAAAAATAAATTGCTAATATTTATTTTACATAAGACTATGATACAAACTTAAGGTACAACTACATAATAAATCATCAAATTAAATAACAATTTTCTTGAATTACAGGACAACATCTGGGACGAATTTTTTTATTTAATTTATATATTAATTCTATTATAAAAAAAAAAATCTTAATTTCTACACGATCTAAAATGTTTATAAAATTCATTTTGAATTTGTAATGCCATCCAAAGAGGCCCTTCTTTTTGGGCTTCTTGCAAAGAAATCTTACTACTCTACAAAATATGTTAAAAAAAAAACAAAAAGAAAAATGAATGTAGTAGGATTGGGAAAAAAATAGAAAAAGGAAAAAATTGGGCTTAAAACTAATATTATAAAAAAAGAATATTTTCTTTTTATTGATTTGAGGAATTAGTGGAAGATTGCTTACATGGATTGCCATATCAGCTTTTGTTTCATTTAGTTTTAAAATTATTTAATTCATATAGTATTACTCTGTTATTATATATAATTGTATATTACTATTTTCTTTTTATACATTTCTATGTTTATATCCATATCTATATCTATATTTATACTATATACAAAAGTATGTATCTAACATAATCATTTTTTTACCAATACTGCTCTCAGTTAAAAAAGTAAACTTTTTTATATTATTTTTATATATTTAATTAATTTTATCCTTTTTTTTAATTTTATATCTCTCTTTTTATTATTTGAATTTGTGTCTTTTGAAGTCATCTATTTCTTTTACATACACCTTCTTTCACAATTTTTATATTTATTTATTTATTCAAACTTTATACAGTTTAAATCAGTATAATATAAAAAAAATGTGATAGAACCATTTATTTAGGAATTAACTGGCCAAGACTGTAAGTGATCTTTCGATTCAAAAATATCAAATATTAATATAAGAAAATCATATATGCGGTACTATGATATGTCCATCTATAGCTATTAGGGAGCTTATGCAGGAGCTTGGAGTTGCAAAGATCAGTCACGTCTTTAGGGAGGCCAATCAGTGCGCTCACGGGTTGGCGGAGTTAGGGCAGAAGGCCCAGGCGGGTGTGCATGAAGCGACTATTCCTCCAAGGAGGTTGTGGACCTTATGATGCTCGACGCGTCAGGTGCTTCCTGTGTTAGAAGGATGAAGGGGCCCCCTCCGGAAGTGTGACCCCGGTGGGCTTGCTATGTTTCTCGTGTTTTTTTTCCTGTCTTCCTAGTCTTCTGCTGTTGCATTTTTTTGTGTGTTGTGTTCTTCTTTTCTTCACCCCAAAAAAAAAAAAAAAAAAAAAAAAATCAACAGCTATTAGGTCTATGTCTCCATGTATAATATGATAATGAACAATTCTTGAATGCAACAAAGAATTTGAAACTCATCATCACTTACCCCCTTTGAGTCAAATCAAAAATATATTTAAATGCATTTAAAATAAAATTGAATTGAAGTGTTTATTTTCAAAAAAATTGCCCTGTTGAAAATTAAAATGCAGGGATTTACTGAATTCTATAAATAAAATAACATGCAGTAAAATATAAAATTTATTTTTAAATATTATTATTTACTTAATTACTCTTAAACTTTCATCTCTTTAGAAATAATTAGTATAAAATGGATCTTTAAAAGTCAAGCTAAGCGGATGCCACGAACACCGGTAGAGTCCATGTACAAATCCTACCTTTTCTTTTCAATTTAAAAAACTTTATAATTTTTATAAAGTTGGAATGAATTCTTTTCCTTTTTTTCTTTTTGTTCCAAACAATAAAACTCGAATTTAGATATAAATTCCACCAAAACCATAGAATTTATTTAAATCTAATCATAGACTTAAATAATTTTATTTTATTAATAGTTACAAGAGCTAAATTCGAACATGTTACTACCGGTTGTTATTTTGAATTAAGTGTATTCATAAGTATAAGATTTTAAATTTGAATGTAGTATTTAAAGACGAGTCATTATAAAATTTTATTTTCCATCCGACAAATCTTAGATGCCAAGAATTTCATAAAATTAACTGTAATTTACAAAAATACAGAAATAAAGTGTGTGTGTGTGTGTTTTTTTTTTTTTTTTTTTTGTAATTTATCCCCTTTTATCCAAAAATAAAAAAAAATTAAGGTTGACCCTTTTTCATGATTTGTAGAAAATTATGAGCAAATGGGTTGGAAAAAAATCATTTTCAAGTAAAAACAAGTGCGCACATTCCGAAGCAAATGAACAAGGTTGAGAAAAAATAATAACTACCTTTTTTTTTTTTTTATAATCAATCAATATCTGAAATTATATTTCGATTAATCCGTTGCAAACGTTGTCGAGTTCAATTTAAGAAGAACTCTCATAATATAATTTTTTTCTATTTTTAAATTTTGAATCCGAACTTGATTAAAATATCTTATAAAAATAATAATAATAACCTTATTGATCAATAAGAGTAAGTACCTTTTGAATAAGGGGCATTTTGCCAACAATGTGGACCAGACATTTTACAATAGATTGATTGCATATTACAATGCCTGGATTTTTCCGGGCATGACCTATTAACTTGTCATCCGCATGCAACCTCCAAATGACAAGAAAGCCTACATTATTGCTCTCTTGCTCGGGCTGCATACAAACATTACAATCTAAGACCATTTTCTCACTTGGAATTCGGGAAGTGAAATGGTCCTAGAACTTCTTGAATATGCAAAGGCTTCTTGTAAGAAAGTAAGAGGAGAGAAGACCGAGGGAAGAAGCAGCCATGCAAACAACCGCAAGCCAAGGTGGTAACCTAATTCCAGTGAACGGAAATAAGATTCCAGCAGCAATTGGCATGCCAAGTATGACGTCTTCCAAGATGCTTTTTATGAGAATAATGTTCGCTGCCTCAGTTGCCACATCAGCTCCAGCACCAATAGCCATGCAAACATCAGCTGCAACCAGGGCTGGGGAATCACAAGTTCCATCTCCCACTCAGTGCAACATTTTGGATGTCAGACAACAAAATCTTGTTTCCTTGATTCAACGTGAACAAGCTAGTGACCGCTAAATCAAAATAGTGGCGAGGATAAACACATTCATGAATGATTCACGAGCCATATCAAAGGACACATACATCGAAAGTATGGAGGGCAGGAAAATAAAAAAGCCAACAATGGAAGCTGCTCTACCGCCCAACAGTATCATGATAAAACCTGCCATTATATAACGCTTTATGACTCTTCCCAAAGAACAATATCCATATATAAAGGGCTCGCCCGGTATACAGAGTATTCTTCGACTTAGTGTAGGGTAAAAAGAAGGTAAACGTATATGTATGCAGTCTTTTTCTTATATTTTTGTAAAGAGACTATTTTCATATCTTAAACCCATAATCTCAAAGTCACTAAAAGAATAACTTTCCTGTTGCATCAAGGTTCACACCCCATATGTCACTTTCATTAATTCAAAGTTTGCAAATTTTTATTGTGGTGCACATAAACATAATATTATCCTTATTTAATAATCATAATGTTCAAATGTGAGGGTAATTGGCAATTGGTGAGCTTTAAGTTGTAAATCAACTTTCCAACTTCAGACTTCATGATTTAATCAGACGTGAAATAATGAATTTATTGATTTATTAACATGCAACATTCATCAAGTGCATTATGCATCCTCCCCAATATAACTCTTTGTGAAGATATGAGTTCTTATAGTAAGACGTGTATTGGTCAAGAAACCAATGATCATGATTATTTTCAACTAAACACCATTTTGAATTAAATAATATATCATTTTGAAAAGCCCTTGATTTCTCAAAGAAAAATCAAAAGGTTTTTAAAAATGTCTGAGCACCGCCTTAATTTGAAAGAACAACAACAACAACCATCTAATTTGTTTTCCTCTTATTGCGGATTTGGTTTCATCTTATATTGTCTCTCAAATAAAAGATGAACAAACTGCATTCGACTTTTTTTTAATCATCTTGTATTTGTCTCTCAAACGGCTGTCCATTTTGAATTATCAGAGCTCCGCCCTAATTTTAAAGAACGACCAAGAACAACCTAATTTGTCTTCCTCTGATCACGGATCTGGTTTCAATCGGCTAAGAATCTCTTCAATTGTGATTCGCGAACTTCGGTTCTCTGATTTTTCTCAACAATGACCTCCAACACTGGTGGTGAAATCAGTGTGTGAGATTGCAGATCCTTCAAGAAATCGATTGCAGATTCTTTAATCAGATTCGATCAAGAAACCTTCAACTCCATAGATTCGATTAGGTCTCTTTTGCTTCACCTCTCTCTGGTTCAGTCAGGTCAATCTAATCTAGCATTCTGTATTCAATTTGCCACTGGTGAGTTTATTCTTGATTCCAGTCTTCTCGTCTGTTCATTCTTGCATTCATTGTAATTTATTCATTTCTTGTGATTGTATATTCATTTTTACTTCATTGTCGATTGCTTAGTTGTTTTGATATCTGTTATATTCTGTTCTATTCTGGCATTTGCTTCATTCACTTGAGTTTATTCTGTTCTTATTGTTCACTCGCTTGAGTTTATCTATTGTTCTGCTATCTGTTTGTGTTTTGTTATGTTTGAAGTGCTGTGTGAGCTTAAATTGCTCAATCAGGTCTGTTTCTTATTATCTATATTTGTTCACTTTTGTTGTTCTTGTCGTTTACTCACTTTTGCTTGAGTTTGTTTACATTCTATCTTCTGTTCAATACTTCATTTTTTTGAGTTGTCGATTGTACTGTTATCTGCTATTTTGTTATCTGCTATTCTTCGTTATTCTTGTTGACTGTGCTGTTGTTTCTTAAGTTTCTTATGTCACGCCTCGATCCTCGGATCGAGCACGCAACAACCGCCGCGTTGTCTCGGTACATGGGTAAAACCTCCTCATATACTAGGACTCCGCAAGGCTACATTACTGAACATTAAATCCTCCAATATACAAAACCCATCAAAATAAGAAAATCATGAAACAATACACATGCAAAGGACCCATTTGATCCATCCCTGTACACACAAGCATGCATCGGCACACATTTGGGAAGGGAGATCCTATACACGCATATATGCATAATTGGCTATCTCATTCATTCCAGAATTCTCAGTATGAATAAAGCATTCAAAGCAAAAGAAGTCTCAAAATATAGTCGTACGATTTTACCAATACTTGCCTTAAGAAAATCAAGCTAGCATCAGTAAAGTTCAAACGGTATGAGATGTACAGAATTTTGTAAAATTGAAAGAAAGTATCAAAATTCAACATTACAAACCAAATGTCCCATTCAAACAATAAGTTTTACCAAAAATAAAATTTAAAAGAAAATGAACAAGTTCCAAACAAATTTCAACATAAACTATGTAAGAATTCCATCAATACGTGTTCCTCTATATGAAATAAGTATCGATTAAATCCATACAAAAAATTATATAAATTTTCCCTTCCATAGATTTCAGTTCACATAAAAATAAACCCTACATTGCTTGAATACCTACGAGTCAGCAAAATATCCTTTACCAGCTCCAATCGCTGTCACATAGACCTAAACTTCCTCTGAAAGATTTAAAAGAAAGGGATGAGTATTGGAAAATACTCAGTGAGTAGAGTGCAATGGTGTTGTGATAATAATGAGGTGTGAATGTGAGGTAGTCAAAGCATAATTTATAAACACATTTGCATATATGAAATGATTTCAGTAAATCACGATAAGTCAGCAAACATTGCATCCATACAATTTATTTTTCCCGAAAATTATGGGGTTCTTCCATGAAAACACTCTTGTACGAGGTTTGGCTGAATCTGGACGAAAGTCTGCCAAGAGTTTTTCATTCCATATATCCTAAAATACCAAAAACCTCATTCCTTGGCGTTGAATCGTACCTCACTGGGGTGCGTCCAGATATAGCTCGACATACAGTAAAGAGAGTCACGTCTGACTCCCCCACTAATCTAAACCAACCCTCAACCACGTCACCCCGTCGGGTCACTCCGTGAGGGGAATGACTATAGCCATTTTCACTGCACCTCCTTTTCACAATCATTCAATTTTTCAATCAATGTGCCAAAATTCCATTAACAATTACCAAATCACAATTTAGCATTTATAAATCAAATATCACATAATCACATGGCACATTTTCAATTTTAAACACAATGGATGCATATTAAATACAAATTCACATTTCAGACTTCCCACAATCACAAATTAATTCAATAATGTGTGAAAATTTATTCAAAATCATTTGTAAATAAACTTCAAATAATTTGCTCATTAAATCCAAAATAGACCATTCACTCACCTATTGAATTTAACATATTTTCAGAACATATATAGAGCTTATCATTCTAATTTCAATCTAATTTCGGTTAATTATTGAAGGGATTTAGAAATTTCCTCACCTAGGGTTTTTGCAGTTCGCAACCCTAACTTCAGTGTACACTCTGTTCAGTCCAATACCTACAGTGCTCCAAATCGAAGCAAATTCTATAAGTTAGAGTAAATTATTGAGAGAATCAAAACCCCTAAGCTATTGATCAGAGAATCGTTCTTACCTACGTAGGGGATGGAATGCAGGTTGCGGCCTAGGGTTTCAAAGGGTCCAATGGCCGCTGGTTTGGGTCGTCGGCAGAGGGATGTGCTCACAATGAGCACTGCACAAGCGAGCAAAAGTGGGAGAGAGCGAGAGCTCTACTGTCGCGCATGGGAGAGAGGAAAAGGAAACAGAGAGTGAAACAGAGAGAGAGACGGTAGAGGGGGAGAGGCCATGTGCGGTGGTCGGAGGTGGAGAGTGAGGGACAGAGTGACAGCGAGCGAGAGGGAGAGAGAGTTCGAAAGAGAGCGAGCGAGAGAGACGAAGGAGAGAGAGAGGATTAGGGCTTTTAGCCCTAATCGAATTGGGAGAGAGGGGGTGCTACGTTTTGGCCCAAACGCAGTGCCTCCTCTCTCTTCTTTTTTTTTTATATATAATATAATTAAATAAATCAATAAATAATTATTTATATATATACTCACTTTTCACTAAATTTTTAAATTTCACAAAAGTGGGATTCACTATGAATCTCAGACACGACATTTTATATATACCAAAAATTCTAATTTAATACCCGAAAATCAAAAATCAATAAAATTTAAAATTTTCTATTATTTTATAAAGATATTACCAAAAATTTATAACATCGGTGTTTTGGTGTTACAACTCTTAACCCCTTAAAAACAAATTTCGTTCTTGAAATTTCAAAATATAACTTATACATCAAAGAGCTGCGAATATTCTTCCGCTTTAATTCTTCGGTTTCCCAAGTTTGTTCTTCGACTTGATTATTTCTCCACAGCACCTTAATCATAGGAATCTGCTTATTTCTCAACTGTTTGAACTGTCTATCTAATATCTGTACGAGTTGCACTTTGAAACTCAAGTCTTCTTTCAATTCTATTGGAGGAACTTCCAATACGTGCGAAGGATCCGGCAAATACTTTTTCAACATCGAAACGTAAAAAATGTCATGGATCCTTTGCAACTCCGACGGTAATTCTAGCCGGTATGCCATCTGTCCAATCCTTTCAAGAATTTTGAAGGGAACTATATAACGAGGGTTTAGCTTTTCTCGTTTCTGAAAACGGATTACGCCCTTCCAAGAAGATATCTTCAAAAACACCATATCTCTTTCTTCAAACTCCAAAGGTCTTCTTCTTTTGTCCGCATAGCTCTTTTGTCGATCTTGAGCCGCCTTCATTCTTTCCCGAATCAACTTCACTTTTTCTTTAGTGGCCTTAATTGTTTCTACATTTTCAATCTTTCTCTCTTCAACCTCGTCCCAACAGAATGAGATATGACACTTCCTTTCATAAAGAGTTTTATAGGGAGATATCCCTATGCTAGCTTGATAACTATTGTTATAAGCAAATTCAACCAACGGAATGTGCCTATCCCAATTGCCTTGAAAATCCATAACACATGCCCTAAGCATGTCTTCCAATGTTTGAATGGTACGCTCGGATTGCCCATCGGTTTGAGAATGGAAAGCAGTGCTGAATTTCAACTTAGTCCCTAAGGACTCTTACAGCTTTGGCCAGAATCTAGAAGTGAACTGAGAATCACGGTCCGATACAATGGATATGGGTATTCTGTGAAGCCTTACGATCTCATCAATGTACAACTTTGCCAATCTTTCCAAGGAATAGGTATTCTGAATCGGCAAGAAATGAGCCGACTTGGTGAGACGGTCTACAATCACCCAAATGGCATCATGATAGCTTGGAGTACGTGGTAATCCTACCACGAAATCCATAGTGATATGTTCTCATTTCCATTCGAGAATTGGTAGTGGTTGAAGTGTTCGTACTGGTTTCTGATGTTCGGCCTTGATCTGTTGGCATACAAGACACTTCGCCACAAATTCAGCTATCTCTCTCTTTATCCCAGACCACCAATATGATTCTTTGATGGTTCGGTACATTTTGGTACTCCCCGAATGCATAGCATAGGCCGAGAAATGCGCCTCTTCGAGTATAGCCTTCCGGAGATCTTCATTTTTAGGAATACATATTTGTTTCTCATACAATATAATTTCATCATTCTGAATCCGGAATTCACCACCTTCTCCTTTCTGGATTTTCTCAACAATGTTCTTCAACTCATCATCGGTAGCCTAAAGCTCCCGAATGCGATCCACCAACGTGGGTCTGACCACAAACTTGGCTAATAAAACACCTTGATCATCCTTAGCCAACTCGACTCCAAGTGCTCGGAGTCTAACTAAACAAGAGAAGTAAGAACTCTATTGGAATGCCGTAGATGAGGATTTGCGGCTTAAAACATCAACAATAATATTCACCTTCCCATGGTGATAATCAATCACCAAATCATAGTTCTTGATCAGCTTTAACCACCTTCTTTGTCTCAAATTGAGCTCCTTCTGAGTGAGTAAGTATTTGAAACTCTTATGGTCAGTAAAGACCTTGCAAGTAACCCCGTACAAATAATGCCATCAAATTTTTAAGGCAAACACAATGATAGCTAACTCTAAATCATGAGTAAGGTAGTTCACTTCGTGCTTCTTTAGTTGGCGAAAAGCGTAAACAATCACTCTATCACCTTGCACCAGCACGCACCCTAATCCTTGCTTGCTGGTATCACTATATACCACATAATCACTACCTCCACTAGTAGGGAGAGCAAAGATAGGAGCGAAGGTCAACCTTCGCTTAAACTCTTCAAAACTACCCTCACACTTTTTGTCTCATTCGAACTTGACTCCCTTCCGTGTCAAATTTGTCATCGGAGCTGCTATATTCGAAAATCTTTCTACGAATTTTTGATAGTACCCTGCTAATCCGAGGAAACTTTTAACTTTGGTAATATTTTTAGGCTGTTCCCACTTCAGAATGACCTCTACCTTCTTTGGATCCATAAAAATCCCATCTTTGGAAATCACATGTCCCAAGAACCCAATCTCTCTTAGTCAAAACTCGCATTTGGTGAACTTGGCATATAACTCATTCTCCCTAAAAGTTTGCAAAATGATTCGGAGATATTCGGAATGTTCTTCATTACTCTTGGAATACATCAAACTGTTGTCGATGAAGACTATGATGAATCTATCAAGATAGAGATGGAACACTCGATTCATGAGATCTATGAAGGCCATAAAAGCATTCGTCAACCCAAAGGACATTACTAGAAATTCATAGTGCCCATACCGTGTCCTAAATGCGGTTTTGTAAACATCATCAACCTTGATTGAACATCATCACCCTTGATTCTCAGCTGGTGGTAACCTGAACGCAAATCTATATTTGAGAACACACTAGCTCCTTGAAGTTGATCGAAAAGATCATCAATTCTCGGAAGAGGATACTTGTTCTTGATCGTTGCCTTATTGAGCTGTCGGTAGTCAATGCATAGACGGAGGGTTCTGTTCTTCTTCTTTACAAACAGAACCGAAGCACCCCAAGGCGACGTACTCGGCCTGATGAACCCTTTCTCCAAAAACTCTTGGAGTTGAATCTTCAGTTCTTTCAATTCCGCCAGTGCCATTCAATAATAAGGAATAGAGATTGACGTTGTGCCGGGAACAAGATCTATAGTGAAATCAAACTCCCGGATCGGTGGTAACCAAGGCAACTCTTCTGGAAAGACGTCCGAAAACTCATTCACCACAGGGATATTGCTCAGATCAGGGCTTTCCGTCGTAGTATCAATGATGTGAGCTAAGAAAGTTTCGCAGCTCTTATGCACTAACCTCCGTGTTTCAAGAGTTGAAATCACACAGCTCAGCAGTACTCGCCGTTCACCAACGAACACAAGTAAGGGATGCCCTACCCTACTGAATTCCACTTCTTTAGTGGAGCAATTCACTGAATCTCGGTAAAAACTTAACTAGTTCATGCCTAAGATGGCGTCAAAATCTTTCATATCCAACGGAATCAAATCCACTTCAAGGATTGTCTCACCAATTTTTACCTCACATGACTTATATACTGAATCCCTAATCAAATGCTCTCCCAAAGGTGTGATAACCAACAGTTCTTCATCCAGTGGGACTTAGGGCCTATCAGAATTTCTTATAAATTCCGAACTCACAAAAGAATTATTTGACCCAGTATCTATGAGTATATGAGCAACGGCATCAAAGATTTTCATCATACCTATAAATATAAACCACCAACAACATCAAATCATTACACTCCTTAATTCATAATCACAAGCTATCAAATCATAATTATAAACCATATATATAACATCTTCAACTTTTGAACTTAAATTTAAATTGAAATTACCTGTGACTACGTCGGGATTGACTTGAGCCTCTTAGTTAGTCATCGCATAGATCCTAGTGGGAGCCCTTGCCTGCGGACGCTGAGACGGAGCAGCTACTGTGTTGCTCCCCGTCCTTGTCCGTATGGTGACATTTGAAGGTGGGGTAGGAATATTGACTTGTCTACCCCTAAATCCACTAGGACGGCCTTGGCTTGATTGACTTCCTCGTCTCAATTCTGAACAGACAATGCGGAAATGACCCTCTTTTCCGCAGTGGTAGCACTTCTTGAGTGCTCGGCAAATCCCAGAATGTAATTTTCCACAAGTTCTACATTGCTCCTTTGTGTTGTCCATTGATTTGATCTCCAAGGATGGGCTAAGAGTAGGATTCTCAAATTGAGGCTTGCGTTGGCTTTGAGGAAGCCAACCGACCCTGTAACGGATCCGCCACTATAAGAGCCTGTAGTTCTGTTCTTTTTAGAGCTTTGACCCGGTATGAATCCACTGGACCTCTTCTTTCCATGATGATCCCTCACATTGCCTCTTTCGAGCACCATTTGTTCAGCTCTTAAGACCAACTGCAACACATTCTTTTACGTGTGCTCGTCTGTAATTGACATCTTCTCCCGGATGTTCAAATTCAACCCATCCTCAAACTTGAAGTGCCGATACTCCTCGGAGGTTATCAGCTCCGATACAAAAGAAGATAGATTTCTAAATTTCGCCTCATATTCCGTCACGGACATATTTCCTTGGCGAAGTCCTTCTCTTCAAGACCCGATCGAATCGGGTGTAGAACGTCTCATCGAATTCCCTAAGGAAATCATGCCAAGTAAGAGGTGCAGTTGCCATTTCTTCTACTCCATCCCACCAAGTGCTGGCATCGTCGTCTAACAATCTTGCAGTCACCATAAGTTTTAGTCTATCATCAATTCTCATGTCCATCATAGCTTTTCGGACCCTCTTAATCCACTTCTTTGCCTCTACAGGATCACCAGATCCGGAGAAGGTCTCACATCACAGTTGTCTTGCTTCTTTGATTAGTTTGGACAATGAACTGGGGGACTGTTGATTGGTGTAGCAACCGGAGGAGGGGGTGCTAGTGGGGTCCTGGGTGTAGCAGCCGGCATAGAAGGAGTAGTTGAAGTCTAAGGTGGAGCTTTGTACTGTGCTCCGAAGGTGCTCCACCACTCCATTACTTGCTGAAGAGCGGCGATAGGAGGAGCCGACATCCAGGTGGAAGGAGTCAGGTGTGCAGACGCAGAAGGAGACAAAATATGCGAGGACGACTTATCCTCATGCTCCAGTGGAGGAATCTCGTTCATATTCCTCATTCTCCTTCGTGGAGGCATAATAATCTACAAAACAGAAAGCTATAATTAAGTCAAAGGGTTAAGCAAAAACTAATACTTAACCCCCTAAAAAGAATATTTCTAATTTCCTAGAAAATCCATGGAATGCCCTGTACATTCTACGAATACCTTTTTAAAAGATTTAAACCTTTTTCAAAAATTAAACATTTCAAAGTCTTTAGAAAACTTTTGAGACATTTGGAAGCACTTGAAAACATTTTAAAACCAACAAACTTTTAAAATCGTAAGCCTAAACTCTAATACCAATAAAGCTGTCATGCCTCGATCCTCGGATCAAGCACACAACAACTGTCGCATTGTCTCGGTATACGGGCAGAACCTCCTCATATACCGGGACTCCGCAAGGTTACATTACTGAATATTAAATCCTCCAGTACACAAAACCCATCAAAATAAGAAAATCATGAAACAACACACATGCAAAGGACTCATCTGGTCCATCCCTATACACGCAAGCATGCGTTGGCACACATTTGGGAAGGGGGCTCCTGTACACACACACATGCATAATTGGCTATCTCAGCCATTCCAGAATTCTCAGTATGAATAAAGTATTCAAAGCAAAAGAAGTTCCAAAATATAGTCGTAGGATTTTACCAATACTTGCCTGAAGAAAATCAAGCTAGTATCAGTAAAGTCCAAACGGTATGAGATGTACAGAATTTCGTAAAATCGAAAAAAAATATCGAAATTCAACATTACAAACCAAATGTCCCATTTAAACAATAAGTTTTATAAAAAATAAAATTTAAAAGAAAATGAACAAGTTCCAAAAAAACTCCAACATAAACTATGTAAGGATTCCATCAATATTTATTCCTCTATATGAAATAAGTATCGATTAAATCTATACCAAAAATTATATAAATTTTCCCTTTCATGGATTTCAGTTCACATCCAAATAAACCCCACATTGCTTGAATACCTACGAGTCAGCAGAATATCCTTTACAAGCTCCAATCGCTGTCACATAAACCTAAACTTCCTCTGAAAGATTTAAAAGAGATGGATGAGTATTGTGAAATACTCAGTGAGTGGAGTGCAATGGTATTGTGACAATAATGAGGGGTGAATGTGAGGTAGTCAAAGTATAATTTATAAACACATTTGCGTATCTGAAATGATTTCAGTAAATTACGATAATTCAGCAAATATTGTATCCATACAATTTATTTTTCCTGAAAATCATGGGGTTCTTCTATGAAAACACTCCCGTACCAGGTTTGGCCGAAGCCAAACTAAAGTCCGTCAAGGGTTTTTTATTCCGTGTATCTCAAAATACCAAAAACCCCCTTCCTTGGCATTGAATCGTGTCTCACTGGGATGCGTCCAGATATAGCTCGACATACAGCAAAGAGAGTCACGTCTGTCTCCCCCACTAATCTAAACCAACCCTTAACTACGTCACCCCGTCAGATCGCTCCGTGGGGGGAATGACTATAGCCATTTTCACTGCACCTCATTTTCACAATCATTCAATTTTTCAATCAATGTGCCAAAATTCCATTAACAATTGACAAACCACAATTTAACATTTATAAATCAAATATCATATAATCACATGATACATTTTCAATTTTAAACACAATGGATGCATATTAAGTACAAATTCACATTTCAGACTTCCTACAATCACAAATCAATTCAATAATCATGTGAAAATTTATTCAAAATCATTTGTAGAGAAGTTTCAAATAATTTGCTCATTAAAGCCACAATAGACCATCCACTCATCTATTGTGAGGGTGATCACTCCCAAAACCAAAATTAGATCCAATGAAGTCCCTTTTTAAGCTCAAATCGTTTTGCCTAACCAATAATTCAAAATTTCAATTCAAACTCCAAGAAAAGCTATTCTAATCAACCCAACAAATTTTTAATTTTATCTAACACGTTTCTTTCGCATTAATCAACCTAAATTCATATAGAATTTAGACTTAACCCTAGAAATCATATATAGAATTTTAGGAAAATACATTTTCTTCGAATTCAACATTTTTTCAGAACAAGCTTATTATTCTAATTTCAACCTAATTTCGATCAATTATTGAAGGGATTTAGAAATTTCCTCACCTAGGATTTTTACAGTTCGCAACCCTAGCTTCAGTGTATACTCTGTTCAGTCCAAGACCTACAGTGCTCCAAATCGAAGCAAATTCTATCAGTTAGACTAAATTATTAAGAGAATCAAAACCCCTAAGCTATTGATCAGAGAATCATTCTTACCTACGTAGGGGATGGAATGCAGGTCGCGGCCTAGGGTTTCGAAAGGTCCAATGGCCGCTGGTTTGGGTTGTCAGCAGAGGGATGTGCTCACAATGAGCACTACGCGAGCGAGCAAAAGAGGGAGAGAGCGAGAGCTCTGTTGTCGCGTGCGGGAGAGAGGAAGAGGAAATAGAGAGTGAAACAGAGAGAGAGATAGTGGAGGGGGAGAGGCCGTGTGCGGTGGTCGGAGGTGGAGAGTGAGGGACAGAGTGAGAGTGACAGCGAGCGGGAGGGAGAGAGATTTCGAGAGAGAGCGAGCGAGACAGACGAAGGAGAGAGAGGGAGGATTAGGGCTTTTAGCCCTAATCGAATTGGGGGAGAGAGGGTACTGCGTTTTGGTCAAAACGCAGTGTCTTCTCTCTCTTCTCTTTTTTTTTTTATATAATATAATTAAATAAATTATTAAATAATTATTTATATATATATACCAACTTTTCACTAAATTTTTAAATTTCACAAAAAGTGGGATTCACTACGAATCGCAGACACGACATTTTATATATACCAAAAATTCTAATTTAATACCCCAAAGTCAAAAATCAATAAAATTAAAAATTTTCTATTATTTTATAAAGATATTACCAAAAATTTATAACATCGGTTTTTCGGTATTACATCTTAAGTGTGTTTAATCCTTCATTTTTGTTGTTTCTTGAGTTTGTTTATATTTGTTTCTTGAGTTTCTTATTACTTATATTTGTTCTGTTGTTTCTTGAGTTTGTTTAATCCTTTATTTTTTCTGTTTCTTGACTTTAAGTTTTGAGTTTCTATTCTTGAGTTTTGTTCTTCTAATGTATTTATGTTGTGATCTTGTTATATGTTTATTTTATATGTTTCTTTTGATGGCTCTTGTGTTTATGTTTTTGATAGATTTTGAGTTTAGGTTTTTTTTTGTTCTTAAGATATTTTAAAGTATATATGGTTGTCTTCTATTTTATTTTATTTTATTTTTTTCAAGAGCTCCGCCACGGTCGGTCCCAAACCCAGGTAAAGGAGTAGGGTTGTGGTAAACTGACAGTCAGCGTAAAAATTTTTATCAAAATAAAATAGAGACAAATAAGAATTATTTTACTTTTACAATTAATTTTGGTATTATTGTTTTCGACATTATTATATTTTGATATTCTTTATTTTTCTTTAGTAAAAGTTTTGATATTATTGTTTTTGACATTATTGTTTTTTGACATTATTTATTTTTGTTTAATTAAAAATTTTGGTAGAATTTAGTTTATCATTAATTTAGTTCGTTTTGTTGCCCTTATCAGTCGACGTAAAAGTTTCTTGTGTGAATATAAAAATAAGAGACAATGAAGATAGAATTCGTCTAGATATTTGGAATATAGGATTTTTAACTGGCAAGTTAGGGGAGATAGGAGAATTAATGAATAGAAGAAAGATTAAAATTATGTGTTTACAAGAAATTAAGTGGGTAGGGGAGAATGTTAGAATAATTGAACCGTATGGGTATAAACTTTGATACACAAGTAGGGATAGAACTAGAAATGGTGTAAAAATAATTGTTCATAAAGACTTACATGACAATATAGTGTAGATAAAAAGAAAAGGAGATAGAATTTTACTTATCAAAATGGTTAATGGAAAAGATATAATTAACATAGTCAACATATATGCACCCTAAGTGGGTATAGATACAATTAGTAAAAAATAATTTTGAAAAATTTTGAATGAATTTATACTGAATATACCTAGTACAGAGAAATTATTTATTGAATGAGATCTTAATAGACATGTAGGGGAGAATAACGAAAGATTTGAAACTGTATACGGAAACTTTGGTTTTGGTAGTAAGAATGAGGTGGGTGAAACCATTCTAGAGTTTTCTACAGCATTTGATATGATACTAATAAAAAAAAATTTTCAAAAAAAGAGAGTCACACATAGTTACATATAGAAGTTGGTTGAATACTAGTCAAATAGATTTCTTTCTTACTATGAGGAGTGACAAAATGACTTGTAAAGATTGTAAGATTATATTGAGGAAGAATGTAACAACTTAGCATAGACTTTTAGTTGTAGATGTACGTGTGCCTAAAAAGCAAAAGAAATATCATATGTTGGTAGAGTCAAGAATTAAGTGGTGGAAATTGAAGGGAAAAAAAGTAATAATGTTTAGAGAAAAATTAATACATGGATCAAATTGGTCGGCTAATGATAATTCAGAAACTATGTGGGTAAAATTGTATAATAATATTAAAAATATAGGTAGGGAGGTTCTTGGTGTATCTAGAGGGCGGACATCAATAGGTAAGGAGTTATGGTAGTAGAATGAGAAAACTCAAATTGCTATACGAACAAAACGAAAGTGTTATAGAAATCTTAAAAATAGAAAAAATAATGAGACATTTAAATTATACAAAAATGCGAAAAAAAAGTGAAAAAGATCATCCAAGAATCAAAAAATAAATTGTATAATGAATTATATAAAAAGTTAGAAATCAAAGATGGAGAGAAGGAGATTCATAGAGTCGTCAAACTAAGGGAGAGAAAGGGAAAATACTTAAATAGTGTTAGGTGTATCAAGAGTGAAACTAATAGTATACTTGTAAGGGATAAGAAGATAACAAAGCGTTAGAGGGATTATTTTGATAAGTTGTTCAACATGGAGGATATAAAAAATATTGGCAATATCACGATACCCATGAAAGAGATCACTATGGATTTCAAATATAAGATTTGTTCTCATGAAGTAGAGGAACCCTTAAAGAGAATAAAGAGTAATAAATCCTTAGAAGCCGATGGCATCCCTATTGAGATGTGAAAATATTCGGAGGAGGTTGAGATAGCAATGTTAACAGATATTTTTTACAAAATTTGGCAAACAAAGAAGATGTCTAAAATATGGAGTGAGAGTACACTTGTATCATTATATAAGAATAGAGGAAATATATAGGACTGGTCTAATTATAGAGGAATTAAACTTATGAGTCATACTATGAAGTTGTGGGAAAGAGTGATTAAGCATAGATTGAGATTGGAGATAAGTATGTCTCAAAATCAATTTGGATTTATGTTAGGAAGATTCACTACCGAAACAATTCATTTACTAAGAAATCTGATGGAAATATTTAAAGTACAGAAGAGAAACTTACATATGGTTTTTATTGATTTAGAAAAAACGTATGATAGGGTGTCAAGAGATATATTGTGGTGGATGTTGATGAAAAAAAAAAGATTTCTATCAGATACATCAATATTATTAAAGATATGTATGATGGAATTGTCACCAATGTAAGAACTTGTCGGGGGGTAAGTGATAGTTTTCGATAAATATTGGATTCCATCAGGAATTGACATTAAATCCAATTCTTTTTACAATAGTGATAGATGAAATCACAAAAAATATTTAAAATGAAATACCATGGTGTATACTATTTGCAGATGATATAGTGCTGATAGATAAAATTAGAAAGGGTATTAGTAATAAATTGGAGTTATGGATGGACACACTAGAGTTTAGAGGATTTGGATTGAGCAGATCTAAAATGGAGCATATGAAATGCATATTTAGTGATAGTTATCAGAATGATGAAAAAATAATTAGGTTAGATGGACATGATGTATCAAAAAGTGAACGTTTTAGATATCTCGGGTCCATTATTTAAAATGATGGCAATATAGATGAGGATGTAAATCATAGGATTCAAGCAGGTTGGATGAGATAGAGAAGAGTATCTGGAGTTCTTTGCGATCGCATGATGCTACTCTCTCTGAAAGGGAAGTTTTATAGAACAACAACAATACCTGCATTACTATATGGCACCGATTGTTGGACCATTAAACAAAAATAAGAGCAAAAAATACATATAACTGAGATGAGGATGCTAAGATGGATATATGGTAAAGCCAGGAAAGATATGAATAGAAATGAAAAGATACGCAGTAAATTAGGAATGGGTTCAATTGTAGATAAGATGCAAAAGTATCGTTTGAGATGGTTTGAACATGTGTAATACCTTAGTCTCTGATGATCTAAGGTTAGGTTGTTAGTTGAGTGAAAGAAGAGAAAAGTAGAAGGGAAAGAGGAAGAAGAGAGAGTTAGCAGGAGAATAACAGAGAAGATAGGAAGAGAGTTCAGAGAAGGAAATAAAGGAAGGATAGAGAATCAAACAAGAGTTCCATGATATTCTTCTTATCTGTACAACCTCCTATAGATCTAACTCTAGTACTTTCCTATAACTGCATTTTCAGCTCCTACAATGGCAATCAGTTACAAGTTAGTTGGTTTAACTACCCAACTGATTCTTTCCTACTTGGCTGTTACAATTGAGCTTCCTTCCACTGCTTCCTATTACAAATTTCCCTCCCCTGACAGCATCCTTGTCCTCAAGGATGGAAATTAGGAAATTGAGCTTTAATGAAATCCCAATCCTCCCAAGTTGATTCCTCTGGACTCAAGTTGACCCATCTAATCAGTGCTTGTGTGACTGGTTGGTTGTTCGTCCAGATGACTCTTCTTTTGAGTATAACTTCTAGTTCTACTAAGGTCTGTCCTTCTGTACCAATCAGTGGCAATGAAGGCATTGTAGTCTGATAAGGTCCCAGCTTTTTCTTCAACAATGATACATGAAAAATTGGATGTATTCTGGACTCGGGAGGCAATTTCAGCTTATATGCAACTTGTCCTACGTTAGCAATTATAGGGAAAGGCCCATAATACTTGGAGGAAAGTTTGAGCTGCCTCCTTAGCTCAACCGATTGTTGTCTGTAAGGCTGGAGCTTCAAATACACTCAATATCCTATTTGAAAACTCCTCTCTGATCGATTATGGTGAGCATATAATTTCATCATATTTTGAGCCTTAGCTAAACATAATCCACAGCAATAGGAGTCACAATGTCCATGTAAGGGCCTAAGGGTATTTGCTTGGGTTGATAACCAAATAGAGCTTCAAATGGTGTCATCTGGATGCTGCAATGGAAGTTAGTGTTGTACCACCATTCAGCAAGACTGAGCTACTGCAACCATATTGTTGGTCTATCTGAGGTCATGCGTCTAAGATAGCATTCGAGGCATTGATTAAGTCTATCACTCTGACCATCTGTTTGTGGGTGATAAGCACTGCTAAGCTTCAGCTGGATTCCCAAGAGCTTGAACATTTCTTACCAAAAGAGACTAGTAAATACTTTGTCTATGTCTGAAACTAGGGAGTCTGGCAATCCATGTAATTTGAAGATGTTATCCATGAACAACTGTGCTACCTTTGCTGCAGGATATGGATGTCGTAAAGGTATTAAATGGCCAAACTTTGTTAGTCGATCAATGACAACTAGGATAGTATCATTCCCTTGAGATTGTGGTAATCCTTCTATGAAGTCCATGTTGACTTGAGACCAAGCTTGTATAGGTATTGGCAGAGGCTGCAGTAGTTCTGGATAAAGTATATTTTCATGTTTGTTTCTTTGACAAACATCACACTCTCTGACAAATTTAACTATGGTGTCTTTCATGGATGACCAATAGAAAGTGGATTTCACCCTTTTTAGTGTGCCTTGTTAACCTGATTGTCCCCCAAGAGAAGAACTATGTAATTGCTGTACAATTTTTTCCCTAAGCTGCATACCACTCCCAATTAGGATTTTGTTTTTATACTTCAGAAGACCATCCTGCAATTTATAGTTAGGATTGCTATCTGGTGAAATAGTCAGCTGAGCTATCAATTTCTTACATTCTTTATCTACATTATAACTTTGTATTACTTCTGAAACCCATTGTGGCTGTACAACAGAGATGTTTAGAGCTGATCCTTCTTCTTGTACTTTTTCATCTTGCAATCCTCTTCTCGAGAGTGCATCTGTTACTTTATTTTCACTCCCCCTTTTTATACTCAAGTGCATAATCTAGTCCCAGTAATTTTGTCAGCCATTTATGTTGCATTGCATTTGTAACTTCTACTCCAGCAAGTATCTGATGCTTTGATGATCAGTTCTGATTTAAAAAATGATGTCCTATCAAGTAATGTCTCCACTTTATCACAACCATCACTACTGCAAATAATTCCTTTTCATAAATGGATATGCCTATACTCTTAGGGCCAAGAGCTTTGCTCAGAAAAGCAATAGACTGATTCTCTTGTTGAGGAGTTTTGCAGAAGTTGTCCATTTTGGCATCTAACTTTGCTATTAGCATCTCCATTCTTTGGCTTAGTTTATCAATCTTCTTATCGAGACGAGAATGATTGTCTTTGCATTCATGTACCGGTTCAAACATTTTAGCCTCACTTTTCTTGATCTGTTCTTCATGAGTCCTCTGACGGGTGTTTTCTGCCATGATGATTCTTCAGAAAGGTCCAGATTCTTACAGCTCTGATACCAAATTGTAACACCTTAGTCTTTGATGATCTAAGGTTAAGTTGTTAGTTGAGTGAAAGAAGAGAAAAGTAGAAAGGAAAGAGGAAGAAGAGAGAGTTAGTAGGAGAATAACAGAAAAGATAGGAAGAGAGTTCAGAGAAGGAAATAAAGGAAGGATGGAGAATCAAACAAGAGTTCCATGATATTTTTCTTGTCTGTACAACCTCCTATATATCTAATTCTAGTACTTTCCTATAATTGCATTTTCAGCTCCTACAATGGCAATCAGTTACAAGTTAGTTGGTTTAATTACCCAATTGATTCTTTCCTACTTGGCTATTACAATTGAGCTTCCTTCCACTGCTTCCTATTACAGGCGGGCTCAGGAAAACACGGGCCGGTTGAAAAAATTTGGTCGAACCGGCCCGACCCGCTAGGCCGGGCCGGTTCCCAGTTGGAACCGATGTCAAAGCGCAAATTGGGCTTCTCGAGTTGACTGGGTCAAAAGGAAAGGTTTCTCTGACTCGTTAGTGTCCTCTGCCAAAGCCTTTGCTTACTATTCCGGGCACTTCAAAACTAGGGTTTATCACAAAACCTAGTCCCGTTCGCAGGATCCTCAACAATGTCGGAAAATGATTCTGTCAAGTTCACATCTTCATCCATCAAAGTCTCTCAATCCGCATTGTTTAATCCAACTTCTTCCCCACTCTTAAACTTCCCTCTCTGTTGCCAAACCCTAGCCTCAAATCTCATCAAAACCCGAGACCTTGTCTCTCATCTCATCTCATCAATCAAGGACAAACGCTTGTCTTCATCAATTCTCTGCTCCGCATCTTTGGCCTTGGAGGAGAGAGATAGAGAGCCTCAATCCAAGGCTCTCGTGCAGACTAGTAGGCTTGGGAGAGTGGACGAGGAGAGGGTTTTGATAAGTGAGGTTTTAGTGAGAAACAAAGATGGTGAAGAGCTCGAGAGGAAGGATTTGGAATTGGAGGCTTTGGCTGCTTTGAAGGCGAGTAGGGCAAATTCAGCGCTTACTGTTAAGGAGGTGCAAGAGGATGTTCATAGAATCATTGATAGTGGTTATTTCTCTTCTTGCGCGCCTGTTGCTGTTGATACTCGGGACGGTATACGTCTCGTGTTTCAGGTGATTTTGATTATTCGGTTTTTATGACATTGTGGAATTATAAGTCCTAAAGTAATGAAATGATGGCAATTTGGTAAATTTGGGTCATTAGGGTTCACGGATATTTTGTAGCTTCTGTGCCCTATTATGGTCAATTGTTAAAATGTAGATGGAGAAGAATGGAATGGTGAACATTAGACTAATTACCATGTGATGAGATTCTAAAAATTGGGGGGGGGGGGTTGCTGAACATGTAATAGTGTAGCCCTTGGTTGCTCTTGAAAAAGTCATTTTCTAGGAAATAAATTGCTCCGCGTCTTCAATTGGCATGTCGCACTTCGTTGTCCCTCCCCTTATTCCTTTACTCTCTCACTTTTCTGTGTGCTAGAATAATGATTTTTCTTGTTAGTTAGGCTGCATGGTTATTTATTTTGGTTGCCTGTGGCATAAGGTAGAACCAAACCAGGAGTTTCAGGGGTTGGTTTGTGAAGGAGCTAATGTTCTTCCTTCGAAGTTTCTAGAAGATTCTTTCCGTGATGGATATGGTAGGTGATATCTAATCTATGCCTATAATTGGACACATGCTGGTATTATTATGCATATATAATGTATGTTGTGCTTAGTGCATACATGCTAATATTTCCAATCCAAGGTTATTCAATAACTGTAAGAGTGACTAGCTCGTAGGTGAGCAAATTAAAGGGGCTAGAAATCCTTATCCCTGGCTGATGATCTTTACCATTCAATTTCTTTTACTTAATGGTGCATGTGAATTTCGTAAGTTGAATTTTGTATTCAAGTTATGCAGGGAAAGTGGTGAATATTAGGCGGTTGGAAGATGTTATAGATTCCATTAATGGTTGGTATAGGGAGCGAGGTCTTTTTGGCATGGTTAGTGTTTCAACCATCATGAAGTGTGCATTTTATTTCTGATTTTATTAAAAATATATGCAACTTTGTGAAAATGGTAGTTTGATGTTCTTGTTGCAGGTCACTGATGTTGAGATTCTCTCTGGGGGTATTCTAAGGCTACAAGTTTCGGAGGCTGTGGTGAACAATGTTATCATACGATTTCTTGACCGAAGAACGTAATCACTTGTCCCTATATTGCTTAAACCATGTTTAGCTTTTAAGACAACTGTTATTGTCAAATTCCTTGACTGACTGAAGGTTCTTAGTCATGATATACAGAGGTGAGCCAACTACTGGGAAGACAAAGCCTGAAACTATCCTGCGGCAACTCACAACAAAGAAGGGACAGGTGGTTGCTTATGTGTTTGTCCTTCTGTTGCCTGTTGTATATTTTAAGGCAATGCCTCCTAGCATGTTATTGCAATCATTAACACTTTGTAGCTTAAAACAGTTCTAGCTTTATCTCTGAAGCAATTATTTTCTCCAGTTGTTTCCTGGCTGTGGATGTGTTATGCTATATACTGCCAAGCTTTTGGCAGTATGATTTCTTTCTCCATGTAGCAAGACAGGTTACAGAGACTTGAGAATCAGGGAAAGTTTTGGGTAATCTTGCCAATTTTAGTCTTCCTTTCGAATTAAGGCATCTGCACATAGGAAGCCATGGGGTGACATTATGGGCTATTTTGTTGTACTGTGCATTTCCTCCAGCTCATTGGAAAAGTTTTTTAGTGCTTATTTAAGTGTCCTGTTTTGCCACGGGGTCTTATTGTTTACAACATTGTTGTAGAAACTTCTAGAGTAGACGCTTTCTAATCGGTGTAAAACGTAAATGATCAAGTTATCTTATTCAACAACAATTAGCTATTTCTAAAAGATGCAAAACTATGTGGTTTTCCTTATAAGTACAGAGTTCAATTGGCTGTTATTAATTTTGAAGAAAGGGCAGTCATTTGGTTTCATAATTTCTTACTTGCTAGACAAGTTATAATGCCTAAGTGGGAGGAATTTGTATAAGCCCTTCATTGAAAGGTTTGGATTTGATTTTTTTGAGGACCGTGTAGAGGAGCTTAATCGATTAATAGGAGATTTGATCTATGAATGTGTGGATTAATTTGATTTCTTAGCTAATAAAGTAAGAGAAAATGGTTCAAAATGCTTAGAGCTATTCTTTGGGGATTAAAAGAAGAGGTTACATTACCTGTTAAAGCCCTCAAGCCAAAATCCTGACAAGAAGCCTATGCTTTAGCCAAACTATAATGGTAAACAGTCTTCTTCCCAAAATCAGAGTTCCAATATTCCCATATTTGTAAAGCCAGATGTTCCATTGAATTCTACATTAGCATCCACTAAAGGCTTAAGTATATCATATTCCAACAATCAATATAGACCACCTTCCACACCACTTCTTCCTACCCGAAGACTACCACTATTACTTAAAGCTACCATTACTTCTTATAACAGATAAACTAACCCAAACTGAAAGTGTTAGATCCAATATATTGGACTTGGATGATAGAAGGGATAAAGGACTTTGTTTTTATTGTGATGAGAAAGGTCTCGGGGCATAAGTGTCAAAAAAGAGCTCTCTTTGCTATTGACATTTAGAATTTGGTTGAAGAAATAGGACCTTGTGCTGATGCTACTGTTGAAATGGAAGTTGGCCAAGAATTACCTCTTGTGATATCCCTAAATGCAATCTACGTGATGGGTTACATCAAACTATGTGGGTGTTAAGCATAGTCAAAAACAAAAGCTTGTGTACATTGCTTGATTCTGGAAGTGCACACAACTTCTTGGACATATCAGTAGTTAGTTGGGGTGCAAGTTTGAGAAAATACAACTGGTGCAACCCTCCATAGCTACCCAGCCTGATTATTACTAATATATGTAGGATGCTAAATTGGACTACTCAAGGGTTGTTATTTTGTGGGGATTCTTACGTGTTGTCTCTTGGGGGCTATGAGATGGGGTTGCAGTGGTTAGCTGGTATAGGACACATAACATGGGACTTTGGATTGCTTACCATGGAATTCTGTATAGTGGTAAAAAGGTTACAATAAAAGGTGAGAACTGAGTCTGTTGGAGTTTTGTGTTTGGTGAGGAACTGCTGAAAACGATTGAGACTACTTCAACCTCCAGGGACATGCAATTGTGTTTAATTCATTGAGCATTTTTCTCTCCTTCTCATAGGAGTTATGACCATAGAATACCATTGAAAAAGGAACCAATCCAATCACTTGTAGACCTATAGTGGCTCCCAAAAAGCTATAAATCAAGAGTTAAACAGATGTAGAATGAGGAATCATTCAACATAGTTATAGCCATTACTCTTCTCCGGTTGTGTTAGTTAACAAGAAGGATGACACTTGGAGATTTTGCATTGACTATAGAGAATCAAATGACCATATGTTGAAAACAAGTTCCTGGTACCAATTATACAAGATTTGCTTGATGAATTGACAGGGGTGTCTACTTCGTTTACTGACTTGAGTGTTTAGGTTTTTTCCTCCCTTACCTGTATGAACATAAGTACTAAGGCTTCATTACTGGTTATAGTTTATATTCTTTTTTATTGCGTTTTCCGGTACATTCAATGATCTGTCTTTTAATCTTCTATTTTGTGCCCGAGGAATCAATTCAAGTTCTATACTGCATAATAATTAAAGATTTTGAAATTCCTCCTTTAGGTCTATAGTTTGCACCAAGGTAAAAGAGATGCTGAGACTGTGCTGACCATGGGAATCATGGAGGATGTTAGCATTCTTCCCCAGCCTGCAGGAGGTTAGCTTCTCTTGCCAGTAGATCAAGGGCCTGTCTTCTGGGGCAAATTTACCCTCTTATCTTAATCAAAGCACTAATCTCTGCTAACAAGAGCAGCATCTCCCCCTTTTATGCCTGATAAAAATTGAAGAATTATACACCAGAAGATTAATCTCATGCATTGTGTAATAATCTAGTTCTGACTAATGGTTCTTAAAAGATGATGTATATGTGCCAAGTCTATTGGACAGTTGTACAGGACATCAACATCTTTTGAATCATATAATAAACATTGATGTTTTTACTTTCTAGTTAACATGATGGACCTTATATGTAATTATGACCTGGGTTCTAATGCTTTATCATGCATGATTTCATGAAAGTTTTGTTTGCAGTACAATATTTGAGTGTCCTTGTAACATCATTATCTGATAATTTGCAATGATAATGATGACAAAAGTTACTGAAAATGTTGCATGCTTAGAATTGCCTTTTTGAAAATTTTTGCTCGTCATCTTTGGAACAAACAACTATTTTGGCTTCCAAGTTAAAAGCAAAAAGATAATTAATATAGTTTACTCTGTCTATTTTAAGATTTAATGTTTGGATTATATTTAGAGCAAAAAATGTCAGTTTACTCTGTCTATTCTAGTGGGCATGGTAGTTGGGACACTTTATTGGTTAGCAAGTACTCATATTCTATGCTGTGAGACCTCTTGTTGTGGGAGCAGGTGTTTCCATCCTTCATATCCATCCAGTGATGACAAAAGAAAATATGCATAGCAAATTATGGGCGTGAAAGGAGTTGAGAAGGGTTCTCTCTCTCTCTCTCTCTCTTTTTGGGGGGGGGAGGTTTATAAATAATGAAGGGTGTGAAATGATCCTTTTGCCCATTTTGACTCGGTTGATGATTCACTCTCTTCATTAATCAAAAAAAAAAAAAAAAAAAAAAACGAAAAGTTTGATTCTGATCAACCTAAAAGTGTTGGATTTAGATTTATGAGGACTGTAACCAATATTTGGAACCATATATAGTGCTGTAGACAAATCTATCCGTCTGTGCATAGCTTGCTACTTGGCTCATGCAAGGCTTAGTTTATTCAACAGTCAGGTGAACCCATATTTTTTTTAGGTTTGTTTTTCAATTGTACCAAGCTTGATCATAGATTTAGGCTCATTTAAGTTTTATCTCAACTTGTTAAGCCAGTAAATGTCAACTTTTTCAACTAGTAAAATGAATAGATCTTGTTCGAAGCTCCCTGAACATACGGAGAGTGAAATACACACGATCCATGCATGTGTCATCACAAAGAATGCTTCTGTTCCCACACCTTTGATTTTCGTGCTATTTACTTAAAATTAATAGTTTCCTGACTCAACTTTTGGTCTCCATTTTCAGATACGGGGAAGGTTGATTTGGTAATGAATGTTGTTGAGCGTGTTAGTGGGGGTTTCTCTGCTGGTGGTGGAATTTCTAGTGGGTAAGTTGTCTTCTCATGAAGGGAAAACATCAGAATCATTACAAAACCAAATTTACTCGTGTATCTTGTTCATTTAGTTTTGCTCTTTCTATTATGGCATTTAATGTGGTTATTTTCCCTTACTGGTAATTTGCAATTTGTAGGATAACAAGTGGCCCTCTATCAGGTCTCATTGGAAGGTATGATAATATTACTTTGGCAACACACTTTATCATTAGTGGTAGTTTTGTTTCCTTATATACAATTGCTCGCATGGTTTTCGGTTATTTCATAATATTTCGTGGTTCCACCTAGATTCCTTTGTCCCATTATGATTTTTGTCCTATAAAAATGCATTTAATGGTTGCATTTGAAGTGTGGCAAATGCAGTAGGCAGTGTGACTCTATATATATACATTGTTTAAACCTCTGGACTAGCTAATTCACTATATTGTATAGAAGATTTTGGTGATGCAGAAGACGGTTCAAGTCATAATAGTTTTGGGTTGTATGGTTTCCTTAATGCATATTGATTTGATTTTTTTTTTTTTTAATTTTTTGGGAATTTTGGTTTCAATTTGTCTCCATTATTATCTTAGGTCTTTGCCTAAATATTTTGGACGATGTTTGGTACAATATGAAAGTATAAAGGGGCATATTTCAGAGAAATAAATTTATCAATGTATATCTTTATCTAGCATGCTCAGTGTTTCTGAGCCAATGGGAGGATGCAATGCCCTCAAAGTGAGTAAGTTGGCTCCCCTGCCTAGGATTTGAGGGACATATTACCCCATTTGAGGCCATAACATTCTCCAGTCGATGCTAAAATGTGGGTGTTTTAACACAATACTTCACATGCATCCCCCCCCCAACACACACGCACACAAAAAAAGTAGTATTTTCCTTTATAATTTTCCCTTGATTCAAACATGTTCTGGGCATTATGTATATGTGAGTTATGTTATTAGTTGTTGAATTTATAGCTGATGTTATCACTTGATCAACATTGGTAAACACACTTAACCTTATGATGCCCGAAAACTTTTCCACTCTAATGTTTCCCCATTTTCGAAATGTTTCCATTTCCAAGACGTTTCAACACACTAAATTAATTAATATTTAAACAAAAGTTCTTATATTTTCTATATTTTCTCATTTTTTCATTTTTAATGAATTATTTATTTATTTAATTATAATTTTTATTTTTATGTTATTTGTCTTATGATTTGTAATTACATATTCGATCATTTTTAATTTTTATTATAAAAGATGGCTATTCTATTATTTCCATAAAATAATTAATATTTTCATAAAAATCCTTATATTTTTTATATTTACGCATTTGTCCATGTTTTCGTTTCTTGTCTTTTTACAAAGTGTCATTTTCCGATATCATTTTGTATCCATTTCTGTTTCCGTGCAACATTGCACTTACCCCTTCATAAGTGATTCCAATAATACCTTTTTAAAATAATTTTGGTTTATTAGATGATCTAATTAATCAGTTCACAGTGAGGCATTTTTTGTTGTTGTTTGCAACCTGATTCCAGCCGTTGGGAGACTCTACACACACCACAACCACGAGGTGCTGTCTGCAAATTTTACATTTTCCATAAATCTTACTTGCACCGCACAGTGTACTTGATTATATATTGTTGTAAGTTGAAGATTGTATTCATTGGTGTAATCTGCCTTATTGATCATTTGCTGAATGTTTATTGATTCTTCTTCTTCGTCGTTTTGTTCTTTATGTGATGTTTTGTCTCACAGTTCAATATCTTTGCTGCAGCTTTGCGTATTCCCACAGAAATGTTTTTGGAAGAAATCAAAAATTTAATATATCCCTTGAAAGGGGCCAAATTGACTCCATATTTCGCATAAATTACATTGATCCTTGGATTCAAGGAGATGACAAACGGACATCTAGATCAATCACAATTCAGGTTATCCATGTTTTCCATATGTCTTATTGGACAGTTTTGTCAGAGATGGAAAGCTTATTAGTAGCAGAATTTGTATGTCATGGTTCAGAATTCAAGAACCCCAGGAACCCTTGTTCACGGGCAGCCTGGCAATAATAGCCTGACAATTGGCCGGGTCACAGCTGGACTTGAATTCAGTCGCCCATTACGGCCTAAGTGGGGTGGAACAGCTGGAATTATTTTTCAGGTGCTTGATCAAATAATGAATGATTTCTCATGACTTGCGTTTTAACCAGTAGACTCCTTCCTGTATGATATGCATCCTTGTTTGTGGCATGGTAAAATATATTCGTAGTGCATGATTCTTTTAAAATCTAAACCAATTTGTTATGTCCAAGTTAGCAATAAGATAATAATATGGTATTCTTCTCTCTGCTTTATTAACCATTTTTTATCATGCATTTGACATGATAGTGGTGTTCGAGGAACTCAGGTAGTGTAACTGTGGGAATGCGTTTTTCTTAACCTCTAGCAATAGTAAGTTTAAATAAATGTTAGCCCCTTTTTGAGGGGCTGATGACTATGAGTCAAGTGATGAGGATATACAAGAATGTGCATTTCTAATTACTAAAGAAGTGCACCATAAATTGCCTCCTCAAGATCATAATGACAATTAAAAAAGTATGGGAACATGAGATTGGTGCTTTAGATTTGCTTACCTGACTTTGTTCCAATTTGAGAATAATTTGGAAAAGAAAAAAGAATATGGAATTCATGGCCGTTGATTTATTGAGTCAAGCATTTGTTTTCCACTAACGATAAGTAATATTTATATTTTCCATGCCTTTTGTAAGAGGAAAGGACCATTTTGTGTTGGGTCACTGTCATTTTTTCCGCTCGACTTCTCAAGGATCATGTAACTACTTGCAGACAAGGGCTAGAATAGCTCTAAAACTATGCTACCGAGACAAATTTATGATGCTAGAACAATGATTTTGAGCCATAGAAAATAATAAGTAATATTGCTAAGCATGGTGGTGTCTTGTAAGCACTTATCCTTTCTTCTCAAATGCCTTCTATTTGGCAAGAAATACACCCTCAAGTCTTTTGTACAGATCTGTTTTTTCCCAAGAAGCTCAAATGTACCTTTTTGCAATGGACCCAACACTAGGTGGGATGATGTAAAATCCATCTCACTATTTTGATACCACATGACATATGTTCCATGTTCTAATCTTTTTCTCTTTTTCTTTTGTTTTTGTTTCAAAAGGAATAGATAATCCAAAGGTTCATTCTTAAATTACATATTATTCCTTTTATTTCGTAAATTTTCCCAACTAAAACTTTAAATTTTCCAGCGTGCTGGTGCTCGTGATGAGAGAGGGAATCCTATAATTAAGGATTCTTATAGTAGCCCACTCACTGCAAGGTAGGGATACTTCTATTTTTTTCTCTGCCATTAAAAGCTTGTCATTTCCAATTTGAGCATAATATATCTTTATTTCTATATCTGGTTGCCACAGGTTAACACTTCTTTGTTTTTCAATTTTGTCAGCGGAAATACTTATGATGACATGTTACTTGCTAAATTTGAGGGTGTCTATACTGGTTCTGGTGATCATGGTTCATCAGTGGTTAGTGTCCTTTATGTGTTCTTCTCCTTATTCCAGTATAATTTTTATAGCTTGTCTTTATGAACTAATGATTGCTCTTGTGTTTCAGCTTGTATTCAGTATGGAACAAGGACTTCCAGTCTTGCCTGAATGGCTATCTTTTAACAGAGTCAATGCCCGTGCCAGGAAAGGTGTAGAATTTGGCCCCCTTCGCTTTCTCTTGAGGTAATGATGATCTGATCTTTGGATTATTTGCACAGGAGTTACTAGAAGTAGCTCTGCAGAGGTCGAAGGTGTTTGATAAATACATTTTTCATATCCCCCTTTCCTTTTGTTATATTTCGAGTCAGTCAAATGAAATTTCTTCCTGATGTTCTTTTTATCTGGTTTCCAATAATCCTGTAGTTTGTCCGGTGGGCATGTGGTGGGTAATTTCTCTCCTCATGAAGCATTTGCAATTGGTGGAACAAATAGTGTTAGAGGTTATGAAGAAGGTGCTGTGGGCTCTGGTCGGTCTCATTTTGTAGGCTGTGGAGAAATTTCTTTTCCCCTGGTATGTGATGCTGATGCACTTTCCTGACTCTGTATCTGTTGTCTGGTTTATATTTTGGCACTTTTTGATGCGAATGTGCTTGATGAAAATCATTACTGCCCTAATTTGTGATGTGAAGCTCCATTCCGAAATTAATTCCTGGTTTTCGGATGAATATTAAACTCCATATCAGGTTTGAGGTGAGGATGGGATGTGATATCTCAAATATTAGATGGAAGGTGGAGGTGAATTAGGGTATTAAGCTAGCTGACTAATCTTTCTGTTCGTTTACCCTTTTCTGTAAACAATTTGTTTGATTGCAACCTAGTAAGCAAAATTCACAAAACAAGCAAGTGAAAAAGGAGGGAGGGAGAAAGAGACTTCACAAAAATGAGATTTCATCAATGAGGTGAGGATGGATGTGATATCTCAAATATTAGATGGAAGGTGGAGGTGAATTAGGTTATTAAGCTAGCTGACTAATCTTTCTGATCGTTTACCCTTTTCTGTAAACAATTTGTTTGATTGCAACCTATAAGCAAAATGCACATAACAAAGAAGGGTGTACCCAGTGCCGAAACTCCCACATTGTGGGCTCTGGGGAAGGGAATACTTAGGCAGCCTTCCCCTTGCTTTTTTTTGCAAGGAAGCTTATTCGAATCCCGGACCTCCAGAACACAATGGAGAGACTCCACCATTGCGCCAGATCCGCCCTTTCAAAATGCACAAAACAAGCGAGTAAAAAAGGAGGGGGAGAGGGGGAGAGAGAGAGAGTGACTTCACAAAAATGAGATTTCATCAATAAGGTGAAGCTAAACCCGTGCAATCTTCTTGTACTTGCATTACTGTTCAAAATCCTACTTGGATTTCTTCAAGCCTAGTGTGCACCCGCACACTGTAGAACAAACACAAGGCAATGTCTCTATAGATTGGATTTCCAGGATTCTCTCAGTAAAGTGATTGAATGCTCTGTAGAAAAGTTGATTGACTGGAATGGCAGTGGGAATCGGCATGTTATTTTACATATACACTACCTTAACTGGGCCCAGGTTTTTCATGAGTAAAGCCAGACTGGCTAGCTAGAAAGTCTAAAACCAGCTTTTTGGTCCTCAATTCCCCAGTATGATGGCAGCTTGGCCCTCAGTTTCAACCCGTTGGAGAGACTCGGCCAAACTCCAAAAAAATCCATAACATGTTTGACAAGGGAATAGATGATAGAAAATAATGATAATATTAAAAATAACATACTCAATTTACTGAGATATAATTTTGTAAAGGCGAAAATGTTTTCCCCCAAATCTGAATAGATCAATTTATATCTTGGAAAAAAAAAATCATCTAACAAGATAGGAAAATATGAAGATAGAATAAATACCATGCAGTCCTGTCAAATCTGACAAAGTAATATATTCATAAATTGATCAGCAATCCATCACAAATTCATTAAATTAATTAAGGATACCAAGCAAAATAAGGAAACCCTAATAATCTTGTCAGTCACCTAAATCTGAGAGGTTGTTTTTCCAAGTCTGGGGGAAAAAAAAAGAAAAAGGCTTAACTTTTTATATACATATTATATAAATTACTCCATTCCATTTTAAGCGACATAGTTGCTAAAGAAAGACATTTATTTCTTCATTTTAATTGTCAAAAGTTATTTTCTTCAAAAATTCTCCTAAATCAATTTGTTTCATCAACATTTTTAGGTAAAATAGTAAAATCATTTGCTTATCACTTGACTCAATAAAAAATGACATTCATTTTGGGACAAGAAAAAGTGAGAAAAATGTTATTTAGGACAGATATAGGTATGTGTGTGTATATATATATAAATGTATCAGAACTGAATTCGGAATGGTTATTCTGTGTAGTTTTTCCATTCACACTGTAGGCTGTGCTGGAAAATTGGTTTTTAGATATTTGGACTGTCACCCGTCTCAAACACCCCCCCCTCCGCAAAAAAAAAATCCATTTGCACTTAACTCTGTGGTTTAGCCTTTTGATTGTTTTGTCCCACCCCAATTATTGAGTGCTTGAGAGTTTTGATACAGAGGTATTCAATGAGACTTTAAGATTTCATGAACCCGGTTGCCTTTATAGACAAATCTCGTGAATTATCCATCAGACACAAATCAGGAAAACTGGCAGACTGGTTTGAGGAATTAGTTGAGTCGGCCCTGGCTGTTAGTCAATTGAATGTTCTAAAGAATGACTGCTGGATCTCAAAACAAGAAAGATTCCTAAAATGTTAAAGGTTGGAGAAGCTAGCCATTGTATAGCAAACCCCTGTTCTTGGATGGAAGAGGTTTAGATGCTGCTAATTGATAATATTTAATTGGACCTAGAGGGGGAGAGGAGGGGGTTGCTTTACTTTCAAAGAGCCTGAAGGATGTATCATAATTAAATTCTAATTGTGTTAGTTGCTTTACTTCTAATGTATTCGTAAAAACATGATAGTTATGGATTTAGTTGAGAAGATAGTTTTATATAGGAATGAGTGGTGTAGAAGAATCCGCACAAATTAAATCGACTCTTTTTTTTTTTTTTTTTTTTTCAATATTTGTCTCTTTTATGGCTGATCCCAAAATTTTGGAATAAAAGGCCTAGGTGGTTGTTGTTGTTATTAGTTGCGTAGCACAGATGATATAAGGGATGAGGAGATAAATTGTGAGTTCCCTAGATTTTAACGACTATTTTGATGATACAAAATTTGCTGAATGTTGTATTTGACCTAAGTGTCAAGATTGATTGAAATCAAAACGAAAGAATGGAGCTCATTTGGATTATTACCAAGTTCATTTAAAGCTTGAAGATTTTAATGCTTCAATTCTTTACTTTTCATGGAAATTAGTCTCTACCGCCCAAGATTTTGAGTGCTTTTTTGACACATTAGAAACCTTACGAATTCTTATATATTGGCTTTATATAAGCATCTTCATCATGACTTTATATCCAATTATATATTTGTTCTCTCTCTCTCTCTCTCTCTCACAGCTATTATTCGTCGGACTCTTTCCTCATTGGTGGTTTTGGCTCAATTGATTACGGCCCCAAAATTTGCAATTCAAAATGATGAAGAAGAGGGATCTTTTGAGGTTTGGGAGACAGGTTAGGGGAGGGGTGGGTGCTCTGAGATCTGTTTCCCAATAGGCGAAGGGATGAAGGAACAATTCCATCCCCAACCTGGATATAAGACGGGTGGGGAAAGTCATGTTCCCCTATAGCCTGCGTATGATCTGTGAAGCTTTACAAATTTGCAAAATTTTCTGCTTCAGATCCATGAGAGTGGGAAATTTAGAACTCCAGCCGTGGGCAGGTGGACTGGAGCATCAGAATGGTTGTTGTCCAATACAAAATCCATAGTGAAAAATATGGTCATTTCCCTCAGTAGAAGACCCTTTCAGATTGTAGGGCATAGTGTAGTTGTTACAGAATCAGTATAATTGATCGGATGACTTCTATGGTTATTATCTCTGAAGATAAAAGTAATTTAATTAGGTATCTTTCTGCTTAGTTATGCTCGACTCCTGAATGATGATATAGGTTACATGCATGAGGCTCCTGCTTTTGTAAAATCTAGGCAAGGGCGGTGTGCATGCTTGCTTTGTGATTTAAAGTAGAAAATAAGAAGAGAACTTATTCATTAAAGGGAAAACAGCAAGGGATCACCTAAAAGGAAAGATCAAATAATTGCAAGTTATGTGGATGCACATCTTCATGATTTCCACAATTTAATAGTGGGTATTATGATGAACTGCTTAGTTTTCAGTTCTATATTGTTGAAATTTCCATATATCTTTGTTCTGCAGATGGGGCCAGTAGAAGGTGCTCTTTTTGCTGATTATGGAACCGATCTTGGCTCTGGTCCAACAGTGCCTGGTATGCCCATGTTTGAATTACATTTTGGTGTTATGCTTTCTTTACATTTCAAAGGTACTGAAAATATGAGGATCTTGTCACTTTAAAGAGGTCTTGCATGGACCAAGCAATCCTACTGAAAAGGAGAGCTGTCTTTTTCTTTTTGTCCACATACCTTTGAATGTCTTACAACCCAATTTTGGTATCAAGGTTGGTTAACTAGTGTTGATAATTGCATTAGATAGTGGCTTGGTTTGAGTAATTGCCTTTTGATTCTTAATTTTTCCATCCGGCTATCCTTTTTCAAATGATATTTGGATATTTTAGCATGGTGTTGTTCCATGTGATGCAGGTGATCCTGCTGGAGCAAGGCTCAAGCCTGGGAGTGGATATGGGTTTGGAGTGGGCATTCGGGTGGACTCTCCTTTGGGGCCTCTCAGATTGGAGTACGCTTTTAATGATAGGCAGGCGAGAAGATTTCACTTTGGGGTTGGTCATCGGAACTAAGAAGTCTTCCAACACCCTTGTTGTTTTCCGGTAACAAACTACAAGTGGGCAGCTATCTTGTTTATAGCTTCATTTTTGAGCTGTTCTCTTTAGTTATATTATATTATTTATTGTACAATAAAACTAAACAGCCCTGCCAGTTAGATTTAACATTCTCTCACGAGTTCAAGGACATGACAAAGGTGTTCCATTCATCAACTCAGGATTAATAGGAGACAGATATCAACTACCTGCTCCACAATCTAAATGCAGTAATGGAAGATTACCTTCCCACTACCATTGTTACTAAAGAAAAAAAAAAATCCCCCTCCAACCCCTCCCCCCCCCCCCCCCAAAAAAAAAAAAAAGAGAAAAACCTTGGAAATGCGTGTGGCAGAAATCATACGAGGGTGTTGGGATTTCTAGAAATCCAGGTGAGAGAATTCCAGTGAACTGTGGTTGTTTTTACGCTCTATCAGATTTATTTTCTGCAACACTTTTGTATGCTTCCCAAGGCTTGGGACAGGAGTGCTTGGCTTTTGGCTGTGGTCACAGGAAGTGGCGCGCGTTTGGTGTATGATATTTATTCTGAATGCAATGCTCCTTCGACTAATGTATAATAGTTGCCAAGGAAAGGAATCTGGTCTGTTTTGTAGAGACATTATTTAGGCACCTAGTGTTACCCCACACCATGGATTGTTACAGGAACTCCCTTTATGAATATTTGCCTTTGTTTGATGTCAAAAAATAATTGATTACATTCCACTCAGATTTTTGAAACATTCATAATGGGTACATTTGTCTTCATGCTCTTGGTTAATTGCAGAGGTAAATGTGTAGATTGATGTGACAAGCCCTTTTGAATTGTCTCACTTGCCTTCATGTTTAACTTTTGGACATGTCTGCCGACATTTTCATGTCGAAGCAAGTGATAATTCAGATAAAGCTGGTGACGCCTAGCTGACTGGATCTGCAGTTGATCCTAACGTCTGGTCCTTTCGTTCGCATTCTTCTTGTTTTTATTTCAATACCTATGATGGAGCCATCCACGTGCGTTTCCAATGTCATCTCCAAAATTGTTGATCGTCTTACCGTGTAGGCCTTAGTTCTTTGTCATCCTGTGTAGACCTTTTGTTCTGTCTTTGTCATCGACTGTTAGATGCTTTTTGTTCTTTTGGATGAGTCCTTTCCATTCTCCCCAACCTTTATAGCCATCCTTTTGTGACAAACTGCCTTATTTTGGGGCTTTTACTGCTCCATACAAACTTAGGTAGCTATCCTTTTGGGCGGAAGTCTCTAGTATCAAGCAGAGAAACCTTAGTTTTGAAAATCTTTAAACAACAAAGAAAAGCCTCTCGGTAAATTAGAGAAAGATGAAAAGTTTCTGCATATTAAGCAGGCATTACTAGTAACAAAATTCATAACCAATGAACTGTTTGTAGGAGGATATTACGTTGCTGAGTTTCATTATGTGTTATTCATTTCAATTGTACGAATGCTGAGCAATAATGTTGAGTACAACTCAGTCATTATCTATACTTTTTACTGATGGGATATGAGTGCTGCCCTTTGGGAGTTCAGCTAACTTTTGTTGGCCAGTAACTTTCTCTCTCTCCCTCACCGCCCCTCTCTGTTAGCACTGCAGAAGCAAGCAACTGCAGCTGCAGCAAGAAGAATTCTCTTGTTCCTGGGAATTTAATTCTGCCCAGCCCCTGCGTGCAAATCCTGAATATCTTTCTGATGCATTGGCTGAACGAAGTATATATTTGAAAATTTGAGTCATTTTAGTCAGTCACCACAGAACGAAAGTATGTAGAAGATGAAGGGAATTGCGTTTCTAAGGAAATAGTTTAGTGATCATAATTTCTCTCTCTCAGGAGGGGGGGGGGGGGGGGGGGGGGGGGAAAAAAAAAAAAAAGTCAGTGATCCTTTGCTCGGTATTAAATCTCGATATAACAAGAAAAATTGAAGGGAATTGTTGCTTGAAATTCGTTTTTTTTTTTTTTTTTTTTTTTTTTTTTTTGGGTGGTTTTTTTTTTTTTTTTTTTTTGGTATTAACAGATGGTCCAAGGTTTGTTGTCCTTGTCCAGGGTTTTTGTCCCCAACTGAGAAGGCACGAAATGAAGATAAAAGACCATTTCATTAACTCTCTTCGACTCGTTTATTATTATTTTTTTATTACATCACGATTTGAATTCGAGATAACAAAATTAGAGTTAAAATTGAGGTTGTGATCACTAAACTGTCTCGACACATTATCAAACTATAATCATTATTTCACTTGTGCACTTCATTGTTCTGCTAACTTGGCTGCTGACTATATGCTTGACACTACCCCCCCCCCCCCTCATTATCTTTAACTTTTGTCAGGGTGCTTTTACATGTGCTGGTTGGCTTGAGGTGTTAAAGTATTGTGTTCTAAAGACTCGTGAAATGAGTGTTATTGTGCCTCACAAAATGACGGTCAAGGTCAATCTAAAGGTGCTTAGTCCTTTCATGGAAGACGGGTTTTCTTGACCATGAGAGTGAGCTGGAAGTCTTTTAATAGCTGAAGTAATCACACTATTTCACATGAAGTGACTGCCATTGCTTTGAAGGGCGGAGACAGAAAGGAGGGTTCAAATCTTTTTGTGGTTGCGTATAGCTTTGTGCATGACTTTCATTTCAATGCTTCGTCAATGTCAATCTTCAAGAATCAAGAACCCTAACTCCGTTTTCTTGGAAATCCAAATTAAGAACCCTAACTCCTTTTTGGGAAATCAGAAAGATTGAAATTCAAAGAAAGTTATTGAATTAGCGAAGTAAGAAAGAGAAATTTCTTAATTTCCCTATATATTCTTTTTAACTTTAATACCATTTTACATTTTATGTTCAACATAATTATTATTCTTTTAAAAAATTTAAATCAGTGAAAAAAAACATATGTTATAAAAGATAGAAGTTTAGACCCAACACATGTTGGTTTAGTAGGTAAGCGCCATCCAAGAGATCTCGAGTTCGAGTCTCGGATGGAGCAAATGTGTTGGAGAGAGTTTTATCCCCTTAAAGGATTTCAGCGGTTCAACTCGAATTAGTCGAAACGAAGATTCGAAAATCGGGTGGTGGACTAAATTCAGAGACCCAAAAAAATGATAGAAGTTTAGAGTTCGATTCATGAAAATTGCCTTTCATTCATTACCCAACACGTAAGTAGAAATCAAAATATTTTTTTTAGTACCTTGGTAAGAGTCATCGTCCAGTATTTTAAGACTTCGTAATGACTAATCTATCCACGGTCAAGCCATCTTTTTGAAGGGTGTAAAAACTCACGATCATCCTTAATAGGAATTAAATTTTATCTGGCACCCGTAAAAGAAATGTTTTCAAAGAAAATCTCCCGGCGAATGAATTGTTGCTTTCAAACCATAGAGAGGGAGAGGGGGGGGGATAGAGAGAGAAAGAGAGAGAGAGAGAGTTAAGACAGGCGCCAAGCGGGGAAAAGGAGCAGTGCGTGAGTGAAATGCCGGAATCTTGGATTGTGGTGGCAACTGTTTTCGCAGAACGATAACGTCAGCTCATGTCTGACTTCTGTTTGTCCTCTCTCTCTCTCTCTCTCTTCACTTACGTGTACAAAAACATTTTGAACTGAACGTGCATGCACGCATGCATTGAATTTGAGAGTTTTTTACCAACACACCTTCCACTTTGTTTATGTCAATTGAGTAGCAAAAACCTCGTAGAAAAACTGTTGCTATTTAAATAAATTAATTTTTAATAAAATTATAAATTATACAAAATGTCTATTAAGAAAAAAAATAAGAGTAAAATAGTAAAAATAACTCAAAAATATGAGAAAAAATTTACATGTTGAAATAAATAAAGTAATTCTAAAATAAATAAATAAATAAATCCTTTCCTTGATTGACTCTCTTGGCTCACTTAGGTAGCACGTAGACCGGGGTAGAAGTGACATTAAAGAGAAACGGGTGGAGTCATAACTCGCTTGACTTGACTCAATCAGTCAAACTCGAGATACTTGAGCAAAGTTTTATTTATTTATTATTAAAAAGTGAATATTATTCTAGAGAGAGAAGGGAAAATAAGGCTTAAACTGAGATCTGAGATTAGAAGAAGAGTTTTTAGTACCACCAACCAAACTTAAGGGCCAAGAGAAAAGCCTTGATATTTGAGCAAAACTCAATCAGTGAAACTGTGGTTTAAACTTGGGCGGAGCGCTTCAAATCAATTTGTCAGAGAATTTGTATCAGCACCGGGATGGATGATGAAATGGTTCAACAATTGCATGTTCTAATCAAAGTGTTGAAATGCAATGGATTTTGAATTGAATACCCTTTTGAACTACCCAGCAGAAACCCAGATTACTGTCGTTGTTGATAGTTGAGAATGAGAACCTCACTGGAAATCACAAAGATCATGAAATTGAAGACCATAGCTTTGTGCCCTAAACATGCACTTAATGCGACAATCACATTCCATTTTTTTTCTCTTGCAATACAAAGAACATGTATCCTGTATATAGAGGGGTTATCAATTCTATAGACTTTCATTAAATATGAGGATGGGCAGTTTGGAAGGAACGGCCTAAAACTCTGTGTTCATCTAGAGTTGAAGGACCCCACTTCTTTGAAACTTCATTATGACAAATAAATTTACAGAAGTAAAACAAACTTTGTAATAAAGAAGAGGGAACAAAACCCTAATTTATTGTGGTGCACTTACCTACCGCTCACAAATTTATGTAGCATCAAAAATTAAAAATCATCGAACTACCCAATTATTTAATGGGACCACCCACCAAATATAGTACTAGTGTTGTTTTCTATAATTAAGGGAATATTCCATAATACCAATTTTTTATTTTTTTATTCTTTCATTTCATTTTATTTATAATAAAATCAAATAAATAAGACTTAAAATTTATTATAAAACATTCGGTAAATATGTTGAACTCGATTAAATCTGTTTTGAGTCTGGTTGTATTCTTAAGAGATAAAAATCCCCTAATATTTATTTTCTTCATTCACAAAACTCAAATATGAGATCTTATTTTTCGATCACTAAATCAACTAAATATTGATATTATATTATTAATTATTTATACGTAAACTTCTGTTTACTCAACTTCTACGTTTTCAGACACCCAAAAATACCCTAAAGTCATCCCCTTATTTGTAATGTGGGACTGGAACGATAAGACATGACTTGTCTTCAGTTTGACTTTTGTGATGATTTTATCTTCATTCTCACCATTGATCTTGAAATTAAACAATTTAACTTACAAACTGCATCAGTCTGAAGAGTCAAAAGTAGTACCTTGAACAAGATCGCTCTCTACATCAAGCGTGACTTTGCTTCTGTCGTGCGCTCTCTGGTCATTCCCGACGTAATTGTCGAGATGAGGCACTATGTTGGCACCACCAACACCGAGTGACATGAAAAATACATTAGCTTCAATGGGTTTTTACAGCTGCTAATCTTACTACTGCCATCGATGACTACACCTGCAGATGTACAAGAAGATTTCAATCTAAACTAAAACCAATTTCTATTTGACAGGAAAAAGAACCATAACGTGAATTGGATGATGGCTTTAAAACTAAAAAGTTCTTGGTTCCAGTTTGATTCCCTTTTGCAGTTCGTTTACTTTTTTTTTTTTAAATAAGTTTCATGATCTTTTTTTTTTAATAATCTTTCTTATAATTTGATTTTGATTTTGGTTTTAAAATTCTTTAAAGGTTACGTTTTATGTTTTGATTCTGTTACAAATACTAAAGATTGGGATAATACAAGTGGCTTGTGTTGAAAATAATTAAACTTGAACATGTATGGGTCACTAATTTTAAATGGTCAATAATCTAGATTTTAGCATATGTGTTTCATGTATAACTCTTAGTATATAGAGAAACTCTCAGATTTCCTAAAATATCTCTTGGTATATTGTGAACCTATTAAATATAAAGTGTCTCTTAGTACGTAGGGACACTCGTATAAATACTCTTGTACTAAAAGCATTTTGCAATCAAGCAGAACAAATTTTAGCTTGTCACTGTCTCCTCTATCTCTCTTCTATCTTTGAGAGTGAGTCTAATTTAGTTATTGAACATTGTTATAATCTTTCAACTACACCAACCAACTTAACTTCCAACAAGCTGGTATCAGAACCTTATTAAAATGGCCACCAAAAATTCAAGTATCACCTTCTAATATTCACAACTCACCATGATAAATTATGATAGATGGTCACTTTGGATGAAAGCCATTCTTGGGTCTCATGACATATGGGACATCATAGAAAAAGATTATGATGAAACCGCTGATGAAAGTACACTCACAATAGCCCAATTAGATCTTTTGCAAAAAGCAAAGAAGAGAGATCAAAGTGCTCTCTCTATCATCCATCAAGAATTGGATGATGATATGTTTGAGAAAATTACCAATGAAACCAATGTTAAGGATGCATGAGATATCCTTAAGAACTCCAGAATGGGAGTTGATAAGGTGAAAAAGGTGAGACTCCAAACTCTAAGTGCTAAATTTGAGTCAATTTTAATAAAAGAGACTAAGTCCATAATGGATTACTTCACTCGTGTGCTGGCAGTAGTGAATCAAAGGAAAAAGCTTGGAGAAATGATGGATGATGTGCTGGTAGTAGAAAAGATTCTACACTCCCTAACTACAAAATTCAATCATGTGATTATTGCAATTAAAGAGTCTAAGGATTTAGAGGCCATGACTATTGATAAGTTGAATGGGTAGCTATTAGCCCATGAAGAGAGAATGAAATGAAGTCAACCAACAGAACGAGTCTTGCAAACAAAACTTTCCTTTAATCCTAAAGGAAATAGTTAAAAAAGATGTGGAAAAAGTCAAGGACGTGGTAGAGGCCGAGGTCATGGACGAGGCCAAGGATGTGGTCGAGGTAGAAGAGAGGAGAATTATGCTCAAGATGATAGAAACAAGAGTGTCCAAAGAGGCAGTGGTAGAGGCAAAGAAAACAACTGGAGAAACAATGAGTCGAAGCGTGACAAAAGCCAAGTTGAATGCTACTCATGTTGTGAGTATGGGCACTATTCTTGGGAGTGACAAACCAAGAGTGGTGATGCATAGACAAATCTTACCGAGCATAAGGAGACCAAAAGGTGAAACCTCTTGCTCTCCCTGAGGGAAGATCCTTTAGGAGAGATGACACGTGATACCTTGATAATGCTGCAAGCAACCATATGAAGGGAGACAAGAGCAAGTTCATAGACTTAGACATAAAAATGATGGGTTATGTTCGATTTAGTGATGACACAAAAGTTGAAATCAAGGGAAAGGGCTCAGTAATTTTGATCACAAAAAATGGAGGGCACAAAATACTATACAATATCTACTATATACCTAAGATGAGGAGCAACATCTTGAGTATTGGACAACTCTTAGAGAACGGGCATAAAGCGACTATGGGGGAATGCTTTCTTTGGCTCCGAGATTGGGAAGATAAAATCGTTGTCAAAGTTCTCATGACAAAAAATTATATGTTTTTGCTCAACTTGAAGACGATAGAAGCAAAGTGTTTATGTGTTTGTGTTCAGGATCCTTCATGAATATGGTACATGAGATACGGGAACCTCAACTTTGAAAGTCTCAAGGCTCTAGGAGAAAAAAAATATGATGAATGAGATTCCCGTGATTAATCATTCAAACTAGTTGCGTGAAGCGTGCTTGCTTGGGAAGCATCCAAGGAGGAGTTTTTCCCAAATGTCAAATTCAAAAGCCACCAAGCTATTACAACTTGTTCATGTTGATGTATGCGGACCGATAAAGTCTCAAGTTTTGGGAAACAATTCATACTTTGTTCTCTTCATTGATGACTACTCACGGAAGACGTGGGTGTATTTTTTAAAAAATAAGAGCGAGACTTTTGATGTGTTCAAAAAGTTCAAAGCTCGAGTAGAGAAAGAAAGCAGCTTTCAGATCAAAACCTTAAAGACAGATAGAGGTGGAGAGTTTACCTCTGAAGAATTCAAAATTTTTGTGAAGCACATGGGATTAGATATCTTATGACGATGCCAAGATCACCACAACAAAACAGAGTTGCTAAAAGGAAGAACAGATCCTCAATATGGTTAGGACAATGCTAAAAAGTAAAGGCATGCCTAGGAAATTCTGGGCTGAAACTGTTACATGTACAGTCTATTTCTCTAATAGATCATAAAAAAGGAGTTTGGAGAAAAAGACTCCTCAAGAAGCATAGAGCGGAAGGAAGCCAACCATGAGGCACTTAAGAGTATTTGAGTCAGTTGCATACGTTCATGTGCTGGAGCATAAAATGACAATGTTTAATGATAGAAGTAAAAAGATTGTGTTTATTGGGTATGCTGAAAACACAAAAGGGTACAAGTGTTTTGACCCTAATAGCAAAAAATTGGTGATAAGTAGAGATATGAAGTTTGAAGAAAGAACTTCATGGGATTTGATGTCACGTCCCGACCCTTAGATCGAGTACGCGACAACTGCCTCATTATCCCGGCATACAGGAGAAGCTCTCCATATACCGGGACTCTGTAAGGCATTCAATCTGTTTATTCTGATTCACAAACAATTCAACAATATTTAAATGACCCTCCTAGGTCATCAATTATCATAGGCATGCAAGGTCACACAAACGAAGGATCCATCGGATCCATCCCTATACATACACGCATGCAATTTGGCCAACCCAGCCTTCCAGACAGTTTCCAACACCGTTTCATCCATATACAACTAAAAATTCAAAATAAAAATCCAAATGCCCCATTTGAAACAATAAGTTTTGCAAAAAGAGAATTTAAACGAAAATAACCAAGTTTCACAATGAGCAAGCGTGGATTCTATTAATACTTGTCTCTCATCATATGACAAGTATCAATTAAATTCAAATCAAAAGAATAGTACAATAGTTTCCTTCCATGGTTTATACTACAATATTCCCAGAAATGAATCCAACATCAACAATACATACATATATATATATATATATATATAGCAAAACAATGTTTTCTACCGGCTCCCAATGACGTATCCCTTCTAAACTTCCTCTGAAAAATATAAGGAGAGGGGTGAGTATTGGGAATACTCAGTGAGTGGAGTGTAATGATGTTGTGACAATAAATGAGAAGTGAATGTGAGGTAGTCAAAGTATAATTTATAAACAACATTTGCATATATGAAATGATTTCAGTAAATTAAGATAATTCAACAAAAATTTGCATCCATACAATTTATATTTCCTAAAAATCATGGGTCCTTCTTTGAAAACACTCTCATACTAGGTTTGGCCAAATTCGGACGAAAACCTGCCGAGCGGTTTTCATTCCATATATCTCAAAATACCAAAACCCCCTTCCTTGGCGTTGAATCTGCCTCACTGGGGTGTGTCTAGATATAGCTCGACATACAGTAAAGAGAGTCACGTCTATCTCCCCCACTAATCTAAACCAACCCTCGATCACGTCACCCTGTCGAATCGCTCCGTGGGGGGATGACTATAGACATTTTTACTGCACCTTCTTTCACAATCATTCAATTTTTTCAATCAATGTGCCAAAATTCAATTATCAATTGCCAAACCATAAATTTAGCATTCATAAATCAAATATCCAATAATCACATGATAAATTTTCAATTATAAACACAATGAATGCATATTAAATACAAATTCACATTTCAGACTTCCCACAATCACAAATCAATTTAATAAATAATGTGAAAATTTATTCAAAATCATTTGTAAAGAAACTTCAAACAATTTGCTCATTAAAACCACAATAGACCATCCACTCACCTCTTGGGAGGGTAATCACTCTCAATTTCCAAATCGAACAAAATCCAACCCCTCCCTTGATTCCGAATGCCTTAACCTAAGACATTTGTCACAATTTAATTATTAAACCATATACTAACACAAAAGTAAATAGGTTCTTTTCAATACATCACAAGTTCCTAACTTCCCAATAATTTTCCGGTATAACATGTTATAGAAAAATTGACCGTATCTTGATCCACTCTACTCGGATCATGGAAATTTTAATTTTTACTTAAAAATTAGACATAAAACTATAATTTTTATGTTTATATCCTAAACACATTCAAATCGTATCAAAGTATCTAAGTTCATAAATATCATATACTAGAATTCATAATTCACTCTACGCAGTCCCAGAAAAATTATTATCACTTTCACTATATATATCGGATTTAACTGATTCAAGTCTCAAATTAAAGATAAAAATAGATCTACAACTTTCATATTCAAACCTATACCTAAATCTACCTTGAAGACAGCTCAAATATGCTCAAAAACTCATGGCCAGAACAGGGTATTGCACAGAATTCTCAACAGAATTCATGTCATTTAAAAAATTCACCAAAAATTCAATTCTCAACAAAACGATTCAAGTCATGTTTCATTTTAAAGCTCTAAAAGTTTAGTTTCAGTTGAAATAAACCCCATTCAGTTTTTAGTAGTGTAGAAAGAGTTATTGCAGAATGATCACAGACTACACAGACTGTCCATTTGCAGGAAAGTTAAATTTTCAACAAATTCTTCTTTCCACCATTTTTTCTAAGTTCTTATTTGGACATTAAATGCCATTTGCATCTCCATCACACCCTAATTTGTATTTTCAAACAATTTCTCTAACCTAAGATTTTCGGTTCCTAAAGAAATCTCATCAAAACTTCAATAATAACTTCAATATTGTAAACAAAGAATGAAACCCAAGATTAAGGACATGAAATTACCTTGATTTTGGAGTCGGATTAAATTTTGGGGTTTGGGTTTCAAAAACCCTAATTTCTCTCCTTTCTGAGACAAACCCTAGTTTCGTGGATCTTGTGAGAGGAGATGTGTAGAAGAGAGCAAGGGAGGGAGAGAAAGAGAGAAAATCGAGAGAGAGAGAGAGAGAGAGAGAGAGAGAGAGAGAGCGAGCATGGGAGAGAGTGAGTGAGGTTGAGAGGGTCGGGAGCAGGGGAAGAAAAGAGAAGAAGAAAAGAAGAAGAAAAAAGAAAGAAAAAGAAAAGATGAGAGTGTGGGTGGCGGGCCCCCCCTTTTTTTAAATCTCGGATTACATTAGAGCACCAAAAATGGAGAGAAATATAAATTTCTTCCATATTTGGGAGAAAAAGAGAATAAAGAGCAAGGAGTTGAAGGTGAGAACACAACCCCTAATACGCTAACAAGCCCAAATGAATGACCTTCAAGATTTCGATGCATATACAACTTGTATAACATTACGAAAGAATGGATAGTGAAAATTTATTTTGTCTATTTTCTAATAATGAATAGTTGATCTTCACAGAGGTTTTTGAAAAGAAGAAGGGTTATGTCTTGCCTAAGGCAATGATGGTGAATGTTGATCATGATAGGATCATCAACTCTAATGAGGTGCAGAGAACGAGATCAAGAGGTCCACATTGAAGAAGAACCCATTGAAGAATCTCAATGTTATGCTTAAGTTGAATCCATATGCGAAATTGCCAAAAGGATGGCTCTTGTGGCTGAGGCTAAGCGGGTCAAGGCTAAGAAGGAGAAGCTTGACAAGAAGAGGAATGCTATATGGCTATCGAGATTGCTAAGAGAACTTCATTTTAGAGAACAAGATCCAACCAAGATTTTGATAGACAACAAAGTCAGCTATGGCTCTAACAAAAAACCCGGTATTTCATGAACGAATTAAGCATATCAATGCAAGATTCCATTTTATTCAATAGTGCATTGCAAATGAGGAGATCAAGACAAAAGATGTGAAGACTCTAGAACAAGAGGTTGATCTCTTCACAAAACCCCTCAAATATTATAGATTTCAAAATATGAAAGAGATGGTTGGAGTTGAACGAATGTCAAGTTTATGGGGGTGTTAAAAATGATTAAACTTGAACATTTATGGGTAACTAGTTTTGAAGAGTCATTAATCTAGATTTTAGAATGTGTGTTTCATGTATAACTCTTAGCATGTAGAGAAACTCCTAAATTTTCTAAAATACCTCTTGGTATATTGTGAACCTATTAAATGTAAAGTGTCTCTTGGTGTAAGGACACTCCTATAAATACTCTTGTACAAGCATTTTGCAATCAAGCATAATAAATTTTAGTTTGCCACTTTCTCCTCTCTCTCTCTTCCATTTTTGAGAGTGAGTCTAATTTAGTTATAGAATATTGTTGTGTTATTTCCATTATATCAACCAGCTTAACTCCCAACAGCTTGCAGTTCAGTTCTATAACTAGACTAGAATTATTTTTACAATTTTAATTCGGCTCTACAATATTTAGTTTCGGTTCAGAATTATAACTTTTAGTATATCTGCGTAAACTAATTACAATAAAAGAAAAGGAGTAAATTAAATAATGCCCCATGTTTAATTTATATATATATAGATAATATTGGGCTCATAACCTTGTCATTGTCTCGCTCTCATTCAATGTTGGTCTGGCAGAGCAATAGGTATGAACACAGAGTCGGGGGGTTTGTTTTATATTGCCAAGAGATAAATCATGTTGGTTTTGTTTGACGAGGGTGGCAGCCAAATATTTAGGGAAGTATTAAACGTGGGCTCTTGGTGTTGTGTTCTTTTCAGCCTTTACTTTAAAGGCTTCAACTTATAGAATAACAGTTTAGGGATTGTCCCTACCTTTCTTGTCCGGCACTGACAGCCTCATGTTCTGCTTCCTCCCTATTTTACGCTTAAACACGTGAGCGAGAGAGAGAGAGAGAGAGAGAGAGAGAGAGAGAGAGAGAGAGGGAGGGATGCACCAGCTACAATGGTCAAGATCTAGACCAATTCATAACGTAGAAAATGACACCCCAGAAATAAGTATCATGTAACAAGTTATTCTCTCTGCCCCATTATATCAGTGGTTTAAGGTTTTACATTATCATTAAGCCGACACACTAATTGATTTAGTAATAGGATTTTAAACAAAATTTCGAATTTGAATCTTATGTATAGAAAAAAAAATACCAAGAGAATTTTGTCCTTCAAAAGTGCAACTTGAACTGAATCTAGTCGTCAAACACTGGTTGCTTATCCATAAAAAAAAAAAAAAAAACTCATTATCATTGAGAAAAGCATTTAATAGTTGTAATTGTAAGAGTATTTGACGACACTAACTTATTCTCCCCCTTAAATCCCTTCCCTAATTAATGAATATCTATGAGTTTTTTTTTTAATTATTGTAAAAGTCATTATTGTTAAAGCAATAAAGGTATATTTGAAAAAAGCTACTCAATACTCTCAAACATCACTTAATATGAGATGAATAATAGAATATAATACCACAACATACTAAATATTAATGTATTGATCGTTTGAGAAAAATACTGAAACATAAGTAATAATAGAAAAGATAAATAAAGTAACATAAAATTATAATAGAAAGAGAAAAAAATAATAATTAAATTAAATTAAATTAAAATTTAAAAGTAAAAATAAAAAAGATAAAACTAAAAAATAAATATAATGAAAAGAAAGAAAAAATAAACTATCTCTACAAATATAAAATAATAAGAGTAATAATTGTTTTATGAAAATATTATGGCTTAAAGGCGGACTTAAGAAACATAAGTAGCAGTTTTTGTTGTTGGTGATTATCAGAACTTGGATAGTGATATTCGATTCTTCACATAATAAATTTAACATACGGAATTAGAAGGAGGATATAATTCAGGCAAGTGGACTAATATTTATAACTTTACTGTGTGGGAAGGTTTGGTTGTCTCCCTTTGTGTGTGTGTGTGTGTGTGTGTGAGAGAGAGAGAGAGAGAGAGAGAGAGAGCGAGCGAGCTAGAATCTTGTGTATCTAAGAGTATGAACAGTGGAGATTTTACTTCAAGCCGACAAGAGAGTGAGCCCATCCAAGCAAATGCTGGAGCAGGGAGCGAAACTATTTGTTTCCCAAGAACAAAATGAGGAGTGGTAAAAAGAATACCGACAAAATTCTTTAGTTGTTTTCCCGGTATAAATTTTGTAGCACAGATGTACTCTCTCTCTCTCTCTTTCTGCGTATATGTGAACGAGATGAAGATTGCATTTGTGATTGTGTAAAATTTGAGACAACCTCAAACCCTAATTCTTGACTTTTGTCATCTCTCTCTCTCTCTCTCTCTTGTTGGGATTTGTTTTCTTTTCCTTTTTTTTTCTATTTCATCACAGTCATCAATAGAAAGTATGTTCTTTCAAATCCCAAGATTATCTTTCACTCTCCTCTCTTCCCCACTCTTCTATGCTTTTCCCTCGTCTTTGTCCCCTTCAGCATATCGTTTCCACTAGACTTATTCACTACTTATAAGTGAATTTGTTTGTTTCTACCTTTTCTATTACCCAATTGGATTTCACTTTTTCAAAGCCATTTATTTTTATTTTCTTCAAAATATAACCCTTCACTCTTACGCTTCATTTTATCTGGTGTTTCTGTTCACTTCAATCATTCCTTTCATCGAGCTTTATTTTGGTACTCTCTCTCTCTCTCTCATAATAGCCTATCCTTCTGTCTTCTCCACTATTATCTACTGCAGCATCTCTCTCTCTCTCACCATGACTGATCCTTACTCACATTTTTTCACTAGATGGTATAACTGCAACCATAGCCACCACCACTATTCTTCTTCCTCTCAACCTTCGTTAAATAAACATCCATCTCCATATGCTTACTTATATGATGAATATTATAAGATCAACAGCTCCAACAACTACTATTTCACTTCTCCCAGCCATAACAATACTCGATCTTTACCCACATCACCACCGACAAGAGAAGCTCTTCCATTATTGAGTTGTTTTAGTCCAACAAGACACAAAGAAGAAACACCACAACAACAACAATCACAAAGTTGTCCTATGGAAGTAGACAAGAGACAAGAAGAAGATGATGATGATGATGAGGGGACTGTGACAGTGGCTTTGCACTTGGGGCTTCCCACAAACCCTAGTTCTTCAAGCCCTAATGATGATCATCAGATCATCTCGAGATTGATTTCATCATCTAATTCTACAGCTAACAACTTAGATCCAATGAATGATGATGAAGTTACAGTTGTTGCTTCCGAGTATCTCCCAACAAAACTCAACAGAGGACAATATTGGATCCCAACACCTTCTCAAATTCTGATTGGTCCTACACAATTCTCATGTCCACTTTGCTTCAAAACCTTCAACAGATACAACAATATGCAGGTAAAATTACATATATTTCTTCTTCTTCTTTTTTTTTTGAAAAAAAGGAAGAGCAATCCAAAATAACCTGGTTAAAAAAGCTTTTCCCTTTCCTTTTTTAATTTTTCTTTTCTTTTCTTTTTTCGCCTTCGATGTTGTTAAAAAGAGGAAACTTAATCCTAAATTCATTCTTTACATACTTTGCTTTATTTGAGCATGGCCATGGGTGGATATCATGAGATGGGCTTTCCATTTTTCCTTGTTTTATTATTATCTTTACTTTTTTTTTTTATTTTATTAAAAGACCCATTAAACATCTCCTTTAATTTTTTCCCCTTTTTGTTTTCTCTTCTTTTTATTGCATGATCTGTGTGGATTTGAATTGAAGGGATTGAAAAATGTTGATCTCGGTCTAAGTAAGACCAGCGGAATCAGTGCCTTTACTTTACAATTTACATTGATTGACCTGGACACGAGGGGTTTTATGCTTTTGCTAACCTCGAAATTTGTGTTTTTGTGTGTGTGTGTGTGTGTGTGTGTGTGTGTGTGTGTAAGCTCATAGGCAGGTGTGTAAAAGTATTACTGTTCATCCTCTGTGTGTTCTCAGATGATCTTCCCATCAAAGAAAAAGCAAAACATTAACCTCTCAATTTGGGAAGCACTCTTTCCCAAACTTCCAAAGTGGAAATTTAACCCTCCCCTCATCATGCACAAAATGCCCTTCTTGTTAGAAACAAGGGAAGCTCTCACACATTAAACTGTTTTTTTGACTTGTCTCTGCCAACTTCTATTTTTTTTTTCCTTTTTCCTTCTATTTTTTTTTAATTTTATATTAACCGAAAAGTTATTTATATTAAGCATCAAGAAAAAATAAAAATTTTCTGTAATTTCTCATTATATCATTATATCATTTTTTTTTTTTTTTGGGAATGAAAGCATAACCATAAGGAAGTTGAGCAATGTGTATTTGTTGCATCTCTTCCCCATGCAAGGCCTGGTTAGAATTCGAAGAAGCCCAAATTTCTCATTTTTCTCATCTCTTTTTAAATCCGTCAAATACCCTGTTCAATGTGTTTCTCTCTCTAAAAAATGAAGAACTAAACTGAGACGAATTTTTTTTAATGCCCAAATCTTTCTCTCTTCTTCTTTGAGAAGATTTTTTTTTTTTTTTTGGTTGTTCTTCCTCTCTAGTTCTGTCATGACATCATAAAAGTCAAAACAAGGGGTCTAAAGTTTCTACAAATGAATTTCACGTTGAACACAAGTTCAGGAATTTGAAACACATTTACTAAAACTTTTGAGATTACAATGGAAAAAGGGATTTAGTCCATTTTGTGGGGGGCATATGAAGACAATTTTCGTTTGCCTCTTTATTCCTGTTGAGATATTTTCATATTTTCCCAAACAACATGGCCGAAGCCCTAACAATCTTTTTGGCAATCTAGGGGGGTAAAGGAAAAGAAGGGAAAGGACGGGAAAGGGAAAGAAAAGAAAGTAAAATTAAAAATTATGTTTAGTAACAAAATATGTAATAGAAAATGGAGAAGAAAAAAATAAAATAAAAAATTATATTTGGTTAGACAAAAAAAAGAGAAAATATAATAAAAATGTACACAAATTTATTGTTTTATCTTTTAATTAAAGTTTTAAAATAGAAAATATAAAAATAAATTTAATATTTATAATTTTAAAATGAAGTCTCTTCCCTCCAAAACCCATCGATTCGGTGAAATTGAAAAATTAAGTTTAAAAAGTTTCATAAAAATCCTCCATTTTCCTCATTTTCAATTAATTGATTTGCCAAACGTGAATAAATTCTTTAAAAATCCTCCATTTTCCTTTCTTTCCCACAAAAACCTCATGCAAACAAACAGTAAAAGATTATATTCCATTGTAGCTCCCGTGAAGTACTTTCCTCAATCCAAATTCTATTTTGTATTTTTTTTTTGGGTTTATTTTGTATTTCGTATTTTCCTTTGCCTAGTTGAATAGTTATGTGAGATGATCATATAAATATTTGGACTGAAGGGCACCTTAACTGGGAAACAAGAAATGAATATCTTTTCATTTTTCGTGGGTAATGTAGAAAAAAAGTTGTTTGTTTTGGTAGGGGCTCGTTATATGTAGGAGAATGATCTCTACTGGAACCCTTTGTTCTTTTTGGATTTCTTATTTATTTATTTATTTATTTCATTTCATTTCCTCAAGATTTGCTATATGCTACTGAAATAAACCCTTAAGGCAATCAGGTATGACTTTTCAAATTTAAAAAATATATATAATAATAATTTAAATTTATTTTATAGAAAAACTTGATTTTCACTAGTAAAATTCTTTATTTCTTACTAAAACTTTTTATTTTTATTGAAAATATTATATTTAGGGGGGGAAAAAAAAAACAACAACAACTAGACGACTTGTGCTCGATTGATGCTTCCGAAACATGGCCTTATTCTTCTTTCAATGTCAAAACCTTATATGGTTTCTATCATTTTAATTTTCTCCTTCTCTATTTTTTTGTTTTAAAAATTATATTTTAGATGCATATGTGGGGGCATGGATCTCAATATAGGAGAGGACCAGAGTCTCTAAGAGGAACACAACCGACAGCAATGCGTAGGCTTCCCTGCTATTGTTGTGCACCGGGTTGCCGCAACAACATCGATCATCCAAGTGCGAAGCCGCTCAAGGATTTTAGAACCCTCCAAACTCATTACAAGAGAAAGCATTGGATGAAGCCGTTCATGTGTAGGAAGTGCAGAAAGGCATTCGCGGTGAGAGGTGATTGGAGAACACATGAGAAGAACTGTGGGAAGCTTTGGTATTGCATTTGTGGGTCTGATTTCAAGCACAAAAGGTCTCTTAAAGATCACATTAAGGCATTTGGACATGGTCATGCCGCTTTTGGAATTGATTGCTTTGATGAAGAAGATGAACCGGCTTCCGGTTCTGAGATTGAGCAAGACAATTCAGTCTTCTCATTGAATCATCAAGGCCATTTTATCCCTCATTTGCTCTAAGGATGTATGGTGGCATCATGGGATTGGTCAAGTGGAATCTTTCCTTTCTTGAAGCAAAATCAAGGCCAAACAAACAGCCATGATGAATAGGCCTTGGCCATGAAAGCTGAGTGTATTGGATCATGAGTTGGTATTGTGTTCTGGGTACATGGCTTTACTTTAAAGCAAAGTCATATTAAGCGTTTGGCCCTGTATGAGGAGTCGATTGTCTTGTCCTCTCATAAATTAACTTTCATCTCCCCCACCCCCACCCCCAAAAGAAAATGTCATAACTGAGTTACAACAGTCATCTTTTTGCCAATAATGAGTAATGTAAATATTGCAACAATTGTAAACACTTAAGTGATAAAGAATTCTTGTTTAAATGTTTTTTTTGAGATCGAGTTCGTGTTTAATCTTTCGTTTAATCTTTCGTGGCCGCATCTACGCACAAAAATCTTTTTTCACATACTAGAACTTTCCACATCCCCTTAAGTTAAGAAAGGAAACTAGAATTTCATTTTCATCTGCATGACGCAAGTTTCATGGAATTTTGCTTTGCTTGTTTTTAAAAATTTTGCAAGACACAGAAAATTATATTCAAATGAACAAGGAGTGCGTTTTTCAGTTTCATTTTTTAATTTATAATCAATTCTGTATATATTATAATATAAAATATAGTTCAATTCTTTAAACATTTGAGCACCTTTTCTAATTTTTTTAGATAAAAAAATTTTATTTTTTGATACCAAAAAAAAAAAAAAAAAAAAAAAAACTAAAAAGTAAAAAGTGAACTCTTTGGTGTTTTGAAGTGATTAAGAAATTTTTTGGATGTCAAATGGGAAAATTGGAGTGGACATAATTACGAAACTAATATTTCTCTCATGGTGAATATATTTCCATAGATAGAATTTTTCCATATTAATGTATGTTTGGTTGACTAGATAAAGATAGATAGAGGGAATTTAATAAATGAGTTGATCTATTGTCTCATCGAACCTTTTGTCTTTTTAATTATTCCTTATAGATCTAAGACTGCATGGTGCATACCCACACGCTTCATACCAATTGGCAGTGAGAATAAATGGAGGCAGTGATGTATTCTCTGATGGAAAGATATTACTCGCACACATCAATGGAGGATAATGTTTTAAGGGTCAAACACTCAAGAGTTATATTTATATACTCTTCAAAACGAAGCTGTCTAGAGAGAGAGAGAGAGAGAGAGAGAGAGAGAGAGGCTTTTCAACCTGCAAATTAACAGCCTTTTGCTTTTCTCTCGTCATTCAACTCTGGTTAAGTGTTAAAGCTGGTTAGAAGTTTGATGGACGGAACATATAATGACGTGTGTGTGTGTGTGAGAGAGAGAGAGAGAGCAAAACCTTTAATGTGACATTTTCCTTTGTATTGCGCTTAAAACCACAATGATGTCCGTACAGTATAACTCTACCCACTGTTTTTTATTAGTATCCAAGGTCAGATGAACATTAAATATGGTTGCTGTTTTCAAATTTGTATATTTATTTTTTTTTTTTCCGGGGGAAGGGGGGGGGGGGGAATTTGGAAGAAAAAAGGGGGGGGAGGGGGTGGGGGAGTATTTCCTTTTTTTTTTTCTCTTTTTTTTTTCCAATTTTTTTTTTTTTTTTTTTTTTTTAAATATAAGGGAGGGGGGTCGTCCCCCCTTGAAGAATAACCCCAGTTCGCTCACTGCGTCCAAAGTTCACTTTTGGGTAGTATAGTTCCACAAAGGTGAGGAAAATCAAAATGAAGCTTTTAGACTGAGAGACCGTACCAACAGTTTGCCTAACGAAAAAAATATTAAATCTCTTAATTAAAACTTAAATTTGAATCTTGAGAATAAAAAGAATTATATTAAAAAAAATTGTGCTACAAAAGATCTGACAATATTTCAAGTATAACTCCAGATATCGGTTAGTCAAGGAGAGAGAGGGGGGCCACATGCTTCTAATTGTTAGCGTCTAGCTGTGGCTTTTAAGAACCCTCTAAACATGATTTGTGATGGACTCCCATTCCATTGGTTTAGTGTTTTTGGCGCATCTCAATTTAAGTGGTTCACTTCCCTATAAGCTATTGAAATGAAAGCTTTTCTTCTTTAATTGGTAAATCGCGTTCTCCTCTTCTTCTCCAAGTTAAGCCATCCCTATCTCTCCCTCGTCACCCAATTCCTATTCCAACATTCAAGGTGGACAAAACCCAACCATAAATTCAATTTCGCCAAATTAAGAGAAGAAAGAAAGGACACACACTAGAGACGACTTCAACCCCATAAATCTCCTCACCTCACGGGATTTGGGATTTGGGATTTCCCACATGACTTGTTTGAGACTGAGACAACCAGCAAGTTACCGATAAATTGTGTATGGCTAATAGTCACATTTCATCGAACAGAAGCCAGTGGGAGAAGAAGACGAAATTCAAGTTTGTCTCATCACAATTTAACAGAAACTTCAGAATCTCATACAAGTCTCATTCACTCCGAACTTCATAAATGCAAAGGTATAGAAGGCCTGTCACTGAAATGATATGAGATAAAATGATGTGAGACAAGGACAGTCATGTGCCCATGCTGCTTCAGCCTTTTTACCTAATGACATCAGCATTCTTATGCAAGGGCATTGCAACACAGCCCACATGCAAGTCAGAATAGTTCTAAAGCTAGAGCACATCAAAGCATAATAACAACAACAGGGATTAGAATGTGTAGACTTTTCCCATGCATTCAAGGTCTAGTAGGGATGTGGCGCCACAGGATCCAACCAGAACAAAGTCGATCTCGCCCGGAACTAGGACAAGCATTTTAACTTTGTTGAGTAGAAAGAGAAATTTGTGCCTGCTGAATTTGAATATTAACCAAATGAGAAATCTTCCAGAGATCACAAGTGAAATTCCCTCAAGGAATTGCCGAAATGCATGCACTTTATTTATGGTTGAGAGATTAATAAGTGGAACATGCTTTGGCAACTACAAGCATGGACTATGTCAAGAACCCATGGTGATATTTCTGATTGACATGTACAACTGTTGGAAGATACTCACCAACCAGTTGATAATTTACAAGATCATCTCCTTTGGTAAGCTAATTTCAAGAAAATACAAGCTGCAAAAAAAAGGATAAAAAATATGTTGGAAAGCATAACTAACAATGAAAAAGAAGCATAAGAATACAGAACAACTTATGTTTGATGCTGCACAAATCAACAATAAATTTAGCAAAATTTTCTCATGGTTGAGGTTGTGTCCTACTCTGTGCTGGCTATGGCACAGAGAGAGAAGAAGAAGAACAGCAACAACAACAAGAAGTCCAAAACAAAACAAAACAAAAATAAAAATAAAAAGCACTGAAGACCAACACCAAATAAAGAAAGAAACAAAAGGAGCATCAGCAGAATTGTGTCGTGGTACTTTGAGCCCCACAAGTCCTTATTCAGGTACATTCTACCTAAAAGTCCTAATTCAGGGAGATAAGCACCAGCTAGGAAGATATTTTGACTTCAATTAGAATGCAGTATTTGATATATTAAAAAAAAAAAAAAAATTGATTGGTATACTAGACGCAAAAATAAAATAATAGTCACAAGGGGCAATCACCAGTGCCATACCAGTTACAGTGAGTGGATCAATGAGCACATGTGCATATGTGGACATATAAAAACAAAAGCATTATAAATGCATTCTTTTTGCACTTGACAAAGCCCTACATAAGTTATATGCACACCAACATTTACATGCACATGAAAGTAAACTACAGCTAGAGGCTACTCTCCTTGTTACATGGACTCTTTGCTTTGTTCAGCCGTATGTACTACTATTGTTGTTGGACACTTGCATATATCCAACATGTAACTGTGTAATTACACTTTGCTCAGGCAAAATTTTGTTGAAATGAAGCATGTTCCATGTCTGATATGTACAAACACCCAACACCAATACCTGAGTTGCACAGGCCACAGTTACCGCATACATATATATTTTCCTCTAATTCTTCAAGTTCAAAAGATAGAAAGTTTTACTCACTGTTGTTCCATACCACTTAAAAGTCCCTTTTTTTACTTTTTTTTTTTAATAAACTTTTGACTCGAATATTGATGCGTAAGGAATCTATGACCTTATCTATCCCTTATATGTCCAAGGTGTACAAAATAAGTAACCAGAAGTATCATTTTTGTAGTCATTCATGTCTAGTATCAATTACATAACCATTTTATGTTTTAAGGTGTACTAAATAAGTATTCTGAAATAGCAGACAATAGTTATGTCTAAAAAGATATAGATTGAATAATAAAAACACTTGTGTCCAATAGTCATAAACGATGTTCCTGACAAGGTAATCTATACAGATGCAACTCTCATATTATGCTGAGTGTATGCTACATGATTTGAACCCTCCAAGAACTCACAGCAAGTGGTAATCTATATAGATGCAACTCTCATATTATAATTTGTCTGTGCTACATAATTTGAACCCTCAAATATGTGATCCAAGAACTCACAGCAAGTCAAAAGTCATCTGCACTAATTTTCGTCAATTATAATTTCTAACTTCAACTTGAAATTACATGATGCAAAATAGATTTCTCTCCTTACACTCCAGCATTTTGAAGTTGGAAAACAAGTTGTAACAACAAATTATAAGTTCTTCCGTGGCACGAGATCAATAACCAGATTTCTGTTTTTAGACTCGACCAACACTGATGTTGGAAAACAAATTATATGAGCAAAATACAAGTTCTTCCTTGGCATAAGATCAATTACCTTGCAGACATGAAAGCCATTCCAAAGAACACAGCCTTAACAGCTTGTTTCTGCCCAGCATAATCAAATGCCAGTGGCAACATTTCATGCAATGTGAGAAAGGCCATAACTCCACCAACTGCTTGGGCAACAAAGTTCAGCAAAGAAAAATGTCAACACGAAAAGCAAAGGTTAAAAAAAAAAAAAATCATCATTCAAGGAAATTGAGAAATTGAAGGTACTAAAACAAACCAGATCCCAGAAGGCCCTCAAGGATTTCGGGGTTTAAGCTGCTTGGGAATAAATAGGCTGGAATGGAAAAGCTAAATGTCACAGGATAATCAAACACTTTGCAGTATATTTCACAAGTAGCATAAATCCAGATACCAAAGTTGATGCAGAATAAGTTGTAGGATATTTAATATTTGGGGCTTTAGAATAGTTCAATTGTGGTTTCTTAATAATCCCTTATGGATTATAGTTTGATTTCTTTCTGTAATTACTCTAGGGGTTTGGTCTATCCACATCTGGGTATTATAGTTCTGCATTTGGACTTTGAATAATAAATTAACTTGATTATTGATATCTATCTTTTCTCCCTCTCTGCTTCTTCTATCTCTGTTCTTACCCCTTTCTTCTCTTTCTCTCCCCGTCACTAATTTCTTTCTCTTTCTTCATCCCCTGCTTCTTTCTCTTATTCTTTTTCTCTTTCTACATTAAAAATTCATTATAACTTCAATGGAAACCAAATGAATTCAGGTGAATATTTCCATCAAATGTTTAGGAAATTGACTGTGGCGAATTGGCAGATGCATTTAGGCTAAATGCCTCGATATGCTCAAAAGGGGACTTTCAACCTATATCCATGCCTTTTCCTAGTTCTAAGAAATAAAAGAGGCAATTACATAAGAGGCTTATCCTTTGCACTACAACAATTGTCGTTCTTGTTGCACTGATCCAAAAAGGAAGGGGGCGAAAAAAGGGAAAAAGATTTCCAGAAACTAGCAAATAATTCATGCTAGGTGTGTTTACCTACAACCACAACACCCAAAGGCTCCGCAAACCCAGAAAGTGTTGCCAGTTTAAATGCCTGCCATTTGCTGAAACAAAGAAAGATATAAACTGTTTAATTATATCAAATGCACATTGTTTGCACATTTCCAAGATCACCAAATACAATTGAAGCACATAATTATGTCTCTGTTATGGTAAAGTACTAATTAACTATCAAGAAAATAGAATCTTTCCCACAATGCAGGAAAATTCAATAAAGACTTGGGAAATGTTCCTGAAAGTGCAGAAGTCATTACTCCAAATCAAGATTTCACAACATATGTCAACTAAAAGTGCTTCAATTTATTTTCATTATGCTGCAAGGACACATTGTTTCAATCTACCATGGAGTACTGAAAGTTTGCACAAATGATAAACATACCTCTGTGTTGCAAAATAGATGGGAAGTGCAACAGCAACACCCTAAAAGAGAGAATGAGCATTGTGAGCCACAAATTTCCAAAAAATTAATTGGTAGATTATTAATAGTATTTCACTTGAAACTTAAAATAAAGCTATTTAAAACCAAGAGTAGAGATTTAGAGGAACCTCATAAAAGACATAATTCACCATCAGATGCAAGTAAAAATTCTTTAAATTTCATAATTTTGTAAAACAATGTTATGAAATTTAAAGAATATAAACAAAGCATGCAATTTAAAAACCACAAACATGACATGAGAAAATTTAAGCATGCCCTTTGTTTAGTTCTCATTTCTCTATATCCTTGATTATATCGTACTGTGTGTCCTGAGACCTCGTAAAGATTTTAAACTTGAGTATAATTTTAAGGCTTTCTTTCTCCTTTTTCACTTCTTAACCATTTTCTACCTCTACTTTTGGTCTAGACCTGTTGTTTTCTGAATTTTGTATCTCTTACACATCCTTCTCTTCTTCTTTTGATCTCTCTCTCCTCTCTTCATGCATTGTCCATTTTCACGCATAAGGTTTACCTTATATTATTTTTCCCATTAGTATTTTTAAGTAAAACTTGACATGAGATTATAACATACTAAATATTAATTTTCATCTACAACTATGCATTTTGAGGATATATCATGGAATATATGCTTGCTAATGACTAGACCTCAAGTATCTATATTTTTGCAACATAACCTTTTTTTCCTTTTTCACAAAGAAACACTTACAACTCACTCAGGCAAGCACCTAGCACCTTGAGCAAGGGGATTTTAGCATTTTTGGTGCTTAGCCCCTCTAACAACATCTATTCAAATCAAGAATGCTTCAAACATGTCATATAACATCATAAATAATTAACTGAATTTTTACCCACCCCACCCCCAATTCCATATTGTTTTCCTCTATGGTATTTTTGGATGTCTCATAATAGCAGTATTATTCACCGGTTGTCTTTACCTTTTGCATTTTTGCAGTCAACCAAAGGATAATTTTTGTTAAGTGGGGACTAGAATTAAAGAATACCACTTTGAAAAATTGGATTTTCAAAGAGCAATGAATTAATAAGACCTGAAGCATGGGTTCCAAAACCAACCATATCAACTACTGTCTGATGTATATTTAAATTGGTGAGAGCAACTGTCAACATGGCCTTTTAAGATGGTAATAAACAGCTTCTCATTGTCACAAGGGGATAATAACCTTATCAATATTAATTTTGTATTAAGTTAATATGGCTCTAGTATAGAGTCCAAGGATAATTACAGTTCTGGGAGTAATTAGCAATATAAAGACAACTGCTTCCATTATCTAATGCCCATCATCCACAATAGTTTTACTGCCACTCTGTGAATAAGAGTGACAAAGAGCAATAAATTAATAAGAGCCAAAGCATGGGTTCCAACATTGACCATATCAATTCTGTCTCATGCATATTCAAATTGGTGAGTGCAACTGTCAATATAGACTGTTAAGATGATAATACACAGATTCTCATTCTCACAAGGGGTGATAACCTTATCAATATTAATTTTGTAATATAGGCTAATGAGGCTGGTCGACCCCAATTATTTGGATTAAGGCTCAGATTGTTATTATAGGCTAATGAGGCTCCAATTTAGAGTCCAAGGGTAATTACACTTGTGAGAGTAATTGATAATAGAAAAGACATCGGCTTCCATTATCTAGTGCTCATTATCCACAATAGTTTTACTGCCATTCTGAATATACTGCGAATTAGAACTTTGCCCTTAACGTGGAGACAGCTCTTGCATTAGTTGACCAATTGTTAACATGGAAAACATGAATGTCAAAATAGACAATGACAATGCTGAAGCCTGATATTACATGAAAACAAATTATGCAACAAAAACCACATTTCAAGCAAAATTAAAACTACCTCTGGAATGTTGTGCAGTGCAATTGCCAAGGCCAAGTTAAGACCCACACGAAGACCCTGCAAGAGAGAGATAGAGAGATTGACACACTATATAACACACATATATATAATATGTATATGTATTTTTACACCGTTCTAACAATGTAAAACTGTTTTCTAGTTAAAAATATTTACAGGAGCTTAAGTACAGATTCAGTACTAGAGGAGTATCGAAAGTTCCACAGGCATGTTTCGAAAACACTGTTGCACAAATTGCATTTCCCCCTTTGATATCCCAATAAATTAAGAAAACCAGAATATCTTTCAACATAACAAAAATGACAACACATGAATTATTTTATTTTATTTTATTTTATTTTATTTTATTTTATTTTTTTATGAATAAAAAGCTGCATCAAGGGCTTCAAGTGGGAGCCACCCAAAAGGAAATTACAAAGCTAGAAACTCAATGCGAATAAAAAAAAAGCTACATCCAGGTCGATAGAGTCTCTAGAAACCCAAAAAGAAAAGGAGGATCGGCTGATCTAAAGAGCTCTCTCTGCCCTCAATAATCCTAGAATTTCATTCTCACCAAACTAACCAACAAAGGAACATGTCTCTTCGCCTTATGCGTAGGCAAATACAACCAAGTCAAAACTTCATCCTCAATACTTCTTGCAACCACAAAGAAAACCAAGGAAACCCAAAACCATATTCCAAAACTTCCTCACACACATGCAATGTAATAGAAAATGATGAATGAACTCGGTCTCAGATTTGCACATAAAACATCTATTCACAAGAATCTGTCCCCTCTTCTGCAAGTTATCCAAAATAAAAGTATTCTCCCACACCACCTCCCACCTGCAAAAAGAAACCTGAAGGGGAGCCTTTACCTTCTGAATCCCAATCCAAGGAAAATAAGAGTGGCCAACTCTCAGGGCTCCTGCCTGTAAAAGAGAGAAAAAGGACTTAAAGTGCCCATCCTTCTGCCCCTTCCACCAAACAGAATCAACTGCTGTAACATCCAACCTTTGATGTTGTAAAAAAGCAAAGAGCTCAAAAAATCTAGTCATTTCCCAATCATTCACATTGCGTTAAAAAAAAGGGGGGGAATCCCAATGTAAAGAACCATCATCCAGCATATCGAAACAATCATCAACAACATCTTCTTTCAAACGAACCAGCCTATAGATATCAAGAAATTGAGCCCTCAATGTCGACTCGCCACTTCAAACATCCTGCCAAAACAAAACCCGATCTCCCTTGCCAACTGTAAGCTGAACAAACGGAAAAAACTCTGCATACTCCTTACTAATCCACTTCCAAATTCCTACATCATAGTGAGCCCTACTAATCTTGATTTTCTACCCAAAAAGCTCCTCTGCAAATCTGATCACCACCACTTTACACCATAAAGAGTGCTGCTCAATGATAAACCACCACAACCACTTTCCCACCAATGCCTTATTAAAAGTCATCAACGGCTTTTTGCCTAACCCACCCATTAAATGTCAAAGATATTATAGACTGATTTGATCTTTCTACTTCTTTCGCGATAATTAATTACCTAAATATCTCCTAGGATTCCTAAAGTTAGAAAACCAATATAAAGCTTATAGTAATTAATACTCTACCATGTTACCAGGGCTTGGTATGGGTGTCTCTATTATGTGTCTAGAAATCTCACTCCTATTGCTTTACCGTTATACATTCGTTAGTTTTAAGAACTCTCTCAAAATTAATAAAATAATTAATATTAAATACATAATATTCATCTAACGATATGGTAAACATAAAATATTTAAAATTCATATACATCATAAAAGAATTTTAAGTAAAAGGAGATAAGGATCCTTTTTGGCTTGAAGAAAAGGGGGAAAATGGGGTTTGGAAAAGTGCCGTTTCCACTGTTCCCACTAACCCCTGTTTCTCATTTTCTAAGAACTTTTAGCTTCCCTCGTACAAAGCTAGGGAGTTAAATAAAAGAATGTGTCATCAAAGAGAGAGAGAGAGAGAGAGAGAGAGAGAGGGTGGGATCATATCTCAGGTGCCTACACTGGTGTCATGGGGGAGAGCCGCCATCAAGACAAAATATGTAAAGAGGTAAATCATTAGTGACTATGATATCTGCCAAGAGACATTTGTCACCATTCCTACGTTGTTGTTGCCCATGCCTTTGCCTGAAACATTTCCATGTCCAAAATTCTAATGTCATGCCCAACCCATATTTCAGACTCTGATTGAGTCATGTCGTGGCCTCAAGGTACTTGAGGGCAAAGTGCCAAGTCCAGTTAACACAGGGACTCCATCAGCCACTTGAATAAAATCTTAAGCACTGGCACTGTACAGACAATTTGACTAGCGTGCTAAAACAAGCAGGAGATACAACGGATGAATGAGGCAAGATCAACGCTTATTATTAGCTCTTTAATCACAATCAATCCCATTTAATACCTCACATGAGGAATTCCAAAAAAGGATGCAATATAAGTACTTAATGAACTACAGGTAAGCGTGCTTGGTTTTTGTCAGCCTTTTGCTTCAAATGGTGAGCAAACCGAGCTGATTGGTTTTGCATGTGATGAAACCATTGCCATTGGAAACCAGGCATGATTGGTGAAGTCTGTCATGGACAGTATCCATTGGAAATTAGAGAGTGTTCTTCATTTTTGGAGGAAGTTGGAGAGAGATAAGAATACTACACAGAGAAGAAAACAGAGCTCAAGGTCTACGTATTGTCAGAATAAAAATCTTTGTTCTCCGAAAGCATCATTCATCACAATGAAAAATGGACCAATCACCTCAAGCGGGAGGCAAATAGTAGCAGGGAAGTCAACAATCGAGGCCACCAATTTGAAACTCCAGAAAATAATGTTAGAGAAACAGAGGACGAGCAGTCAACAAATAATTAAAACTGAAATAGAGATTTGCAAGCGGTGGTCAAACAAGAGATGGAAGAGGGGAGAGAAACAGAGAGAGAGAGAGGTGGGCGGTGGCAAAGCTCTTTGAATGAGTGAGACAGAAAATATAAGTGGAATAAAAACCCTACATATGATCATTAATATCATAACTGGTGGTTTGTCCTTTCTCGAAGCAATTAATTCAAATACCCTTGCTGACCAAATCCACTTTGGTTTTCCATTACCTCAACTGTGGCCAACTGAATCTAAACAGAAAACAATTGGAACTAAGTTTCAGTGGGCTTCAACTGTTTTGGTGGTTTCCTGACCAAGCTGTGCACCCCTATGTGAAGCTATTACTTTCCAACAAATTCCCTTTAAAACTCCTAGAAAAATAATTTGTGGAATGATTTGTCTATTTTAAGCAACTTCTGTCAAATAACTAAGTGGATCACCCCCAGAAGAAGAAAAATAATTAGGATGATACCTTCATTGATCCAAGGAACACTGCCATTCCCTCTGGCATATTGTGCAAGCTTATGCCTGCAACTCAGAGTGAAAATTTTACCATCAGACAGACCTTGTGCATATAGTTTACACAAAGGAAAAAAGCAAATGAAGTTTCACAATTTGGTGGATCTCCTTTTTATTTCTAGAAAGTTTTTCAAACCAATATTTCCATCAAGCACCACTCATTAACTATCAACCCTGTTCAATCTTGCAGGTAAAATATGGTTCTAAAAGATGCAAACAGATTAACGACCAAAGATAAATTTGTATAGTTAAAAGTTACCCAGTAAATTATCTACAGAGAAAGCACATGTCGATGTAGGTTCTTCTAAGACCTAGACTCCAAATAGACTGCATGATAGATTTTCTCTCTTGACCAAACTATCAATGGTCAACAGTGCAGCAAAAAAGATAGATCCATGTACATAAACTACAGAACAATAAGTAGGACCAAAAACATATGTGATTGCTTAGGCTCCACAGGTTTCACAAGAAATAGCATGCTGTTAAAGAACTTCCAAATTTTTACTTGAGGTAGGCTGTAACCTGGTCAAGAAAAGATATTCTCTAGATGATACTGAAAATAAAGCTAACTTTAGAAAATTGAATTTCACATTCCACATCCAGAGCTAATTTGCTTTTAACTCAATAGTAGCAAATGAATCTGAATCCCAGCTTAAGAAAACAACGGTTATTTACTACATCCACCCAAAACAACAGAGAATGGTCTAGATTCCAGCATAGGATTATATGGGGAGATGTCACAGGGTTTAGCTCCTCTAATGATGCCAATTATTTGGTGCTCTGTACCATTAATTATTGTATTAGCTAGAAAGGAATGTTTGGATATTAAGAATCAAAGTCTTTCTACATATCATTTGGTATAAAATTGTTACCATAGCAAGCAAAGGAGCTTTCAAAGGGGTCCCTGTCAAAATAGTGAAGATGGAATAAAAAAATGTTCTAGCAAATAGTTGCTTATTTTTGATTTATATCTCAGTTTGTTGCTTTAGTTTCTTTTTGTTTTGTATTTTTTGTCTTTTCAAAATCTGATTTTTCATAATGAGGACATCTAATCACCAGTTTGTTGCTTTAGTTTCTTTTTGTTTTGTATTTTTTGTCTTTTCAAAATCTGAATTTTCATAATGAGGACATCTAATCACTGTTTCACATACATTCTTCTCTTATTAATAGAACTAATGTTCTGTCAAAAAAAGAAAGAAACAAACAGAGATCACCTACAAGATTATATGTCAATAATCCTTCAGTGACTTCAACTAAGTAAAAATTGTTGAAAGCTTCCTGGCATCTTCAAATGGCATCAAAATACCCATCCATGAGGCTACCTTTTAGGTGAACCGATCCAACCAAAACACAATGAGGAAGTCACTAGATGCTATGACCTTCACATGAGAAAGAACCAGAGGTCATCTATGTTAACAAAGCATGTGTACCTCTAACCTTATAAAAAAAAGGGTAAAATCCAAGTCCTAAGGTTTGGTTAACTATGAATGGTAAAAGAATATCTTCGCAATCTTATCTTCGACTTAAAATTGGAAAGCAGAGAAAAAGAGGTGGTAGGAATTTACTCTTAACATAGATTTTCAAGTGTTCAGAGGATCTTCTACATTTTTAGAGGAATTTATTGGTACAACTATAATCATTCAAAAAACTTTGTTCAGGTCAACATTTCTCATTTAAAAAACCATGTCTCTGCATATTTTCTGGATAGAAGCATAGGGAAGAAAATCCCCTTCCTATGTAAAGCAGTGTGAGATTATCAAACTCTTCTTCAAAGGGCTTTTCCTTTTCATTATTATTATTATTTTCTTTTTTTTGGGGGGAGGGGGGCTTGGGAAGCAGCTTATTTGAGACTTTTAGCCAACTAAAATCTTTCAGAGGATCAGTTGGCATCCGTGGTATCTCTTTATACAAGGAGATTGTGAGACAATAATCTGTTGTTGAGTTGCCATGGGAGCAGAAAACCTTGGGAGCTTGTCTGTTCCATACTTCACATTCATTTGGTGGTCTCAGGGTCTTTTCAAAGTGAAATTGAAATAGGATTTAGCAGTATGCAATAGATAAATTTTGTATCAAACTCCTGTTAATATTTGTATTATCTCAAGGGAAAGGAGAAAGAGGGCTGGGTAGGGAAGGTCCCCTGTCAGATATTGTAGATATTTTGTTTTGGTTCCTCCAATCTCATGATTCTGTTGATGCTCTTGAAAATTCATTAATTGCTATTTCAGGGGGCTGCGCCCCTTTTATTCCCTGAGTTGCATTCTTCTATTTATCCACAATAATGGGTTCAGCATTCATAGGAATCTTTTGCTATCATTTCTACAATAGAGAACAAATAATTATTTTTATAAAAGAAAAAGAAAATTATTAAGCAGACAAATCCTGTGCAGATACAACTGGTATATCTTTTAATCAAGGACAAGAGGACTAGAAAAATTAATTAAAATGTATTCATACCTATGGCCATGATAATTCCACTAAATAGTACTTGACGGCGATGTTTTTTTACGATGTCCTTGCCCCCATCGTCCCCATTGTTCTGTGATTGCAAAAATTCCAGAAATCCATGTGGCATTTAACAATAATTTGTGGAAGCACATATAAAAACATATCAATAAATATTCATTGCGATAGGAGAAAAGATCATCAACCTTTTTACTTTTTACATCTGCAGTAGGAGCAAGTGTAGGTTCTGGGATGAACCTAACAACAGCAGCAAAAAAGATGACCCCCGCATAAAACTACATATGCATAACAATTATGTCAAAAAGACAAAGAAACCATATAACAACAATGATGAATACAATAACAGATAATGCTTACCCAAAGGTTTCCTTTTAAGAATCCAATAGAGTTGATAGCATTATGAGCTAAATCCAAGAATGATATGCTCAACATTAGACCCGCAGCAAAACCCTGAATGTATAGACAAAGATTTGACCATATTACTACATAATATCTATGAACTCAGATGCCCCAGGGCAGAAACATTAGTTACCACCTATATGCATTAATGTTTGCACATATTCATAGAGCAAAATTTCATCTTAGCAATAATTTATTTCATTAAATATGAACCATAAATCAATGCTGATGGGGTAGTACTTAAGATCTGGATGAAAGGAAGAGAACAACAATCAAATATAAGAATATCTAAGAAATGAGGAAGATGGATTCTAGGCATCACCTGTAACAGCCCAAGCATCTTCAAATTGGGAGTCGGGTTTATAATTACAAAAAGTGCACCTGTTCCACATTCCAAGACCTAAGATTAGATTATGGGACACAATGAAAACCACAAATTGTTTACCTTCAGATTCAAAAACTACAAAGCAACATAATATTTGCACTAAAAGTTCAGCACCACTGAAATCTCATATGAAGAAATCAGTTGATCCATGCATCACATAATTGAGATCTTGGAGCTTTTCATTACATGATCACTTAGGGCAGAGCTATTCCCAGATTCTTGTAGCAATTCTAACAAGCACACATTCTAACAAGCACGCAAGTAACAATGACCAAAATATTACTAATAACACAGAAATTGATCAAAATATTTCAATTTCATTGACTACCAGCTGATAATGGCAACCAAAGAATGCCAAGAATGGAAGTCTACCCTTATCTACTTTACTCAACCTTAACATATGGGACCATCATTAAACTTGCTGCAGTTTTAACAAAGTCATACTCTAAAACATGTCAACTATCGTTAAAGCAATTGCAGGTCTTTCTTGTACACCATCACGCACATGGTCCAAACATCTGCGAGGGAATTTGCTATTATCTTCCCCTATAATTCGTCGGTTATTGTTTACAACATTTCCTGCCCTGTGATTTTCATGAACCGACTAAAAACCTTCTATCTTGCAGTAAAAAATCCAGGGCATCTTTCTACACTTTAAACAGGATTTCACACTTGAGAATGAAGGGGAGGAATATCACTAATGTAGGAATCAACGAATCCATTAGTGGCTTAACGAATTTGTTGATTCCTACATTTCTTTTTTTATTTATTTTTTTTAAAAAAAAAAAAAAACAACAACTAATGTAGGAATCAACAAATCCATTAAACCATTAATTGGCTGAAACCCAGAAGGCAGAACATCAGACCATTTCAACCATGACCCACAAAAATATAACATTCCAGAAACCAATGATGAACAGGAACATCATAAATAATCATCAACGACCCCGCCCAAATGCATAGGCGAGATGCAAGAACAGAGCTCCATTCCAAGATTTTGGGAATTAATGAAGAAAGAAAACGTAAGTAGCCAGACAATTATTAGAATTTTCAACTAAGACTAGCATGGAATTTGGAAAGGCATTAAGAATAGAATCAGAATTGTGATCAAAATTCACAAAATTTTTTGCTCACCTAAGGAAGTACTCAAGCCGCCAACGAGTGAGAGAGTTAAAGCAACCACAATTTGAGACGCCATTAAAGATTTCTGCTCTAATCTCCGATCACGAACACCCAATTGACAGAAAAACAAATACACCAGTTATATTGGAAACCCTTTCTAGAGTTCCCTCCAATGAGAGATTGATCACACAATTGGGTTTGCTCAGAATCGTATTTACTGAGCGAAAAAAACACTCACAAATATCTAAATTCACAGGGGGAAGAAAGAGGGAGTAGGATAATGGACTCCAGTGAGGACCGATCCAGGAACTGATATATGAGAGAGAGAGAGAGAGAGAATGACAACAGAGAAAGAAAGAGATGGCTTGAGGGGTTAGTCCACGAAATGTTTGAGACAGAGGTCTTCGTTCTTGATACCTAACCTGACACTACACTCTACCATCTCCTTTCATATTTGGAATGCTTCAGCCCAAACCCCTTCTATAAACCTATGACTTCTAAATAGCCATAAATGTATCATCTTTAAGTGCTATGTGCATAAGTTATAAATTGTTTCATCCAAAAATACCTAATTTATGCCATATAAATCCATTTTAATTAAAAATTAAATCCTTATATATAATATAATAATTTGTATCTTTTACAATTAACTTTTCTGGAGTAAATCAGTATTTTTAACTACAAAAATCTATAGTAAAATTCTCAAATCTACTTCCCAATTAAAACAAAATAAAATCTAAAAATGAGGACCATTATGGTTTGTTTGAAAATTTTCAACTCACCCCAACTTAATCCAATTTTCATTTTTTATTTTATAATATTTAACTCATAAAATAATTCAAAAATTATTAAGAGTCTAAATTTATCTTAAAATTATTTTTATTTTGAATTATAATAATCTTTAAATAATTGTAAAATAATTCAACTGAGGGCTAAAAATTGATTGTGATAAGGTGAGAACACTAAATCATTGTTGTTAGAAAACTATATTAATTTTAATAAATAATAAGAATATTAAGAACCTTTTTCCACTTCTATGCTTTATAAATAAAATAAAACTCTTATATTTTTTTTAATTTAACATTAATTAAATTAAAAAAAGTTTTCCTTACGTTGGTGCAGGGCAAAGATTCCCTTTTATTAATATTTAATATGCACGTGGCAAATAATCCCACGTTGTTTGAATGCCGACCGTTGAGAAAAGATTCCCCAGCCAAAAAGTCAAGAAAAAAAAAGAAAGTGGTGACAAAACATGAACGGCCATGCACTCGTTTGGAGTTCAAACAAAAGAAATTTAAATATAAAAATTTATTTTCTTATTTTTATTTAATTAAAAATTATAAAATAAATTAAGCTAAATTAACACAATTTGAGATTATCCAAAAGGGTTAGTAATGGATAGTATTTAACTTAAGTTAACAAGGATCATCATTTATATTTTTGACTCTTGAATTATCTCGTAATTTAATAAAAAATAAATTTGGTCTTATTGTTTCCCTTTACAAAGGAAGGTAGAAAACAAACCATGGGTCATATCATTTTGAAATTACTTTCTAATTTTAATCAAATTATAATGTCTTTAATGAAATTATTAATGAGTTAATTTATTTTATAAATCATATTAAATTCAATTAAATCTGATTTAAATATAATTAAAATTTAAGAGATAAAACTTTCTTAACGTCTATTTTTATAATACATTCACACAAAGATTTAGCAATCTTTAATAACAATCTCTATCCAAACTAAGATTTGAATATGTGGGCCATGAATAAAATAAAAGTTCAAACTAATAATCTTTATTGAGAGAAAAAATCTTTAGTAACACTCTCTATCCAAAGATCTAGGAGTGTTTATCGGTTCGATTTTTGAATTTTTCGATTAATTCGATTCGGTTAATTCGATTTAACATTTTTTAATCTAAACCGAAAATCGAACTTAATTCGTTTAAATTCGAAATTCGGTTTTAGGTTTGAATTCGAATTGAATCGAATAAACCAAATAAATCAATTTTGATTTTTGAGATCTAAATTTTCACATAAATCCAATTTAACCAAATTCAAATTGATAAAACAATAAATTTTTTAACTATTATTTTATTGCTTGCTTAAAAAAGAAAAATTACCGATCAAAGTTTAAATAAAAGAAAAAGAAAATAAATAATAAATAATCACAATAAATAAAAAATAGGATAATTAAAAACCCTAATTCGATTTTCTGTTCAAATTCATATTAAAAATCTCAATTCGAAACTCAAATTAAAAACCAAATTGAGAATTCGGTTCTAACCGAAAACCGATTCGAATCCAAAAATCGAATTCAAATTTAATTCGATTCGATCGGATATTCGATTATCACCAAATATTGCACACCTCTACAATGATCAAGCTGTGATTTTTTAAAAAAATAAAAAAAAAATTAAATCAAATGAGACAATGTGCAAAAGAAACGTGAGAATTTGTACCGGTACTTGAGTGACATAATGATAACATATGTTTTCTCAAGATGAACCAAGTACCGTTGCGGACAATCAAACGAATACCCAAGGTTTTAGGCTAACCTGACCCACCCATTCAAAAATACATTAACCTTTGTACTACGAGTAAGCTTGTTAAGATTGGCTGTATCAAACACCTAATATATGTCATTGTTATCAAAAGAACGTCAATTATTTTTTTTTTTATACAGAAAAGCTATATATTTACCACAATTAATAAAAATAGCTTAACAATAAAAAAGTAAATTACATTTAAAAAAAAAACCCATGGTTGTATGGGTATTTTCCGGTGCGTAATTTTCGCATTTAGAATTTGCAAAGTTATTGACTTATTAGTAAATTCAACTGCCTACTCGTTATAATCCAAATAAAATGAAATTTTGTACCAGGTAGGTTTGTGAAATGTTATGCATATGCAACTAAAGTTTGGAATAAATACGTGTCTAAATTTATATTGAATTTAAATGTAGTAACTTTATATTACAAAAATCATTACTATTTTTATATATTTATAAACATACTCTTTGATGGTACCTGATTTAAATAGTTTTCAATTCTCTTATAATTATCTGTTAATGAAGGAAATCTTCATGATATTGGAAATGCTCATTGTTCCCGTATGATTCTAATTTTCTTGAACTCCCGATAAATAAGAAAATCTTCCTAAAATCCTAAACTTTTCTTAATTTCAAGAAAATCTACATATTTTAAAATTTTTTTATCATAAATGCCTGCCAATTCAGAATATCTCAAATAAAAAAAAAAAACTAGAGTTTTCTATATCCCTAAAAAATCTATAAATACAGAGTATAAACAACCCTTAAAGGGGACTCAGTTTTGATATACGAAATAGAGATAATTCTATATACCGTTTAGAGAAGGTTTTATATCTAATTCTATATACCATTCAAAGAGAGTTTCATACAAAATTGTACATATCATTAAAGGTACGACTTCATGGCCAAGTCTATATCACGACAGAGGTATGGCTCCATTCAATTTTATACATACGGGTATGACTTCATACTCAATACACACGTGGTATGTTAATTATCTCTCTCTACATATATATATCACATCGAGAGTATACAAAGTCGTATTCAAGACCTTTCGCTCGTTATATTATCATTTTTACTGACTTATGTGTCAAAGTACCCCTATTGGGCAACCCCCGGTTGAGTCTTCTGCAGGTTTCTCTATTGATGATGATCCGGCTGACTCATCGGCACCGATCAAATTATACCTATACACATAGGGACAACATAGGATTATATCCTCTTAGCTCTCTTAGTCTTTTTCTTATTTTATTATCACTCTATCTGACTTGAATATCGTAATCCCCCCGTTGGGTCAATTTCGATGGGGTCTTTTGCAAATTTTCCTTCAACAAAGACCTGACGAGCATATCGGTATCAAGTTCCTAGTTCTAGTTTGGAGAACAATTATGTATGGAGCAAAAATTGACTCCAAGATATTGGCGCTATCCGTGGAAAATGACTGACTGAAAAGCCAAAAAAAAAAACTTCACACTCTGTTACATTTCCTCTCTTCTATTGTCATCACTCCACCATCCATCCATATGACATCAGGCAAAGCTGCTCCCACAGCAACATCCTCAACTACCTACTACCCATCTTTGGGATGCCTCTCGGTACGACGTTTAGGTAAGACCTTTATGGCCCTCAACCTTGTTCCATTATTCTATTTGTTGACAGAATTATCTTTTCGAATGTATATATCAAAACGTGTTATCAATAAAGGATATATCTCTCAGATGGGTAGACAAGATTCATCCCATCGATTAAATTCTCTTGAACGAACATGTCGTTTCGAACGGAGTCCATCGTTAAGGATTTATCTCCCCGAATGGACAAATATAGCACATTCTTTCGAACAAATGAGTACTCATAAATAAAGTTTATCGTTAGGGATTTATCCCCCCAAACGGAAAAAGATCATTCAGTTATCCTGAACGGAGTTTATCATTAGGGATATATCTCCCTGAATGGGCAAACATTACTCAGTCCTCCCGAACAGAGTTTATCATCAGAGATTTATCTCCCCAAACAGGCAAATATTGCTTAATCCTCTTGAACAGAGTCTATTGTTAGGGATTTATTTCCCCAAACGGGTAAAGATCGCTAAGTCCTCCTAAACGGAGTCTATCATTAGGGATTTATCGCCCTAAACAGACAAACATAGGCCATTCTCTCAAACGAACGTATGGTCAATACAAGGAAAACCCCTGCTCGTGTAAAGGTGACTTACTCTCTCGGTCATAAGTAATCTAACGAGTACAAGAGCAATAGCACCCCGAATGGGATTCGACTCCCTTTCTAGGTCCTTTGTATTACATGAGGTCTCCATACCCGGATGGGATCTAACTCCCTTTCTCGATTTTCTATATAGGCTCCGGCCTTCGGATGGAATTCAACTCCCTTTTCTCTTGGTTGTCTATTTAAAATAGCTACTATTGCATCAGACGGGATTCAACTCCCTCTCTTTCGGCATCATATCACATCAGTTGCAATATTACTCTAGTATATTCTCTTGGCCACAGTGCCTTTAGCAACAACCCAACACACACGAATGCAAAGTTTGGTCTCATTCTCTCTCGTATCAGTCTCAGAATCTCACATTCACCAAGAGTTACGATTCTAAGTCAGTCTTTGGAACTTTTACTGTTACTTTTCATAACACAAGCACTCTACACTCTCGGCCACTACCCAGTTAGACACTTTCGCTTAAGTTTTTGATCTGTTGGTTTCTCGACCTCCCTATCATTCTAATTGTTCAACCTCTCAATCTCTTCATCATTCGACCTATCGGTCTTTTAATCTCTTGTTAGTCTCTCGACCTCCCGATCATTCGAATCGCTCGACCTATCGATCTTTCAATCTGTCGGTCTCTTAATCACTTGTTGGTCTCTCGACCACCCGATCATTCTAATCATTTAACCTATTGATCTCTTAATCGTTCGACCTGTCTATCTCTCAATCTCTTGATCATTCGACCCGTCGGTCTCTCGACCTCCCGATCATTCAAATCATTTGACCTATTGGTCTATCAATCTCTTGATCATTCGATCTTGATCTATTGATCTCTTGACCTCTTGATCATTCGAATCATTTGACCTATCAGTTTCTCAACCTATCAATCGTTCAATCGTTCGATCTATCAGTCTCTCAACCTCCCGATCATTCAGATCATTCGACCTATCAGTTTCTTGATCATCTGACCTATCGGTCTCTCAATTTCTTGATCATTCGACCAGTCAGTCTCTCGACCTCCTGATCATTCGAATCATTCGGGCTATCGATCTCTCAATCTCTCAATCATTTGATTTGTCGGTCTTTCAATCTTTTGTCGATCTCTAGACCTCCCGATCATTCGGATCATTCAACTTGTCGATCTCTTGACCTGTCTATCTCTTGACCTATCAATCTCTCGATCGTTCGATCTGTCGATCTCTCAATCTCTTGATCATTCAACCCGTCAGTCTCTCGACATCCTGATCATTCGAATCGTTCAACCTGTTGGTCTCTCAATCTCTTGATCATTCGATCTATCGATCTCTTGACCTCCTGTTGGTCTCTCAGCCTATCGATCTCTCAATTGTTCGATCTGTCAGTCTCTCAATCTCTTAATTATTCGACCCGTCGGTCTCTCAACCTCCTGATCATTCGAATCAATCGACCTATCAGTCTCTAAATCTCTTGATCATTTGACCGGTTGGTTTCTCGACCTCCTGATCATTCGAATCGTTCACCTATCGGTCTCTTAATAGTTTGATCTGTCGATCTCTCAATCTCTTGATCATTTGACATATCGGTCTCTCAACTTCCCAATCATTCGACCTCTCAAATCATTCGATTCATCGATCTATCGATCTCATGGTCTCCTGACCTCTCAATCTTTTGGCTTCTTGGTAACAAATCAAAATTTTTCTTAAGCAATTCTAATCGTTTGTTACTGGTACTTTCCACATTCAATGCTCCACTTTCATGCCTATTTTGATTTTTTGAATCACTCTACTTGTAATACTATTTTTTCAAAATGTTATTAGGAGTGAGGGCAAATGATGGTACCCACTTTAAATAGCTTCCAATTTTCTTATAATCATTTGTTAAGGAAGAACATTTCCATGATACTGGAAACTTTCCTTATTCCCATAGAATTCTAATTCTCTTGAACTCCCGATAAATAAGAAAATCTTTCTAAAATCTTAAATCTTCCTTAATCCCGGGAAAGTCTAAATATTATAAAAGCCTTTCACCACAAACACTTGCCAATTCAAAAGAGCTCAAATAAAAAGGAAACTAGGGTTTATATACCTCTAAGAAGTCTGTAAATATAAAGCATAAACAACCCTTAGAGGAGACTTACTTTTGACACATGAGAGAGAGAGGCAATTCTCTATACCATTCAGAGAAAATTTCATACCCAATTCTATGTACCATTCAGAGGGGGTTTTATACAGAAATCTATATATCGTTAAAGATATGGCTTCATGGCAAGTCTATATCACCATAGAAGTATGGCTCCATTCGATTTTATATATACGTGTATGACTTCATACTCAATCATTCACACATGGTACATTTATTATCTCTTTCTACATACATATATTATATTGAGACTATACAGGATCGTATCCGAAACACTTCGCTCATTTTATTATCATTCTTATAAACTTGTGTATCGAAGTACCCCCATCGAGCAACCTCCAGTAGAGTCTTTTACAGGTTTCTGTATCGATGATGATTCGGCTGACTCATTGGTACTGATCAAACTGTATATATATACACAGGGACAATATTGGGTTATATTCTCTCGACTCTCTCAGTCTTTTTCTTATTTCATTACCACTCTATCTGATTTAAGTGTTGGAATCCCTCCATCGGACTAGCCTCGATGGGGGTCTTTTACAGGTTTTTCTTCGATGAAAACCCGACGAGCAAATCGCTATCAAGTTCCCCATTCCAATTTGGAGAGCGATCATCTGTGGAGCAAAAATTGACTCCAATACTATCAAAACAATACAATACAATAATTAATATTTGCTCTACCTTCAAAACTATTATCATAATAAAAAGGTAATAACTCATTTTTTAATTATTATTATCCTATCATTTCATAAGATATAATGCAAAACTATCTTCCCACTTTAGTGTAATGGTACAATTTAATAATAATATGGTATAAATGAACTCTATTTTTTTTTTTCATAAGGAGATTCATTATTTCTATCACTACTTCATTTTAATTGTTATGTAAACAATTAAAAACTATGTTATAGGATTTTCAAAAATTGCAAAATCTTACATGTTTGAAAAGTCCAGCTTGTCGTGGGGATTTTTTCTCTTGTCGACTATGATTGTAGATCTCATTTTTATTTACGTAAGATTCTCTTTGCCGCTTTAAGAAAAGTGAATATCTCCCTGGCAGATTGAGCAACGTCAGAGGCAGGACTATTGAGAAAGGAGTGATTAGTAACAACCGACGAGGTCTATTTGCAATCTATGGGCCTGACTGATCTGGGCCTCATAGATGTGGGCCATATACCATCACTTATCCCTACTCCTTATGTCGTTTTGTAGGAAAGTTGTAAGGAGTAAGCTACAGGCAGTTACTTGAGAAGTCGTGAGAGCGTAAATGTGTTTAACCCCTGAGTAAATGATCCCAGAATAAATGTTTTGTGGGAAGTTGAAGAGGTTGAGACTCCTCATTCATTACGCATACTTCTCATTGGAATGTTTCGTCTGCCCAAAATTGCGAGGATCACGCCTTTGCGACTATAAATAGGGATCATATGACCCAATATTGTCCCATAGAAGTCTTACATGCTTTTATCAACAATTCTGTGAGTTGCCACTACCGAGAACTTGTTCTTCTAAGAGATTTTTCGATGAGGCGCTTTAAGCCATAAAGCCCTATAACTTAGGATACTCTTATTGATGCGAGGTTTCGTCACAGATGGGACTACTGATATGAGGTTCCATCACATCATCTGGAATTTGGACATTGTGATGGGATCTGTCATGGCTCTCATCAGGGATTTTGACTTTGCGAAGGAAGAGAGATTTATCAAGAGAAGCTCTCTTCTCAAGGTCGAATTCGTCATTTGACCAATCGATATAGTAGAGGTTACATGTGATGCTTCTTGGCACTCTGTCGAGTCGGGCAATAGGAGAAGTTGGGAGGTGGTCAGAGACTTGATTCATCCTTATAGTCTCTCTCATACCCTTTTCGATTCCTTTTCAAATTCCTTTCCAACTTCTACTAGGAAGGGTCTATAGTTTTTACCCTCCTTAACTCCAGTGCTCTGGGGAGGTTTAACGGATTGAGGAGGCTTCTGTGATCTTCTTGTCCTAATGGTGTGACGCTGATGGGTTATGGAGTTTCTTCCAATTCCCAATTAGCACTCTGCTGTAGATTCCTCATATATTTCTTTTAATGTAGTTCTGTCTAACTTAGAGACTTATAAACTTTCTTTTGTCATTGTATCCATCTATGTACTCTTAATGTGTATTTATTGAAATAAAAGAGGAGTTTCTATTACTTACTTGTTGATTGCTTCGATCGTTAATAGCCTGTTGATGCGTATGACAAGTGCTGAAAGGCTGAGTAAATGAATTAACCAGTAGGATCTGGCCGATAGGAAACTTCATGGTGGTCAGCTTTCTTACTACTAGACACGGAACGGTATTGTCCTTTAGTTCTCCATGTATGCTAGAACAAGGGGGATTCTTCTCTGTGTACATGCGTCCGTTTAAAAGTCTAACTGAGTAAGGGGGCCTTGTACGTCCATCTAAGAGCACCTTCATTTGATAAGTTAGGCAATGCTTTTCCATTCTGGGAGATAAATCCCTATCAATAGATTTTGTTCGGGAGGATGGGGTAATATTTGCCTGCTTGGGAAGATAGATTTATAATAATGGATTTCGTTAGGAGGACTGGGTGATGTTGGACTGTTCGGTGGATAGATCTCTAACGATGGACTCTGTTCAGGAGGACTGGGCAATGTTGGCCCGTTTGGGGGGATAGATCTCTAACGATGGACTCTGTTCGGGAGGTCAGGGTGATTCCTGCCCATTCAAAGAGATAAATCCCTAATGATGGACTCCGTTCGGGAGGACTCAGTGATGCTGGCCAGTTTGGGGAGATAGATCCCTAACAATGAATTTTGTTCAGGAGGACTGGGCAACGTGACCCGTTCGGGGAGAGATAAATCCCTAATAATGGACTCCGTTCAAAAGGACTGTGCAATGTTGGCCCCTTCGGGGAGGTAAATCCCTAATAACAGCATGTCTTGGGAGGCACAAGAGCAAATCGATAGGTTAGCACAGCAAGATAGAGAATCGTAGGGGTTTTACCTGACCATCAGATTTGACGTGAAATAGGACATGCTCGTTCGATAAGGTATTAGCCCTTATTAATAATGGATGCGCATGTTCTTGAAATTCCACGTTCTGGGTATGGTCGAGCTATCTAGGTGGTCGAGGTGATAAGTACGTGGATAAACTTCTGAGTGTATCCTGTAGGAGCCTTCCCAATTGAGTGTTAATTTGCCCCCAGTTGAGGTTGACCGTTGGCCTCCACCTTCTATGTACCAAGTCGTTTGGTTTGAATGCCTTGGTTCTAACCTGTTGGTTGTAGTATCTTGCCATCTACTGCTAATAAGCGGTTATTCAGATGGATGCAATTTCCCTCAACTTGGGAAGTAAGTCTAGGCATTCGCTTAGTGTGGATTCATTCCGCCCCTTTTCATATTGGTCTACCCTCAGTGAATGGATCTCAATTTCGAATGGTATGATTGCTTCGCACCCGTATGTAAGGTTAAACGGTGTCTCCCTTCTTGCCCTTTAGGGCGTTGTTTGGTAGGTTCATAAAATGCTATAGAGCGCGTCGACCCAACAACTTTTAATTTCGTCTAGTACAGCTTTCAGCCCTTGTAGGATCGTTCGATCAGTCACCTCGACAAAGCCATTGGATTGTGGGTAGGTAATGAAAGTAAAGCGGTGCTGGATCTCCAACCTGCCACAAAAGTTTTGGAAGCTTTTGTTGTCAACTGCTTATCATCGTTCGTGATTAGCACATGTGGTATACTAAATTTGGTGACAATGGACGTTCACACGAAGTGCTGCATTTTTTTGGTGGTGATTTGGGTTAGTGGCTCGATTTCCACCCACTTGGTGAACTAGTCGATGGTCATAACTAAGAACTTGCGCTATCCGGCTATTGGTGGAAGTGGTCCTAGAATGCCCATTCCCTACTGAGCAAACGACCACGGATTGACTATCAGGCAGAGCTTGGTAGAGGGCTATCGTGGTACCGACAAGAAGCACTGTGATTTGTCATATCTTTTGACGAAATCGTCAGCATCAGTTTTCATGGTTAGCCAATAGTATCCTTACCGAAGGGTTTTGTTTGCTAGATTTCGAACACCTAAGTGACTGCCATATATCCCCTCATGAATTTCTCTAAGGACGTAGTCCCCTCCTTCTGGCATCAGACATTCCAGATATGGATGGGTGTATGACTTTTTGTAGAGGTCGCCATTGATGATGGCATAATGAGCGACCTTTTGCCTCAACTTGGCAGCTTCGGATGATAAGCTTGGTAATTGCTTATGCTTCAGATAGGTCTCGATACGATCTTTCTAACTTGGTGAGTTGTTTGCTAACAAGATTTGTTTGGACTCTTCGATGCTGGGGTATGGTAGACTTTTTATGCAAATGGCGCGATTGGTTGCTACAGAGCCAGAGCTAACTAACTTCGAGAGTGTATCAACTCATGCATTCTCGAATCGAGGGATTTGATGTATGTCCACTTTATCGAATTTGTTTGCTGTTTGACGTATCTTGGATAGATACTTTACCATCGTTAAGTCTTTGGTCTCGTAGACCCCTTTAATCTGTTTGACGACCAGTTGACTGTCGGTAAAGATCTGTACACTTCAGGCCCCTAATGATGCTGCTATCCGCAACCCGATTAGAAGGGTTTCATATTCGGCTTGGTTATTAATCGCTTGAAAGTCGAAGCGAATGGTGTATTCAGCTTTGAAGTTGTCCGGTGCCACTAAAACGAGTCTGGCTCCGTTTCCTGAGGAGTTAGATGACCTATTTACAAGAAGGGTCCATTCAGATTGTAGGTGCTCTTCCCAATCATCGGTGGGAGGCTGTTCGGTGGACATTGGGAATGTTCACTCAAGGATGAAGTTCACAAAGGCTTAGCCCTTGATAACTGGTCTCAGTTGGTATTCGATATCGAACTCGCCTAGTTCGATGCTCCACTTGATAAACCGACCCTAGGTGTCTCTTTTTTGCAAGACTTGTCTTAACGGTTGATTGGTCAGGACCACCATGGTGTAGGTTTAAAAGTAAGGTCAGAGGCGTCTAACAGTGATGACCGGGGCAAAGAGGCGTCTAACTGTGATGACTAGGGCAAAGACTATCTTCTCGATAGGACGGTAGTTGATTTTAGACTCATGAAGTATATGAATGACATAGCACATTGCCTTCTGTATGGTAGATCCTGTCTCACAAGGACAGAACAGAGTGGTTGGTTAGAAACAGAGAGATAGAGATAGAGTTTCTCATTAGAGACTGTTCAGGAGAGGAGTGGAGATGATATGAGATACTCTTTGAGTCTTTTGAATGCAGCCTGACACTCTGGCATCCATGCGAACTTCTGAGGCTTTTTCAGAGTATCATAGAAGTGTTTGTACTTCTCCCCCATTTTCGACATAAATCGGTTGAGGGTGGTGATTTGCTAGTAAGACACTACATGTCTTTCAGTGTCTTTGACGGTGCCATGTCGAGTAAGGTTTGGATTTTCCCTAGATTCACCTCAATTTCTCAGTTGGTAATCAGAAAGTTTAAGAATTTCCCAAAAGTGATCCCGAAAGTGCACTTCGTAGGATTCAGCCTCATGTTGTATCATTCCAGTGTTTGGAACCCCTCTTTTCGATTGGTAATGTGATTGTTGACATCAGTACTTTTGATGAGCATGTTGTCGACATATGCCTCTACATTCCTGCTAAGTTGTTTGTTGAAATCCTTGTTGACTAGACGTTGGAAGGTTGCTTCGGCGTTCTTAAGGCCAAATGGCATAACGTTATAGCAATATGTACCAAACTCCGTAATGAATCTAGTTTTCTCTTCGTCTTCAGGAGTCATGTGTATTTGATTATATCTAGAGTATGTATTCATAAAACTTAGGCGCTATTGGCCGAACGAATTGTCGACTAACTTGTTGATGTTAGGAAGTGGATAATTGTCTTTGGGACAAGCCTTATTGAGATCAATGAAATCTATGCACATCTTTGCTTTCTTCAACATGACAAAATTGGCTAACCACTCGGAATATTCCACTCCTTAAATGAATCTGGCTATCAAAATTTTTTTAATCTCTTCTTGTATCACACGTTGGTGTTTTAGCACAAACACCCTTTTTTTTGTTTGACAGGTTAGCGACTGGTGTCTATAGTTAACTTATGAACTATGACCAAGGAGTGAATGTCCGACTTGTATTCAAGGACCACGCGAAGACTTTGAAATGACATCGCAGACAATTCACAACTGCCCTCTGGAGAGAGGGTGGCAAGTGGGCGCCAATTTGAAAGGTTTGTCTGGGTATGTTTGTGAGGGGGACTTTGATCACTTCTGCTCTCGATTGGGGCTTTGACTAATGCTCAGTATCGTCTCTGAGTTCCATTATATCTATCGATTAAGACTTCTTTTTCCCCTACTACAGAGACGGCTGACAGATCGGGGTTGTTGCGGAGAGTTGCGATTTCCAGGGGTGTCCTGAATTTAACCTTCATGTGTTTGGAACTCAATAGTGCTTCAAGACCGTTTAGACTGGGACAACCTAGGATGATGCTGTAAGGAGATGAGAGTTTCACAACTTAAAAGGTGGTTGGAGCAATAGCATGGTGAGGAGGCATTCTCAATGATACAACGAGCGGGATGATGCCTTTTGGATGTATGCATTCACCTGCGAGCCCTTTGATGGGCTGGTCCGAAGATCGAAGGTAAGAGGGTGCGAAACCCATCCGTTGAAAAGCATTCCAGAAGAGGATGTCATGATCTACCCCTTGATCCATGAAGGTTCTCTTAACGAGGTGAGAGCCGATTCTTGCCGCGATGACTAGCGGGTCATTTCGACTAATATCAACTTCTTTTATATTGTCATCATCAAAACCAATTGTTGGTCTTCTTCTCTTGGCCGAAGCCATGATGGAGAGGGAGATGACGGTAGAATTTGTTTCGGTTGAGAAATCAGTATGTTCCACATGAATGATACTAATCTGTTGGAGGTGAGACTAACTCCACAAATAATGGTTCTGCTAACTCGAATGGGATAGCTTGGCCGTCAGATGGTCCGAATCGATGAGATTGCAAAAGATTGCTGGAGGGTGCTCTAGTGAGAGAGATTCCGACACTTAAATTAGAAAGCGGTTTTTGAAAGGAAAGAAACAGACTGATTGAGAGAAAGCTCTGTGTGTTTTTGGTGCTTTGTGTGGACTAAGAGGACTTACCTAGACGGTAGGCACATTGAAGTTTATATAACTATTGCATGTGAGAGTCATGTGCATACGAGGTAATAAAACCTTAATTTTCTTATAAGAGTGTCACATGATTTCAAGGAATCGTGTCATAAGATTCTCAAAGATTGCAAAATAGTTTCCTTATGAGTGTCCCGTGATTTCAGGGAATCATGTCATAAGTTTTCAAAAATTGCAAAATCCTACATGTTTAGAAAGTTCAGATCGTCGTGGAAATTTTTTCCCTTATCAACTACGATTATAGATGTTCTTTCTGTTTATGTAAGATTCTCTTTGCCGCTTTAAGAAAAGTGAATATCTCTTTGACAAATTGAATAACTTTGCATTTGGGCAATTGAGGCACCGAGCAGTCGGCTGTTCAGAGAGAAGTGATCGCTAACAACCAATGAGGTATCTGTAGACCTAACTGATTTGGGCCATATACCATCACTTATAATGCAATATCTTGTGTTTTTTTAATAAATTTATATATATTTTTTAATTTATCAACATATATATATTGTATGATCAAATATTGCTACCAATGTTTATCAAGACGAAGTCAATAGTTTTTACTTATACTCTTTACTTCTATTTTGATCTTTTGGATTTTTTTAAATTCTTTCTTTTATATATTTCACATATAATTTTTTATCTAAAATATTTTTCACAACAGATATATACTTTTTTAAAATAATAAATTTTATAAAAAATATAAAATAAAGACAAGACTGATGAATTTAAATACTGATGCAGTCTCTTCTTTTCATAGGAAAAAATGCATTCATAGGCAACCATAATAACATACACTTAAGTGTTACAACAACACTCTAAAACTTAATCTCAAATTTTAAAATCGATCATGAAACATAAATATCGGGAATAACACGATCGTAAGTGTTACATATGTATAAATTTATAACATCCACGTAAGTGTTACATACGTGTAAATTTATAAAGTATGTTATTATATATTGAATTTGTGATTTAAACAAAAAGAAATTATTTGATTTACTTTTTGAAATAATTTTCACTTTATAAAATATAATCTATAATTATGAAAAATAATATATCCCTATAGATATAAAGCGCTGAATACGTTTATTGTTCACGCAAAAATTTTGATGTCCCTAAGTGGTCGTCTGTTATTTTTTTTTTACAAACTTTTTTTTTTTCATTTGCATCCGTTTTTTCTTTCTTGTAGTTTTTTTATTTCTTTTTTCCATTCGTGTCCTTTTTATTTTGGGTTGTCCCTATTTGATCACTAAGTAGTCGTCTGTTATTCTTTTTACCATAGCTTTTTTTTTTTTTTTTTTTTTTTTTTTTTATCATTAGCATCCCTTTTTCTTTTGTCGTTTTTTCTTTTTATTTGTTCACGTCCTTTTCTTGGGAGATGTCCTTACTTGGTTATCTTATATTTTTGAAACCTCACATTTTTTTTTTCATTCAAATCATTACATTTTTTATTTTTACTTGAATTTTTCCTTTTTTTTTTTTTTTTTTTGCTTGGGTCCTTCATCTTTTCATGAAAATTATTTTTTATTTTTTTTATTCAACTCTTTGCTTTTTTTTTTGGGTGACTTCATCCACTGTTTTTTTACCACAACTTTTTTTTTTTTTTTTTTTCATTCGTATCCTTTTTTCTTCATGCCACTTTTTTTTTTTCCATTTTTGTTCTCTATTTTTTTTTAACGTCTCTATTTGGTCGTTCCATATTTTTGGGACTTTGCACTTTTTTTTTTAAATTCAAGTTTTTATACTTTTTTATTTTGATCCGATTTGTTTTTTTTTTTTTTTTTTACTTGGGTGCTTTATTTTTTTGAGACCATGGTTTTTCTTTTTTAATTCAAATTTTGTACTTTTTCGTTTTGACCATTTTTTTTTGCTTGGGCTCTTCACCTTTTTGTGACCGTGCTTTTTTTTTTTTTTTTTTTTCAGTTCTTTGCTCTTCTTTTTTGCCCAATTTTTTTTCTTAGATCATTTATCTTTTTTAAATATAGATTTTTCCTCTTTTTGGCTTCATTTGTCCATTTAGATGCTTTTTTTATCCTTTTTTTTTTACTTTAATCATTTGTCTTTTTTGAACAAAAAATTTTCTCCCTTTTTACCTGGTCATTGCTTTATTTTCGAACCATAGGTTTTTTTTTGATTCAAATCTTTGTTTTTTTATTATTTTTTTAATCTTTTTTCTTCAGTCTATTGCTTTTTTTAACATAAGTTTTTTTTTTTCTTTTTTAAGTATCAAGAATGATTATCTCTTTATTTTTATTATCTTTTTATTCTACTTATTATCTATTTTTTTACCTTATTTATTGATTTTTTAGAATTTCAATGATTAGATTTTTTTTATTATTATTGATATACGTTATATTTTTTTTCGATTTAAATAATAATTTAATTTAAATATTAAAATATTTATAAATTTAATAAATATTTATATAATAAAAGATACCCTACGTGCTTGTGCGGGAGAGTAACCAGTATTTTTAAAAAGGCCAAAACAATAGTTAGCACGAGTTCAATTGGATTTGTGCCGCCCGCCTCTGGCCCTAGAACTTTTTGGAAGGCAAATTGTGGAAACTTCTTTCCTCCAAACTTCTCTCTCCTTTCTGAATCCCTAATTTCCCAAAGTGTTCTTCTCCAAATCTTACTCATCAAATTCAATGGCGTCAAAACTCTGTCAACGACTCGGATCACGCCTCCTACGCACTCCACCAGCATCAACATCAACAGCACCACTCAGAAACTTCTTCACGTCTCAAAACCCTAAGTTTTTCACTTTCATCGAACCCTCACCACGAATCTCGTCAACCTCAATCAATGGCATCTTCTTCTCACCCTCCACTTCTCTCCGGTTCTTTTCCAGTGGTCGACGCTCTCCTGTCAAGTCCAAAGTCGACATCGGAGCCCGAGCTCGGCAACTCCAGAACCGCCGGCTGTGGACCTATGCTCTAACCTTCAGTTGCATCGCAGGCTTCGTCGTAATCGTTCTCAACACATTTCAAGACCAATTGGTCTTCTATGTAACCCCAACTGAAGCTCTTGAGAAATTCGCCGCAAATCCGTCGAAAAACAAGTTCCGATTGGGTGGTTTGGTGCTCGAAGGCAGCGTAGCGCAACCGGCATCGTCGTCGGAGATGGAATTTGTCATAACTGATTTGATTACAGATATTTTGGTTAGGTATCAAGGGTCATTGCCTGATTTATTTAGGGAAGGGCATTCTGTGGTAGTTGAAGGGTTTGTGAAGCCGATCACTGATGAAATTCGGAAGGAAAGATCCACGAAGAATGTTTCAGGGAAGGCTAGAAGGGGGGATTGTTATTTTTCAGCTTCTGAAGTGCTTGCCAAGCACGACGAGAAGTACATGCCGAAGGAGGTTGCAGAGGCTTTGGAGAAGAATAAGGCGAAAATCGCTAAGGAGTTGGAGAAGGAAAAGGAAAATGTCAAGGAAGCCGCATAAATTTTCGGGTACGATATTTTGGGTAATTTTGATAATACTATGATTTCGAATGAAGTATAATTGTTTAAGAATAGTACTAGGTTCAAAATTAGTGATTGCTTTGATAATAGGCCGGTAGGCAATGATTTTTTTGGCTCTCAGGATGAAATGTGACATTGGTCTGATGAGGTTTTTGTTTCTCAATTTTGTTGTTGTAGTGGTGACATATATTGATATGCTCACCTGTATGATTTGATGTCAGGAATAGCTGAAATTCGTTTTAGGACCTTAAATTAATGAAATAATAAAATAAACTGATGCATGAAGTTTTGTATTTCATGAATTATTATCAGCTGCAGGGCTTTGTCATTTGGAAACTTGATTCTTTGATTATTTAATAATGAGACATTATTCTATCATTCATGCAAAGGAGCAAATTCCATTTTGTTGTTTCTTCTAATATTTTTGTTGGAAAATAGTTTTGGGTTGCTATATTTGGTGAAATGTCTTGGCTAAGCATTTGCTATAGTTGAACTGTCAATGTTTCATGGGCTGAATAACTCTGTCCCAATTGATTAGATGACTTAAATTGTTAGCACTAAATTGGTTACGTTGATCTCCTTTATTTTTGTGGCTTAGATGGGAACTCATTTTGGTTGATAATTATAATTTTCTTTTGCATATACCTCTGAAAGCTTAAATGGCATCCTGCTCATAATTGATACATCTGGTTTTGGTGATCTGGCTATCCTTTCTTATTCATGGCAGGCTATAAAATTTCCTCTTTGTCCTTCCTCCGCCTTCCCTCCCCCCCACCCCCAATTGTTTCACTCGAGTCAAATAATCCCATATCATCTTGCTGTTGTCTTGGTGGTCACGACAGGGATATAGAACTTGACTTTGTAATGAGTCTTGAAAACTTCACATTTCTCCCTGCCATCCTTATGTGAGTCAAAAAAGGGTAAGTGACACTCGGATTAGTGTGGTAATAAAATGGATACAAAACCTATGCTTTTGCCCAGATATGGTATGCGTCATAGTGTTACAGTATCACAATAGGCATGGTCTTAACTTTAGAAACTTTCAAAGAAATAAATTTGTGAAGCTGTATGTTAATGGTTTAGATGATATGGTGTAGTTGAGGTGAAGTGCAACCTGTTGTAGTAAGGATGACCCTCTCCTATACCTAATAGGTTGAATGAAGTGGGAACATAAACCAGTAAGAATTGATCTTATCTCTTGAAGGCGATTTTAAATATTTTGTGCAGGGGTAAAATTCTAGTTTTAAAAGTCGGTTGACAGAGTTTTGAGCTTGAAGGATGGTGATCTTGATTTGTGGCAGCAGTGGAATCCTCCAGGTTCACTTTTCATAGATTTCTCTGGGACATAGCAGAATTGTTGGTGGCTAAGGCTTTCGATAACCCTTTTGTGCTAGAAAACCAACTTAGATAAGGCAAAGAGCACATTCCTTTGTAGTTTGTGATTAAGTTATCTAGCATGCTTAGTGCAAGGTAAAAGATCGTGGAGTTTTATGTTGCATGTTCCATATGTTTGCACCAAAGATGTCCCCCCAATTATGTTGCTCAATTCTTAGGTAGGGGGACTTTACTACCCCCTTAGTTGGGGCATAATATCCTTCCTTTTGTATGAAAACATCTTACAAGCTTTCATAAAATTCTGTTTTAATACCAAACTTGGCTCTGAAGAACTTGGCTGTTTCTTGTTGGCCAAGAGAGTGAGAGTGTTCTGAATTGGCACACGTGGTTGTTAGGACATCTATGTCCTGCCCAAATCATTATATATGAAATATTTATATTGGTCTCTGAATGGAAACTTTTTCCTTGATTAAACTTCATTAATGACTAAAAGAAAAGTATAAACTTCACTAACAGATCTCTTGTACTTCCTCCAAGTACTGAAGAGAAAAGACTGGGGAATGTTGTTTGAGATCATCTGCCTGTATCATTCCTGGTTCCTTTCATAATCCTTAAAAAGTTGCAAAATTCAGCTAGGGGGTGTGTGACAAATTTGCATTATATTTTAGGTTTTGTTTAGGCGTGGTGAAGGAGGCAGATTTGTGGAGATTGCTACAAGTTTATGTGCTGGTTGGAGGTCAGACTACATGTGATGGTCCCTTTTAGTAACTACTGAGAATCTGCAAAGCTTAGAAGCAGAATGTATAGTTCCCTCTTGAAGTGAAAATTTTCTCATATTGTTTATTTATTTTTAATGAACCGGGGTGATTATGCTGTGCACAGTTTCTGATTGGCTAATGAATTTCAAAAAAATTATCCAGGAAAACTTACTTCTCTCTCTCTCTCTCCCACTTTTTGTTTGTTTTTAAAGGAGTTTGAAACCAGCTACACCGCTTCATGTACCTCAGTCATGTTTAATTCCCAAAAGTGTAGCCAATATAGAAACTAGTATCATCTTTCAAGTTTTCTCTCTGATTTTGAGGAAGTGGTGGTTGTTATGTCTAAGTCATAGTTAGAAGGTTAAAGATATTGGTGAACATTTAGGATCTGGCTGTTGGGATTTTCTTTCCCAGGTTGTAGTAAGTTATTGCCATCTGTGACGTTTGTTTTTAAGGTCTTGTGCATGAAGGTTGGGAATTTTCTTTCATTCTTTTAGAAAGAGAAAAGCATATTGCTAAGACATGGAGTGCTCCAGCTCATCTGTTTCTCATTTTCCCCTTGACTAGGGTAGACAATTAATATTCCGTCCTTTTGCTGCTACGTAGATATAACCAAACAAGTTGTTTACATGATCATACCTAGGCTCCTTGATCGCACCAGGTCTGGACCAACAAAAAAAAGGGGGAAATACAGATTATGGACTGTGTTGATGAATCTGGGTTCATCAGATCTGGGTATTATTTTCCCCTTGTATCTAATATGCAAAACTCATGCTTTATCCAATTCTGTTCTTGCTATTGAGTCTCATTCTGTCTATGCCCTTTTTACTTGGGAATAGCACGGATTGGTTCGGTCCATCTACACCCTTTCTGTCTCTCTCCCTTACAAGTCCTGGCCAAATGGGCAATCTAGGAATTTGAAATCAAGCGTTGGGGAGGAACTCCTGAATCAGGAGTCCTCCCTAGTACCACAAGATTTCAAGAGTCCGGTGGTTGTAATATAGTTATTAGATCTGAAACCCTTTTCCTAACTTGTTTGGCTAGATCTACTGGACCACAACAAACTCAGAATTATGTAGAATGATGCAGAGTTAACAATGACAGATTCAAAATGCAGGGTCAACAAAGATGATATTCTTTTAGTAGAAAACTATAATATTATATGATGCTCCAACTCCACATATACATACATGAATGTATAACATAATCACACAACCCCCAAATAACTGAGGGACAAAGAATCACATTTGTATATTCAGCCCACCCACTCCATCAAAAATTAAAATGAAACTAAAAAACAAATAATAAAAAGAAATACCCCAAAAGAACCACACAAGAGAGGGGGGGGTACTTTATAATACCATATAATCTCTAAAAATAACAAAGAAAAAAATCAGTGCCAGAGGAGAGCAATAAGTGAGCAGAAGATAGAGACAGAAATGACATTGCCGGAGAGTGGCAGCCTAAATGCAGTCCCAGCATCCATTGCGGGCGACGGTGCAATCTCACTGTTTTGACCCCCGACGGTAACAATGCAGCTTATTGCCGCCATAATCATCATCATCAGAACAACTCTACAGGTACCCAATTGAGCCATTTGAATGTTTGAGAAAGAATAAAGTGTATATTGAGAAGGATAAGAAGAGAGAGAGAGAGAGAGAGAGAGGTGGAGCTGAAAAGCACTGTGATGGGAGTGTAGAATTTATAGGATCGTTGAGGGTTTTGGGCTGCAGCGCGGAGGGGTATTTAGCAATAGTTATGTTGGCTATTGTTTTTTCTTTAAGTTTGATGGGGCCCCAGTAAATGAACAAGACAGGTAACCTTCCTTTTCCCCACCGACGGATCGGCTCGTATTTGCGTCCCTCCGATTAGCCCATCGACGACAATCCGAGGGCTTAAAATTAAGGTGATGTGGTCGAGACGTAAAGAGGCTTGTACCCTTCGGCTTTGCCAGCTTGTATTTTCAGAGACCCAAGTGACCAAACACATCATTTAGGTGTGGTGGCATACCTCACCTGCTGTCATTTGTCAAAGGAGACAGAAGAAATTTCGCTGTCAGACCGTATATTAATCTTTGAAGTATTTAAATAAAAAACACCGAAGCTGGTTTATAATTATATAAACAAGTATAATACGATAATTATATAAATAAATAAATAATAATCTAACGATAATTTGATGATAATTATATATTTAATTTTATAATTTATTTAATAATTATAATAGAGATTATCTAATTTTATAATTTTAAGTTTTTCATAATTATGAATATGATTAAATTGAGTGGGTGTTGCGCACGATGAAAATGTGTTGTTACAGGTTGTCAGCACGGCGCTTTTGTTGCTTTCTAACGTTCGGCTTCGGCCCCGAGAAAACAACCTCGTGCAAATGAAAACTAGCCGTTGGATCTTAACGAAGGAATTCGCATGTGCTATTGGCCCTCACGTTCTTTCCTTCTCTCTTGAATGGCTGACCATTGACCAGCGCGCACGCGCAGAGTGTAATAGCCTTCGTAGACATCTCTTTCTTTTTCATTTTTTGCTCTTACTTTCTAAACAACGGATTGCTTTAACCGCAGAATATAGATGAATGCATACTGCTTAGTATACTCCCATGTATTTAAGAAGACCCACAATCCAAATTTACCTATAATTTGAGAGTGCTTAGTATTATTTTTGAGAATATAAATTAGCAACCAAATATTTCGGAAAGAAAATATCTATCACACTTATTAACTTGACTAATTTGTATACGATAAAGATTATATTTTTTAAGAGAGAAGAAAAAATTGAATTTGTGGGGGCGGATTCATTGTTGGACTTGACTTATATAATACCTTTTTTCGGTGTTACATCAATTGATATTATGAGTCATATTTTGAATAATCCGGGACGAGTATTTGTCGGGCCCATTTAAGGGGCAACTCTTATGATATAATTTTTTCAACTTTTAAATTTTGAATCCGAAATTTTATTAAGAAATTAAGTACTCTTACCTATTAGACCGACTATTCGTTGGTTGGCTTACCTAGTACTGGTGTGCAAGTATCTATATATAAGCAAGAAAATTATGTGAATTAGCCAGTAGCATAAGATAAAAGACATGCACAGTTTCTCGGAGCAATGTAGGAGTTATTCTTCAATTATAATAGAAGGAAATAGCTACTTTTTTCTATTTGGAGGAATAGGGGCCGTTTGGAAGCATTTTCCATAAGTGTGATAGATTCGATATCTATAGCAAATCTAAATTTGGTGTTCCTACCCACATGGGACTAAAAATCCTTTGATCACCCGAAAAGCACTCCAAATTTCCATCCAAACCATGCAAATAACCAACACAAACCAAATATGAACCCTCCAAATATACAAAAACAATTACGTGATTGGCTGAACTCAAGAGCCTAACAAAGTTTTACCAATAAATCCTCCCTATATATACCCCTCTATCCCCACGCAGATTTCTTCAGGTTTGCGAAAACCATACACAAATCATACACATATATACATACATTTCCATTCACCCAAAAAAAAAAATATATATATATACATACATTTCCCTAGCGGTTTCATTCTGATTATTTTCTCAAAACTCGCAACTTAAAAGAAAAAAAGAAAAAAGAGAAAATTTTAATCATGGAAGTGAAGAACGTCGCCTTGGCTGCCCTTGTCGCCGCTGCCTCAGTGAGTGCGGCTTTTGCCTTGGATGAGGTCTCGGCTCCTGCGCCTGGCCCATCCAGCGGAGCAGTCGGCATTGCACCCGTTGTTGGGTTGGTAGGGGCCTCTATTGTCTCATTCTTTGCCTTCTATTTACATTGAAGAGCTCAAATATGAGATGCTTATATGAAAAGAGGAGAATGTACACGTTGACAAAAGGAAGATTTAAATTAGAAGAGGGTCTCTTTTTTATCTTTTTTGTCAACTTCTTTTGTTGTACATCTTGATTTGTATTGTTTGATTACTTTTTGTCAAAGATTCTTTCTTCATTTTGTAATTCTACTTGTTTTACTAAATGAAGAGACTGATTCTTTCCTTTTTGATTAATTTCTGACCATCTAATAAGTGTTGATATACTATTAGATCTCCTTATTGACAGTGGACACAAGTTTGAATGAGTTGTTTTGTGGACTAAAATGTTGGCCAAATTTTCAAAATGTTGCTCAATATGAAAAAAATGAAAAACAAAAGATAGAGACACATGGCCTCGAACTCTCCAGCTTCAAAGATTGAACCAATTGAACACCATAAATAACAGGGAAATGTATACAGTATACACGGTCAGTGAGATCCAATACTTAAAATCACCTGGTATGATAAAATAAATTTATTAAGATTTACGCAAATGCAGAGTTTGCCCACCATTTTTCTGAACATTCATTAGGCTTTTTGTCAACCAAATTGCTGTTTCTCTTGATGACACAACTTCCTCACCAAATGGTCTTAGCACGCCTGCAAGTTCCTCGTATCGTTCTTCCCTAGCCAAACGTGCGCAAACTTCAAGCAATGACTCCAATGCTTCAGCTCTTTGCTGGCTCATGGTATCCCATTCAAGTCTTGGTTCATCACCCTGCAGAATAGTCCATGTACTTGCAGATGAAACATCACTTGAAGCGCAATTGCATTTGTGAAATTCTTCTCTTGCTTTGTGCTCTAAGTGACCATTTTTCTCATTCTTCTGCCCATCTTCACTTCCACATGGAAATGTCTCTATGCTTGCTAGCGATGCGTTGTCTGTTGAAACAACCATGAATGAATTAATAGGTACACCATTTTCCGGGCCTTTTGTGGCTTCTGATGGCCTTTCGGTGCTTAAAAGATTGTGATTACATGAAGGATCTGCACAATCTATGGTATCCTCCTTGTTAACACCCTCTCTCCGGGTCTCATTTTTCGTATTCTCTTGCTGTTGCTGAGGTTTCTCTGGAGGAATGCCTTTTTTATCAGTGGCATGTGCATTTGACGAGACAGATGCAAACCTGGTCTCTTGAATTTGTGCAGTTTTCTTGGAGCTATTACCTGATTTCTCATTAATGGCTTTAGCTGATCGATCAGAATAGCTAGTTGGGTCAACCATTTTGGTTTCAACTTTGAATTCTCTTGGCTCAAAGTTTATCAGTTTATTATGTCTGAGCATGTTTCCATTTCCATTGACAGGATAAACTCTTCCAATATCCCTCGGTGGTCTTGCCTTCAGAGTTCTGATTTCTTTGCTGATATCAGGCTTGTTTGCAGTTTGAAGGGCTGTGGGCCTCTCCTTAAAAATGTTGTCAGACTTCACAGGTAGAAATATGGGGCGTAGGTCATGGCACTGAGCAAGGTACGGTTGTAGATGTGGATCCCTCAACAGTTCTGCAGCCTAATAATGTGTAGCCATCAGAACATACAAACTTGATTATGTTCATGAGATAGGAGTACTTTGATTGAATTCACATACCGTTGGTCTATGTTCTGGATTCTTTCGCAACATGGTCTTGATCAATCGCTTGCTGCAAGAGGCAGAAGCCATCCCTTATCAGTCAGTGTGCACATGTTTGTTTCTTTAGAGAGCCCAAAAGGAGAAATACTAAGTTGTACAGGAAAAGATTTGCTTACAAGGTAGCGGAATACAGAGTTGGCATGGGAGATATGGTTGATCTGTTTATCTTGTTTACTAGTCCAGCCATGTCCTATTGAATCAAAATTTTGACAGGTGATTGTACTAATTGTCTCTCGTCTTGACCAAAATGTCAGACTGAAGGAAAAGGAAACTGAAGAAAACTCAAGCTATGACTTACAGGAGCTCGAAATGCAGGTTGCTGTGCAGCCATTTCAAACATACAACAACCTGGGAGAGCAAAAAATGCAAATCTTAGGGGTGTGTTCCCTACCAATGTCCAAAGTCACAAGTCATGCCAAGAGTAACTTTTACCTAGAGACCAAATGTCTGATTTGTAGCCATATGGTATATCAGCAAGGAGCTCCGGACACATGTAATTGGGAGTTCCCACAACCTAAGTTGAAATTGTAAGAGTACCTTAAAATGTCAGGCAAGTAAAAATTAACTTGAAATGGCCTTTAATCGGTAGTTTGCTCAATGGCTTAAGGGTGGCTGGCTCGAATATATCATTTATATGCATTGCAAGCAAACAAGAATGTAACAACTACTTTAAATCATCAGGAAGACCAAAAGGATCGATCATATCATGTTACCGATGAAGCAAGATCATCTTTGTTAAGTAGCTTTGCAAGTCCAAAGTCACCTGCACGTACAATGGGAAACATTAATACTGCTAGTTCAGACCTTGTGCTCTGCTGGCTTTCTTACCAAGTCTGATGTCCTTGTCCTTGGTGAGAAATATGTTGGAGCACTGAGATAAAACAGAACATTTGTAACCATGATTTCAAAAAGAACGGACAAAACCTGATTTGTCTTCATTTCAGAAATATAGGAGCACAAATGCACACCTTAAGATCCCTATGCAGAACATGGTTGGAATGAAGGTAGTCAACAGCTAACAACAGCTGAGCAAGCCATTTGCAGAGCTTCTGCATGAGAAATAACAACAGTTCTCATAAATTGCATACGGGAATTTGTAGTGAAACATGAAGTACGGGAAGGTCTCTGGTGGATTGCTAACCTCCTCAGGAATAGACTTCCCTCTGGACTTCTTTATCATGTCAGCCCTACAAAAATTGCATCAAGAGGAATAAGGTCATATATGCATTTCAAAAAAGAAATTGAGGCGCATGGCAACTTACATATCACCTCCTTCACAATAACTTGTCACAATGCAAATGTAGCAATCCTGTGGCGGTCAATGTGCAGATGTCAAATAAGCAAATGGGAAATGTTCTGTCTAACTACATCAGAACCAGATGGAGCAGTGGATGAATTGGCAAAATTTAAAGGTTTGATGTGGATACCATGAGGGACAAAATGGTACCTTTTCGACCCAGGCATCCTTGTACTCGACAATATAGGGGTTATTTAGCTTTGCTATTAAATTCATCTGCAAGAAGATAACAAGATTAGATCTGAAGCTGGTTCTAATCCTTTTCTAGGATCAGGTCAGGACACCAATGATATTTTTTATCTCTATAAAATTTTTCTGATTAACCTAATCTTTGTCATGACATGAAAAATACCAAGGAGAGAGATAAAGTTGAAATCCATTTCCTGCACAAGTCTAAGGTGTCCTATGCCGGCAAAGTCCTCTGTTAATGCAGAGTAGAGCCACTCCATGATTCATTTAGGATTGTTACCTTGATTTTCTCCGTTAGATTCAAGAATCGTTTTCTAAAACAGTGAACTCCAACATCAAATTAAGCAAGACATTGTGTCATTTTTCCATTTTCATGGTTTTGATTATGTGATAAGGAGTCCATAGGCTTTGCCTCGGTAATCCTCTCTCCAGGCGAGTTGACCCATACTTATTTCAGGCCTAGTGAATCCATGGGAATTTATTCCCACAACCTCCCATCTAAGTGCAAGATAAGCCTCTTATATTCCATGAATAGTATTTGATCTTTATAATCTGAGTGGCAGAGCAGATAACAAGGAAAATTTTGACTCAACCCAACTGGAATATGAAAGGGAAGGCAAACGAGGTTAATATTAACAAATTCATATACCGCCCAACACCTAACCTGTCATAAATGTTTTAACCCATTCTTAACAGAGCTTGAACCATTAAAAAAGCCAAGAAAAAAGGGCAAATGTACTGTGAATTTGCCAGTTGCAGATTGATGGAAGAGTGTTAGTGAACCTCTTGATGTGCGGTGCGCTTAAACTTTTCTGTTTGTTTGGCCAAACGAATCTTCTTCAAAACATATCTACCAACAAAGAAAAGGAAATATCAAGCTGTGAATCACAAGTTCACTGTTTTCGGTATTAGCACATAAAGACAAGCATGCTTCTAGTTTGACACAAATTTTTATGGTTTCAAGTTGATTAAACCACGAAATGGGTGCGACTCCTCTTCCCATACACCCCTCAATGCGAGACAAGCTTGATTTGATTTTAAGTATCAATCAACTGAACTGACTAATACACGTACTTGGACACAAATTTGATACATGTTAAAGAACCAACCCCCCCCCCCCCCCCAAAAGAAAGAAAAAAAAAGGAAGAAAATCTTACTTCTTTTTCTCTATTTTGTGAAGAACAAGGAAGGTGGCTCCGAAAGAACCTCTACCAATTTGCTCAATCACTTCATACCCATCCATTTTTGATGCGGTTTCTTCACTACTTGTCTCCATAGCCAGCAACTTTAGAAGAATCGCCAAGTGTGTCTCCAATGTCTTCTCCAAACTCCGCAGTTAAGTACCCACTAAGACTACTCCATCAATAAATTCTGATCAGACCCAATTCAGAATCCTGGGCTGCAAAAAAGAAAATAAAAACCAAAAGTAACAGTTTGGTGGAGCATGTGTCATAAGCCTGAGTCATGCGGTAACCATGAGCAACAAATCGCATTAAATTCCACACGTCCGCATTAGACAGTCATCTGTGAATTGCCCAGAAAAGATTTTTGAAGAAAGAATCTGATTGGAGCCTCACAACCTCAAGAGAACCGTGATAAGAGAAAAGACAAGAGTAATTATGGCATTCAATTGACAATGAAGATAGAGAATTAAGTGCAAAACCCAAAACAAGTTTTCCCCCACATTTTTTTTTTTAAGTTTGGAGTTGACAGATATACAAAAGCATGTAGATAGATTAATAAAATGAAAAGGGACAGGCTTGCTTGCTTGCAATTCCAGATTCATTGGATTATGATTACTTTTCCATGAGGTCGATATGTCACCATCCTTCAACTGAAAATCTCCATCAACTGTATTTATTTCTATATTTTTATTTCTGGGACTGATCAACTGCCAGAACTTCTGTTGGAAATGCGATGGGACTTGAGGCAATCTTCTTGCGAAGTCATTAAGCTTTCTAACATTTATTTGTGCAGAATAACAATTTTCTTTGTAAGACTGCAAAATTGTTAACCAATGGTTATTTTAATGTCTTTCCATGCTGGGTCTGTGGGGGCAAAATGTTGAACATTGAGAATGCGAAGAGGGTAAAATGGGTGTTTAAATTTTATGGATGGAGGCACGGTACCCGCTTATGCTTTGCTTCAGAGTACAGAAAGGGATACCTGTGAATTGATTGAGAAAGAGAAAACACAGTTCAAATGGGGGGTAGGAAGAGGACATCTGATTAATGCATGAAGTTGAGAGCAGAACAAAGTAGACATGGTAGATAAATTTTTTTTTTTTTTTTTTTTTTTTTTTTTTTTTTTATGATATATGGGAAGATTTATTTTATATTGTATAATTTTAAACTCTTGAATCTCCTATTAGAAAAAAAAAAAGTAGATCACAAATTGTTTTCAATTTGTGCACTTTTTTACATAGCAAAATTATAGCAATTTGGGTATAGGGGTGTGTGTGTGTGTGTGTGCGTATGCAAGAATTCGATCAACTAGAGTACATCCTGTCCAAAAAAAATTATAAATTACATAACTCATCATTAAATAGACGCAAATATGATTAGACCTGCGAGTAATTGAACTCATCTAATCACCTTTCTATTAAAGAATCACAAAGTAACAATGGTCCTAAGCTCAATTGCACATTTTATATATCCAAAACAGTGGTATCACTATCAACCCACAAAGTCATGTACCCACCCTCCAAACTTTAGCTTGGCTAGCTAACCCACCAAGGAAGAGAGAGAGAGAGAGAGAGATTACAAAAGCACCATATGAGAGAGAACAATCAGTAGGAAGCATCTCATTCTTGTTTGATCTGGGGGCCACATTATGATTGCGATCGAGCCCTTACGGTTTCTAAAGTGAAGTTTGCTAAAGACAGCCTGTCAAGGGTTTGCCTCTTTGCTTACACACACAATCCGTGGGACATTAGCACTCTCTAAGACTAAGTAAGAGATGATGCTAGTTCAGCCTATGCCCCAAGAATCTCTAAATGCTAAAAAGAGAAGACAAAGCAAGAGAGTAAGTTTTGTAGAGAACTTGACATGAATGCTCTAATACTTTATCATTTTGCTTCCCAAAGCTTGTTGTACAAATGGGGGAGGCTTGGCCTATTTATAAGCAAGGCCAAGTGCTCTTGAGAGTTCCAGAAACTTCTACATATTACTCACAACACTCAGTTTTTAGGACATTCTACAATGTTCTACAATGCTTTAGACAATACTACACTATTCTATCATTTTTAGAATATTCTGTACCATTCTACAAGGCTCTACACTCTTTTAAAACATTCTACATCTTTCTACAATGTTCCACACTTTTCTAGAACTTTCTAGACTATTCTAAAGTAGTTATTGACTTTTATCACTCCCTCTTAATGACTACTTCCTTTCTAATGTTGTTTTAGCTATCATCCCTAGTGCATTACGAAAATTTTCAAAATTATCCACACTGAGTCTTTTAGTGAAAATCTTTGCTTCTTGTTCTCCAGTGCTTACGTGTTTCATCCTTATCTCTTCTCGAAGAACTTTCTCTCTAATAAAGTGATAGTGAATCTCAATATATTTAGTCCTCATGTGGAACACTGGATTCTCAGCTAGTTGAGTAGCTGATAGATTGTCACAATATAGCTCCACTGCATAATCAACTGGTTGTTGCAAATTGTTTATCAACTATACCAACCAAGTCACTTCTTGAGCTACATTAGTTGTTGCACGATACTCAGCTTCAACAATGGACAATGATACTGTATGTTACCTCTTGTTGCACCATGAGATTGCTCCAAAACCAAGGCTAAACACGTAATCAATAGTGGATCGACGAGTGTCACAGTTTTTAGCATAATTGGCATCACTATATCCAACTAGTTTATAAGATCTACCTTTTATAGAAAATTCCATACTCATATATGCCTTTCATGTACCTCAATATTCGATGAGCTGGTTCTAAGTGATGGTTTCTAGGATTTTGCATGAATCTGCTTGCAACTCCAACTGCATAAGCGATATCAGGCCTTGTCAGTATTAGATATATCAAATTTCCGACCAATTATCGATAGTAGATGGGATCCTCTAACTCCTTGTCTTCAAGTGAGCTTAATTTATCATTCACTTCTATTGGAGTTGAGATAAGCTTGTAATCTAGCATTCCTTGCTTCTTTAGCAAATCCCGAACATATTTTTGTTGTCCCATAATAAATCCCTCACTTGAATATTCAACCTCAAGTCCAAGAAAGTGGTTGAGCTCACCTAGCTCCTTCATCTAGAAATGAACTGATAAACTTTCTTTTGTCCGACGAATCTCTTTTTCATCATCTCTGGTGATGATAAGATCATCAACATATACCAGCACAACTGTTAATTTGCCTCCTTGAAACTTGACAAGCAAGTTTGAATCTGTTGGAGCCAATGAGAATCCACTATGAGTTAAGAACTCAACGATTTTCCCGTACCATGCTCTTGAAGCTTATTTCAATCCGTATAATGCCCTCCTTAATTTGCAGACATACCTTGGATGAGACTTACTCTCAAACCCTTTAGGTTGCTCTACATATATGTCTTGATCTATTTCACCATGTAGGAAGGCATTCTTGACATCCATTTACCATAACCTCCAAGATTTACTAGTGGTTAAAGCTAATAATAACAAATGGTAGAAATCTACAGGACCGAACGTCTTGTCATAGTTTAGGCCATACTATTGCGAGAACTCTTGAGCTACTAGTCGATCCTTGTACCTTTCTATAGATCCATCTTGTTTGGTCTTGATTTTGTATACCCATTTGCAAGATATTGGCTTCACACCTTTAGGTAGTAGAACAAGATCCCAAGTATGGTTTTGTTTGAGTGCCTTTAATTCGTCTTCCATTGTCTTGATCCACTCGGTACTTTGAGAGGCCTCCTTATAGCTTGTAGGTTCTTTAACTCCATTATTATTAAAAAGTACAACGTTAACATACTTAGGATTAGGTTTCCTTTGCCTGAGAGATCTTCGAAGTTGTTGCTTCCGTTGTGAAACTTCTTTTACCTCTTGTGGAAGACTTGGACCTTCTAACTCCTAAGTAACGAAACTTCTTTCAAGGCTTAAACTACTTTCTTGATCCTTAGGAATCTTACCAACTATTTTCAATATGCAAGTTTGGTCTGGTGTCTTCTCTTACAACTTCTCTGTTGTTTCTTTTGAATCTGGAAGCTCCTCATCTCACAATGATCACCAAGAAGATGCTTCATTCAATACTACATTCCTCAACACATTGTAACGACCAATTGTTGAATCATAGCACCTCCACCCTTTTCTTTCATCATCATATCCCACGAAAATGCATCTAATTGCTTTTTTATCAAATTTACTTCTCAGTTCTTCCGGCACGAATACATAGTAAACGCTATCAAATACTTTGAAATGACTTACAATTGGTTTGATCTTCCATAACTTTTGGAAAGGCGAGATAAACTTGAGCTTTGTCTGGGGCAATCTATTAATCACGTGAGCTGCCATCCTCATATATTCTGCCAAAAAACAAGTAGGTACATTCTTGGTATGCAATATGCTTCGAACCATCTTAGCAACATGTGGATTCTTTCTCTCGGCTACTCCATTTTGCTGTGGAGTCCTTGGGCAGGTTAGTTGTCTCCAAATATTGCATCTTTATAGATAGTCTAAGAACTCATTTGCTGTGTACTCTTTTCTATTATCCGTGCATAAGCATTGGATTTTTCTTTCAACATTTCTTTCAACTTTTTGTTAAACTTGTTAAAATTTTCAAATTTCTCAGACTTTTCCTTCATAAAGTCTACCCTTACGTACCTGGAGTAGTCATCAATAAATGTTATTATGTAACAAACTCCTCCAATAGATCGTTGCTTGACTGGTCTAAAAACATCTGAGTGGATGAGCTCCAATGGTTACTTGGCTCTAAACTTCAACTCTTCATTTGATAGCTGATGTGCCTTTTCATATTGACAACTGACACAAACCATGTTACTTTTCATTTTTATATTAGGAAGACTTTTCACCATCGATTTTTTCATCGTTATCTGAAGTCTCTTATAGCTAACATGTCCTAAATATGGGTGCCAGAGATCTATTGTCTCACTTTTACTTATTTTGTCAACATATACTAATTTTGCTGACAAATATAGATAGATTCCACATTTTCTCCTACCATGATTGGTGTTCCAATTATTTTAACATTCTTGTACATCTTCACGTCTTGTGGATCGAATAACATGTAGTTTCCCAGGGTTGTAAACTGTGACATGGATAGCAAGTTCTTCTTCATTTTATCCACATGCATGACATTCTAGAGTTGTACATGGTGAGGACCAAGATGCGGTGCTAATATTGATCCCCAAATGTTTGATTGGTAGTCTCGTGTTGTTAGCTGTTACAACTACATAACCACTATTATAAGCAGACATATTGAGTAATTTCTTTTCATCACATGTCATGCGATTGCCAACTCTCAAATCTATGATCCACTTTTTATTGAAATCAATTGCTCCAGACTTAATAGATAGTAGAGTAGTTATTTCTTCACTCGTTGCATAATCCTCCACTAGTGAGGCTTCAAAATCGAACTCTGCTTCTTCGACGTCTAATGTCAAGAAGGATGCATGAATGTCCCCATTCATTCTCGCTGTGGTCATCTTTGTTATTTGACGTAGTCATATTTCCCTCAACCGACTTTTTCGGGAGTCTACAATCTTTGGCAAAGTGCCATCTTTTTTTACAATTGAAACACTTATAGTTGTGTGAATATCTATCTCCTCTTCCTTGACCTTTTTGAGCTCCCCCTACTTGATAGCATCTCCCTGGTTACTTCTTGGTTTTGTCATCTTCTCTATTGTCGAGCCTCGAATTGTTTGACCTCCTCGAGTCTTCTTGGGCTTTACCACTATATAATGCCCCCTCTTCATTTTTTGTTATCGCGCTTACCATTTGCTTGGCGAGAGACTCTTGATCTGCTTGCTAATTCTCCAATTCTTCTATAAAGGGTTATGTTGTCCAACCCTGTATAGCTATAGTATAACTTCTTTACACAAGCTTTAACCCATGTATAATAATTCTCCTCATTCTAGACTCTATAATTTTAGAGTCCGAATTTAATTCGAAAATTTCTTGACCAAAAGATTTTATTTTTGTGAAATAATCTTTTATTGTCAAGTTTCTTGAGTTAATGATATTAACTCATTTTCTAGAAATTGGAGGCATGAAACATTCTTTATGGTAAAACGCTTGGCAAATGTGTCCTATGCTTCTTTGGTTGTCTTGCATTGCCTGATGTGTTCTATCATCTCATCTTCGATAGATGTTTTTATTGCAAACATAGTTTTGACAGTTTTCACCTTCCATTTTCAAGTGGCATCTATTGTTGGAGGTGGTGTAGCATCAGCTTCTGTCACGTACTCCAACAAGTCTTGGCTTTCCAAATAGGACTCCATACATGATTGCCACGTACTATAGTTGTGATTATTTAATTTTTTAATCCAACTAACTGATATAGAACCACCATCGTGACTGCACAAATAAAGATTTTCACTAATTCTAACAATTTAGGAGTTCACAAAAGCTATATCCTGCAATAGCAAACACTATAAATACGATAGTTCCAAACCGTCCAACTCTAATATCACTTATTAAGGGTTTGCCTCTTGCTTACACACATAACCCGTGCAGCACTAGCACTCTCTAAGGCTAAGTAAGAGATAATGCTAGTTCAGCCTATGCCTCAAGAATCTTTAAGTGCTAGAAAGAGAAGACAAGGCAAGAGAGTAAACTTTGTAGAGAACTTGGCTTGAATGCTCTAATGGTTTATTACTTTGCTCCCCAGAGCTTGGTATACAAATGAGAGAGCTTTGGCCTATTTATAGACAAGGCTAGTGCTTTTGAGAGTTCTAGAGATTTTTACGAATTGCCTACAACACTTAGTTTCTAGAATATTTTACAATGTTCTAAACAATACTATACTATTCTAGCCCTTTTAGAATATTTTACACCATTCAATAAGGCTCTACACTTTTCAAGAATATTTTACATCTTTCTATAATGTTCCACACTTTTCTAAAACTTTCTAGACTATTCTAAAGTAGTCATTGATTTTTATTACAACCACTTCTGTAGAAGTGAGTCATAAAATTGATTGTTAAGTCCATTTGAGAAGTCTTGCTTATGGCCTATTGGGGCCCAAAATTTATAAAATATTTTTTTTAAAAAAATGATTAGAAAATTCTAAACATTATACTCCTCGAAGTAAATATAAAAGAATGAAATGTAATGGAAATGAGAGAATAATTAGGCTAAAAAATCATCTCCTAGTCCCTTCTTCTAAGTTTCCTCTTTTGTTGCCTCACCATCTACAATAACTTCATCAAAATCAACTAGTGAACGGTCAGTCTGTGAGATAAGGTACTAGATCGATTAACCAAATATAGAGTTTGAAATTCAAAAATAAAAAAAAATTACGTTGAGAGAGGCACATGCTAAATAGTCTTGCAGATGTTTGAACCAAATTAATTGAAATATAACTCCGAATACTGGTAGTGAAAAGCCTACGACTTTGATTTTTTTTCCATGCAAGATTTGTGGGGCAGGACTATGTGTGTTGTTCCTAGACACGAAATCAGGAGGGAGAACCGATCTTTCCCAAATCTAGAAAAAAATGTTTATAATTTAAAATATTTTTCTAGAAAAATATTGTGTTGCCAGATTAATGTTTGTTTTTTCTTTGGAAGAGATGATTAAAGGGGTATTAGGGCCATAGGAGTTTGCGTGAAGATTATTTCAAATTTAAAGTCATAAAAACAATGACAAGTTCGATTTTTATTTAGGTTAGTGCAAAAATTTGTGTATTTATATTATTTTGTATTTTAGATAATAAATATTGTAATTAAAATAAAATATTAAACTTATAGTTTTTTTTAATCAATCGATATCCAAAACTATATTCCGATTAATCCATTTCGAGTGTTGTCAGGCTTAATTTAGGAGAAACTCTTCCAACAAATCTTTTCCATTCTTTGACTAATCCACTCTGAGTATTGTCAGGTTCATTTATGAAAAACTCTCTCAATATAGTCTTTTATATTTTCAAATTTTAAATTCAAAATTTGATTAAGTGATTTAATACATTTACTCAGTAGACACTTTATAATTGATTAAACTTATAGTTTTATGGCTAGCAACTTCTTCCCTTAGAGCACAGCAAGATATTTCTTTGGTTAGCTCATTAACCCTTTTCTTAATTTCCTTGTAATTGAGCTTTTGGGCAAGAGAAGTTCTTAAACTGGACTCTTTCAATTTGTAAAGTGCTCCTAGCCCACTAGTGGATGGGCTAGATAACTTAGTTTTAGGTAGCATAAGATAAATAACAAAATTCAATTTCTTTTGGTACATAAATGAGATAACAAAGATCCAAGGCCAAACAAAAGCAAAACTGGGCCTAGGCCCTAAAGCTGGCAAGTCTAGCTCCTTTTTTTTTTTTTTTTTTTTTTTTTTTTTGAGAAATGATATAGAACAAAAGAGAAAAAAGGAAACCAAACTCAACAAAGAAGGAAGCAAAACGCCTGCTTCATCTTCAAGGAGCAACTTCTGTATGTTTGGAGGAGGGAAAGTAAACACTTGCACCCTATGATGGATGGAATGACTCAGCTTGGCCATGAAGTTGTATACATATTTCCTTCTCTACAAGTGCGTCTAACCTCCCTTACCCTAACCGTTTGCATGAGACTGAGGTATTCTTGGACAACATGGTAGATGGGGTGGTCCAAGCAAATGCCTTTGCTTAGGTGACTAGCTCTAGAATGAACCCATGAAGATTGTGACTGCTAACTAGCAGGAGCCATTCTCTAACCCTCATAGCTCCACCACGTAGGTGGTAGTGATGTCAATGTTCATAGAGAATACCATAATCCATTTAGCTTCCCAATCCCTTAGAAGCCTTCTAGCACTAGCCAAACTTGTGTTTCCCATTGTTAAGCCATTGGAGTTAAGCTTAAGGAGGTCTTGGTCTGGGGGTGCTAAGTAATCCATCTTCTAATTCTATAGGAGTCAGCCCTATTGGAGAACACAATAAAGGAGCTTTCCCTTGCAAATTTTGGGGATAGGAAAGCAGTAGAATGAAGTGAGGGTTGCAAGCTTTCAAAAATGACCTTGCATTTGGTCTTCTAAATGTGCCACACAGTGGTAATGAAGGTCTAGCTCCAACGAATATTGCCACTTAGACTTGACTTAAGCAGTTATCTTTTAACCACTACCAAGTTGTGTTCCTGCTGTGAAAAGCCTCTTCAACATTCCCTTTGAACACCAGATTTCAAACATCCTTAACTTGTTGACAATCCCTTAGCATGTGGAGGGTGGATTCCTCTTTCTGCAGATAAGGCATTTGGTGCCATTAGTGAGTTTCCTTCTCCCTCTCTCCATGTTGGTTAGGAGCCTATCTTTTGCAACTAGCTAGATAAAGAACTTGACTCTTTCAAGGATTTTAGTTTCCAAACCCAAGTCCAATTGATCCTTGGAGTGGAGTGGGGAGCTTTCTTCCTTTGAGCAAGATTATAAGCAGAAGAGACTGAGAAGGATCCATTAAAGCTTTATTTCTAGAACACTAAATCTTGTATGGAAGATCTTGAGGGAATAATGACTGCTATGATGTGGTAAGATAGCAAACTTCAATGACAAGATATCCTCATCCTTCCCTTCCATGTACAAACATTCATACAATTAGATCTCTGCATCTATCAAGCAGGCAAGGATAAATATGGTGCTTTAAGGGCTTCTTGTCCACGATTAAGGATTTTCCTTGACTTAATTTAAACATTTGCTATTCACGTCGCAAATGATCACTTGTTTTAATACTTGGGATTACAAATGCTCAAGTTTCACTTTTGAAATCAAAATCAAATCTTATAAAATTAAATTAGAACCATAAAACTAATTAGAATTAGAACTTTTATGTCACTCATTTGGTTTTGGTACTTGATTTTTGAATCAAAATTATAACCAAAATAGAACCTTTAAAAAATGTAAATTTAAAAACTGATATCATAGCATGAAGAAACCATAAAAAACTATAAAAACTATAAAAAAAATTATATAAAAACTATAACACCGAAAAATTCGGTATTAAAAAATTTTCATTTAAATTTTTCTTTGTATAATATAAGGAAAAACTGGTTGTAATCAATTTGGACTTGGAGTGTAATACCGAAAAATTAGGTGTTTGAATTTTCAATTTTGTTCTTCCATATGATTCTCAAAGGGTTGAATAGCTTAGTGGTAGAAAACCTTTTTGGTGACATAGCATGCATGGGTTCAAATTACCTTGAATGCATAACCGAGAGATTATTTCTATTTTGCATGACTTGTAAGAGACAAGTTGTCTTATGTATTGGTAAGAAGGCTTGTGTTATAAAATGGGAAGTATAAGTAGACTTGTGAGGTTGGTAGGTTGGCTTGTGTTTGTGAAGTGTGTGAGAGACAAGTAGACTTGTGAGGTTGGCAAGTTAGCTTGTGTTTAAGGGATGTGAGTAATAAATCGGCTTGTGTTGAGGGAATGTGTGAAACAAGCGGACTTGTGTAATGGTAAGCGGACTAGATTAGTGTACAGATAGTTTTTTAAGCCTTGGACGTGTCAAGTCGACTTGTACAAATGGGCAAGTCAACTTGGTAAGTGTACAAGCCAAGGTTCTAAGACTTTGTGATGGCAGGTCGACTTGGCTTTACATGGCTAGTGCTCAAGTCGACTTGACTTCTCAATTCTAAGTTGATTTATTTATACTACAAGTAGGCTTGTTTATGTACAATTTGAACCTACAGGTCGATTTGTTACAAAGCAAGTTGACTTGTCTGGGAAAATTTTAATACTTTAAGGGTATGAAATGACAAAAAAGGATAACAAACCCCATTTAAACTCTTAAGCTAGGAAGGACAAAATGGTAACTTCACTTTTCATTATAAATAGACTTGATCAAAGCCCCAAATTTCATTTCTTCCTCTCTCATTCGCATGACTTCTCTCTTCCTCTCTTGTTCACTCTCGTTCAACTCTCTCTCCTCACTCACTCTCTATTTCTCCCCTGAGATCGATCCAAACTCTCCCAAACTCATAGATTTGGGTCTCCAAACCCTCAAGCAAACGTCAAAAACTCAAACCTAAAGAGAGAAAACTAGGTTTTCTAGTGAGAGAAAATCTAAGATTTTGAGGTATTTCAACTTGGAGACGAAATCAATAACGCAAATAGAGGTAAAACTTCCCTCTCATTTTAGATTTGAGTTTTCTTTGCTTATTTTTTAGATTAAGTTGAGATTTATAAAATGTGAAATGAGGATTTGGGGTTAGAGTTATAGATGCTAAAATTTTTAGAAAATTTGTGAATAATAATGGAATTTAGTCGCCAATGTGTCGTGGTTGAAGGAATTAAAACATTGATTGATGAATTTTGAAAGATTAGGGTTTTTGATGTGTCAGAGAAAATCGAATAACCCTAGTACCATAAGTGAATGAATGATTATTTGGTATCTATTGTCTTAGGTAAAAAGCATTTGGATTTAAGTACGAATTGAACATTATTATAGATCGAATTGGGAGTGTTTACCTTACCAAAAGATGAGTGGATGCATGCTTATAGTTTTAAATGAGAAAATGATTTGTATTGATTTTATAAATGTTTTTAAAATTAGTTTTCAAATTGTTTTATGAATATAGAGTGTCTCGAAAGAGAATTTAAGTCGAAAAATGCATCCATGTGTTGAATTTAAAATATTGTGTCAGATTTATCAATTTATATTGAATATGTATTGATTGAATTCGTGTATTGAGAATTCATTGAATAATTGTTGGCACATTTTGATATATGTTGTGATGAGTATGAAATGGTATTGTGTGCATGATTAATGACTATAGTCGTTCCCTCCACAGTGCGAAATTCAATGTGGCAATGTAGTTGAGTATTTATTTGATTGAGGAGGTAACTGCACTTGAGAGATGCCTTCGAAATGCTCCATTCGGACTAACCTGGTAGCACCCTAGGAGAGATCCGAGCCAATGCCAAGGTTGGGGTATTTTATGAATTAGAACAAGTATGAAAATTCTTGGCGGTTCTGCCCTTGGTTGTGGTAGAGCATTGTCTAGAACTATGATTTCTGACAACCCCAGAATTTTAGAAAATATGCGGACATGTTAGATGCATATGACTTATTTATTTGATTTATTAAATCTTGTTTGAAACTCGATGTTTGATGATGAACTTTGATTTCAAGGGACACACTGATATAATTTTGAGATAATTATTTTAAAACATCTACATTCATTCCTCATTTATCATCATAACATGTTATACACTCATTGGATATAATTTATAATCACCCATCCTAATTCCATTTTTACAGAGAAAGTTTAGTTGATACTCGTGGTCGTTTAGCATTGAATTTAGGGTGATTGCTTTCATAGACTTCTTTTTGGTATAAATATTATTCTGTTCTTTTTGAGGTATTGATAGATGGATCCAAGGAGGGCAAATTTTGTATAAACATTACTTGGAAACTTAATTGAGCTTGTATTTTGATTTTGAATAGAATTATATATCCTTCATCGAGGACCTTCATTTTTCTTTTTATGAAGTTACTTGGGAACTGTTTTCGATGATTTTGACTTATATTCTCTTGAGTAGGGACTTGTTTATATTTTGTGAATGAGATTTGAGTGGCCGGGTTGGCCTATGGTTTGATTCAAAATTTCAAATGCCTTATGGTACCTTGGAACAAGTAGTGTGGTTCACACGTGTTTTAGGGAAGTGTAGCGGTTGTCGCGTGCTAGAACTTATGGGTCGGGGCGTGACAATTCTATTGGTATCAGAGTTTTGGTTCTTGATTTAAGAATGTTTTAAAACATTTGAAAAGTTTCTCAAGTATTTTAAAAGTCTCTAATTGTTTTCAAAACCGTTTTGAGAAAACTCGATATTCGAACTATTCCAAATAGTTTCAAATGCCTGCTATGGGTCTTAGGGAGTTAGGGACATCATTTTTAGGAGGTTAAACATCTAATTTAATTCCTATTATGTTTCTTAAGTTTAGATTTTCTTCTGTAAAACTATACCTTTTAAAAGAATAACGAGGAATTCGAATGAGATTCTTTCGACCCCACCTCCTCAACCTGAGGCCGCATCATCTTCACATGCACCTCCTTTGATATCGACACACATAGCTCCTCTAACCGAAACTCCTACTCCTCCTATAGCTGTCTTCCAACAAGTGATGGAGTGGTAGAATATTTACGGAGCACAGCTCCAAGCTCTACACCAAACTCCAATTCCTCCACCGGTTTCTCCTCTAATGCTAGCCATTGTACCAAGTGCTCCAGTGGAACCTCCTCCTCCGATTGTTGCACTAACCGTCTGTCTTACCATTGAGTTGTCAAAACTGATTAAAGAGGTGCGACAACTTGGATGTGAGACTTTTTCAGGCACGTGTGATGAGTCAGTAGCTAAGGAGTGGATTGGTTGAATTCAGAAGAACATCACCGACATGAGGTTGGATGACGAAATGAAATTGTGGGTGGCCATGAAACTATTAGATAAGGGTACACGAACTTAGTGGGAGAATGTAAAGGGTAGGACTTCTACTCCTCTTATTTGAGGAGAATTCCTTAAAATTTTTGAAGAAAAGTATTACACACGATTATATAGAGATCAGAAAAGGGAAGAATTCTTCAAGTTAATTCAAGGGAATAGATCTGAGGCAAAATACGAGACAGAGCTAAGAGAATTAGCAACCTGTGTTCCGAAGTTTGTGAACTTAGAAGAGTCCATCTGTGCAAAATTTGAATTAGGGTTAAATTTAAGTATCAGGGAGAAGATGTCAATAATGAAGGGACACATGTTTCAAGATGTTTTAAAATTAGCCTTAAGAGCAAAAAAGATGGTAATCGAGAAGAAAAAGGTTAGGGAAAGTCATGACAGGAAGAGAAAGCCCGAGTTCACTCTGGGTTAAGGTTCTAAGAAGAGTAAGAGTACGGGCTCTTATAGTAGCGTCTCTACTATCAGGTCTGTTGTCTCCACAAAGCCAACAACCATCGAAGTTTAGCACTCCCACCTCTTGTGCCATGTCTGGGAGCAAGTCAGCGGGGTCAAAGAAAGAACCCTGTAGGAATTGTAAGAAATATCACCTCGAACCACTTATCGAACTTCGCAAATGTTATTAATGTGGAAAAACATTACATTTTTGTAGTACTTGTCCCGAATTGGGTCTATGAGTAGATGGGGGTCAGTTGAGTCGAGCCACTCGAGTGGGTCAAGGAACAATCAATCAAATACCCCTACACCATCAGTTGGTACAGCTCTATAGATAGGGACCGGTAGTAATACAATGGTCATCCCTCCTCAACATCCCCAGTAGAGAATTCAAACAAAGAGTTATCCAATAAAAAATGAGGAAACTTAGAATAATCTCAACGTAGTTACAGGTAACTTCTCTTAAATTTGAATTTCATGATTTGGAAGTTTTAGGTGCAGATGTTATGTGATTGTGTGGTTATGATTTGATTTAAAGGCATTTTGATTATATTGTATGATAATGAAGTTGGGAGAGATGATTTTTATGTTCTATGATTGTTCATGGTTGTGAAGATCACAATATATGTTGATTAAGTATGGTTAAATCTGTCAAATACTTCAATTTCTAACAATTACTCTTATAGGTCAACTTATCCCAGGACGTGAGTCGATTTGCATGTATAATATTGAATTTCAACAAATTTTCTAAATTTTAAAACCTTGATATAGCTAACTTCAGTTGTTTTAATTACTCCTAACCATCGCCAACCCTAGTTTACTCATCATTATGGATTACTAATGATTGATGGTATTGTATAACTAGGTACGATGAAAATCTTTGGGGTTGACATCCGTGTATTGATTGATACGGGTTCAAATAATTTATTTGTGAGTATGGTATTCACTATGCATTTCGATAGGCCTCTGATTTCGCTTAAGGAAGAATTATTGGTTATCACTCCGTTAGGAGAGCAAGTGGTTAGAAATATTATGTATAGGGGATGTGAGGTGAAAGTGGATGAAATGATTCTTGAGACGAATTTGATTCCGCTAGACATGGTGGATTTTGATACCATTCCGGGTATGGATTGGCCACACTTCCATTGAGCATCTGTGGATTACTTCACCAAAGAGGTAGAATTCTATAGACCAGGGTGTCCTCTACTTGTATTCGTCGGTAAGCGATGAATTCTGCCAAGTTATGTAACCTTGGAAATAGAAATACAAAGATTGGTGGATAAGGGGTGTGGGGCCTACTTAGCACATATCATCGACAACACAGTAGAGAGTCGAAACTTAAATAATGTTCCAGTGTGAAGGAGTTTTCGGATATTTTTCTGAAAGAGTTGCATGGATTACCTCCTGTTTGGGAATTCAATTTCGCTTTTGATTTGGTTCCAACACTGCTTCAATCTCAATTCCTCCTTATAGAATGGTATCTGCCGAGTTGACGGAATTAAAGATACAACTCCATGAATTGTTGGAGAAAGGGTTCATCCGGTCGAATACCTTACCATGGGACGCTCCAGTTTTGTTCGTGAAGAAAAATGATGAAATCTTCCGGTTGTACATTAACTACCGACAACTTAATAAAGTCATAATCAAGAACAAGTATCCTCTTTCAAGAATCGATGATATCTTTGATCAACTCCAAGGGGCTAGTGTATTTTCAAAGATAGATTTGAGGTCGGGTTACCATCAATTGAGGATCAAGGATGATGATATCCACAAGATTGTGTTTAGGACGTAGTATGGGCATTATGAGTTTCTAATGATGTCCTTCCATTTGACAACTGCTCCTCCAGCTTTCATGGACCTCATGAATCGAGTATTTTATTCCTACCTTAACAAGTTTGTCATAGTCTTCATCGATGATATCTTGGTATATTCAAAAAATGATGAGGAACACTTTAAGCATTTTTGGATTGCACTGCAAACTCCTAGGGAGAAGCAGTTGTATGCCAAGTTCTCTAAGTGCAAGTTTTGGTTTGGCTTCTTAGGGCACATTATATCCGAAAATGAAATATTAGTAGATCTAAAGAAGGCTGAGACAATTCTAAAGTGGGAATAACCCAATAATGTTATCGAGGTGAGAAATTTCATCGAATTGGCTGGGTGTTAAGGGAGATTTGTCGAAAGATTCTCCAAAATTACAGCTCTCTTGTCCCAACTGACTTGGAAGGGAGTCAAGTTTGAGTAAAGTAACAAATGTGAAGAGAGTTTTCAAAAACTCAAGAAAAAAACTCACAACCACACCTATTCTTGCCGTCTCCACTAATGACGGTGACTATGTAGTGTACAGTGATGCTAGCAGACAAGGATTGAGATGCATGTTATTACAAAGGGATAGGGTGATTGCGTATGTCTCTCGTCAATTAAAGAAACATAAGCTGAACTATCCTATGCATGACTTAAGAGTTATTTGCGATTGTCTTCGCTTTGAAGATTTGGAGGCATTATTTGAATGGGGTGATATGCCAAATTTTTACCGACCACAAAAGGATCAAATAATTGCTCATGTAGAAAGAACTCAACTTGAAACAATGAAAGAAGCTAAAGTTGATCAAAAACTACAATCTGGTGATTGATTATCACCGCAGAAAGACAAATGTAGTCGTGGATGCATTGAGCCATAAGTTTTCTTCTTCGGCGACTCTTGGGAGTTTTTACTTGTCTTGTTTGGTCGGACTCCGAGCTCTTAGTATTGAGCTAGCCCATGATGACTAAGGTGCACTTTTGGTTAAGTTTAAAGTGTGACCTACCTTGATGGATCGTATCTGAGAGTTCTAAGCTTTTGACGAAGAACTAAAAGGGGTAATAAAGAAAATAAGGGCGAAGTTGGTGGATTTAGAATCCGGGATAACAAGACAGTTATGTATGGAAAATGAATTTGTGTTCCCAATAACAATGATCTTCGAAGAGATATTCTCAAAGAAGCACACTCTTCAGCTTATGCGATGCATCCTGAGAGTCCAAAGATGTATCGAACCATCTAGAAAACTTATTGATGGTCGGGATTGAAGTAGGAAATAATTGAATTCGTGGCCAAGTGCCTTATTGCCAACAAGTCAAGGTTGAGCATTAGAAGTTAGCTAGCACCCTTCAACCATTACTGATTCTCGAGTAGAAATCGGAGCACATCACTATGGATTTCGAGCTGGAATTGCCACGTACTCCAAACCGTCATGATTCTATATGGATGATAGTAGATCGGTTCACTAAATTAGTCCATTTCTTCCGATTCAAAATATTTACTCTTTAAAAAAATTGGTCAAATTGTATATTGATGAGATCGTGAGCCTTCACGGATTTCCGATGTCTATTGTCTAGAACCGTGAACCTAGATTTACCTCCCGATTTTAGCCAAAACTATAAGAGTCCTTAGAGACTAAGCTGAAACTTAGCACAACTTTTCATCTTCAGACTGATGGACAATCCAAGCATACTATTCAGACTTTAGAGTACATGCTGGGGGCTTGCATTATGGGTTTCCAAGTAAGTTGGATAGACATCTCTCATTGATAGAATTTGCCTATAATAATAGTTATCAGATGAGCATCGGGATGTCATCCTATGAGGCTTTATACGGAAGAAAGTGCCAACCACCCTTGTGTTGGGATGAGGTTAGAGAGCGAAAGATTGAAAATGTGAAGTTGATAGAAGCAACCAAGAAAAAGGTAAAGGTAATCTGAAAAAAGATGAAAATAACTCAAAATCGACAAAAGAGTTATGCCGATAAAAGAAGACAACCCTTGGAATTTGAAATAGGGGACATGGTGTTTTTTAAAATATCACCGTGGAAGGTCTGATTTGGTTTCGAAATCGAGATAAATTGAATTCTCGATACATTGACTCTTTCAAGATCATTGAGAGAATAGGGAAGGTGGCTTACCGATTGGAGTTATCTCTTGATTTAGAGAAAATCCACGATATATTCCATGTCTTAATATTGAAGAGATATTTGTCGGATTTTTCGCATGTTTTAGAGACTCCACCTGTTGAATCAAGAGAAGACTTGAGTTTCGAAATTCAACCCATAGGTATTTTTGATCATCAAATTAAGGAGTTGCAGAACAAACAAATCTCTGCTGTTAAAATCCAATGGAAAAGTGATCGGGTTGAAGAGGAGACTTGGGAATTCGAGGATGCCATGCGGAGACAATATCCTCATTTATTTGATATATGATTTTATATTTAAATTTCAAGAACGAAAATTTTATTTTAGGGGGCTAAGTGTTGTAATATCGAAAAATTTGGTATTAGAAAACTTTTATTTAAATTTTTCTTTGTAAAATATCGGGAGAAATTTGTTATAATCAATTTGAACTTGGAGTGTAATATCGAAAAATTCGGTATTTAAATTTTTAATTTTATTCTTCCATATGATTCTTAAAAGGTTGAATAGCTTAGTGGTAGAAAACCTTTTTGGTGGTATGGAATGTATGAGTTCAAATCATCTTAGATGCATGACCAAAAGATTATTCCCATTTTGCATGACTTGTGAGGGACAAGTTGGCTTGTGTTATAAAATGGGAAGCATAGGTAAATTTGTGAAATTGGTAGGTTGGTTTGTATTTGTGAAGTGTGTAAGAGACAAGTAGACTTATGAGGTTCGCAAGTTGGCTTGTGTTTAAGGAATATAAGTGACAAATCGGCTTGTGTTGAGGGAATGTGTGAGACAAGCGGACTTGTGCAATGGTAAGCCGACTTGATTAGTGTACAGATGGGTTTTTGAGGCTTGGACATGTCAAGTTGACTTGTGCAAATGGGTAAGTCGACTTGGTAAGTGTACATGCCAAGGTTCTGAGGCTTTGTGATGGTAGGTCGACTTGGCTTTACATGGCTAGTGCTTAGATCAACTTGACTTCTCAATTCTAAGTCGATTTGTTTATACTACAAACAGATTTGTCAGTATATAATTTGAACCTACAAGTCGACTTGTTACAAAGCAAGTCGACTTGTCTGGATGAATTTTAATGCTTTAAAGGTGTGAAATGACAAAAAAGGATAGCAAACCCCACTTAACCTCTTGAACTAGAAGGGGTAAAATAGTAACTTCACTTTCCACTATAAATAGACTTGATCAAACCCCCAAATTTCATTTCTTCCTCTCTCCTTCACATGACTTCTCTCTTCCTTTCTCGTTCACTCTTGTTCATCTCACTCTCCTTACCTGGACTCTTTATTTCTCCATTGAAATCAATCCAAACTCTTCCAAATCCATAGATTTGGGTCTCCAAACCCTCAAACAAATGTTAAAAAGCTCAAGAGAAAACTAAGTTTTCCAGTGAGAGAAAACCTAGGGTTTTGAGGTATTTCAATTTGGTGACAAAATCAACAACACAAATAGAGATAAAACTTCTCTCTTATCTTAGATTTGAGTTTACTTTGCTTATTTTTAGATTAAGTTGAGATTTATAAAATGTGAAATTGGGGATTTAAGGTTAGAGTTATAAATATTGAAATTTTTAGAAAATTTGTGAATAATAATATAATTTAGTTGCCAATAAGTTGTGGTTGAAGGAATTAGAACATTGCTTGATGAATTTTGAAAAATTAGGGTTTATGATGTGTCGAAGAAAATCGAATAACCCTAATTCCACAAGTGAATGAATGATTATTTGGTATCTATTGTTTTAGATATAAGGCATTTGGATTCAAATAGGAATTGAATATTATTGTGGATCGAATTGGGAGTATTTACCCTCCTAAAAGGTGAGTAGATACATATTTATAGTTTTAAGTGAGAAAATAATTTGTATTGATTTTGTAAATATTTTTAAAATTGGTTTTTAAATTATTTTATGATTGTGGAGTGTCTCGAAAGAGAATTTGAATTGAAAAATGCATTAATGTGTTAAATTTAAAATATTGTGCCATTTTAATTTTGTTGAATATGCCTCAATTGAATTCACGTATTGAGAATTCATTGAATGATTATCAACACATTTTTATATATATTATGATGATTGCGAAATGAAATTGTGTGCATGATTAATGGCTATAACCGATGTGGTGACGTGGTTGAGTATTTATTTAACAGAGGAGGTAGTTGCGCTTGAGAGGTGCCTTCGTATTCCTCCCTTCGGACTAACTTGGTAGCACCTCAAATGAAGTCCAAACCAACGTCAAGATTATGGTATTTTATGAATTAGAACAAGTATGAAAACTTTTGACTGTTCGGTTCTTGATTGCGGTAAACCATTATCGAGAACTATAATTTTTGACAACCCCAGAATTTCAGAAAACATGTGGACATGTTGGATGCATATGACTTATTTATTTGATTTATTGAATCTTATTTGAAACTCGATATTTGATGATGAACTTTGATTTTAAGAGATACAATGATATGATTTTGAGATAATTATTTTAACATATCTACAGTTATTCTTTATTTATCATCATGACATGTTATACACTTACTGAATATAGTTTACACTCATCCCTCCTAATTCCATTTTTATAGAGAAAGTTTAGTTGATACTCGTAGTCGTTTAGCGTCAGATTTGGAGTAATTGCCTTCATAGACTTCTTTTTGATATATATTTTATTCTGTTTTTTTTTAGATATTGATAGATGAATCTGAGGAGGGCAAATTTTGTATAAACTTGATTTGGAAACTTAATTGAGCTTGTATTTTGATTTTGAATGGAATTGTATATCATTCATCGAGAACCTTCACTTTTCTTTATATAAAGTTATTTGGGAACTGTTTTCGATGATTTTGACTTGTATTCTCTTGAATAGGGACTTGTTTATATTTTGTGAATGAGATTTGAGTAGTCAGGTTGGCTTTTGATTTGATCTAGAATTTTGAATGCCTTACGATACCTTGAAAAACGGGATGAGATTCACATGTGTTTTAGGGTAACGTGATGATTGTCATGTGTGAGGATTGTGGGTCAGGGCGTGACAAAAACTATAAAAAATTTATACAAAAATTACAAAAATGAAATTTAACTGGAACAAACCGAAGCTCAATTGGAACGAGGATCATTTGAATTCGGTTCCGGTTTTAGTTTTTTCTCCATCAATACAAAATCATTAATCTTGAATGATTTTGTTCAGCCCAAAAAAATAGTATTATGTTTTTGAAGTTTGAACATATATAATGTTATAATATTATCATATGTTACTTATATAATGAATTTGTTGGAACTGTTTCCATTTTTTAAATTATATCGTATTTATTTTGATTTGTAACTCTTATTTAGTGAAATAAACTAGAATTAAAATAATTTTAATATAGTTAATAATTTTAATTGATGACATTATAATTATTTTAGAGATAAAATAAATATATTATAATAAGGCTCTTCTCTACCCTAAAATTCAATTGATTGCACATGATTTTTGTGTTAAATTGATTAGAAAAGAATAATAATAATATATAAAGAGATTTTGGTCCGAATTGTATTTTTCAGAAATTATTACAATCATTTTATAATTTTTGGACGGTAATTTTGTACTTTTGGAAACCTTTTTGTGACTATCTTGTAATTACCAAAATTATTAAGACTATTTTATAATTTCAAAAATCATCATGGTTGGTTTTATAATTTGAAAAACTTGTAAACCCTAAATACTTGTATTGTATTTAAATACATCATAAAGCTACACCTATGTGTGTGTGTCTCCACACAAATTAAAAATTATAAGAGAGTGAATGGGAAATGGAGAAAAAGACTGGGGGTGTGTTTACAAGAAAAGAAATCGTAATAGATTTGGAATACTTCAAATTTTGATCAAAAACTAAAGCAATCAAATCATAGAAAAATGTGATTTTTCTTTTAACTTTGTTTATTTATGATCTCTTCTTTATTTTATTATACTATCATTTTTTTTTATTATTTTCTATTCAGTTTAAATTTTTAATATGAATATTAATTCCAATTAAAATGCTTGTCTTCTTTCCATTTGCTTATTCTATATCTACTTCATTTTCATATTTTTTTTAGGATGCAAAATTTTATTATAAGAAGACTTAATTTGATTTTATTTTATGTTGGGGTATTTTTTTTTTTTTTTTAAATTATAAAAGGGCTTATCATGGGCCAAGCCCGTGAAGATGGCGGGCCGGCCCGGTCAATAGCCCATGTGTAACGATGAGATATGCCGCAGAATGGCATTATGGATATTATAAAGGATGTAAGGTGCAAATTAACGCTTCTAAAAGTCACCCGTGCAGGCAAACCGGAATCGTCCACGACGTCGAGAGAGAGAGAGAGAGAGAGAGAGAGAGAGAGAGATATGAGTTATTTGCGTTTTTCAGTGTCTGCTCCTTCCAATTTAGGAGAGACCCCTTCTGTTTTTCTTTCTTAATCTCTCTCTCTCTCATACACGATTTGTAATACCTCTTTAGGTCAGGATTTGTGAAATCTCTGTTTGAATTTTGAATTTTGAATTTTGAATTTTGAATTTCTATTTATATGATTAGTTCAATCTTCATGTTTTGCTTTTTTTTTTTTTTTTCGTTTCTTCTCCTTATTAATTTTTGATCGAACAGAAAATTATCGCTGTTTGGTTCGATCCGCGAGCTTTCCAGATCGGCCATAAAACGAGGAAATTTTAAGACTCGTCACCCTTCCTTTCTGGTAACACTTATTATTATTATTGTTTTAAAATTTGCGAGATATTCTTTTAGCTTTTTGATGATTATAAGAGGGTTTGAGATATCTACTCATTTTGATTATGATTTTGTGATCCTGATTAGACTCGATTAGGTTTTGATATTTGGGGGGTTTTGTTTGTTTAATATGATACTTAACGTAATACATACGTATACTATGTACTTTTGTTCGAAATATTAACCTCAAATTTGTCAAATCTTGGTGGGATAATAGTTGTGGTTGCACTAGAGTTTGATCATTGGGAAATTAGGGCCTTGCGAAATTAGTTCAATAAGGTATGAAAGACTGTGCCCCCCTTGGAAATGAATGCTCTGTTTATCAGAACTGGGGCATCATTCTTTTGGCATCTATGAATGAAAGAGTATTTGATTGAAATAAGGAACATTAAGCTTCTTGTATCCTAATGGGTTAGCCAACAAACATCAAGGAAATGAAAGAAATGAACAGAGAGATTTCTCACATTTTCTATTCCTAGTCATAGTTGTTAATATCCCAATTCTATCTGTACAGTTTTGTAGGTTTCCACCATGTTTATACAATGTTGCCCCATAAAAAAGACAATGAGAGCTTATGAAATTGTCTTCTTGTTTTTTCTTTTTCCTAGTAAGCATATGCTAGACAATGTAAGAAACTAAATGGATGGTGGCAACCTCGAAAGGAAAAGAATTTCATGCTTCTGTAAGTCCTCTAAAATCGTCCTATAGGATGCTATTATATCACCTGTGGAGACAATGTAGTCCCAACTTGCACAAGTCCTTGGTTTGACCTTGCATGGGCATGTATGTTATACGGGCACTCTTAGAATTGAATGTGTTTCTTGTTTCCAACATTTCAACATAATGATATACGACATTTTGTAACTTATTGCAAAATTTTTTTATGCTGCTAAGTCCTTGGATCATCCCTTGTGACCATGTTCTTTTATAGATGGACATCTTATTCTTAACACTTGTTTGCTTTGTTTGGATTGCCTTGTGGTTGCTCGAATGCAAGATGACTAAATGAATGCCATTAACTAGTTTGCTTTTCGCATTAGCCACTTGCATTGCGGCCGCTTGGGTTTTGGTTCGAATTTATTGTCCTAATGCCCCTTTTCCTTGCCAAGTTCGTGGCTCCTTCTATGTTGTTTACTGCTTTGCTCGTTAGTTCCCATCTTCTCCAATTGCTCATTGCAATAGCGTGCTTCTTGGGTGGCTTGTATCCCAGGTGTGTGACTAGCCAAGAGTAGACCTATGTTTCCTTGTTCTTGTATTTTACTTCTCAAGCTAAAGCTCCTAGAGATTAAAGAACTAAGAAAACTAATGGTAGGTTATATACAAAATATGCAAGAAAGTAGTGGTCAAGACTAATATCATCCTCCCCCCTCCACACGCAATAGAAATTTAATTGACATCTTCTTTTTAATTTCTGTTAACTGCTCATTGTCACAAATTATGTACTGTCCAAGCTGATCCACCAAATTAGATTGCATAAACACATTTAGAACCACTCACAGTGGAAATGAATCCTCACAAAGCTCTGATATGCGTCAATGAGAATATTAGTATGTTTTTCTTTGATTTGCTGCAACAGAAGGATCTATTTACTAATGTCTATCTTTTAGGCCTTCTTGTAAATGATTTCCCAATTCAAAGTTTTGGGTATTTCACATGTGTGCTGAGCCTTTATATAGTTCCATGGAGTTCTTGGCTTCTTTAGAGTTGTCATGCACTTAAGCTTCGGAACAGATTTGAACCCAAAATCTGGTTGTCTTAGTAACACGCAGTTGCAATTTAGAGGGTAATTTTGTGTCTCTGTGTGCGCGTGTGTGTGTGTGTGTGTTTTTTTTTTTTTTTTTTTTTTTTTTTATAATTTTATGATTTATAGCATTTAGGGACAGTTTTTATCATGCCAAAATCGAGTAGAGAGCCTTTATGCCACTTAAAAGACATTTAAAAAGTATATTTTTCTAGGACTTGCCTAATAATTTCCCACCAGCTTGCATGACAAAGACTAGTAAGATTGGATATTTTTGGTAATGCTTGTTCTCCAACATCTGTTTGGATATTTCTCTCTAAAATGTGAGTCTTTTCTCCATAAACACTTCGCTAGATTTTGTTTTGGTTAGTCTACTTTTGATTTTCTTAGTAGCATGATTATTCTACTCTTCTTTGTTTGAATTTGCCTTATGTAAGGGGAAAAGTGTGAAATGTTGCGAGTTCTGACTCTAGAACCTAGGATCCTGGGGTCGTTTGGTTGGAAATTATGCCTCTGTTTCACTTATTTGCTTCATTTATCCTGAAAATTGATTTCCCTGCTAATTATGTCTTGCTATGTCCAATTTGTAAAAGCATTCATGGTTTCACTGTTAGATCTTGCACCACACCCATTGTTTGAATTGCACAATCTGTCTTCCCTCACCAAAAGTATGTAGGCTTTCATACCCCAACTTTGTCAACATTATTGGCCAGATATTTTGGGCATGAATTGAAGACAAAACCTTAATATATTTTGTCTTCTCTGCTGAGTGGAATTTTGATTATGCAGAAATTTTTTGTTTTTAAGAAGTCACAAAATATAGACTTTGCATCCTCTGTGGTTACATCAAAATGTTATGGAAAAAAATGCCATTAAATTGCTTCAAAGCTTTTCCAACCAGGTTGATTCAACCAAACATGGATGGATTCCATTGAATTAAGTGTGGATGAATTACAAAATGTTGGCTTGAACAAGTATGCTATATGTTCAATGTTGATATTGCCTCGTTAAAATATTTTGGTTGCTTTATTTCTGCTTCTCATTATTGCTACTTAATCTCTTCATCCGCCTATACATGCTTACATGCATGTAAGCAATTGTATGCATCTATTGTTGCTAATGTCTACCCACTACAACCATGTTTGTCTGTACTTGCTAATGTCCGGGGGCACTATGACCGAGTTAAGTGTTCTGTTTGTTAAATGATGTTATTGTACTTGCTAACTGGCTTCTCATATATTTATTTTTGTTTCCGTGCTTAGTACAAAATGGAAGTCATATTTGGAATTGTAAAACAAATATAAGTTATACTTGATCTTTAGATTGGCTGTTGAAGGCTTTATAGAGTTCCTTGTTGTTCTTGAGTTGTGTATTATCTATACATGCCTAACTTGCACATCATTGTCATCTTCATTGTGAGGGTTATCAATGCTTAATGTTGGTAAACAAATCTATATTAGGTTCAATTTTAGATTAGATGGAATTGATCTCATTTTTGTGTTTGCTTTTATTCTTGTTATCATTTTAAACCATTCTTCTCTATTGCTTGATTCATCATTACTTGTTTTTGGTCCTAAAGCTTTGGTGCTTATTCAATTCGTCTACATTGCTTTTGAATTCGTCTTGACCCATGAGTCATTGGCTTGTCAAGAGACATTTGAGTTTTACTGATTGAACGCTGCTGGAAATAATTGCTTTGTTTCTATATTTTTTTTCCTGGAAAGAGTATATAAATATAGTGTGGGAAAAATGAGAGGAAAGTTGGGGTAAGAAAAGAAAGGGAAAACAACTTTCTGTAAATTTGCTCTGGAGATTATTTTCTTTGATGGAAAAAGTTATTTTAGTTGAGCAACTAATTTTGCATTTTATATGTATGTGTGTGTGTGGGTGTGTGGGGACGGGGGGTGTGGACAAGTACCATCCACTGAGCAAATTAGTGAATAAAGTACGTATATAAAATTTCTCTAGAAATATACTTAATGAATTTGAAAATCAACCTTACTGTATTTTCTTGTGAAAAGGGAGATTCCTGCATGTTCCCATGCTTCTAGGGTTTTGACACTTAGTTGTTATTTTGTTCTAGATATCTAAGTAATTTTCAGGAGTGAATCTGTTTATTTTAAATTCAACCGGCGAACATATTTCCAAGGGGAGATTTTTTGCCAATGAGGATGTTGTAGCTTTCTTCTGTGGATGCAATTCTTGCAGAAGTCCTTTTATCTGGAGATTGATACCATGCCCCAGGATTTAATGTTGGGCATTTTTCTTATTCTTTCCTCTTTTATGTTGAGTTTGGATTTCTAAGTAGTTCACTGCAGGAGAATTGACACGATGGAACACGATGAGACTGGTTGCCAACCTCCTCCTGAAGGTCCAATTTTGTGCATTAACAACTGTGGATTTTTTGGAAGTGCTGCTACCATGGATATGTGCTCCAAGTGTCACAAGGACATGTTGAAACAGGAACAGGAAAAACTAGCTGTATCATCCATAGAAAATCTTGTCAATGGATCATCTAGTGGAACAGAAAAGGAGCCCATTGTTGCTGGAAGTGCTGATGTGTATGTTGATTTGGTGATGCCTGAAGATGCATCTGCAGAACCTTCGCAGGCTTTCACCTTTGGGCAAACTAATAGTACTGAGAAAAAGGAGGCTCCCTTTCAGGCTTTCACCTTTGGGCAAACTAGTAGTACTGAGAAAAAGGAGGCTCCCAAACGGTGCAACACTTGCAAGAAACGCTTAGGTTTAATGGGCTTCAATTGTCGCTGTGGTAATCTGTTCTGTACAGCACATCGCTATTCAGACAAACATGATTGCCCCTATGATTACCGTGCAGCTGCTCAGGATGCTATAGCTAAAGCCAACCCCGTGGTCAAGGCAGAAAAGCTCGATAAAATTTGAGATGTGGGATGAGTTCTTGTATTGCAGAATGATACTGGCTTATGATCCAGGATTATGTCTGAGCGACGCCATACCCTATCAGGTGTTCTTAATATAGATTTACATTGTGGGAGTCACTGGGTTGGGGGGCATCTCTGCGGTTCTGTTTGTGGGCAAGAAATAGCATACTATGGTGCGCCAGGCCTTTCGTGTACCGGCTTGCTGGATGTCATCGGGGCTAGTTTGTAATTTTAATATTGTGGCTACATTTCTCTCAACACATGTCAGAATGCTAGGCGCAACGTTAACTTGATATCCTTGCGTTCAGCTTTCTAAGCTGTGGTTATGATCCTTTTGGTATATTGATGCATGAAAACTCCAGTTCTCTCTACGGGGCCGGGTTTTGCTCCATTATGAAAGTCCGGTCATGGTGTGATGTGGTAGCCGATTAGGTCTTGCATTGAGAATGGGATGGTGTGGTGCCTCTTTAGGATGGAGCCCCCTCCCCCGCCAATGATAAAATTGCATGTGAGGCGTGAGTATTTCTTATTCTTCGATGAAACTAGTGCTATGTACTTTTGATAGCTCGGTGATCGACTCAACTCGTGGAGGCCTCAAATAGGCAACAACTTTTATTTTAGACAAATTTTAGATATCGATACACACATAGATAGATACATACAAATATATATATATATATATGTATTTATATATATGAACCAATAATATGTAAAATAATACTCACTGTTGGCATATGTTAAACAGATTTAGGTCACATCTTTCGTCCCAAATGTATTTTTCTCACTGAAGAGAAAATTTAATCATATCCTAGAAAGTCTTGGTTGGGAAAGATTTCCCCAATTGTTCCAATTTCAGGAAACAAAGATGAATCAAACACAGCCCTCATCCAAAACAAATATATACAAGCAGCACCTAATGGTCCCAACAAAGAACGAGGCACAGCAAAGGTGTAAAATCTAAATTGAAATTCGACTAGAATCAGCCTCAAGATACCTGCAAATCCTCTCCATAACATCCCTACCCTTGGCACTATTCTGCAATGTCTTCTCAACAAGTTGTTGCTCCACTTTGTCTTTGATGGATGCCAATGCAGCTAATGGCTTAATGTTAATGCTAGTCTCTTGCCTGCAACATGTCCATTCCCTTGGATTTCCTGGGTGTGGATTGTAGAAGATCCTCTCGTCAACCTCCACAAACCTCTGGAAGCTAATGTTGTGGCTCGTGAGCTGCATTGACTGTGATCGTGCATCGACAATCACTGTCTCAATGCAGTGGCAGATGTCTTGGCCGAGCAGTTTGCGAATGAACCACGGTCCACGGGCGTGGATGGTGATGGCTCGCATGGTGTAAAGTTTTCCAGATTCGGGGTCTATGGTGCGGTTCAATGTGTCTACTTCTAGGATGTGAGTGAGTATTTGCTTGTTCTCAGGGTCTGTGAACTTGCGCCAGAATGCTGAGGTTACTCTTTCCCATGGGTGCTTGTATGCATGTTCTTGTGTGAGCACTTTGACCATCTTTTTTCCACCTTTGCTTCTTCCTTATCTTTCTAGTCCAAGTTATATAGTTAAATCATGCACAACGAGTTAACTTGTAAAAGGTAATTATTTAACCGGCCAGGAAGAGGGCAATCCCAGTTGGATTCACATATATCAATAATCTACATCTTTCCAAGCCGAAATCTAGGACGAAGAACACATGTTCTCAAACAACAAGGACATTCACTATTGTACATTATTGCATTCCAAAATAATAACATTGATCTAAAATCCAACACAAAGAAATTCCAACTTCCAAAAATGGAAACATATGAGAGAGAGAGAGAGAGAGTACCTTAAAAAGATTGCAGATGAAAGGGTTGGAGATAGCGATGAGAAAATTCTGATTCCGTGGGGAATCATTCAGTTTGGTATTGCTTTTCCAGTACCAGCCTTGGCCTTATGTTGAGGTAAAGCTTTTGGACCTTGGAACTTTCTTTGGCATATTCCCTCTCCTCCCCTTCTTGTCAATTATTTTGCTCACGCCACGCAACCCCTTTTTTATGTAAAGACCCCAAAAACCCCATAACCAAAACTCTTCGATCCTTCGCTGTCAAGACCTCCTCCCCGATTTCTCATGGATTTTTTATTTTCCTTTTCTAAATTTTTCATGCATTTATCTTGTTAGGCTAAATAATGGCCAACAAGGGTTACTACTTTCTTTGCAGTAATTTTCGACTTTTATAGATGATGGTATAGAGCTCAATAACCATGATCATAAATTCCGTTAGACCAATAACCGTCGAAATCCACAAATTACCAAATGATTTCTCTGTAGGAGCCTGAGTCGACCGAGCAGGTGCTCGGTCAAACACTCCCAGCTATTGCTCGGTCAAACGCTATTTCGGTTGAACACTCTTGCCTATTCTAGCTGTCAAACCTCTCGGTTACTACTGGATGGTTTCTTACGAAGTAACATTGTTGCCTAGCAAATCAAGATCTCATGATCATCCAAAATTTGAATCTCTCGTAATCTTGAGAGTAATCTCTCCTGATAAAAAAGAAAATCTCCATAATCTCTCATGATAAGCAAGAAGATTGTCATGCATACACATATTATATATATTAAACACAGCCGACCCACCAGGTATGTTTCATAATGCCGTAGACATGGCTAATCTAAAACTCTACTCCATCTGTTTCTCTCTCTCTCTCTCTCGCTTCTTTTTCTAATTTGAGTGTTAGAGCTTTTTCCTTCCACGAAAGCCTAAAAGATGGAAATTAAAAAAAAAAAAAAAGGCCTAGAAGACACATTAGCACTGATACTTCATTTGAGTTAGCAGAGCATTTTATTTGATAGAGCAAATCCACCTCATTTGATTTGATTTATAGTTATTTAACATTTTTATGACTTTATTTCCACTAAAGTACCAAATGGCAATAATATCTGTTAAATTTTGTCTCAATCACGTAGCAGAAGCAATAATAAATAAATTTAGGAATCATAAAAATATGAGTTTGCGATATATCTCAATCGGTGATCCAAAAAATCTTAGCAATCGCAAACTCTGAACACGAACCACTCGAAATCGGGATAATAGTCACGAATAACGAACTATCAACACGATACCACAACGTTTCAACCCTTTAACCCGGTGATTCTCGAACGATCGAAAAACCCTCACTATTAATTATTTTTCTCAACAATTAATTTTCTCTCTAATAGAATTTTCTCTCAAGATGGTAATCATGTCCTACTCACTATATGACTCTAGTTTTCTATTTTAATAATAGAATAATCATCATCACATTCCTATTGCAACTCCCGTAGGAGTCATGTAGAGAGAAAATAGGAGAAAGTGGGGTAATGGGTAACTACCCATTACCCCCCTTATTTTGAAATTCAAAATTTTTTACTAATGGTAAAAACTGCCCCACGTAAACATTAACCAATATCTTCCACTTGCACACGAGAGCATTTTACTTCCGTTATAAGATTACAACTCATGCAATTCACCATATCACCCTACAGGATTTTTATACAGAGTTGGACGTCGTACGACTAGCGAGTACATTTGCAAACAAAGACTCCTATACACACCTGTTAGGATGATCGAGTAGTCACCGTTAATATTAAAAGAAATCTCGCTACATCCTAAATTCAAGACTAATTACATCCATCGAGCTACTTTTCTCATCGAAAGTAATCCCCAGAAATCGCTCGACTATGTATCTACTATTATGTTCAAATTCCTACATGGAAGAACATAAAAAATCGATCGGTGAATACAACACGATGATGCAATGTTAATTGGTCTTCCTTTTCCCAAACTCGAATCTATCGGTCTCAACTCAGCTGCTTTTCTAGACATGTCCCTCAGACCTCAATTTATCATCCGGGTCATCGGTAAACAGACTAGAGTAGTAAACACTGAATCACGATCTCAAGAGACAACCAAAAG